>BSBK01003139.1:0-1237500 GCA_027943335.1 Chamaecyparis obtusa | reverse complement strand
TGGAGGGCTCATCATTGTCTTTGAGCTATGATTTGCATTGATCTTCATCAGATCCTAGTATGCCTTGTCCATCATTATGGCTTGGAACACTTGATTTGTCTAAGGTACCTTTTGACATTAACACGGAGACACTTGAGTAGAGTTCAAAGACATCATACATATTGATTTCTTTCCTTGCATTCCTTTTACAAATGAAATGAAAACTTTCATACTTCTATGGTTTTATTTCTCTTAAGGGGAGGAATGTTGTCTGGGGAGCTTGGATAATCTTTTGCATTTATTGTCGAGCATCTACCATCATTGTAAGATATTCTTCATTAAGGGGGAGCAACATTATCTCTCTCATTCTTCTCTTATATGGGAAGGATATTTTATTCATTTAGTGTTTTGTACTTCTCATCTTGTAGAGAGAACATCTTTTCCCTTGTTTAGGGAGGAGTTTTTTTTCCACAAAGTTTTCTCCTCTTCTTTATGAAGTGCATTGCACTTAGACATTGTATTTGGGTACCTTACTAGGATTTGACTTTGGGACCTGCTCTTCTTTCCTCACCTAATCTACACTTAAGGGGGGTGTTAGTATGTAATCATGCTTAGGTGCATAGGTGGATTGTCCCTATGGCATATTGCTAATGTAGAAAGTTGGACAGGGTGGTTGGTAGGATATTTTTCTTTATATACCTCTAATCCTCTCTATGTACTCCCACACTTATCATAAACATTCATACTCATTTGTTTGCAATTATCTCTTTTTTGTTGTTTCAATTTGCCTAGTGTTCTTGGCTAAATATCATGAAAAATATTTTTCACATATTTCTTGTTTCATGCTTCTTGAACTTAATCGTCTTATTTGGTAGTTCCTTCTAAATTATCACAATGCATTAGAAGATGATCATTTATTTTTAGGATTGAAGCATCCTTAATAAGGAAGAAACTATTCTCCATGCAATTTACAACCACGACCATCATTTCCCATCTGATCACTTGACTATATTCTATTAACATATACCTCTACTAACTTTGTTGCACCAATAGTAGGTGAGAGGACCTAGTAGTTGAGCACTTCAGCTTCACGTTTCTCAAAATCCTATGTAAATTTTTTGTCACTCCCAATATTTTATAGTACTGTTAGCAAACAGATTGGTCCTTTAGAGATAACTATGAAAAATGATTCAATATGCCCAAAAGGAAGAACTAATAATCACTAATAGTTGGATATATCTCTATTGAATTAGTAATTTTCCTTTGAATTTTAGAGGTACATATCTCTCATATTATTTAATTCTATTTTGCTAGGAATACTTTTAACTAAAAAATAGGAAAGACAAACTAACATCCACCCATCACCATGTCACGAATGTGGATAGAGATTTAGGAATAAAGGAATTTAATCTAATGACTCAAATATCATTTAGCCCCACACCTACAAGTGATAAACCAATGAAAAGATTAACAATTTCTCTTTAGACATTACATAACTTGAAACTCAAAGATTTTAGAGCACACATACACATAATTCAATGAACAAGATATCATCAAAGAACAATTGTAATAACTCAACAATTAAGTACAATAAAAAAGTACACATTTAAACTTGAAGATTTAACATATATTCCTTCCTTTCTTTAATGAAAGCTAATAGCTCGCATACTACCATGCCCTTGTACATAGAAGATCATGCCTGAATAGAAAACCATACTCCCTTTCCCCTTTAGAAAGCTAAAATAATAATGCGTCCTCCTGATCGAGTCTAACTCATGCCTCAAAGGATAAGGGGGATCATAGATTGGACTTCAATAAGCTCATGAAGGGCTTCCTTGACAAATTCTCTTAGTTGTATATTTATAGTTATCTATTGGTAACACTCTTCTGCATTTGGACAATCAACTCCATCTGAAACATAATCGATTCCATCAGGAAATTGTAACTTCTCTTACAACCAAACAAACTAAGATAAATGTCAACCAATCAATAAGGCGATTATATTTAATCTTTGAGAATTCTTGTGGGTGAGTTTCTATTTTTAGCCAATGAACTCCAACGTATTTTTTATTGCCATATTAAATGTCATTAATAGATCACCAACTATATCAAAATCTATCATGCTATACTACTTAGATTGAAAATCATAGCAGCTAGCTATAGGTCAATTCTCAAGTGACAGTTGAGTTTATCAAATGGCCTCTTTCTTTGAATACCCACCATCGATGATGAAATCTGAAAGATATCTTGAGCTAGCATGTGACCTTTCACTTGGAACCACATTGTAAAACTTTTCCATGTCAGTGTCAAGAACTAGCTTTTTAATCTACTTCACACCTATTCTTTATTCACTTCACTCTTTTCTTTCCTTAAGTGGAAGTTCGACTTCTACTATGGGGGTTCGACTCTCTCTCTAGAGCTTCTCTCTTGCTCCTCTTTCTTTCTTACCTTTCCATTTCTTCCTTGCAAGTGAGAGTTCCACCTACATTGTCGTTGTCTGACACGAGAACAAGAACTAATCAAATTGCTGTTGAACTTCAACTTTTCCTTCAATTGAAAGTTCCACTTGAGGCATCGGGGGGTGATAGTGGAATTGGAACTTGAACCAACCTTAAATTTTGCCTTCACCAATAAGTTTGTGAAGAAGTGTTCGGGCTCGACATTGAAAATAGCACCAACTTAAAAGCTTTAAAACACTTTCTCCCTTTGCTTCAAAATAGGTTGTCAAAGTCCAACAGAGAAAGTGGAACAAGTACTTTGACGAACTTAAATCAACTTTTCCCTTCAAGCTTATCTTTTGAAGTTTTGGGAGCCTTGTTGGAGAGCAACATCGAGAATTGAACAAGCCACAAACTCGAGCAAGCTTCCTTCATCAACAATTCAATTTGTTTTGTCAATGCCTGATGACAAGAATGGAACTTAAGAGAACTTTAAGATTTTTCAAAGAAACGATGCAAAGTGAGTTCATAGACAAAACAAAACTCGAGCAAACTTTAATAAACTTAAGACTTTTCAAAGACAAACTAACTAAAGGAGTTCCATATGGCTTGTTGGAGCTCGACAAGAATTCTTGAACTAACACAAAACTCTAACTAACTCAAAGACTTAGCAAAATTAACTCATGAAAATTGGACAAGGATAAGATTTAGCCAAAATTTAAACATGGAGTGCAATTTTTGGTAACAAGTAGCTTACTTGGCATGTCCCTTGCTTATAGCCACATCATCAAACATGATGCCAAAACATCAACATGCTTTTTACCAAGGTGCACTAAGTCATGTTTTGTTGGTGTCATGATGTGGCATCACATTATTGGTTGCTTTTTAAATCTAAGGAATACATTTCATTCAATCACGTGTAGTTAGCATCAACACTAACAATTTTAAGATTACAACTATCAATGCAATATTGTCAAAAATAATATTAGACATTAAACCAATAAATTCTATAACAATTATTTAAACACTCTCAACTATCAAATCATTTCCCCTAATACAAACTCAACATAATAATTCATATCTATTTAAAGTAAACAATACTTCACTCTTTAACCCACTATCCATAACATAAGTAAATGCATAATTAGCCGGATACACTTTATTAAAATAGCCGTCACGGCTTACCTAAGCCTTACTCTAAAATAGTGCTTATTGCGTCAACAAAAATTCCGTGTTTATGGCTTTTTTTTAAATACCTCATAATTTTCCCGGCCGAGTATCCCGTGAAAGCCTTATACTCGAATTTATTCCTCCATCAATTCGCATTAATTAATGTAATAAATTACCTCATACATATCTCATGAGTAGATACCAACTATTTTTAGGCAGTCAAAATTCAGAGACTTTCTCTTACTTGGGAGGGTAATATATCTGGTTTCTTTCATTTTAAAAGATAATAATAATATGTTAAAATTATTCTTAAAATTAAGGTATGATATTATGTTTCAAAATAGAGTTGGTAAGGTCGGGAATAAAATAGTTTAAATAATAATAATAACATTTTTTCTTTATTTGTAAGATTGATCTTATAGAGAAGTGATTTTTGAGATTGCAAACTTAAATTTATTAGGTGTAGATGTGGTTTTATTGATTTTTAAAAAAAAAAATGAATTTCTAAAACTAATTTTATGAAAAATATTAAAATTGTTTAACTAGTTTTATTGGACGATGTGTGTTGATGGTGACATTGCTATTAAGATTCTATTGTATGCTTTCTAAGTCAAATTTATTGACATATTTTTCATGAGTAGTTGTTGAAAAGAATCCATCTCTCGTGAGAATGAATGATACATATAGCACTCATTACATCTAGTTGATGCTCATAGAGGTGAGACATTGGGCCTTCCTCTTGCTAAATGGGCTTAACCTTGGGGGAAACTCCAGGATTAGTCGTAATTGAGTTTGAGTAGTCCTAGCATGGGTGATCTCTTGGGCTGGCCTAATATTGAGCATCATCTAAATGCAATGAGTGCTAAATGTACAATTCAATCTCATGAGAGATGGGTTCTTGTGAACCACTACTCATGAAACATGGGTCAATGAGTTTGAATAAAACACTACATAGTTGAATCTTGATCTAGCAATATCAATAATTGGATTGAAGTGGAAACTATATCCTACTTGTCGATGAGTGTTGATATTTGTATCTAATTTATAATTAAATAGTAATATTTTAAATAAATTTTCAATAGCTTAATTGAAATTATTTTTAGTAAGTGTATCTTTAAAAAAATACATTTAGCTTAGATTAGATTTGAGAAGTTTTAGTAACGAATTATAAGACATATTTTAGTTTGAAAGATTGTAAACTATAAGACAATCACTAATACAAAGTGATTTGTGGTATAACTAAACTTGAGAACTTCATTAGACATAAAACTATCTACAAGAGATAGTCACATATAATTCAAATATTGGCTTGTCCTCAAAATGGTAGTTTTTCAGTATGCCAAATCTTCTACTTCTCATTAAAAACTTACATACAATAAACTTAACATGGAAGAACAAAATTAACTTGAATAATTAGATGGAAGAGCTATCATCCTTACCATAGGAAGATAAAAGATGGATCATTGATCTCATTAACATGGCAATCCAATTTGAGCTTGAGATTCATGCCTTGGTCTGGACTTTAGTTATGTTTTATTTCCAAGAGAAGTCTTCAATTATTGAAAATACATGGATTCAAGCTTGCATTCACATCCTCCTTATACTGCATATGCCAAGGCTTGTAGACTACATTAAGAGTTAATTATCTATTATTTAATGGGAACTTGTCATTAATTAATATTGCTCAAAAAAAAAATCATTTATGAAATGTCCATTTAATGGATGTGAACATATTAAGAGTAGTCAATTATAAATTTTAATTTATCTTTAATGGCCTAGTGTATGTTTGATTCTCTTGTCATAATTAGGGTCAAAGTAATATCTTATCATAAAATAAATGATTTATTATCAAATGATTATTTGAAATCATAACTTTAATTACATAAAGAGAGAGTTTGGTATTAACACAGTTGATATATGAATATCATTTAGTGATATTTAATAGAGATTACGTTCATACATCCATCGTGGATTTTTCTATCAACTTTAGATATTTTAATGTTAATATATAAAGTTAACTATCATTTACATGTCTTAATTAAGCATTAAGATAATGGTTTTATTATGATGAAAAGTTTCATTTGGTCAACATTATTTTACAATATACTATTTAATAATATTAACTAATAGTATCTATTTAAATAGTTAAGCATTATATTACATGATATACTAAACACATAATATCAATGTTTACAATTATACCAATATAACTATAAATTTTTAGTCGTTTGTAGACATAAAGAAATCAAACATATGAATAGGATTGTATATGATAGAAAAATAGATTTACAGTTTACACATGGTTAAATACATCTCATAGTCTAGCTCTAAAGTTTATTCAAGATTGTATACAACTCGCACACCAACTTTAATATTTATATAATGTGTAACACAACTCATTTACAAGCTCATATGTGTATACAACTCATTGACTAGCTCTTATGTTTAGATAAGTTCTAACATCACTCATAAAGTCTTATTTTTACTCAAGGTCAAATGTAACTCACAAACTATATATTATTTTTATTCAAGGTTAATACAACTCACATACAAACTCCAAGACATATACATGGTCAAATCAAAATCTCAACCCAATTATAATGTTTAAATGCGATCATACTCAATTCACAAACTAATTTAAGGTTCAAACTTGATTTAAGGTCTACCATGATCACTTACATTTCACATTATAGTTTTATAGAAGACACAAACTTGATATGGTACATATACTTGATAAAAATACAAGTCATGATCTAGTTGAAATGTTTGTACAATGTCGTATCTAGTTCTTAGCCATCCCAAAATGCCCAAGTGGAGTCATATACATGTGATATACCTATCTAAAGGGTTAAATATAAATATAGCCAAGTCATAGACCACCTTCAATGCTTTAACTTGGTCATATGCTAGTTATAGACCCATTTATGGTTTTTGCAAACTTGTACTTAATTCACAAAATAGTCATATGTGTTTATATGCTCGTATACATTTTAAAACCAATCTTATATTAAACACAATTATTCATAAATCACAAACTTGTTGATGCTCATGTAAGAATATGCAAAGTAGAAAGACTAATTTGTACCCAAATATGATCATATATACTATATTATTAAATTGGCAAGTGAGGCATATACCATTTAATCAATCATAGAGCATGCTCTATGAGTGATAAATGAGAATTCATACCTATTTTAATTCACATATAACATAGTAAAAAACCACTATTAGGTTGAATTTATTTGTAACAATCTACATACCCTCTAGAGTTCCTTGATATAACTACTTATAGTAAATTACAAAGTAAAAGTGATATTCTTTAGTATATGTATATGTACATTTTGTTTATAAATGACACATTCATATGCAAATTCGATGCATAATATTATTATTGAATTCTAAACATTTATTCTTAATTTTCAGATTTATCATATATCAATTTGGATTAGATTTACATGTGCAAATTTTCTTTAGGTTAGTTTTGTAGTCATACATTCGATCAACTTCTTTGATAATTAAAAATTCAAATTTGTTCATTACCAAACATTTCACTAGCCATTATAAGGTGTCTCGGCACATGTTTTGTTAATGTATGCACATGGTTGTTGTATTTAAAGACTTCCCCCGTTCATCTGATAGAAATATGAGAGTTATCAAGAAAAATATGGTAAGGTTGTTATGAAAACATTGTAGTGGAATTATTGAAGCGTGTCATGCTAGGTCTATTGTAAATTTAATTGTCTTGATTGAATCTTCATTCGAAGTTATCTAGTTGACATGTCTAGAGGTTCAACCTAGAAGAACATAAACCTTGTGATCCAATAGATTCTTGGAAGTGTTTGTGAACACTACTAGTCCTTATGTGCCATCAAACACTGAAGATCAAAATAAATGTACTTTATAAGTCTACGAATCCTAGATTCTTCCAATGAGTTACATGATCATTTCTAAACATTGATTAAGGCCACAATAATAAGTATCACCTCTATAGATTTGGGTCTAATCTGAAATAATACATAATTAGATTTGATGAATGAATCCTTGACATCTAAACAAATATTTATATTCTTATTTAAAAACAGAAATAAAAAAACTCATAACTATAATAAATGAATCCTTAACATCTAAAACAAGCATTTCTACATCAAAATTAAAATTGAGTTCCCATATATTCATTTTATTTAATTTTCATAATAATATATATTTAAAATAATAATCCATTTCAATCCTGTTATATAAATTGATGAATATTTACTCATTCACATTTATCTAATTAGCCTAAATAAATGTATTAAGTAAAACCCTCGCAGGGATATTCTAAACCTAGATCATTAATCTAGAAATGATAAAACATCAATATATTTTATAGAATAAATACCATATGTTTTTACTGACTGCAAGAATTAATTGTTTGTCTCTTATTAAAGGCTAATTATATTGGACAATTCGATATTCTATATCAAATCATCAATTAATGATTCAAAAGTTAATCCAGTTAAAATCCTCCATGAAAAATTTAAGGTTGAGTCAGGCTCAACCCATATCCTTAAAAAAGAATTTCTAAATTTATTGTGAAGGTGACTTACACCACAGGTTAAGATCTGGTATCCCTGCAACTACTCATATGCAACTTCCAGAGCAAACTGGATTGAATACATCTGCATTCCATTAGTATTTCAATGCAATCTATGAATGAAATGTGAAAAGTATTAGCATCACAATGCAGAAAGCCCTCATTACAGGCTATAAAGGCTTGTTCATCTCACTATATGCTTTCAAAAGTTTAGACAGCAGAAGTAATTTTATAATTTTCTGGGTCCCAACTGAGTAAAAGGAAAGTTTTTCATGTCTGATGGACTTTCTTTCCTTGTGACTACCATTATAGCAAAAGCAGGAAAAGTGCATTGATTTTTCTGCTGAACACATTGGAGACTAAAATTGCACAAAAGGATTAGGCAAGTCTGGACAAGGGCTTAAAAGAAGAGATGGCATGTAAACACACACTTTTAGGAACTCATCAAATTGAAGGGTCCAGTAAATCACTGAATCTGATGATTAATTGTGTAACTTGTGCTCTTTATGGGTGTGAGAATGGGAAGCAAATAAAGATAAATTGATGGGTCCGGTAAATCACTGAATCTGATGATTAATTGTGTAACTTGTGCTCTTTATGGATGTGAGAATGGAAAGCAAATGAAGATGAATTCAGATCCATATAATTGAACTCTTGTAAGCAACTACATCAATTGCAGGATGCAATGCAGAAAGAACCAGGAAAAGATTCAGGATTATCTAATGACAATTACACAGTAAAATTATTAGGATTTAGAAGAATATGGATCCACAACATTTTAATCCTTGAATGACATCCTCAGAGGATCATCTTGCAACAAATTTCTCAATGGATTTACCATCCTTACTACCATCAAACAAGCTAACCAAATCCATTTGATTTTAGGTGTTCTATAAAGTTCATGCTACCTATGCCCCATTTTCTGTTCTTAGCGGTACCAGACTCTTTTATCATAGCAGACCCTGAGGGTAGATGTGACAGGCTTAAAATGGCAAACATATTCTGAAGACATGAACTCAATCCAACCAATTACAGGGAAAGACAGATAAAACCCAACTTGCATTTACTCTGTAATAGCACAGTTCATCATCTTTTTAAGCAAAAAGGAAAATAAAATCTTAGTTCATCATCTTACTTTTCAGTACAAGAAATCAGAATTATATACCTTAGATTCAGTATTCCAATGAGAGTTATGGAAAAATGACAAATAAGTATGCATCGGATGCCTTGATCGGTAACCCAAGAGAGAATCGGAATAATATAGAATTGTGATCCAACAGAAGCTAATGTGGTTTCTGTTGCTTCCTGGACAGTTCTATTCTGTAAACGAGAAGCCATAGATGCCACAGTTTACATACCTGAATCCTGCTAATGTGTTCACATCATGAACCTAAGAGGCTTTTCTTGAAGAGGCTAATACCTCTTTTCATATAATAATCATTTGATCCTATATTTCATATGCATTGTCTCCTTACAATTGCATGTGATTATGATCTGTGAAGCTCTGTTTCGTCTTGAAGCCAACAATAGATTCAATGTGGGCAAGTTCTAGTTCTAGATGCTAGATTCCAACAAACCGAGAAGAAAAAACCTCATCTGTTATACTGTGAACAGCTTCAAAATCCTTTGCATCTGGGGGTGATTGATTGAGGTCAGGCAGATGATTTCTCACACTTTGGCCCTGTTGGGTATCCATTGAGATCAAGCTACTTTCAGTGGGCATCCTCTCTTCAATCCGATGACACCTCTTATGTCCACCCAGAGCTTGCCCAGATTGAAAAACCTTATGACAGACAGAACACTCATGGAATTTGGCCTTGAGCCCTACAATTTCTGAAGAAGAATGGCTGATTTTCAGAGTTCCTTCCTCTGTAATTCCCTCTTCCTCATCTTGGAAACTTTCATCAATGACCTTATTAGTCCTGGTGAATGCAAAGCAGCCTTTGACCTTCCTGTGACTGGCTCTATGCCCTCCGAGACCCTGATGAGAATCAAACACCTTGTGGCATTTGTTACACTTATATTTCCCATTGGTTTCTCCCCCATAAGAATCTCCCCACAGTGCTTCAGATTCACCATCTTCATCAGTCCTAATCCTGGTCTTAGTAGCCCTAGGCCTAACATTACTGTTCTTCATCTTCTTCTGATTGATGATCCTTGTCTTACCGCCATCTGAATCCTCAAAGCTTCCATCAGATTCATACTTGGGTATCATCAATTTAGGCTTGGACTGAAACACAGACTCTTCTGTCATGCCATCCTCCACAGATCCATTGGCATTGGCACTGCATGCAAGCATCACCAAAAAGCATGCCATGTCTCTTTCCTCTGCAACTTCTTCAGCAGATGAAATTGTGTTCTTCTGCACTTCTGCAAATTTCTTATGTGGGTCTTCTCCATCTAATTGCTTTCTTCCTCTTTTCCCAGTCACAGACCAGTTGACAAGAAAGCAGGCCTTTTTCCTCTGCATTGCTCCTGCATTCATTCACCTCATCATCATCTGCCTGTTTTCTTCTCTTTTGAGCATATATAACTAAGTGGTGTGAAGTGGAAGGCTTAACCCTCAACCCTCAACCCCAAATTCCCTCCTTTCCATTTGTCTTCTTCTCTAATTCCTCCTCATCAAATTCTCCACCACCTTAACCAATTGTTACACAACAACCAAAACCAACTCTCACATTCCCAAGCATATAAGTATTTTATTTCACTTTGAGGATGATATTTGTTTTCACTAGTAAGATGAATAGTGTATTCACAACTAATGCAACAGGAAAGTCGTGAATTTAGTAAAAGGTGCATGTTCTTGGCTTTAACCCCATAAAGAGAACGCCCCACTGTCCATGTTGATATCTCATCAATCATGAGTATGCATTTAAAAGCTTTGGGCATGGAAGAAAAGGCAAAGTACATGAGGAGAGTGGACAAACAAGGGCAATGTCTTCTGTTCAACTCTTGTGTGTGATCATCTCTTCCTACTCTATAGTGTGCTTTTGAAAGAAAAAGGTAGAAAGTAGTTATTTTTAAATTATTTGAAAAAATCATTATACCAAAAATTTTGTTGATAACAATGAAAAGAATAAATTTGTAAAAATTCCAAATAAATAAAAAGATTTCAATTTACTAAAAGTTTTAGTATTTTTTTATTTTTTACATGCATTAGATTATATGATGATTTTTTGAGAATTATGCTTAGTGTGAGTTGATTTTCATGAGAAATTAGTTGTTAGGAATTGTCATTTATTAAATATAAAATGATATTAAAAATTAATTTAAGATTATGTAATTAAATTTTAACAATTATTCATTGTTTTTAGTAACATCACTCATTAAATTGGTAATCTGCTAATCAATAGCATTAGGGCTAAATCCTATGATGTAAGGTATGCTATCAGTGAAGTAGAAGATGGCATACTAGGTCAACTTCTTGACCAACTAATAGAATACAACTTATGGCATTAAGAGGCTAGCTAATCTTAAAGAGACTTTGGCTCTAAGTTGTTTTCCTACGTTTCTACTAATTTTCTACTATTTCTCATGTTGATTGATGCTCTTATTGACCTTTGGACTCATTTGTAAGTTCCACATCTCGTGAGATTTGTCTTGACTACCTATTGATGTTATGTTGTAAAAGGGTTTAGGTTTTTTCAGAAACCCATTTTTTACCTCAATAACAAATAGCATTCATTTTATTCTCATTTTAAACAATCACAAAATTATCCTATCTCGTAATACTATTCCCCGGAATATGCATTGAGTGATTCTAACTTCTTCATTTCTTGATAAATTCTTACATGCATGTCTCCTTGCACCATCATTCATCTCATGCATCTACAAAAATATTACAACTATAAGATTAGGCTGTGAATATAGCCATCCAAGATCTAGAGGCCTAATGGAAAGCACAATAACAAGAGAGAATAAATATGATAAGAATAAATTGTACTCTCACCAAGATGCAGTACAATGGCTCCAGTAGTTGATAGTACACAAGAGACCCTTAGGTTAAGTAGACCAAGGTGCAAACATAGGAAGACATAAGATTATGACAAATATCATAATCTAATGACATGATAACCAAGAGATGACTTATCACCCACCTAAGGTAGAAAAGTAAATTGGTCACATGCCCACTAAAGGTGGATCACTCCCCAAAGTGGAATAAAGTATTTGCAACACGTCCACTAAAGGTGGAAGGTGACAAAGTGATAAGTACACTAAAGGTGGAGTCGCCACATAAAGTGAAATGTGATAACATGATAACACCACCTGAAGTGGAGATGCTCCTAAAAGCTCCTATGTGGTCCCTAAGTAAACTTTAGCACATGTGTGTTTAGAACCTAGGATAATAACTTACTAAGTGTAACAATTAAATATACCAACCCCCTCCCCCCCTCCTCCTTTCAGTGTAACTTAGGGAGAATGTATGCACACAATGCAAGATGGACTTGACTACTAGGTCATGTTAGGTACACATGTACAAATTGCAATACAATCTATCACAAAGAGGGAAAAAGAGAAAGCCTTGTGGAGAAAAGCTCCTTAAAAGAGAGACAAAAATACAAAATACTCTCAAAGAAGAATGTGAAGAATAAAACCCCATGTGAGGAAAAAGTCCCCCCATAATAGAGAAGTAGAGAGACCATATATCCCTCCCTCAATGTAGAATATGCACCAATGTTAAATGCTCCAAACTTGATACGAGAGCATCTTGGGTTCTTGACAATCTTGCATCACCCATCCCCTTTCAATTTTGTTCCTATTTTTTAGTCTTCTTATTTTTTGGGCATTCCTTTGTTTTGGATCATTTGCTGTTGCGAACATCAAATAATCTTCTAGGCGTCATGTTTTACTCATGTTTGGGTTCGCACCTCTATTGGAGTCTTCATTGAGGAGTTATCTTGGATACAAGTTTAGGCCAGTGTGTTCTACATGTTCTAACAGTCAGTTGGAATTTTTGATCTCGTGAAGTAATTTTCTAATTGGCGAAGCTTGGTGGCTCATATTCCAATGTTCTTAGATCTTTTGTCAATGTCATTCTTGGATCGCATGCCATTTCTACATCTTGGTGTTGAGATATTATGATTTGGGTTCTGACCTATATTTTTGTATTATATTTTCTTGTTCTTAGAAAATGTAATTGTCTTGGCCGACATATGTGTTGTGAAGCTCTATATATTAAGGCTTATGATCTTTGTTAGATATCTTTTTAGGAGGAATCAACCTTAGAGGTCAGCAATAGGATTTTAGTCTATAATTTTGTTGTAATTATGCATGTGTGTCATGTAATACCCCTCCCATAATTTACTTTTTAGTTTAATTGGCTAGCCTCTTTTAGGCCACTTTTCATGTGTGTTAAATAATCAGATAGATTTGATGTTATGTATATTTATGTCTATGGTTTAATTGACCCCATACTTGCGTGTGTATGGTTGGTGTGTATGTTTTATATTTCTGTTTGATGTGCTTGATATGGTTGAGGGAGAGATTTTTAGTTACTTGCTTGTGAGATCCACACAATCGGCTGATCTCTTCCATTGTCTGTTATATATTTATACATGTATGTACATGCTCATCTTTTATGTAAGATTTTAGATACCAGACATCGAATTTCTTGAATTACCAGGATGAGTGTTCCCTATCGCAATATCTCAATGGTAAGAGATGGGAGATAACATATAGGTCCAATCCCAACCTAAGCTATTTATTGTCCTGAAATAGTGGACAAGTATATTACTTACTACCTTCTAAATTCGACAAGGTGACATCATTCATGAACCCTTCCTTTGAGTTTGATTTTGTACTTTGATTTAGTTAGTTTCTATCTTGTTGCATATCATGTGGTTTGATGTCGTCTTGGTGTTAAAATGGTTTAGAAATTAATTAAGATTAATTAAATGAGATTAAATAATTACCCCTTATGATATATTAAAATATTAAATATAAGATTAATTAATTAATGAGAATTAATTAATTACATATGTTTAATAATTAATTTAATTGCAAAGTCAAAATTAATTAATTGAGAAATTTAATAATTATTAAATAAAATAAAAAATTTAAATGTGCAATTTAAGTTAAGTGGTTATTAGTTGAGTTGCATATTTTAAATTAATTAAAGTTAAATAATGCAACTTAAAAAGCACTTTATTATAAAAGTAGAACTTAATCTTTTAAAATCAAGTTGAGTTAAAGTGACTTAAAGTTGAGGAAATTAAAAAATAATTCTTTTAATAAATTAAAGTTGATAAATATGAGGTTGTAGTTGAGTTCTTTTTTCTATAATTTAGAGTTAACAACTTTATTGTTTTTAACAGTTGAGTTCTATTTTGTTATTTTAGAGTTGCATTCTCTCAACTTGAGGTTCTGAATTTCTATATTAGAGAGCTTGGAGACCATTTGAGAATTATTCAATCGAAATTTGAAGAATCCTCTCTTGGCAATTTTTTGAAGGATTAAAATTTTGGTGTTTTCAAAAGCTTTGAGTTTTCAAAATTTAGAATTGATTTTCAATTCAACTTTTTGTATTAAGGTAGGGTGTTAAAATCCTTAAAAGTTGACCATTGAATTCGTTGTCTTCTTCATGTTTGATTAGATCTTGTGTGCAAATGATGAGTGTTTCTTAAAAAGATGTGTTTCTTTGATAATTGGAAATGTTATGGAATCTTTTGGAAGGAAAATTCAATTAGGGTTTTCTTTAAAAGTTTTGCTTTGATTTATTTTTTATTATGGTCTTCCATCATTTTGAGGGTTTTGAAAGAGTTCATTTTTAGAGAAAATGCATGCTTTTCAAGTAGAAATATAGATATGTGCATGTAAATTATATAGATTTGCATGTGTGAAAAATAGATATATTCAGTTGCATGTTACTTAAGGAAAATATATTCAGTTGCATGTTATTTAGGAAAGATATATTCAATTACATGTAATTTAAGGAAGATATATTCAGTTGCATGTTACTTAAAAAAGATATCCAGTTGCATGTTATTTAAGGAAGATATATTCAGTTGCATGTTTCCTAACAGTGGTCTGTCCTTTAAAAGGGATTGTTGTACTAAATGAACTTCATTTGACTAACATCGATGATTCACTGAGTACAATGCAGATAAGGTATAGATCTATGATTTGTGGTTTACAATACTTGACTCACACTAGACCGGATATTGCTAATGTAGTTGGTATTGTGGCAAGATATCAAAAAGATCCTAAAGAATCACATCTTGCAACAGTAAAAATAATCTTTAGATATCTAAAGGGAACATTGGAATTTGGCTTATGGTGTTACAGATCAAATGATTTTACATTATATACATATATTGATGTCGATTGGGCAGGAAATGTTGATGACATAAAAAACACAAGTGGGGGAGCATTTTTCCTTGGAGGAAGACTAGTTTCATGGTTGAGTAAGAAGCAAGATTACACATCTCAGTCTACTGCAGATGCAAAATATGTTGCAATAGCAAATAACTGTAATCAGATAATGTGGATGAGGAAAATGTTGAAAGACATTGGTATAAATTTTTCTAAACCTATTATTATTCATTGTGATAATACAAGTACAATTAACATGTCAAAGAATCCAATTTTACATTCAAAGACTAAACACATTGCTATTAGGTATCACTTTTTGATAGAGAAAGTCACTGAGAAAGAGATCAGACTGGAAAATGTGAGCACTAAAAAGAAGGTAGTAGATATATTCATTAAGCCATTAGCTAAAGACACCTTTGAGTATCTCATAGGTATGCTTGGGGTGATGACCCCTCCTTATGAAGAGTAGAAGATGCATAAATGCATCAGTATAGTGTATTCAAAGCATATTTACTCATCTAGACATGATGTTGGGTACTTCTCCTTAGGGGGAGTGGTCGCATTGAGCAGAGCTATCCAAGAGCTCTTATGTAATGATTTTGATTCTAATAGTTTTTTTTGGCACTTAACATTATTTTGAGATTGTAGGAAACTTTGATGTATTTATCAAAGGGGGAGTGATCTAATTTTTGGCATATTGGATCCTTTTCCATTGATGTCAAAGGGGGAGAGAAAGCTATGAAAAACCTCTCTTAATGGGAGAATGGTTTGTAATCTAGTAGCAGAGTTGAAGACTGTATATGTTGAGGAAATGTTTACTTTTGGGTTGATGGTTTTTCTCCATATGTTTCCATCAATGCCAAAGGGGGAGATTGTTGGAAAAAAAGTTTTGTTGGAAGTTGGATGTACTAATGTTATGTTGTATTAGTGGCAGGATTTTTCATTGATGACAAAACATGCTTATGTGTTCATGAAAGACATAGATTATGTACATCACGGGCAGTTATTAGGACAACGAAGTCATAAGTTGATGTATTTTAGTATGTGAGCTTAGTTTTGTATGCGTGGATGAGCATAGATATAATATCTATGTTCGTTGGATCTCATATTCCATTTTGGATGAGTTATGATTCATTTGGTGAAGACTGGTAGCATACCAGTGTGCAAGAATTGTTAATAGTGATATTTTGTGGCATATTTGCTATATCTTATTGGTGAAGTGGAATCAACATCCGTGAGCTTGGATCATGGTTGAATACTTGTTAGTGCAACTATGTTTGTGATAGCAAGGCATTTGGATTATTTTGGAATAGTCATTGTTGTGTAACGTACAACATATTTTACTAGCAGCCAACTATGTTGAGGAAGCATGTTGTTTTTCATTGTAAAATGTAATATATGTATTGTAACATGTGGAAACCATAATGTAACATTTGTAATAATTATTGTGAAGGCTTGTATGCCTTAACATGGCCCTATGTAATTAAATAATCATCAAGGAAGCTTTAACAAGCCGACCTAATTAGTATTTTTGTATTGGGTATAAAGGAAAGTTGTTTGGTGTGTATGGTAAGGATAATGCAATGGATGGATATGCGAGAATTTGCAGAGAAGAGAAGAGGAATTGTAGAGAAAAGAAAAGGCATTTTTGAATTGAGTTGTGGACTTCAAAGTAACTATTATGGAAAATTGAGTTGCAAGTTCAATCAGTTTACCCTTTTGGATATGTTATCCTAAAAGATCAATCTATCATCTTTGTTGGAGCATTTGGAGAATGGGTCTACTTGTTTCTTTTCAACCTTTAATAGGATTAGAACCTTCTAACAAGGGTTCAAGGTCTCCTAACATGGATCTATCCTTTAACATGGACTGTTGTACTAAATGAACTTCATTTGACTCCTAATAGGGTCACATCCTTTCACAAGGAATTTATATATTAGTACATTATCTTGTGGGTTCCATCCTCACTGGGGTTATCCCTCTGATCAAGGGTTTCCTTGAGAACAATTTTTTGTGTTATGGTGCATGATTACTTGTTTATTTTATTCTTGTTACTTTTTTTAATAATCATCATTACAAGTTTTGGATTTAATTTGATTTGGTGATTCACCTCCCCTCTTAGTTGTGTGTGGACTCTACTTCTCAACATATAATTAAAGTTGAAATAGGATTTTGGTGAGATTTAATTAAGAGAGGAATCATAATATTTATTTAAATCAATAAAGGTCCCATAGTCCATAGAGGAATGAAAGATACAAAAATGAGTGCTAGGAGAGTATGAAATTAAATACCCTAATCATATATAGGTGTATAATTTATGACCCTATATATAGCCCCCGCTTTAGCAGAGTATGATCTTACAATCATGCTCACAATAAAGTATAGATGAAGAGATAGATCATATCTAAGAGAAAAGTAAAATAGGTACAAGATAACACTAAGGGATGATCAAGCCCCCAATAATAGATCATATCCATACATACAAGTAAGCTTAGAAATATACATAAAATAAACAACATTATAATTAAAACATAAGATTCCATCTCGACTAGCTAAAGAGACCTCAATAATAAAAATGCCTCAACTATTAATTTCATTCTTGACATGTTATTGCAAGAGAACATGTGGACTTCTAATAAGAACAAATACATACACCAACTGAAATCAGATGGTGTCATGATCCAACACTAGCAAAGTGTGTTATGTTAAGGGCTCATGGTAAAGAGGGAGAAAGGAACATGGATCCCATGGGCTAGCAAGTTTCGTTATGTTAGACGATCCATGTGAAGAGAGAAGGAAGAGTTTATGGGCTAGAAAGTTGTATTATGCTAGTCAACTCATCCTAAGAGAGATTTTGGTACAAAGAGATTCGATGGGATAGCAAGTTGTGTTATTCTAGTCAACTTATCTTGAAAATTTATGCAATGGAGAATTCAAATGGTCTATCAAGTTGTGTTGTGCTAGGCAAAAATCCCAAGAATAATGAAGAAAAGTATTGTATTCTTGAAGAACCACTAAAAATATGGGCAAAAGAGAGTCATTTGGCCCTAGCAACCTATGTTATGGTAGTAGACTCAATCAAAATGATTTTGAATAAGGATAACCAAACAAAGTGGTGCAGGAGCACACCTAGCCTAACCTCCATGGTTTAGATGTTTTGGCTTGTACCTGACATTAGCCAAGTCAGGGATGTTGAGTTTTTTTTAAGACCTTAGAAGGTTATTGCTATTGTGGGCTAGGTGAGTTAGTCATTAGGACTAAGGTCACCAAAATAGCCATTGTCAGTAGTTTTTAAATTCTTAGTGTTAAAAGCGTAAAGTTTGAGTTAGAGTCTTCAATGTGTCTTAAACACATAAATGATGTCATAAAGATGCCTTGAGGCCATTATTGATATTGGATCTTCGAGATATAGGAGATAGAGGTCCTAAGAAGTAGGATGAAGGCATAAAGAAAAGATGCCAAAAAGTTGTTAGAAGTTGTCATGACAACATTTGCAATAATGGCAAATGTTGCATGCAACTTGGTTACCTTGGATCCCCTTAAGAATAGGAAGTAGGAGATTGGCCAATAGGCCCTAAAAACATGGAAATGGCATCTAATGTTAAGGAAGGCTCGAATCTCGAGTTCATTCATGCATTGTAATAGTTTGAAGATAGTAATACAACTCTACAACTCTGTTTTGGAGAAGACCTCAAGCTTTTGATGTGACAGTGATATATAATGGATTGAGAGTCTTGATTTAGTGGTTGTTTTGCATTCATAGGACTTTTATAAGACTTCTTCATTTAGAAATCAAGTTGATTAGAGTAGTTTTATTGTGTTGAATAAATTGTTCTTTGTTTAGAGTCTTCACTGGTCCTATCTTGACCAGTCAATCTCTTCATGGCTCCCCCATGAAATCTAACCATGGGAATCTCCTAAGGGTGGATGGATATTCTATGGGAGGCATTAGCCTATATATATTTAGGATCAGGAGTCATAAGAAGATGGAGAGATATTTTTACTACTAAGCCCTAGGCGAGAAGACATTGCCCGGTTAGAGGTTTAGGATTGAAGAATTGAAGATTTCTTCCAGGGTATTGAAGTACTCTATGGAATAGGTATAGTTCTAGGTAGGATTTTGTCATATCCTAAAATGCTATGAGGATTGTGACCATACCAATCCATTAGAGTGAGTTCTTAGCAAGAATACAGTCAGTCCTAGTAAATAGGTCTTTTAGCCCTATTAGGCCTAGAATATAGGAATCCTATGTACGGATGACCTAGGAATCCTATGTATGGGGTACCTGATTAGGCCTTTGTTGCTGGGACCCATTTTCTTTCAGTAGTTCTTTCTAGGTTTTTAGCTTCTCCCAAAGTTTATCTTAAGGGGGGGTGTTAGAGTAATAAAGTGTTTACTGATTAATTGAATCATATTGATTTAATTATACAGTCACTTATTACCTCTTTCGACTTAAGCTAAACTTTAGGCATATAATAATTAATATCTTTATTAATTATTATTATGCAACCTAGGGTTTTACCTTTTTAGGGTTTCTAATCTCCTTTCATAAGGATTGATCTCTTGTTTTGTAACCTTTTCTGACATTTCATTATTGATTGCAACTTTTGTTTTTGCACATCAAGGATTTCTCCTCTCTCGTGGATCAATGTGTTCAAGCCTCCATAGCTGTTTGATTCTCTCTCTTTCTGTGATAGGTGTTTGCATACAGGGGTTCTTGGGAGCTGTGGTTTGTTTTTCATCAACTCCATCATGGTATCAGAGCTTCAAATCTGCTTGCCCCTGTCCTCTTCCTAAGAGATTCAGCCATGTTTGTCAGATCTGAGTTTTCAAAGGGTTTCCTGTCAGATCTGGGGGGGACCTATTTTTTTGGTAATCTTGGCTTCAAACAGACCTCATGGTTGCATTCAGAGCATCCAAGAACCCCAAGATCCATATAAAATTTGTCCAATTTAGACATAGTTGGAATCTGTGAGAAATTTTTTTTGCAATCAGCCTTGGCATGGATCCCGAGGTGATCACTATTTTTTGGAGCACTTCTGGCTCAAACGGATGTCACAGTTGTGTTTGGAAGGTCTGAGATACTCAAAATCCATATAAAGCTTGTCTAATTCTGACAAGTTGGCCTTTGAGGCAAATTTTTTTTTGCCTACTAGGGCCGTATGGCGCTGGCATGCATATCAATGCAGGCACAATCGGTGAATTTTAAAAAAATAATAATAAATTTTTTTTGGCGCAGCTGTCGAGCAACCACCCAAGCACCACCCGCCGGCCTCCTACCGGCCACCGTGGCCTCCCATTGCGGCCACCGCACTGCCATCAGCACTGCGCTCTGCACCGCTGCCCGCGGCCCCGCGGTCACCGCCGCCAAGCTCCGCATCGCCACCCGCGGTCTCCGCCCACTGCGTTGTGCCACCTCTGCCACCCTTGCCCCTGTGGCCTCCACCTCCGCCACCCATCGGCCCTCACCCCCGGTCCTATGGGGGCCCAGCCCTTGGCCCCCTGCGCCTATCTGTGGAGCCCCTAGTCACCCACGTGACCAGGGCTTATTTTTTTTAGCCCCCAAGGGCATTGAGCTGTGACGACCATTTGGACATCAAATTTAGGCTCGTGTTTGCTGATGTTAGTATATCTCTACCATTTTTTTGGTTTTTTGGAGGTACTTGGGCCTTGTTTTGCGATATCTCAGACATACGGGATCATAATTGGGCGTGCGATATACCGTCGGAAAGCTGGTTCCAAGCCCAATCCAAATTTACTGCTATGGTTTTTTTATTTTTCCATTTTGATGCTCTTTTTTTCTGTCAAAGTTAGATGTTCTCTGTGATCGTGGCGTTTCAGACCTCTTGTCTTCTGGGATTCGTTGCTCTTGCATCCGGGCTCCGTTTTTGGCAAACAAGATATTTTCAGAAAGCTCTTTCTAAGATTTTATCAGATCTAATGGTTTTGTGTGGTTTTTTTTCCTTTTTCTAACGTCACCCATCCTCAGATCCTTGCAAACACCTTCTTTGGGCCCTCCAGTGCAGCTGTTGGTTTTTTGCTCATATCTTGAGCATACGATGTCAAAATTTGGCAAACGAGATATCATCGAAAAGCTAATTCTGAGCTCTTTCTAGATCTAGAGGTTATATTTTTTGGTTTTATTTTTCTAATTGTGTTTTTCTCTATCAAAGCTAGATCTTTAGTTCTGCACTCCGAGAGCTCTATCTTGCACATACGGACTCCATTTTTGGAAAATGATATATCGTTGGAAAGATTGTTCAGAGAGATTTTCATTTCTGTGAGTCATTTTTTCTAGATTCTGCTCCAGGTCCATTTTATTTAGATTCTTGCTTTTTTGCAGTTTGGTGGATATCTTGGTTGTTTCAGGTCCTGGGATCTCTTCCCTTTGAGGGATGGCTCGTCTTAGGTTGTTCTTTTGTTTCAGTAGCCTTTGATCTTCTTTGAGCAGTGTATACTTCACTTTTGTAGCATTCTTTTATGCACACACACTAAGATAAAGTGCCATTCTATTGCTTTGATGGGATCTTGCAAATGTTCGTGCTATTTGTACTCGCACTCTATTATAAAGTGCCAGGGGGTTTTGATGTTTGCCTTTGTTTTCCATCTTCTTTTTTCATGTGATCGTTCCTCTGACAACATTAGCCTTAGGTATCTCTATTTGTGTTTGTACTCTCTCTACACATTCGATGTTACAGATTCATCTTCATCATGCAGTTCATATTAGATGATCTTTTCAGTGTACCTGTCATTACTCCCTTGTTAGCAGTGTGGGGGGGTTTCTATTGTTGGTACTACTAATTCCTTGGTTTCATAGTGTGAGCTATGTATTCAGTATTTGATCCTATGTACTAGGTGGTTGCAGTGGCTAGGTACCTATGCATTTCGGTGAGATCGATCATTTACCATATGGACACTCTTTTCTTTCCTATTTTTGGATGCACTCTTCCATCTTTGATTGATCAGCTCTTCAGGCTTTTGGTGTTTATGCCATCTGTATCTTCAAGTTCAGGTGTTTGCCTTTGTTTGCCTCCTAATTTGAGTAGTGTTATTTGAGGGCACTCATGCAGATTACAGTCTTCTCTACCTAGTCATATTTCTGTGGAGGATCTTCAGATCATTGATTTCTTGTTGATAGAGTTTTCAGTTTCATGCTTTAGTGATGTTGTACATGTTAATCTTTATTCCTATTTTATGGAACATTCCTGGTTTTGGAGGCTTCTTCAGTCCTTCAGACTAGTATTTGTCTCCTTTTGGAGTAGAGTTTTTCCCATGTGGTTTTCTCTATTTCTCCACTTTGTAGAGACTCTCTTTTGTACTTGGGTACTTGATCAGGCCTTTGTTGTTAGGACCCATTTGCTTTCAGTAGTTCTTTCTAGGTTTTTAGCTTTTCTCCCAAAGTTTATCTTAAGGGGGGGTGTTAGAGTAATAAAGTGTTTACTGATTAATTGAATCATATTGATTTAATTATTTAGTCACTTATTACATCTTTCGACTTAAGCTAAACTTTAGGCATATAATAATTAATATCTTTATTAATTATTATTATGCAACCTAGGGTTTTACCTTTTTAGGGTTTCTGATCTCCTTTCATAAGGATTGATCTCCTCTTGGTTTGTAACCTTTTCTGACATTTCATTATTGATTGCAACTTTTGTTTTTGCACATCAACGATTTGTCCTCTCTCATGGATCAATGTGTTCAGCCCTCCATAGCTGTTTGCTTCTCTCTCTTTCTGTGACAAGTGTTTGCATGTAGGTGTTCTTGGGAGCTGTGGGTTGTTTTTCATCAACTCCATCAATCCCAAATGGAGCAGCTCTTGGGTGAAGTCCAAGACAAAGATGATAAGGTCAAAGAAAAAATTAATCAAAAGGAAGAGAAAGAAGCAAGGGAAAAGGAATTAGAATTGGAGGAGGAAGCGCCAACACCTGACCCTGTTCTTCCTAAAGAGCCATTCTTAAAGACACTAAAGGCTTTGAGTGGAAAAGCTTTGGAAGGTGTGCCACTATTCAGTGGACAAATGGATCTAGATTTAGTTGTGGATTGGATAGATAGCATTGAGAATCACTTTGAATGTGATGGTATCTCAGAGGCACAAAGAGTTGTGGTGGCCAAGTCTAGGCTAAGAGGTTCAAATCTTACTTGGTGGAATTTTGTGCAAATTGAAAGAGAAAAGGATGGAAAGGGTCCTATAGTTACTTGGAAGGGCATGGTAACTAAAGTGAAGAAGACCTACCTTCCTGATGATTATGAAGTTTATCTGCATATAAGGAGACACAATCTTAGACAAAAAGATCTAGATGTTCAAGCATACACCGAGGAGTTTCAAAAGTTGTGCTTAAGATCAAAGGTAGTTGAAGATGAGAGCATCAAGCTTGCAAGGTACTTGAATGGCCTCAAATGGTCTATTCAAGAAGAAGTGAGTCTAGTGAACTTCAAAACCATTCAACAATGTTATCAAATGGCCTTGAAGATAGAAGAGAAGGGAAAGAGAAAACAAGAGCAAACCTCTAAAGGCAGAGGTAAGGGAAAAGATAGTAGAGGGAAAAGAGGTGGCTATGGTGGAAGAAGTTTTGAATCAAGGACTCAAGGAGACATAAAATTTAGTGAGCAACAAGAAGGAAGATCTAGTATAGGTGGTAGAGGAAGGAGTTCTAACTCTAGCTTTAGAGGAAGAAGTAGTGGACAAGGAGGAAGAGGCAACTACTTTGCCAATATGAAATGCTACCATTGAAATCAAATGGGACATCATGCCTATAGGTGTCTAGAGAAGGGTAGTACTTATCAAGGAGGTGATAAGAGAACTAATCTAGTTCATGATGAGACAAATGCAGTAGAGAAGCATGCTAAAGTACCATTGAATTCAGAGGAAGGAGAGAACCTCATGATGATGAGAACTTTGATCAAGGAGCTGGTGAAGGAAGAACCAAGCCAAAGGAGGTCTTTGTTTAGGATAAAGTGCAAGATGATGGGCAAAGTATATAGAGTCATCATTGACTTAAGCTCTACTAAAAATATTGTGTCAAAGGAAGCAACCAGCAAGCTAAAGTTGACAAGGATACCCCACACCAATCCTTACAAGGTCACTTGGCTCAATAAAGGCCAAGATGTGTTAGTGAATAAACAAGCATGGGTGGAGTTCTCCAAAGAAAAAGTTTTGTGTGATGTGTTACCTATGGATGCATGTCACTTGCTCCTAGGTAGACCATGGCAATTTGACTGCCAAGCCATACATGATGGAGGAAATAATTCCTATACATCCAAGAAGGACAATGTGACTTTTAGAATTTAGTCATTGTTAGAGGATGCAGAGGTGAAGACAACAGGTCCAAATGTGCTCATGGTTGGGGAAAAAGAGTTCTTAGAGGCTATGGAAGAAGGTGAAGGTGTTGGCTATGCATTGGTGCTAAGGCCAAGAGAGGTGAATGAAGGTAAGGCAACTAAAAAGATAGAGTTACAAAAGGAGTTGCAAAGCATGCTACAGACTTACCAAGGTATAGTAAGTGATGGAAAACCATCAACTTTACCACCTAAAAGATCCATAATTCATAGGATAGACCTTATCCCAGGAGCTACCCTACCTAATAAGGTAGCTTACAAAATGACCCCTCAACAAAATGAGGAAATTTCTAGGAAAATACAAGAACCCCTAAACCAAGGTCTCATTAGAAAGAGCATTAGTCCATGTGTCGTACCCACTGTCCTTGCACCTAAGAAAGGAGGAACTTGGAGGCTTTGTACTAATTCAAGGGCTATTAATAGGTTAATCATAAGGTATAGGTTCTGTATCCCAAGGATTGAAGACCTAATGGATTGTCTAGGTGAAGCTAAGTACTATAGAAAGATAGACTTGAAGAGTGACTATCACCAAATAAGAATACATGAAGGAGATGAGTGGAAAACAACCTTCAAGACCAATGAAGGTTTGTATGAATGGCTTGCCATGCCATTTGGATTATCTAGATGATATACTGATTTATAGAAAGATAAGAGGAGAGCAAACTTACTACATAGACTTGCCATTTGGTTTGTATGAATGAAGTCCTCATAGACTGCATAGGCAAGTTTGTAGTAGTATATCTAGATGATATACTGATTTATAGAAAGATAAGAGGAGAGCATCTAGAACATCTTGAGACTATTTTCAAGAAGCTGAATGAGGAGAAGTTGATGATCAACTTGGAGAAGTGTGAGTGCATCAAAATAGAGCTAGTGTACCTTGGATTTGTTCTATCACATGGAAATCTGAAAATGGATGTTAGCAAGGTAGAAGCCATCATAAATTGGCCTACTCCAAGAACAACAATAGAGGTAAGAATTTTTCATGGCCTTGCTCAATACTATAGGAAGTTCATAAGGAAATTTAGTGCTATTTGTGCTCCTATGTTGGATACTATTAAAGGAGGCATGAAGACTAAATTTGTATGGAATGAGCATGCTAACAAGAGATTTGAGTTGCTAAAGGAAATGATAGCCACCCAACTTGTTTTAGTCTTGCCAAGCTTTGAGAAGCTTTTCACCATTGAGTGTGATGCTAGCAATGTGGCTATATGAGTTGTTCTGAGCCAAGAGGGTAGACTGGTGGCTTTTCATTCAAAAAAGTTAAGTACTCTTCTTATGACCTTGAAATGTATGCATTGGTTCAGGCTTTAAGGAAATGGAGGTACTATTTTCTTCCCAAGGAATTCATAGTGTATTCAGACAACCAAGCACTTAGTTTCCTGAATTCACAAGAGAAGTTGAGTCACAAGAACATGAAGTGGGTTGAATACCTACAATATTACACCTTTAACATCAAGCACAAGAAAGGAGTACTCAACAAAGTGGCAAATGCATTGTCTATAAGAGCTCTCACTATCCAAGAGATTCAATTGAAGAGCATGGGGATAGATCACTTCAAGGATCTATATGCTAATGATGAAGAATTTGTAGACATTTATAAGGTATGTGCTGAATACAAGAATCATTTTCATAGTAAGTATGATGAGTATACTTTGCAAAATGATCTCTTGTTTAAGGGGAATCAATTATGTGTTCCTAGAGGCTCTATTAGAGAGAATTTAATTCAAGAAAAGCATAATGGTGCTTTGAGTGGTCACTTTGGGATCACTAAGGCTCAAGAACTTGTTCAAAGGTTATATTATTGGCCAAGGATGAATCTTGATGTTAGGAGGTATGTGGAAAGTTGTATAGTGTGTCAAAAATCCAAGGGCACTTCCTCAAATGTAGGACTTTATCAACCACTACCTATTCCTACTAGGCCATGAGAATGCTTGAGTATGGATTTTGTAGTTGGGTTACCCAAGACAAGATAAGATATGGATAGTGTTTATGTAGTTGTGGACATATTTAGCAAGATGGATCACTTTGTGCCATGTAAGACAACTAATGATGATAGCCAAATAGCATCTCTTTTCTTCAAGGAGATAGTGAGAATTCATGGGTTACCTATGAGCATTGTGTCAGATAGAGACACCAAGTTTATGAGTCATTTTTGGAAGACTCTTTGGCAGATATTGGGCACTAATTTATCTTTTGGATCGGCCTACCATCCCCAAATGGTCAGAATGAGGTTGTCAATAGAAGCCTTGGAAATCTACTAAGGTGCTTTACCAAGGAGTATGGTAAACAATGGGATCAGTTGATTGGGCAAGCTGAATATGCCTACAATGACACTACAAACAAATCAACAGGGAAGAGTCCCTTTGAAATAGTCTATGGTTTGCATCCTAGAGGTTTCTATGAGTTAAGATATTTGAAAGATGGAGTGAAGGGAAGTGGATATGATGATGACTTTGCATATGCTATGTAGGAGATACATGATACAGTGAGAAAGACCTTGACAAAGAACACCACGAAGCATAAAACCAAGGTGGATGAGAGTAGAAGAGAAGTTCAGTTTAATGTGGGAGACTTGGTTATGGTGCATCTCAATAAGTCTAGACTTCAAAAGGGAGTCCCTCACAAGTTGCAGATGAGAAGGATAGGTCCTTGTCCTATCTTGGAAAAGTATGGTAATAATGCATTCAAAATAGAGCTACTGGAAGACAATGGACTATCCCCTATTTTCAACATTGCATACTTGGTTCATTACAAAGGACCACAACAAGACATGGATCAAAGTCTCAGTGAAGTGATCAGAGATGTGGAAGACCTCAGAATACCCACTACTACAGTCAAAGGAACTGATAGTAAATTGGATACTAGAGTCTACAAGAGGACTAGAACCAAGGGGTACAAAGAACACTTGATCAAGAGATAAGGTCACACTAATGTTGATGCATTGTGGGTTAAAGAATCAGAGTTTAAGAAGATGGGAATTGACCCAAGCTTACTCAATCCAAGGGTGGATTGAACTTTTTGTTTTGGGGAGGATGGTGCAGGAGCACACCTAGGCTAACCTCCATGGTTTAGATGTTTTGGCTTGTACCTGACATTAGCCAAGTTAGGGATGTTGAGTTTGTTTTAATACCTTAGAAGGTCATTGCTATTGTGGGCTAGGTGAGTTAGTCATTAGGACTAAGGTCACCAAAATAGCCATTGTTAGTAGTTTTTAAATTCTTAGTGTTAGAAGCTTAAAGTTTGAGTTAGAGTCTTCAATGTGTTTAAACACATAAATGATGTCATAGAGATGCCTTGAGGCCATTATTGATGTTGGATATTTGAGATATAGGAGATAGAGGTCCTAAGAAGTAGGATGAAGGCATACAGAAAAGATGCCAAAAAGTTGTTAGAAGTTGTCATGACAACATTTGCAATAATGGTAAATGTTGCATGCAAATCGGTTACCTTGGATCCCCTTAAGAATAGGAAGTGGGAGATTAGCCAAAAGGCCCTAAAAAAATGGAAATGGCATCTAATGTTAAGGAAGGCTTGAATCTCAAGTTCATTCCTGCATTGTAATAGTTTGAAGATAATAATACAGCTCTGCAACTCTGTTTTGGAGAAGACCCTAAGCTTTTGATGTGAGAGTGATATATAATGGATTGAGAGTCTTGATTTAGTGGTTGTTTTTCATTCATAGGACTTTTATAAGACTTATTCATTTAGAAATCAAGTTTATTAGAGTAGTTTTATTGTGTTGAATAAATTGTTCTTTGTTTAGAGTCTTCACTGGTACGTCCTGTCTTGACCAATCAGTCTCTTCATGGCTCGCCCATGAAATCTAACCATGGGAATCTCCTAAGGGTGGATGGATATGCTAGGGGAGTCATTAGAATATATATTTATTACTAGGAGTCATAAGAAGACGGAGAGCTATTTTTACTACTAAGCCCTAAGCGAGTAGACAGTGCCCGGTTAGAGGTTTAGGATTGAAGAATTGAAGATTTCTTGCAGGGTATTGAAGTAATGTATGACATAGGTATAGTTCCAAGTAGTATTTTGTCATATCCTAACATTATATGAGGATTGTGACCATACCAATCCATTAGAGTGATTTCTTAGCAAGAATACAGTCAGTCCTAGTAAATAGGTCTTTTAGCCCTATTAGGCCTAGAATATAGGAATCCTATGTACGGATGACCTAGGAGAAAAAAGCTTACATAATCCTTTGTAAAATACAAAAGGGTATCCAAATCCCTAATTGGTTTTGTAAGTGTTTTGGAAAGTTTTGGAGAGAAGTGACTAAAGGCCTCTATAAAAGGCTACAAGAAATAGGCCTAATTAGGCCTCCTAATGATGAATCCTTGAACCTAATAAGGATAGGCTTGAAGATCCTTCTAAATGCATCAAAATGGAAAAGATATGAATGTTTTCAAGATGATGGACATCCCTGCAAAGAAATTTGAATTTTGTGAAGAGTTGGCACTTAGAGCTTTCTAAGTGTAGGTGAAGAATTGAACTAACTAAAGTGTGTTAGTCTTTCAAGGTGAAGCACAAGGTATAGAACTCTTAGAGAAGAGTTGGAATAGGTCTTAGTTAATCATCTAAGCCTAATCAGGACCTAGAGGAGATTAGATTCCTAGAAGAGACAAGCTAGGTCTCTTGGTAGATGTGCAAGCAAGCCTTGGAACACTCACGTCACAAAGCATGACGTGCATTAGGAAATCATGCAACATAAGGATAACCAAGCCCATCCCCCCTCCCCAAGATGACAAGATAGGACTATGTTGGCATCTTAAGGAAAGAAAGAACAAAGATAAATATCATGTACACCAAAGAGATATCTTTTAAGTAACAATCCAAGATAAAAGGACACAACTCTTGTAAAGCAAGAGAGTTATAAAAAGATATCTTCATAGTTACAAAAATACAGTTAAATATATCCTTAATTTTTCTTATGATTACACCAATATTTTTATAAATATACTAATAACTCAATATATTAAAATAAGAAAAAATAAATAATTTTTTAAAAAAAAACTCAAATTCTAACCAAAATACTTTTTAAATCAACATCTAAATTATTTTAATTAACATCTATTGGTTTATTAAATCCTAAAATAATTCACACAATTCATTATTTTGAATCTAAAATCATCCCATTTTAAATATTTGCTCATCCCAGTTCCTTAACACTCCTCTTTCTTATACGTTTAGTTTCCCTTAAAACATTATATTTCCTAAAATAAAAAGATTTTCTTTCCTTTCCCACTCCCTCTTATGATCATTTTGATTCTATTTTTAATGCTATTTCAGAAAGAAAACAAAAGAAAAAATGCTTTATTTTACTTTTTAGATTTTTAGTTTTTTCATATTTGAACAACATTCTTGGTGCTAGACTCTTGTTGGTTTCTACATGTATATTAATCATGTAAATTGTAATATTCTTTTGGTTGATTTTATATGCAAAGAGGCACCATTCTACATTCCCTTGACCCCATTTCCAACTACCTAGGGATTGAATGAATATTTTATATCTTTATTTTATCTTATTCATACAATGCAGTGATAATAGAATTTGCACCATTCTAAAATTTTATTCTTTATGTTGGTGTTTCATTCTCTAGTATTCTCTATAGACTTTTTATAATATTTTCTCTTGCTATTTTAGAAACTATTTCTACTATTTTTATATTTTGTAAATTTTTTTTGAAAAGCTATAAAATTTATCTTCTCTTCTATTATTTGTTAAATAATATTTGTTAATTTTTTCATTGTTTCTATTTTATATTTAATTTTCATTAAATTTAATTTTATTATAAACTATTTTATTACATTTATAAATTGACATATTTTTTGATCAAAATAATTATCTATATTTCATATTTATTATTATTTTAATTTTATATACAATAGAACAATAATAAATTATAGACTTATTCAGGTTTATTCTATAAGGTGAAGAAAATATGTGAAATACAAAAAAATTGTGTCAAAGATTTACCCTTCTTCTAGTACATGCAATAGAGAATGATAAATTGTTTCCACTAGGAAGAATCATCGGGCAATGAATCATAAGGCTCCACCTATTTTAGCTTGATCCTATGAAAATACAAGGCTCACAGGGTCTCAAAAACACTTCAATGTTACATATTACCAAAAGGATTTTCGTAGACCTACAAAGCATAAAATAGGATTGAATGGCAACATGCCATATCTCAGAAAAGGATCTTTGAAAAGTCAACATGGAAAAAATGATGGTTTGCACCAAAAGTCTAGATTCCTTGCAGTCAGACCAAAGCAAGCCCTAAATAGGTTATGGGTGATTCCCTTGATGTCCTCAACCCCAATATTCATCACAAGGGCCAACTACATTAGTTTGAGATATAAGGGAAGTAATTTTAAGAATTATTTTGAAGCTCGTCAAAAGGCTATTGTTGTACAGATTGGCGGTAAATCAAAACCGGTGGAAAATTCAAATTCCCTAGAGCTAGGGCACCCTAAAAAAAAAATTATTGAATCGCGAAGGAAATAATTGACATCTTTCAATTCAAGAAGGGTAATAATTGATATAGATCCAAACAAAATCGAGATGATATGTGGAAGGTATGATAATTTGGGGCTTTTAGCTATGTCGGGTGGTCCAACCCTGCAAAGGGAGGGGCATGGAAGAATGGTAGGATTACTTCCAGATCTAGGTAAGTATCACCTTGAAAGAAAGTTTCTAATGATATAATGTAGTAGTATATAAGTTAAGAATGAGATATTATCAAGAAAAAAACTAATATTCAGAGACTATGATTTTCACTTTCCCATTTAGGTTCCAAATTTTAATGTTAATGTGTATAATCCACCAACAATACCATGCTAGTTTACCTTAGATTGTCTTCGTGCAAGACTCATAAATGTCAAAGTCCTAGAAATCATAGGCAAGAAGCTAGGGAATTTTATGGGATATGAAATACCAAATTATGATACATGTGAATTTAAGATTCTTGTTGAAACTAATCCAAAAATTAGCTCCCTTAGTGATCTAGATGTGGTAATAGGTCATGAGAACATTACTATTAGCCTGAAATCTTATCTAGGCCTATTAATGAAACTAGGGTAAAATTGGCTAATAATTTACAATGGATAAGGCAGAGTAATGGTACTCAAATTAATAAGAAAACTCAGTCCTTATTGAAAACTAATATAGATTCAAATGTACATAATGATGGTCCTATTAACAAAATAGATATATTTCTCCAAGAAAGGAATTTGAAAGGTACTACATCATCTATGTCACCCTTTCTGCAATCTGGGGTTTTGACAAATTTCATTGAAGATAATGGGAGATTCACAGTTGATATGGAGGATAGGTAGATGCAAAAAAAGAACCCTATGCTTGTTAAGGAAAATTAAAAAGATATGTTACATAGTAAAGCTTCTTAGAACAATTACTAAAAGACACAATTATTTTTCAAGAAATGATTGAAGGGAAAATTGACAATTCAGATGTAGAGGTGATGGGGGGTAAATTAAGAAATAATCAAAATCTCGGGTAGAGTTTTAGACAAGGGGAATTCAACAAAAGTAAGTAAAAAAATTAAGGGAGTTAAGAAATAATTTATGCATACATCTTAGACCAAAGAAGTGCAGAAGGATAACATAGTGGCTCAGGAATTATTGAAGGAAAGGTTGGAGAATAGGCAAGAAGTAAATAGAGAATTTGAGGAGGTAATGAATATAGATAGTGAAGAGGAAGACTTCCAAGAGAACGATGAGGAGTATGGATTGGAAAGAAAAAACTAATCAAAGATAAAATGGAGATATGGGATGAGAGACAAAATAAAGCCAGAATAAATGGCGAATAGGATCAAGTCAAGAAAGAATTACGTGAGGAGCTAGATAAAGGAGAGCTAACAAAAAGTAACCCAGTAAATGATAAGGAATTATAAGAGGTAGAAGAAGTAAAATTTATGGTAGAACTTGGGTTGTCACAACATTATTTTGGAAAATTAAAGCTAGATTATGCTAAATCCCCAAAGAAAAGAGGAGGAAGTCTTTAAATGAGTTTAGAAATAAAGATAGTTTTTCCTTAGATCAAATAAAGATCACTATCATGTTTAATGTAGGGAAGGGGAAGTTCCTTCCAACTACACAATGAGGGTAATTACTTGGAATGTTAGGGGCATGAGTTTCTCTAACAAACAACATTGTATTTTTCTAGCTAATGTAGAGATATTTATGACTCAAGAAACTAAGTTGAATGAAGTTGAATCATTAGCTTTTAGGGAAAAAAAGGGATTTTGGAGGTGGAAATTTTTTTAGGCATATGGTACATCTGGTGGGCTAGGTTTGATGTAGGACCCTAGGAAATTTAAATTGGAAGTATTGAACAATAGAAAGAACTGGATGTGTGTTGGGGTTAGAAGTTTAATTAGTAACCTTCACTTTATTTTATTAAACATTTATGGTCCCATCCCAACTTAGTAAAAAAAGATATGTTGGGATGAAGTAGGGAATCAATTTGTCCTACTTCTGGGGAAGAATTTTACTATGGGGGGCGATTTCAACGCAATCTTGAACCTCTTAGAAAAAGATACAGGATTGAGGAAAGAGCCTCAATCACTAATAGATTTTAGGTCATGGATAGAACACCACAATATTATGGATATAAGTATGGATAATGGAATATATACATAGAATAATAGAAGATTGTATTTTAGCTAGATAGCTTAGAAACTAGACAAATTTTTGTTCAAAGGTAATTTGGCTTGATTTCAATCATAACTTTAAGGAAAAAATCCTTCCTGATTCTAGATTAGACCATTTTCCCATTGAACTAGACATCATTGAAGAATCAAAGCCTAAATGATGCCCCTTTAAATTTTAAAAAATGTGGATGAATAGTGAGAATTTTTGTAAAATGATCGAGAATTGGTGGGAAGAGGAGGATGTGGTAGGGTCTAAATTATTTAGATTCATAACCCAGATAAAAGAAACATAAAAGGAAAATTACTTTTATGGAATAAGGAACATTTTGGTAATATTTTTGCTACCAAATAAAAATTAGAAATAGAAATAAGAAATATGAACGAAGGAGTTATAACAATTGGAATGGATCAGTCAAGACACCTAAAAGAGAAAGAGTTAATGCAAATGTATGAAGATATATTGTCCAAAGATGAGATATTCTGGATGTAGAAGTCTAGAGTAACGTGGTTGTCTAAAGGGGTCAAGAATATAAAATTCTTCCACAAGAACACAAAATTAAGGAATGAAGTTAAAAGAATAACTAAAATAAATAACTCGGCGGGTATACTAGTATAAAATTGAGTTCAAATTGTGGCTAACATCACTAAATTTTATAAAGATATATTAGATAATTATGAAGGGTATGATATAGAAGATCAAAAAAGAATATGTAGAAATATTTTAAATTTAATAATTGAAGTACAAAATAATAATTTGAATAGAAAATTTAATTATGAGGAAATATAATCTACACTTAAATAGTTACACTCGGATAAGGCTCCGAGACCGTACGGCTTCCCACCTTTTTTCTTTAAAAATGTTGTCACTTTTTAGGCCCATAAATGGTAGGGGCTTTAGAAAGTGCAAGAAATTTGAGCATGATACATAAGAGAGATAAATAATACATTCATGAAATTAATCCCAAAGATGGAAAAATTAGAAAACTTAGAGGATTATAGGCCTATTTCATTATGTAATATAATTTATAAGGTGCTGGAAAAAGCTTTGGCTAATAGACTGAAAACACTTTTACCTTTGATTATTGTTAAAGAGGAGACATGATTTGTTCTTGGTAGATCCATATTTGATGGGATCATTATAGCATTGAAAGTTATACATTCGGTGTAGTAAAATAAAAAAATGATTATGTTAATAACATTAGATATCAAAAAGGTGTATGATAAAGTACACTAGAGGTTTATGTGTAAATGCCTCGAGGCCTTTGGTTTCTCTAGCCAATGGATCAATCTAATTTTTTAATGCATTTCCACACCTAGGATGCATGTGCTTGTCAATGGTACTCAAGAAGGATTTTTTGAAATATCTAGAGGTCTCCAACAAGGCGATCCCATCTCCCCATTTTTTTCATCATAATGGTTGAATCCCTTGGAAGGACAATAACTGGTTATCGACAATAAGGAATATTAAAGGGGTCAAAATTACTAGTAGTCTTCTAGCAGTAACCCACCAGTAATTTTTTGATGATACACTTTTATTCAGGGAAGGAAACATACAAGAAGCAAAACAATATACTGAGATGGTACTCCACGGCTTTAGGGCAGGTAGTTAGTCAAGATAAATCTGAGATATTCTTCCTCAATTGTAATAAAGACATAGAAAGAGAAATTATTAGAATTTTTTAATTCAAGAAAGGTGACTTACCAAGTAAATATCTAGGAATCCCAGTGGATAGTGGAATTAGATCCACTAAATTGTTGGATCTTCTTCTTGACAAAATAGGTAATAAACTTCAATTATGGAAAGGGAAATGGCTATCTTAGGCCTAGAGAAACCATGATTAAATTGGTGTTGTCAACCATTCCCTTACATCAGATGTCATGCCTTCCCCTTCTAGTTGGTATAAGATCAAAGATGGAAAGTAAGTTGAGAATATTCTACTGGAAAGAATCCTCAGACACAAATAAATATTCCCTTATAGCATGGGATAATATTTATTTAAAAAAAGAGGAGGGTAGTATAGGATTGAGGAAATTGGATGTGTGGAATAGGGAAATTAAGGCTAAATTAGTTTGGAAAATGTATAAATATCCTGATCAGAATTGGGTTAGGATCCTCAACCATAATTATTTGGAAAGTAATAACCCTCTAAGCATATTTAGGACATCAAATCTCTCAAAATGCACAAGAATCTGGAACTTACTTCTAGATTGCAGATCTATCATAATAGAGAAATTAACTTGGGATGTTAAGGATAGTAGTAAGGCCCTCTTTTGGGATGACTCTTGGGGGGTCCATCAACCAATAAGCTACATAGATAAAATTTAAACAAAAAAAGAAGTGTTAACAAACCTATGGGGAAAATATGTCAAAGATTATTTGACTTACGATTCAAACTGCTCAGTATTGGGATGGAAATGGAAAAATTTGGATAATCTGAGCCTGCCTCCACATGAGATAGAGGCTTTAAAAAGGATCATTAGAGATAGATGTATAGCCATCATAAGTGGATAAGATAACCTTATTTGGAATGGTGCAAAATTTGTAGTTTACAATACTAGGGATGGTTATGAGTATCTCAACTCAAAGAAGGAATATCCTATATCAGAATTGCATACCAAAATCTTTTGGGATAAAAAACTTTCTCTCAAAATCAGAATATTTCTATGGGTAGTGCTATAGGAAAAAAATATTACAATGGGAAAATTTAGAAAAATGGTTTATGCAGGACCAAATAGATGTATTTTGTGTGAAGAGAATGAGGAAACTCTAGATCATTTAATGATAAATTTTGAATACATTATCCATTTTTGGAAATGGTTGATGAAGAAGATGGGATGGATGACATCCTTACCTAACATAATTTTACCCTTTATGAAAATTTGGTCTCTTCATTTCAACTACAGGGTCTATGGGATGTTATGCATCATATTACTGTCAATTCTACTTTGGAAGGTGTGGAAAGAAAGGAATAGAAGGATATTTAAGGAAAAACAAATTAGTAGAGAAAACTTGACAAACAAAATTGAAGCATCAATAATAGAAGTAGCCAATAGCAGGATAAGGATTCAATAAAAAGATGTAGCATTTACTAGTAGAGATGAAAAGATAAGAAGGAATTGGTATGGATTGGTGATCCCCCATATATAGGTTCAGGTGGTACAATCACCAAAAAGAAGTGAAGATTGTGTAAATAGAGTTCTATGCAATTGGGTTTGTATAAGTTGAACTTTGATAGGGAATCAAGAGGCAATCATGGGATGGTCGAGATAGGATGCATAATTCATTACTGGAGTGGGTGTGAGGTGGCAAGATTGGCACGACCAATTGGAAAGGAAACTAACAATATGGTACAAATGATGGCATTGATAGAAGGACTTATTTTTTGTAAAGATTTTAGGATATAGAAATTGGAAATCAAAGGATATTTCGGTCAGATAATCAATTCCTTAAGGAAAGGTGAGATCTAGAACTAGAAACTAAATAGATTTTTAGGCAGAGACATGAAATTAGTGACTTATTTTAAGGAAGTTACCATTAACCATATTTATAGGGAAGGTAACTCTAAAGTATATTTTCTTGAAAATAAAAGAGATGATGGATGTTGGATTGAAAACATTGGCTAGGTAATTGGAAAGGGAATGTATTTAGGTACCCATTTTCCAATTTATAAGTTTTACACTCACAAGATATGTGGTGTTACTTGGAGGGGCCTATAAAACTATAGTATCAACATATGAAGACTAAGTCTTTTCCATAATATATAAATATAAGTTATCAATTTATTAGGAAGCCATGAGATATTTTGAGAAAGAGCATTTGAGTCACAAATGAGAATTCATTATTTTCAGTAACATTAATGCCACTTTTAACAATAATTAGCCTTCTCACATGTGAAAGAATGTGAAGGGGATTTGATAAACTTACAAATTAAGAATAGGTAGTAGACTTAAGCTAAGGGAAGTTGAGGGATTTAGGATGTATCTACAAATTTTTGAATTAGAGGATGAAGATTCGATAATGGAGTCTACAATGATTCTTTTTCCAGAGGAGGAGTGCAAGTTCATGGTGTTTAAAGGGAGAATAAAACTAGAAAGATGGGGAAGAGTACTAAATTAAATGGATTATTTAGCCAATTTGGCAGTCAGGACTATCATGGGAAAAGAAATGGTAAATTATGAATTATGTTTTAGGGTGAACTTTGATATACCAACTACTTTTGTGTCTTTTCTTATGATTACTAGAATATCTTAGATGGATGCTATTAAACTCTATAGAAGGGTTTAATGTGAGGTATTGTTGGAAAGATTGGATATTGTAGTAATAAACATTGATGAGAATTGCATGATATCATATCCAAAAGATAATGTCACAAAGGAAGAAAACATTCTTAGAGTGGATGTAGTTAAGAGGACTCTATTGATTATTAAGGATCTTGAGCTATTCAAAAATAGGAAGAAGGATATAACAATGAGTGTGGATTTATTAATGAAGTGGTTTCACCTTAAACCAACTTTGGGGGATCACTGGCAGTAGGAATACATGGTTTATTTAGGATACAAGGTCCCTTTGGACATGCTGGATTTTGAAATTGAAAGAATCCAAGTTCTTCCCCTATTATATTGAAACCTACCAAGAATTGTACCAAGGTAGTGCCAAATGATAATATGGTAGAGGATGAGGAAGTTGGTTCATCAAATGATGAGAATGTGTATGTGTATGTGTATGTGTATGTTTATGTGTATGTGTATGTGTATGTGTATGTGTATGTGTATGTGTATGTGTATGTGTATGTGTATGTGTATGTGTATGTGTATGTGTATGTGAGTCTAGTAGATGAATATGGATAGTTATAATTAGTATAGATAGAAAAGTATAAATGAATACTGAGGCCTTGATTTTGTTAACATACAAGGCAAGAGTATATAATAGTTTTCTATGGTATTTGTCTAGTATTGATATAATCATATGTGGATGTTTTATAGACATGGTTAAGACTTATTTATTACATAATATAAGCTATTTTATAATATTATTTTAATTAGTACTGTAAATTATGGAGGGGGGAATGTTTGAAGAGAATTGGGGCTTTTGTGTTTTCTTGAAAGATTTCTTGAAAATTGATACTAATTTTAGAAGATGGATATTTTGGGTGGTATATTGCATGGCATATGGTCCTTTCATGGTTTAAGAATTTTTTGATAATAGATATGGATGTGAGTTGCTTGAATTGTTGTTTTAGAGTCTTTGGTATATTCAATAAAAAGGAATGTGGATCCCATTTGTAAGGAAGGAAGAATTTTCTCTTTAGGTAAAGGTAGGTGTGTGAACAATTAAAGGAAGTATTTTCTCTACTACTATCTTTTTGGAATAATTATGAATACTAATACTAGCACTCATATTGTAATAGAAATAGTAATGGAAGATAAGGGTTTGATATCTAAGTTTAAGTCATGAGAGAAAGTGAATTGATAAATTATGTCAGCTCTGTGAATTATGTTAGATAAATAGTATTTTGTTTAGATGAATGTGGTATTTGGTCAATTCTAGTAGCTTGATCAAATCGAAGGAGATTTTTGGTAGCAGGAAACTTTCAATTTTACTTTCAAAATTTAGACTAGGAGGTAAGTGGTGTTTTCTATTTAAATCATTGTCTGAGACTAAAAGAGGGGTTGGTTTTAATAGTTTAATAAAATGATAGAATGCTAAGTATTGTATTTTATTTATCAAGTATTGAATGATGATTAGAGTTGGAAATTGATTCCACTCTTCATTTACAGTTTAATGAAGTATAGTTTGCTTTCTTAATTTTGTTTAAGCTTCTTGTAGAACATATAAAGATAATGACCTCTTCTCAAATTCTCATATTGTTCATATGATTTTATTTAATATATTAGAAGTAGATAAAGAAGGGATACAAATGCTATCATCACTTTAGGAGTTTTAGCATGGGTATCTTGGATATGAGACTTCAAAGGATAGTTTTTTCTTATAATGTTAATATTTGTTCCTGACCATTAAAATCTTGTCAATAAATATAGAGGGTGTCTTTGAGTTATGTGTAGGTACAGGGCATCCAACATTAAATAAGGTAGAATTTCAAAAGGTCCCTTGGAAGGATGGAAGTCTAATGATTCTCTCCACTGATACTATGTTCGAAAAGAAATTGCAGAAGAGAAATTGCAATATTATTCCACTATTTGTAATAAGAAGAATTGTCAAAATCCTCAATACTACCCATATTTCTCTTATGGGATGATTGTAAAGCTATGTAACTTTCAGAAATTTTTATTTTATTTCAGTGGGAAAGATTGGAGGTTTTCTTCACTTGGTTCTTTCCTACTAGTGCCCACATTGAACTAGGTTTGTAAAATTTATTCAAAATTAATAAAAAATATTGACCGTGGCCTATTACCTATCAAAAAAAATTTATAGACTTATTCATTAAATATTTTGTAACTTGTTCAATTAAACATGCACACTTAGGTTAAACATTTACATATGCACATCTAACTTTACATTTTATTCCTTATTTCCCTATCCTAGACACTAGTTGTATGTGACTCTCCTTTCAAATTTCATGTGATCACTCCTTATCTCTAACTATTCATTTTAGTTTCAATTTCATTTATACTTATTAAATATTCTATATATTCTAACATATTTTCTTATTTAAAAAATAATCATTTTTCAAGTACAATAAATATTACTAAAATTATATAAGAATATTCACAACCATGATAGTATCCACAATTGCAGTTCCATCTAGCTTCCAATTTGGAATCACGATTTCTATTCATATATCTCATCCCAAATTAATCACCTCTTTTAGATCATTAACCCATAAATTCATATAATTAATGCTCAATAGAATCTATTACTTTTTTAACAAAATCTAATTAACGAGGATAAAATACAATCTCTAACCCATTTTTATTTTCTACAACTTGAACTTACACTTAATTTCATTAATGTAATATAAATTTAAAGTACGTTAAATTATAACTTATTGTACAAAAGAAAATAGGATGCAAGTGGGATAGATCTTATTCCCTATTACACATAGGAAGGAAAATTACACACTAGGCTCAAGTAAGACTCAGGCGCTAAGAGAGTCAATGATCCTTCATAATAATATATTGGAATATGTTAGATTTAAGAGAATATTATTGGATCATGCAAGATAGAAGATAAAATAAGCCAAAATGACAAGCTTGGAATTACACAGACAAACAAAAAATAGATAGTAACCTATAAGTACCAAAAATAGTAACTAGACATAAGTACTAACATGTAGTTATACTTTGAATTTTAAATACAGGGAAGAGGTCACCTAAGACATCTTGTTCTTAGGAAGAGGTTGCTTGAGTCATCCTATTCTTAGTACTTTTTGATGATCCAAATTCTAGATTGTCTATTAGATCCTGTACTTTCTAGATCTGAAATAGTAGGTATGCCACTTGTTCTTGTACACAAAAAAATGGGGGGAAAGGCTATGTAGAAGATTTTGCCTCACTCAAACCATGTTTTGTAATCAGCCTTGAAATGAAATATAGTAAATGAAATCATGTTGTTATGTATTAGGGGATAGAGTTAAAAAATAAAGTATATCATACCTTGGAAATGGAAATGCTTCTTTGAATGTGATAAAGTATGTTGATGTAATAGCTTTGACTTCACACAAAAATATGAAAGGAAATCATGAAAAATAAAACCTAGTGTAATGGATGATGTAGTTTTCCACAATGCTTGATGAAGAGAGAGAAGAATGACTTGAAGATTTGAAGCCTTGGATGTAGATGAATGTTTTCATAATGATCTTACTCCTTGATGATGAACTTTTCTTGGCCTTCAAAATTTTATTTTCTTACTACCAAAGAAGTTGTACATCAAGATTTAGGTTTGTGGCACGTGTTTATGTAAGTGAATCCAAATCTACACAAGTTCTAAAATCACTTGGTACAAAACATTTGAATTTTCTTTCTAAAAAGAAGATGTAATTATGTTGTAGAAATTGTCGTGAACTCAAGCTCATGATTTAACAAAGTGAGTGATAAATCTTGTGATTTGCATAAATAAAAATATGTTTCTATACACTTTTTGGAGTTGACAAATTTATGATGGAAATGAAACATTTAGACTTTGTTGCTACCAGAGTCACAAAAAATGACTTGCACTAATTATAGTATTTGGAGTCATAAAATCCTCAAATTTAGGGCCAAACATCAAGGAAGAGGATGCCTAGAGAATTTATGTTGGCATAAGTGATGCTAACTTATGATGTGATGGTAAGTGATTTATGAAGTTTTCATGGTATAGCTTTGATTGCATGATGATTAGTTATTGAGTTTCCATTATTGTCAAGTATTGACCTAGTGTTGCTAGTGTTGTTGAGTATAAGGTTGATGATCAAAGTATTGCGGTAAGTTTAAGTTGTAGAGATTCATATGGTACACTTAGGAATGTATCAAAATTTTAAATGCATGACCACTACTGTTGAGATTGATTGGTAAGAAAGTTATGATCAGATGAAGAATAACAGGGAAAATACTAAAAATCATTAGTGATAGGTGATAGGTGACAAAATATATTGTCCCTTCAGGAGTTCTAACTACAGATCAATTAAAGATTAGACAAGAACATACTGCTACTATGGAAGCAATTGCAAGTACTCTTTTAGATGTATAATTTATAGATGTCAATTACTTGGATATTGGTCATGAGATGTGGGATAAGTTGAAAAATATCTTTGGTGGAGATCCACATGTGCATAAGGAAAATTTTGATAGCTTGAGAGGCAAGTATGATGAAATGAGAATGCTAGAAAATGAGAACATAGAGCAATACAGTCAGAGAATCAAAGAATTTTTTGCTTCTATTGAAGGTGTTGGCGGTAATCTTCTTGAGGGTGTGGTAAGGAAAATGTTAAGAAATATTTTACCTCAGTATGCTATTAGAGTTTAAGCCATTCAAGAGCTCATATCTCTAGGAAATATTGTTGTTACTCTTGATGCTTTAATAGGAAAGTTGACTACATTTGAAATAAGTAATTATGAAAATAGTATGTCTAAAATGGAAGCTTCTTTCAACTCATCATTGACTCTTGCACCATCTAGGAAATGAAAGGATATATAGATAAAAACTCTTCAACATTTTATTCTAATGATTATGAATTTGTCAATGTTTGAAGAAAGAGAACAAGAAGATTTGGAAGCATTATTTTCTAAAAGATTGCCTAGAGGAAAAGGTAAATATAAGGGTAAGCGACCTGAATAGTCTTACAATAGGTAATGGTAATCATGCCATTTTATCTCTTAGGAATAATTTATTCATACTAAGGATTAATTTTCCCATCATGAAATGCATTTAGATTTTCAACCCAAGGATGTAGACTTGAAATGGGACAACACATTTTGTGCACTAAGTCCCTCAAAGAGTCATACTACCTATGTTGTAGGAAGATAAAATGCATGAAAGAAACCTTTGCTATTGTTGTAGGAAAGTAAGCACACTTAACTACTCAATAAAATTACTATTGAAAGCTTGTAAACTTATCCTAAGCCTATTTAACAACTCAAAGCGTTCACTATGTTTATCTCTGCAAGTGTTGCAGGAACATTCACAGTAGTAATGTTGCAGGAGTAAAACAATAACTTCTACTTGAAAACACAAAAAATGCAAAAAGAAATTCTACTCTATCCTAATATACTCCACCTCCCAAGTGGGCCTCCTTGGTTGGCTTCTGCTAACTACTAACCTAGAAGATACTTCAAAATCACTCTTTCATTATATTCTCATAAGCTGATTACATAGTAATGGAACAATACATGAAGAACAGAAAAGAGTAACTCTGTTACGCTAAACACATATTTTGAATAATTTTCTCATTACATAACTAAACCAATCAAATCCCTTTATATAGAGGGTTGACGCTTATTGAAAGCATGAAAGTAAAGTTTGACTAAGTCTTCACCATAGAAGAAGGAAATATAACAACCACGACAGATTACAATAAAGTGCAGATAACAGAATAATGAGCACTGAAGAAATATAGCAGAGTTGTTTCCTATATTCTTTGAAATGATGGCTCCTTTCCAGTAGTGGTATGATCCTAGGTATTGTGTTGGCTTTCTCCGTCATGGCTGGAACTCCAATGCCTCTTCTTTAATGCAGTTGATCCACTCCTAGCTGCTCCTTGTTTTCCTGGCAAGTTAGTAGCATGTGGTATGTATACAAGTCAACTAGTCAATTCTTACCCAAATATTAGAACATAGATTAAAGTAGCTATATGAAGTACTACAATTTATATATAATGTTCAACAAAATATGTCATTCTAACTACCCATAATCTTTGTGGTTCTAACTATACTTATCACAAGTTCACATAGGTATAGGTTCATAAATGTATTGGAAATGTTTCAACAAAGCATAAAGAGTTTCAATAGAGCATAAATATTATAACAAAATAGAGATAATAATCTCATCACTACCTTTGAAATTTTTTGCATGTAATCAGATAGGAAACATTGCCTCTAGATGTCCTAACAATGATAGGAACGAGAAGCCAAGGAGATTCAAGGATAAAAAAAGAAAGCATGTTACCTTATTGAGGAAGGTGTTAATGATGAAGAATCTGATGGTAGAGATGAAGAAGAGTTTGTCTTTGTTGCAATAAAGGAAGAACCCTCAGAAGAAGGTGAGAAGGCTTTGGTATCTAACATGAAACACAATGGTGATTAGATTATTGATAGTGGATGCACTCATCATATGATCGGTGATAGAATAAAATTCATCAAAATGGAGGAATGTGATGGAGGCTCAGTAAGATTCAGTAATGATGCTCCTTATATGGTGAAAGGTAAATGATCCATTGCCTTAAATGATAAGACAAATTGTGATGATGTTTATTGGGTTGATGGTTTGAAGTAAAACTTTTTAAGTGTAGCTCAATTAAACAATAAAGGATGTAGATTGGAGTTCAATGAAGGTATATGTAGGATCATTAAGAAAATAGGAGAATTAATTTCTATCGGTGAACAAACTAAAGGTAACATGTTCCATCTAAATTCTACAATTAAGAATTGTCTGATTGCTAAGGTAGAAGACTGTTGGTTATGGTACAAAATATTTCATCATGTAAATTTTGATAACATAGTCAATGTTAGTAAAATGAAGATAATGAGAGGTTTTCCTAACCTAGTAAAACCAAACAATGTGCTGTGTAAAGAATTTCAACTTGGAAGTTAACTAGTTCAAGTTTTATCAGTAAAAATCACTTTTCTGAAAGTATCTTAGATCTGGTTTATACCAATCTACATGGTCCAATGAGAACTCAGAGTTATTATCATGATAGATATTTCATGTTTCTTATTAATGACCATTCTAGAATGATGTGGGTCATTTTTCTTAAGGAAAAATCAGAATTTTTTCACATGTTCAAGATCTACAAAACAAGAGCAAAGAAGGAGACCGGTAAGACCCTGAAATGTCTTAGATATGATAGAGGAGGTGAGTTTACTTCACATGAATTTATTTCATACTATGAAGAATGGGGAATTAAAAGGAAGATGTTAGCCCCTATAACACCTCATCAGAATGCCATTATAGAAAGAAGAAATAGATCTATCATTGATTGTGCTAGAACATTAATAATTCAGAAAGGTATATATCAAAAAATTTAGAGAGAAGTGGTGAAAACTTCTATTTATACATTAAATATATTTCAACTGAAGAAAGGTACAAATCAAACTCCTTACAATTTTTGGCATGGTCAGTCCCCTAGTGTAAGTTATTTCAAAAATTTTGGAAGTAGATGTTATATAAAAAGAGATGAGCATTCTGGAAAGTTTGATCCAAGAATTGAGGAAGGAATATTCTTAGGATACTCCACTAAGAGAAAATCCTACAAGTGCCTAAACAAGAGAACAAACAAGATAGTGGAAAGTAGTAGTTTGAGAGTAAATAAATTTTTTGAACAAAATTATGAATATAGGAAGAAGGAACCTGATGACTATAATGGGTTTGTATATGTACAACCAGTAGAGAAAGAAACTATAGAAGAATCAATGCAAAGACAAGTTAACAAACAAGAATCGATTCAAGTAGTTGAAATACTCCAAGATCTGAATCAGTGTTTCCAAGGTATGTGAAACTGAATCATTCACCTGATCAAATTATTGGTGATAGAAATGTTGGTGTCTCAACAAGAAGAAATCTGAGTGAAAGTAAATGTTTAATATCTAAACTTGAACCTAGAACTATAAAATATGCATTGAAAGATGATGATAGGTTGAAGTATATGGAAGAATAATTAGAGAAAATTGATAAAAATAAAACCTGGACATTAGTACCTAGATTGGTAGACAAGAATGTAACCGGTACTAAGTGGATTTCTAGAAATAAGATGAATGAAAAAGGTGAAGTGATAAGAAAAAAATAAAGATTGGTGTGCAAAGGATATGCACAAGAGGAAGGTCTAGAATATGGTAAAACATTTGCACCTATGGCCAGACTTGAAGGGGTAAGGATACTACTTGTATTTGTTTCTTACAAAGGATTCAAGGTATATCAAATGGATGTTAAATCATCTTTTCTTAATGGTGTATTGGAAGAAGTATACATTGAACAACCAAATGGATTTTCCAAAGAAGAAGGTAAGAAAATGGTGTGTAAATTAGAAAAGGGTTTATATGGATTGAAGCAAGAACCTAGAGCATTGTATGATAGATTGAACTCATATCTTATTCAAATTGGTTTTACAAGGACAAGTGATAATAGTAATGTATATTTGAAGATTGAGAAAGATGATAGGTTACTGATTGCAAAAATATTTTTAGATGATATCATTTTTGGTGGAAATGAAGAAATGAGTAGATCATTTGTAGAAGAAATGAGGAAATAATTTGAGATGTCTATGATTAGTGAGATCAAATTATTTATTGGATTTGGGTTCAATAGATAAAAGAAGGTATCTATATTAGCTAATCCAAATATGTAAAAGAGATATTAAAAGCATTTGGGTTAGAAGACTTAAAACCGGTTGGTACCCCTATGGTAACCGGTTGTAAATTATTAAAAGAGATGGATGATACTTTGTATAGGTCCATGATTAATAAGCTATAATATATGGTGTACAATAGTCTGGACATTACACAGACAGTTAGATTAGTAGCCAAATTTTCTTCTAATTCTAAAGAATCACATTTGATTGCAGTGAAGAGAATCTTTAGATATATTAAGGGAACTATAGATTATGGTCTTTGGTATGGACATAAAGGTGATTTTTCATTAAGTGTATTTACTAATGTTGATTGGGTAGGAAATGTTGATGATCAAAAAAGCACAAGTGGAGGTGCATTTTTTCTTTGAAATAGGCTTGTATCTTGGACAAGAAAGAACCAGAATTGTATATCGCAGTCAAAATTTGAAGCGGAATATGTTGTTGTTGTAATTAATTGTACACAATTGTGTGGATTAAGAAGATTTTGAAAGGAATTCATGAAAAGGTAACTGAACCGGTAGTTATCTACTGTGACAATACAAGTGCCATTAATATATCAAAAAAACTGGTGATGCACTCTAAGACTAAGCATATAGCTATCAGATATCACTTTCTTAGAGAATGGGTACAGGAGAAGGAAGTAAAATTGGAATATGTTCCAACTAAGGAGTAGGTTATTGATATTTTCAAAAACCATTACCTAAGGATGTTTTTTAGTATCTAAGAGGCAAGTTAGGGCTTATTACCCTATCTGACCTAAATTAAAAGAAGATGTAGTTGCATCAATCCAAGTGTATTCCAGTAAATAATTTTATATTTAAATTTATGTTGGGAGGATACATCTTAGGGGGAGAAGTCCATGAAGTGATGTGTTGAGTTGAGAAAGGTACAAAAAATAAGACATAAGGTGTGTTTGACACCTTTGGAATTATTTTTAAAGGGGGAGAGTAAGTGAGGAAGTAATTTCCAGTTCAAGTGAAAGATAGAAGTGGGAACATTTTTCTGTTCCTAGTATTGATTGGCATAACTAATGAATTCCATGAACTATAGAGAGTGTTTCCATCAATAACAAAGGGGGAGATTGTTGGCATAGCTAATGCTAACTTATGATGTGATGGTAAGTGATTTATGAAGTTTTCATGGTATAGATTTGATTACATGATGATCAATTATTGAGTTGTCACTGATGTCAAGTATTAACCTAGCATTGCTAGTGTTGTTGAGTATAAGGTTGATGATCAAAGTGTTATGGTAAGTTTTACTTGTAGAAATTCATATGGTAGACTCATGGATGTCTCAGAATGTGAAATGCATGACCACTAGTGTTGAGATTGATTGGTAAGAAAGTTATGATCAGATGAAGTATAACACTATAACTGCTAAGAATAATTAGTGACAGGCGATAGGTGATTTGATTGGTCTATCAAATCTCTTTTGTGTCTTGTAATGTGGCTACAGGATATGGTTTATAACAATGATTATATGTTATGGTTTCAATCACAATAAATTTTAATGACTCAAGTGAAGGTAAGATGACTGGTGAGCAAAATCAGACCTATTAATAGGTTGAAGTATTTAAGTTCTTAAGCAACAATTGTTAAATCTTTGATTGGTGATTGGTGAAGGTGTTGCGGTAATTTTGGTTAATTCAATCATGATCTAGTGACATATCTTAAAGATTGGAGGTGATGATCAATCATCACATTGTTCAATGCTATCATGTGGAGAAGATTCTAGATGAAGGTTGTGTGTGGTGAAACATGTTTGACCCCTGGACACAAAATTCTATATAAATTATTGTAATGGCCGACGTAGTGTTGGAAATTTATGGTGCACATCAAATTGTGTTTTTTGATGATTTGGATTCAAGTGCAAAGATAAAAAGTTAAACTGTAAGTCATTTAGGGAAATCCTAAGGTGGTGAAAAACTTAAAGGCTTGATGAACAATACATATTGAATGAAGTTGAGAGTTTTTAGTGTTGATCATATGTTGGACAAGTGTGTTGTGAAGTGTGGATTGTGATCAAGCCAGAGTAGAGATAAGTGTGTTAAGAAGTATTTGTGTGCTTTATTGGATCTCATCAAGAAGAGGTAGTTTTATTCTACAAATCATTGTTTATGTTGTTTCCTAACAGTTACAATAGTCAAAATCCCTTAATCGGGTGGATCCTAGTAGATCCCTATTGTATATCCTCTACCAAGGTGGAACATTAGTTTGTGTTTGAAGTCCTCTAACAAGGATACTCTTAACAGGGTAAGGGTTATAATAGGCCTAAAGGTAAATCCCTTAACCGGGTAGCACTGAGTAGTTCTTTTGTAAACTCCTAACAGGGTTAATCTCCTCACGAGGTGTACTTTAGAAAAGTACAACATTTAGTGGGTACTAATCCCCACCATGGTTTTTTTCCCAATTTGGGTTTCCACGAGATAAATGTTTGTGTCATATGTTTTAATTATTTTGTGGATGTTCTTATGGTTATAATTTTCATTTTCTTCTATTAAAGTGAATCTTGTGAATGTTATTATAAAGTAAGAAGTAGTTGATAAAGATTTGAAAATTGATAGATTAATGATTCACCCATCCCCTCTCAATAATTTGATCTTAGAAATAACATTGTATTCCTCCCAAAAGAGTCCCAAATTTAAATTGGAAGTCAGGAAAGAGGAATATGTTTGAAATTAAGGAGGTAGGTTGTTGGATCAAGCATAATAGACATGAAATATCAATAACAAAAAAATGAGGACTAATTGAGCATCTAAATATACGTGCTTACAATTTAAGATGGTACATTTAGCCCCCTCTTTAGTGGGAGTATGAGAGAACCTCATTATCATGGTAAATTAGATAATTCTATTGGAAAAATAATTATCAAGGTCAAGGACACAAGGATACACCAAGCTCACAAGTGACTTAGGTCCTCATCAAATTCAAAACCAAGATAAAAAGAAGAATCACTCGAAGAGAGAGAGAGAGAGAGAGAGAGAGAGAGAGAGAGAGAGAGAGAGAGAGAGAGAGAGAGAGAGAGAGAGAGAGAGAGAGAGAGAGAGATGATTCAAAGTTACTTATACAAGGAACACACTAAGCATTGTGGAAAACTACAACATCCATTATACAAGGTTTTGTCTTTCATGATTTCCTTTTGGGTTTTTGTGTGAAGTCAAAACTATTGCATCAACACACTTGAGCGCACTCAAAGAAGTATTTGAATTTCCAAGGTATGATATCTTAAAAATGAAGTATATCATACCTTGGAAATTCAAATACTTCTTTGAGTGTGCTCAAGTGTGTTGATGCAATAGTTTTGACTTTGCACAAAAACCCAAAAGGAAATCATGAAAGACAAAACCTTGTATAATGGATGTTGTAGTTTTCCACAATGCTTGACAAAGAGAGAGAGGAATGACTTGAAGATTTGAAGACTTGGATGTAGATGAATGTTTTCACAATGATCTTCTTCCTTTATTATGACCTCCTTACCTTTGCCTTCAATGAGGGAAATAACCTTGATCCATGGAGAAAATTTCCTTGAAAATACCTTAAAATGCTTTAGATCTTGCTTGAAGAATGTTTGGATGAAAAATTATAGGTGATCTCTTCAAATATTGATCATGGTTACCAAAATAAAGAGAGATAGGTTTTTTTTATACCTCTCACAAAATTTTAGAGCTCAAAGCTCAGAGGAAGCTGATATAGATAGAAAAAAATCCATATGATGGGTCCTAAATTCTATTTTCAAGAAAAAAATTAGGGAAGAGGATTCCATCTTCCAAAGAAGAGGATTCCCTGGGTATCCTCTTCCAACCAATCATGCTTGAAATCATAACCATAGATTCTACATAACAAGGGGATGTCATATTTTAAGGTACAACTAATTGTAGGGTCAAGAAGTAAAAAGGCCACAAATAGTATGATAGGGCCTACGTGATTAAATAAATCATTGAATTGGTAAAATAATAAAGGAGAAAAACTAGAAATAATATCTCACATCAATTTTTTTAAAATTTGAGTTAACACAAGACCCACATTTTAATTTAGGTGTTCATTAAGTGCAACCTAAAGTCCTATTATACATAATAAAATGGAAACACACTAAGGTGGGTGATAAAAAATCATGAAATTATACAAACCTATAAGATTCTTATAATTTAGAATGGTACATTTATCCCCCACTTTAGAAGGAGTATGAGTCTACCTCATGCTCACAGTAAACGAAATGAGAGAGAGAGAGAGAGAGAGAGAGAGAGAGAGAGAGAGAGAGAGAGAGAGAGAGATGATCATGGGAAAACTATAAAGAGATCAGACATCACTAAGTTTAAGGATGAAATCCCGCAACAAAATAATCTTATATCATGCATCCATGTACAAGGAAACATAAATCAAAGACAAAATCCTAAACCTTACTAAAGTTCCAATTCAAATAGTTGAAGGGACCTCGATGAACCTAATGTCTCAACTGCTAGTATCTCACTCAAAAAGCTATTGCAAGAGTATAAGAGATCACATGGAAAGGGAAAGAGAATACACCAAGGAAAAGACAAAACTCCATAATATCAAACACTATAAAAGATATGACAACATGGAAAGGAAGAGATAAACCATGAATCCAATGGTCTAGCAAGTTATGTCATACTAGGTGATTGATGGAAGAGAAGAGGAGGAAAGAGTAGAAAGTCTAGAAAGTTTTATTATGCTAGTTCCACTCAAATTAGGAGAGATAAAAGCTATAATTAATGGTCTATAAATTTTTATAATTCTTTTCAACTCTACCTTGAAAAATAATTTGCACATAAGATGTGTTATCCTAAGGAAAGCATTGTCTCCTTAGGGAATTTGTAAAAAGTGGATCAGCCATATAGAAAGAATTGTCTCCATATGGATCCATAAATATGATCAATCCTAAGGAAATCATAATATCCTTAGGGATATATGAAAATGATCAGTCCTAAGGAAATCATAGTCTCCTTAGGGATCAATGAAAATGATCAGCCTGAGGATCTATAAAAATAAATAGTCTTAAGGGAAGAATAGTCTCCCTAGGGGTAAACAAGGCTACATAATATACAAGGAGGCTTCAAATATTCCCCACTCCTTATGATGGAAACATAGGACTATAGTAGCATAATAAGGAAAAGAGAACAAGGATACCTACTTCCAACAATGAGATATCCTTAAAGAATAATATATACCATAACGTTAGCAAAAAGGGAAGACTCTTGTTACCCAATAAATGGATAATTGTAAAATAATATAAACAAGTGAGAAGAGAACCTTGAAATGAATACATCTTGGCTACAATAAAACTACCTTAAAGAGGAGTTCTTGAACAAAGATAATATCTTTGAGACGAATATGGGAAGGAGAAAAATAATGCACTCTTTTAGCCCCCCTATTACTAGGTGAACTAAGAATTCTTGAAGAAGGATAATACACTTTAAAGCCCCAAGTAAGGTTATTTGTTTACGATGGCATGTTCTTAAATCAAGGAAATGGTTGTAAACTAGGATGTAAATCTCCTAAAAAGAGAAAATCCTTCGTAAACAAACAACTTCATGCAAGAAAGGATATCATGTGACAAAAAATACCACACAATAAATAGAAAGTGGATTCTTATAAATGAATGAGAGATTGAGAAAATGAAACCTTTCCCCTTAAGGGTGAAGACAAGGGAAAAGATTGTTAGAGTAATCATTCTTTATGCTTATTAATTAAATCACTTTGGTTTAATTAATTAAGTCATTTATTACTCTATTTACTTAAGCTATCTTTTAGGTGCATTATAATTAATATATTTATTAATTATAATGTGCAACCTAGCTTTATTTTTTGCTTCATAGCTTTAGGGTTTTATTGTTCACCTATATGGTTGAACCCTTTGTACATTCTTTTTGAGATAATTCACTTATTGGATCATAATAGAGATTGCTCTTTGCATGTCCATAAGATGTCTCTGGCTTTTTGGCCTCCATGATTTTTCTTGCTTCTGTGCTTTGCTTCTTCCATGTGACAGGGTTATGCATGCAGGTGTTCTTGGGAGATTAGTATTTCACCTAATCTAACATGGTATCAGAGCCATCTTGCTGCTCGCTGTTCGTGCTTTGTTGAAGTGTTTCAGAAGCAGGTGGTTTTCAAGGGTTTCAGGAGTATTTTTTGTGGATCTGGGGGGGAGCCAAAATTTGGCTCACCTTGGGCCAAAACGGACACCACCATTATGTCCGGAAGGCCCAAGAACCCCTAAATCCATATAAAACTTGTCCATTTTGGACACAGTGGCATTTGAGGCAAAAAAATTTTGCATACCAGGGCCGTACGGCTCTGGCACGCACTCCGAGGCGGGTACTGTTGGTGATTTTTTTTAAAAAAATATATATATATTTTGGCCGCCGAGCGGCCACCCAGGCACCGCCCGGCGGCCACCACTGCGGCACCGGCACCGGCTTCATCCCCCGCGACCGCCACCACGCACCCCGCCGGAGAATGCCGCCGCCGAAGACCGCCGCCGCAGCACCCTCCGCCGGCTCCGCCGCCCCACTGGCCTCCTCAGCCGGCCCCGCTCCGCGGCCTCCGCTCCGTCGGCCCCCGCCGCCCGCGCCCGCGCCCTCCGCTCCGCCGGCCCGCCCACCGCCGGCACCAGCACCAGCCCCTGGTCCCCCACATGACCAGGGGTTTCCTGATTCAGCCCCCAGGCCTTCTGCTGATGTCAGCATGACGTCAGCGGACATGTTTTTTAATTTTTTTTTAAACAAAAAATTTGCATGTTTTTTAGGGCTCTATTTTTAGGGGTAATTGGGCTTTTTTTGCCATATCTTCTTCATCTAGAGGCGTATTTGGGAGCTTTTTATATCATCGGAAAGCTCTTTCCGAGACGAACACAATTATGGAGGTTTCTTCTCGAGTTTTTTGCCTCATTTTTCGTACCATGCCTTCGAAGGCAGGACTACTTTTTTGCCTTCCTGGAGCACCTGATGCTTTTTTTGGCATAACTTGCTCATACGGAGGAGTTAGTGGGCGAACGAGATATCATCGGAAAGATGATTCCAGATTCTTCTTCCATTTTTCACACCAGGCTGTTGAATTCAGAGGTTTTCTTTTTCAGGTGCCTGCCAGAGCACCTGTCACTGTTTTTGCCGTAACTTGAGCATACGATGGCATTTTTTGCCAAACGAGATATCGACGGAAAGCTGGTTCTGAGACCTTTCTGTTTTTTTCAGTTTGGTTGTTTGATTTTGCCGTTTGCAGGGGTTTTCTGCCAGTCAAAGTCACAGGTACTTTTTGCATTCCGGACACTATATCTCTCACATCCGGGCTCAGTTTTCAGCAAACTTGGTATTTTCGGAAAGCTGGTTCAGTGTGCTATTCAGTGGTAGAGGTTTTTTTTCCAGATTCTACTCCGAGTTTTCACTCCTCTGAGTTATGCAGTTTATGCCCTCTGGTGGAGTGCTTGGTTCTACAGGTCCGGGGATCTCTTCTTCTGAGTTCATAGCTCACTCTTCTTTTTGTCTTTTGAGCATTGTATGCTTCTCTTCTGTTGCATTCTTTTTTCTGTAAATGCACTGAGATAAAGTGCCTACTTTTGCATATCTGGGATCTTGTACTCCTTGTGTTTGTTTGTACTCGCACTCAGTTATAAAGTGCCATGGGGGGATTCTGATGCATTTGCCACTATAGGCGCATCCACTCTTGTCAAGTGAGCATACCTTCCACGACATTAGCCCATGTAGATTGTGTCTATGACACCGCCCTTTATCCTGTGCTTGTACCTTCTTTTGCACATAGGTGTTCCTGTTTCTTCTTCTTGCAGATGTTTCTGGCATTGCATTTCAGTGTTCCTGTCACCCCGTTCAGCATTATGGGGGGGTTCACCTGTTGGCTCTATTGCTTCCTTGGTTCGGTTGAGTGATCTAGGTATTCAGTTTTTGTTCCTATGTACTAGGCGGATGCAGTGGCTAGGCACCTATGCATTTCGGTGAGATGGTTCATCTACTATATAGACACTCATTCATTCCTATTTTGGAGGTCACCTCTTTGATTGATCAGCTCTTCAGACTTTGTCTTCTCTACCTGGTCATGCACTTCAGTGGGGGTTCCAGCAGTTTCTTCTGACAGTGTTTGCAGCTTCATGCTTCAGAGATGCTTCATGCTCTTTCTTGTTCCTTTCTTTGGGACATTCCCTAGATTGGAGGCTTTGTTTCCTTCATCTAGTTTATTTTCTTGTACTGGGTACCTGATCAGGCCTTGTTGCCGGGACCCATTTTCTGCTTTCATAGCTGTGCTAGGTTAGCTTCCCTCTTGAGCTACGCTTAAGGGGGGGTGTTAGAGTAATCATTCTTTATGCTTATTAATTAAATCACTTTGGTTTAATTAATTAAGTCATTTATTACTCTATTTACTTAAGCTATCTTTTAGGTGCATTATAATTAATATATTTATTAATTATAATGTGCAACCTAGCTTTATTTTTTGCTTCATAGCTTTAGGGTTTTATTGTTCACCTATATGGTTGAACCCTTTGTACATTCTTTTTGAGATAATTCACTTATTGGATCATAATAGAGATTGCTCTTTGCATGTCCATAAGATGTCTCTGGCTTTTTGGCCTCCATGATTTTTCTTGCTTCTGTGCTTTGCTTCTTCCATGTGACAGGGTTATGCATGCAGGTGTTCTTGGGAGATTAGTATTTCACCTAATCTAACAAAGATAACACATTGTATACCCTAAGTTATATGTCTTTTGTAATAGACACATGCTTTCAAGCAAGGAAAATATTGTAAATAATGATGTAAATCTCCTAAAAAGGAGAATATCATCATGTAAAATAAACAAATCCATAAACAAAAGGATATCATGTTATAAAAGTAACAAGTTAACAAAGGGATAGTGGATCTTTTGGAAAGGAAGAGAAAATTAGGAAGGAGGATCAAGTATACACAACTTCCATGTTCCTAGGTAAGGGAACACTTGGAAAAGGACAACAGATCATGGACCCAAGTGAAAAGGTCATTTATAATAGATATGCACTTTCAATCAAGGAAAATATCATAAAATAGGATGTAAATCTCCTAAAAAGGAGAATATCCTTATGTAAACAAACAAATCCATGCAAGAAATGATATCATTTTATACAAGACACAACTCAATAAAGGGATAAAATGGGTCCTAAAGAAAGGATAGAGATTTAAATAGTAACCTTTCTCCCCAAGGTCAAAGACAAGGAATAATAAATACTATTATGTTTCTCACAAAATATGTTTGCACCTTAAATTGCACCACGATGAATGATAATTAGCCCCCCAAAGGATAAGCTAGAAATGTCACATAGTGAGGAACAACATAATAGGAACTTAGATGTTATTTAGAATGATCAAGAAAAATGTGTCATTAATTGTTATGTGTTATTTGAATCATACCACAATAAATGAATTCTTGAATTTTACACTTCAAATCATAACATTCATTAGCCTTATGGCCATGAATTTGATGATACATACCAATGGAAGGATTTTCTATTTTTATTTCCTATTTTTTTGTTTTTCAAAGGAAGAGTAATCAAGTTGGCATTGAAAATCTTGAACAAAATATTCTCTTGTTGTCATGCGAAATTAGGAGAAGAAATTGTAGATTGATAAAAAAAATGGGGATGTTAGGAACCTAGAGCTTATTTGGACAAGTGTGATGTATATTTATCATGGTTTTCAATGCTTGGTTGTAAATATCATATACCATATCTAGCATCAAGGTTTGAAATATTAAAAAGAGAAGGTTTAAGCTTCGGTAGAATTAGATTAAAATTTAAAGAGGCCTAATCAATATCCATACATGTGTCAATGTAAGGGATTTGAGTATGGAATTCAAGGATTTTAGTTTTACTATGGAAGGTGGATGTAACAAATAATTCTCCCCAATCATTATCTTGAAGAGTTGATGGTTTGGTTATTTGTATTAGAGAAAGAATAGTATTGACTTGATTAGGATCTTTATTTTCTAAGGTTTAAATTATAGAAGGGAGGGAATCAAGGATATTATCCTCTTATTTAAAAGTGTGTTCATGAATAGGGAGAACTTTAGGACAGGGTAAAAAATCACTCATTAATGCCTCATTTCTAGGGGAAGATTAGTGAAATGCATAGGAGGGGAAGTTTCATTAATGGAATATTCAATCATATCACCCTCTTCCACCACAAAATCATCTTGGTTCACCAAAGTACACTCATGGGAGAGGTACATATCAAGATAATAATCAACGTCATTCTCCAATGGTTCATCCCAAAGAGGAAGATCATTGAGGAGAGTGTAACAAGTATCTTCTTGCATAAATATGTTCTCATGAGGGAGAGTAACTTTGGGAGAGGAATCATTGATAGGTTCATAAAGGGGATTATCATGGATATTGTATCCTTATATCATATTAACTTACTTTTAGAAAAATGATGGTTTAGGATGCATAGAGGATTATTTAATAGAGATACAGTCATCAAGGGATTCATCTAACATATCAAAGTCATCACTAAAAAAGGGCTTATCAAAGGAAGTAAAACTATGTAAAATGAAATATGAGATTTTATATTGAAATAAGATAATGTAATGAAACAAAGCATAATAGACTGATCTAAACACACATAAAAAATGTATAGAAAGAAGTATTTTTTTTATTTTTTTTATTTTTAACATGAAAATTCAATGCAAGAATTGACTAGCTCTATGAAACAATGTGCAATTTTTGTGTCTTTCTTATCAATGAATGCAAAAATAAGACAAAAACAAAATGTAATAATGCAATTCATATAAATCATATCTAAACACCAAATCAAAAGTAGAAATGTTATTATTTGGGTTCACCAAAATGTATAGTAAGAAATGGGGATCAATGATGGATCAAAATGGGAATCACATCGGGCTCACCAAAATGTACAATATGAAAAGGGAAACATGGGAGATTGATCATATTCCCTATTTCACATTAGGAAGGAAGATAACCCATTAGGCTCAAGAGGAATTAAGCATTAATCAAGTGCAATGATCCTTTTCTATTATGATTAAATGATTTGATTTAGAGGAATGTGATGGGATGATGCAAGATAGAAGACAAAATAGATAAGAATGAAAAATTTCAATATACACAAACTAACAAAAAATAGACAACTACCTAGAGGTACCAAAAGTAAAAACTAGAGAGCACCACTAACTTATGATTTCAATTTGAGGTTGTTTTGCAGGCAAAAATTTTCCTTACTCATCATGTTCCTAGGAAGAGGTTTCCTTACTTGTCACATTCCATGTACATGTTGATGATTCAAATTGTAGATTATTTGTTAGGTTTTTTACTTTTAAAATATGAAACTATGCATACACCACCTATTCCTATACATAAAAAAGAAGGAAAACTATTGTGTAGAGAGGAGTTTGCTAAAGTCAAACCCTAATTTAGAATCAACCTTGAAATGAAATAAATAAAAGTTTTTTGACATATAGAAGAGGCTAGATTTTTAAAAATGAAGTACATCATACCTTGGAAATGCAAATACTTCTTCAAATGTGATTAAGCATGTTGATGCAATAGCTTTGACCACACACAAACACCCAAAGAGAAATCATGAAAGAAAAAACCTTATGTGATGGATGTTGTAGTTTTCCATGGTGCTTAATGATGAGAGAGAATAATAACTTGAAGAGTTGAAGACTTGAATGCTTGAATGATATTCTTCCTTGATGATGAACTCCTTTTCTTAGATTTTAATTAGGTAAATAATCTTGATCCATGGAGATTATTTCCTTGAAAACACCTTAGAATGCTTAAGATATTTCTTAAGGAATGCTTGGATGAATAATTATAGGAAATCTCTTGAAATTTTGATGATGGTTACCAAAATAAGGAGAGATATTTTTCTTTTACACCTTTCACAACATTTTGGGCCTCAAGACTTGGAGGAGGCTGACATAGATAGAAAAAATCTTGCTAAATCCACTTGAAACACCCCTAGTTCCAATTTCAAGAAAAAAATCAGGGAAGAGGATGACCAAGGTGTCATTTTCCCACCAATCAAGATTGCAATTAGAATCATAGATTTCACATAATGAGGGGGTGTTATATTCTGAGGTAAAATTGATTACAGGGCCAAGAAGAAGTACAAAGGCCGCAAATAGTATGATAGGGCCTATGCGATTAAATAAATTATTGAATTGGTGAAATAATAAAGGAGCACACCTAAAAATAAGGGATCACATTAATTTTTGGTGAATTTGAATTAGTATAGGACCCATATTTAAATTTACTTGTTCATTAAGAGAAAAATAAAGTCCTATTATGCATGATAAAATGGAAACACACTATGGTGGGTGCCAAAAAATATGAAATTGTACACACCTATGAGGTGCTTAAAATTTATGATGGTACATTCAGCCCCACTTTAGAAAGAGTATGATTCTACCTCATTTTTATGATAAAGGAAACAAGAGAGAAATGATCATAGGAAAACTACAAAGAGATAAGACATCACTAAGTTTAAGGACACTAGCCCCAAAATAAAGGATCTTAGTTTGTACATAAATGTTCAAGGACACACAAAAAAAGACAAAAGATTAAATCTTACTAAAGCTTCAAGTCAACTAGTTGAAGAGACCTCGATGAACCTAATGTCACAACTTCTAGTATCATCATAAAAAATGTATTGGAAGAGCACGAGCGATCACGTGGAAAGGACAAGAGCATACACCAAGAACATGACAACATTCCATGATATATCCCACTAGCAGAGCTATTAGAGCACGCGTGCACACACACACCCACACAGACCATGAATCCAATAGTATATCTGGTTGTGTTATCCTAGGTGATCCATGGGAGAGAAGAGGAGGAAAGAGTAGAAAGACTAGAAAGTTGTATTATGATAGTCCCATTCATCCCAAGAGAGAGCTTGATGTCAAGGTAAAATTGATCATATAGCAAGTTGTGTTATGCTAGTCAACTCTATCTTGAAAAATAATTTACACATAGGATGGCTTATCCTTAGGAAAGCATTATCTCCTTGGGGAATTTGTAAAAAGGGGGTCATTCCTACAAAAAGATAGTCTCCACATAGATCTATAAAAGTGACTAGTCATATGGAAAGAATAATATCCCTAGGCATCTATGAAAATGAATAGTCTAGGGATCTATAAAAATGATCAATCTTAAGGAAAGAATGTTCTCCTAAGGAGTAAATGAAAATCATCAATCTAGGGATCTATAAAAATGATCAATCGTAAGGAAATCATAGTTTCCTATGGAATCAATGAAAATGATCTATCTAGGAATCTATAAAAATGATCAATCCTAAGCAAATCATAGTCTCCTAAGGGATCAACAAGGTTTAATAATGAATAAGGAGGCCGCATATATGCCCCCATCCTTATCATGGTGATATAGGAATATGATGGGATCATAAGGAAAAGAGAACAAGGATGGTTTAGGAGGCATGGAGGAAGACTTAATAGGGATGGAATCACCAAGGGATTAATATAACATATAAAATTCATCACTACAAAAGGGCTTATCAAAGGTAGTAAAACTTTGTAAAAGAAATCCGGCATTTTGTAATGCAATAAGCTAATGTAATAAAATAATAAAATAAAGCACAAAAGGACTAATATAAACACACATAACAATGCATGAAAATAATTTGTTTTATTTTTGTTATTTTTATCATGCAAATGAAATGCAATAATGAACTATATCTATGAAACAATGTGCACATTTTATGTTTTTTTATCAATGAATGCAAAAATAAGACTAAAAGCCAAAACTAAATGCATAAATATAACAATTCAATGCATACAAATCATATCTAAACACCAAATTAGAAGTGTAAATTTTATGAGTCAGGTTCACCAAAATGTACCAAAAAAAAAGGGATGGAAGGTGGATTGAGCCTATTTCCTATAGCACATAGGAAGGAAAATGAAACACTTGGCTCAAGTAAGATTTTAACGCTAAGTGATTCAATGATCCTTCATAATAATGTATTGCAATATGTTGGATTTAAGGGAATATTATTGAATGATGCAAGATAGAAGATAAAATAAGCCAAAATGACGAGTTTCAAATTACACAGATAGGTAGAAAATATATAGTAACTTGTAAATACCAAAAATAGTAACCAGAAAATAGTACTAACTTGTGGTTTCAATTTGAAGCTAAATTAAAAGGAAGAGGTCATCTAGGGTGTCTTGTTCCTAGGAAGAGGTTTTCTTAGCCATCGTATTCATAGAACTTTTTGATGGTCTAAATTCTAGACTATCTATTATATATTGTACATTCCAAATCTAAAATATTAGGTTCCCCACCTATTCTTGTACAGAGACAAAATGGGGAAAAGGTTGTGTAGAGGGTTTTTCCTTAGTCAAAACCTAGTTTGGAATAAACCTTGAAAAAAAAAAGTAAATGAAAGTGTACTGTCATATAGAAGAGGATAGATCTAAAAAATTAAGTATATCATACATTGGAAATGAAAATGCTTCTTTGAATGTGATCAAGTATGTTGATGCAATAATTTTGATTTCACATAAAAATTCAAAAGGGAAATCATGAAAGAAAAAAACTTGTGTAATGGATGTTGTAGTTTACCAAAATTCTTGATTAAGAGAGAGAATAATGAATAAGAGATTTGAAGACATATATGTAGATGAATGTTTGCACAATGATCTTCTTCCTTGATGATGAACTCCTTTGTTTTTCCTTCAATGAGGGAAAGAATCTTAATACATGAAGAATATTTCCTTGAAAACACATTAGAATTCTTGATATCTTGCTTTAATAATGCTTGGATGTGAAATTATAGGAGAGATCTTGAAATCTTGATTATGGTTACCAAAATAGGGAGAGATGGGCTTCTTTTATACCTCTCACAATATTTCAAGGCTCAAAACTTAGAGGCCAACATAGATAGAAAAAATCTTGTTAAGTCGAAAAGACAGGCCCTTGGTTCCAATTTCAAGAAAAACATCAAGGAAGAGGACACCCTGAGCATCTTCTTTTGGCCAAGAAGATGATGTGTCTTATGATCACTAATCAAACTTGAAATCAGAATCATATTCTGACATAACAAGGGGATATTGGATTCTAATGTATAATTGATTGTGGGGTTGGAAAGAAGTACAAAGCCCACAAATAGTAAGATAGGGCCTATGTGATTAAATAAATCATTGAATTGGTGAGATAATAAAGGAGCCCACATAGAAATGAAGGCTCAAATTGATATTTGGTGAATTTGAATTAACACAAGATCCATATTTTAATTTAGGTATTCAATAAGTGCGATGCATGCTAAAATGGAAACACACTAAGTTAGGTGCTAATCAATCATGAAATTGTACATATTTATAAGGTGTTTACAAATTAAAATGGTACACTTATAGCTTGATAAGCTTGAATTTTTCTTTTTAAAATTATTTATACTTGTCATGTTATGTTTGTTAAACATTCACATAAGTTTTTATAGTTTTTTAAGTATTATGTGAACTATTATATTATGTTAGTTTTCCATTTATATCTGTGTTGAGTTGTCAATAGAAACTCATATATTTAGAGGATTTGTTTCCTCTAAAATATTATTTGAAAATTCTATAAATATGTAAGTTATTTGGTTAAATAATAACATATATCATTTCATGTACTCTCAAAATTAATATGAAATCAAAGCATGTAATATTTCTTGGGAATACCCAAGCTTTCTCAAGGTGTCACTTCCTTAAGATTCTAAGTATTAAATTTTCCTAAGGATTGGATTATCATTGTCACAAATAAAGGAGGGATACTAAGAGCTTCCAAGGCAATTGGAATGTTTTGGTTGTTATCCTTGAAGATTAGAGCACAGTTAGGCTATATTTTCCTTCACATGAAATTATTTTTAAGAAATAAATAAATGTATCCCCCTTCCGCACGAGGAAAATTTTGGTTTTATTACTACCAAAGAAGTTTTACATCAAGATTAAAATTTGTGGCATATGTTTATGTAGGTGAATCCAAGTCTACACAAGTTTTAAAAATGCTTTGTACAAAACCTTTCAATTTTCTTGCTAAAAAGATGCAATTATTTTGTAGAAATAGTTGTGAATTAAAACTCACGATTTAATAGAGTGAGTGATAAATATTATTATTTACACATATCAAAATTTATTTCTATACACTTGTTGGATTTGACAAATTTATGATGGCAGGGAACATTTAGATTTTGTTGCTACCAAAGTCACAAAAATTAACTTGCACCACTTACAGTGTTTGGAGTCATAAAATCCTCACAATTTTTGATTGTATTAATCTTGAAAAATAAAAATTCTAAAAAGGAGAAGAGACCAGATACAGATGTCTATGATTATGAAAAACATCATCACAAAGCATTGTTGATACTAAAGTTGTTTTTTGGAGATTAATTTATTCCTAAACCTTGTAGTGTAGAATCTACTATAGACTTGTGGTCAAAGTTACACGAAAAGTAATATACCACGAAGGAAAAAATATCCCTATTCTTGAGAAATCAATTGTATTCTTCTTAATTGTAAGAAAGAGGTTCAATTGAAAACTACCTCATGTGACTCAAGGATCTATGTGACTATTTAGATGCTATATAAAAGTAGATAGATGATGAAGACATGGTAAACATAATACCATATGGTTTACCACACTCATATCAATGATTTTTGGAATCCTTGTATCTAATTTTTGAAACTCAAACTCTTGAGTTCAACAAATTATTTACATTACTTCTATAGAAGAGAAGACACATGGAAGAAGTATCTAGTTCAAGAAGCACAAAAAGTGTTTTTGTGACAAAATATCAAGGGAAATAAGTAGGACTACTAGAAAAAGGAAAAGAGTATTAATTATTTTCATAGAAAAAATAAAATAGGTAAACTCTCAAATGCAATACGTAAATCATCTAAGCCAAGTGTGGTTTTTAAAAAAAAATTAAAAATACAAACATCATGGAAATATTTATTGGTATAACCCCTAGAATATTTGACCTACAAAAAAATTTAATGTTACTAAAGTAGATCCTTATGAAAACAATGAGGATTTTTCATTCATCTCATCAAAATAAGGCTTCCATAATTCAATGGAGTGGTACTTAAATTTAGGATCATTAAGACAGTACACATGTCAAAAATATCAGTATACTTCTTTTATAGTTTTTTCACATTAAAAAAATATTTCTTTAGGTGATGGTGCCACATAATTTGTCCAAGGACATGGTGATGTATGTATATTTGTGGTGAAGGAAAAGTTCACTAACCTCAAGACTGGTTAAAATCTTGAGGGATAAACTATCCCTTGTTCCACCTCACTTCTACTAGTGCTTTGATGAGCTAGGGGATCAAGACATGAATGTGATAAAAGGACTTAATGAATTAAATTACTACACCCGAGAGAAACTTAAGTATCTACTAACTGCTAATCTAAAATAACATTTTGTCTAGAGAAACCAAAAAAGCACACCATAGAAACCAAATGCTAAACTCTACAATCTCATTTCCCAAGATGCACACACAAGTCTAGGATGCTAGTGAAAGTATGGGGTGATGGTATGACACACATACATCTTATGCAGATAGAGTACAAAGGATGGCTCAGAAAATAAGAAACTAACTAAAATAACAAGAAATATATAAATGAAAAAATTGGAAATAACAAATATGATTAAACTATGAAAATAATAAGGGAATTAGGAGAAGAAAGAGAGAGATGACCTCACAAAATATGCAAGTAAATGAATCCAATGACCCGCCATGTTCTTCCCTATGAACCCACAAACACAAAAAAAAAGTAAAATGTTGGGTGGTTGTTTGGAGACTTCCCGTTGGAGACTTCCCGCCCCTACCTTAGACTAAAATAAAAAATTCCATGTCACCCATTAGACCCTCCATTTTTGTAGATAAGTCAAGTAAGTTCTCTCTATTTTTTATTTTTTATTTATGACATTACATTTTGCTCCCACTTTAACAAGTATATCATGACAAGAGAATGAAATCTAAAGTAGAGAGAACCTACTTGACTTATCTACAAAAAATTCATTCACATAGGGTTGCCCCTTTGAGAAAGCCCTAAATTGTTGTTGAGCCACATCCATCACACAAGTTGCATATGATCATGCTACATGATTAAGAAAACCTATCGATAAATACCATTTATGGTACACAGGTATGGGTGGAAAGTTGTGTTATGCTAGATATCCATACCATAGGGTAATTTTAATAGTGCATTGATTCAAGTAGAAAAATCTAGCTCTACTACGCCCAGGTATATCTATGTCATTATTGATTCAGTCATGTGCAGTGAAGCCCCTACTATTCTAAAGGGGCAAGAAAGGCTTGTCATTCTTCGCTACGAGTCAGATATATTTCTACTTGTAGAAATCGAGGGGGTCAATCGAGTGCTCCCTCCCAAGCCCACTCCATCATTAGAAAGAGAAGCCTGGATGGGCATGTGATAAGGTGTCTTTGACATGCATTAACACATGTATAAAATCTAGATAGGAATTTTATAGGGTGACTTAGATCATGTTAGTATGCATAGAAAAAGATAGATAGGCATACAATAGGGTGATATTTGATGAGATAGTGGATTGGCCCCCACAAAGATAGACAAATAAATCAAAAAATATATTTTACAAGAAAAAATGGTGATGTAGAGATAACATGATAATTAGATAGATAGACAATCAAATATAACAAGGCCCCCTTAGAAGGGACCATCTGATGCAAGAGCATCCTAGGATTCTTGGCAATCCTGTATCAACCAAAATATGTTTGTCTTTGAAGGTAGATTGTTAGTTTTGGTCTTGGTTTGGAGAGTTCTTTCTCGGTTTGGGAGACTAGTTGCTCAGTTTATATGGTTATTGGGTTGCTCGATCTCTAAAGAATTCTCAATAACTGAAGGTGTCAGTTCACTGGCACTCGGTGATAACTACATTTTCGGTCATGCTTGGCGTGGTTGGTTGACTGGTGCTTGGTTATTTCCTATGTTGCTCGATGTTCTTGCTTACCAACTGGATTATTTTGTTAGATCAGCTTGGCCAACTGGCGCATTTAATTTGGGTCACGCTCCTCATGTTATGGATTGACCATTGGACATGTGGGGACCTAGATCTGGCATGTTGCATTCTGCTATGCGGATCTGATGACCGTTTAGGGCCATCTTTGAGAGTTTATTTATTTGTAAGGCTAAGTGAGATTCGACTGATGTTTTAGCATTTAATATTCTTTTGTAGGAGTTTATTATTTCATCAACCGACTTGTGGCTGGGAATCATTATTTATAGGATGCTTGGGTAGTTATTTAGGGGATCAGAGGGTTGGAAGGAAAATTTAGTAGCCTACGAGCTTAGGAGCAGGAAGATTGCTTGGAAGTTGGAGTACAAGTTTAGATCTTTTCTGGGTGCCTACCAGTGTGCTGCCTATTGCAGACCTGGAATAGCTGGATGTAGATGTTGGGGGAAAGATTTAGATCTTGTGAGATCTTGTAGATTGTTACTTGCATTGTAATTGGCCATAACTGGGAAGGCCTTACAACCTGGCACATTGCATGTAATCGATGTTTTCATGAATAGAGACTTTTGTTCCATTACATATCTGTTGTTGTTATTGTGTATTTCCACTACATATTGGTTTGGAGGTAGGGTCAGTTAGTCCTTAATTGGATCCACCCACCTTGACTACATTAGGATGGCATCAGAGCTTAGGAATAGGAAGATTGTTGTGTATTTTCGTTGCATATTAGTTTGGCTGCAAGGTCGGTCAGTCCTTAATTTGATCCACCCACCTTGACTACATTAGGTGGTATCAGAGTGAAGTTTGTTCCTATTTGAGTGAAGTCTATTCCTGTTGGAGCCAAGTGGATCTTGTGTATCTAGATCTTGATTGGAAGATGCCTCCAAGGAGAAATTGTGAGATCTCTAAAGAAGAAGAAGCTACTGGTGAATTATGTCTTGATGATTTTAGGGCTTTGCAAAAACAAGTGGAAGACCTACAAGAGGAATTGAGAAAGAAGAAGCCTACCTTGAAGGAGGATAGTGATGATGAATCTAAGGAAGATCATTTTGAAGAAGTTGTAGAAGAAGCTAGAGATTCTAAGGAGAATCAAATTTTGAAAGCTATGTCTAAGATTGGGAAGAGACCTAAGATTGGAGTTTCTGCATTTTCTGGAAGCCTTAGGCCAGAAGAATTGATTGATTGGATCAATGAGATTGATGAATACTTTGAGTATGAAGAAATAGAAGATCCTAATAGGGTTAGATTTGCAAAGACTAAGTTAAAGGGTCATGCAAATATCTGGTGGAGAGAAGTTCAGTTAGAAAGAGGTAGAAGAGGAAAAGAAAAGATCACTAAGTGGAACCGAATGGTTGATAAGTTGAAGAAGCAATTCATTCTGGTGGATTATGAATTGGACATGTTTAAGAAGATGCAAGCTTTGAAGAAGACTAACAAATTGGTATAGGAGTATACCAAGGATTTTTATAGAATCCTGATTAGGACTGGTCATTCTGAAGTTGATAAAGAGAAGGTTGCTAGGTATGTCTATGGTTTGAGACCTAGTATTCAGGAAGATTTACTTACTATATGGATGACAACAATTGGTGATGCTTATCAAATGACATTGAAAATTGAAGAGAAGTTGAATAGGAAGTATGAAGTAAAATAGAATAGTAGGAACCGAGGTGGTAAAACTAGTGAGGCAGTTACTAAGAGTAATGTGATAGAGAATCCTAAGCCTGATGTGGGATCTAGCAGTGGTCAAGTTACTAAGAATGTTGGACAGAGAGGAAAGTGGAAGAATGAGTTTACTAGCACTTGTTATAATTGTGGTGAAGCTAGTCATAGGAGTTGGCAGTGTCCTAAGAAAAGAGTTGCATTGGCTACTGAAGAAGGCATTGGGAATGTTCCTGAGAAAGGTGAATGTCTTGTCACTAGAAGGTTGGCTACATGTGTTCATGAACTGGTGTAGAGAAGGAATTTGTTTAGGACCAGATGTAAGTGCAAGAATAAGGTATGTAATGTCATAGTTGATGGTGACAGTTCTAAGAACTTTGTTTCAAATGAAATGGTTAGTAAATTGAATTTGGAAAGAAGGAAGCACCCTAATCCTTATCAAATTAGTTGGATACAAGATATTTCTAAGGTTAGAGTTGAAGAACAATGCTTGGTGAAGTTTCAGATTGGATCTTCCCATGATGAGATATTGTGTGATGTATTGCCCATGGATGCTTGTCATCTGTTGCTCGGTAGACCTTGGCAGTTTGACATAAATGTTTTGTTTGATGGTCATGCTAATACCTATGTGGTTACCAGCATAAGCTGATACCTTTACAAGAGACAGGGGTTACAAGATGTGGAGTTATCAGGTGTTTTCCGTATGACAAACCTCAGGAGCAGAGGGTTGATGAACCTATTCCTGTTAAATCTAGTTTGAAGGAGAAAGAGAATGATATCTCTAAAGAGTTTGTTGAGATTAAGAGACGGATGGTTTTGCTAGCAGAGATGGTTTAGCAAATGGTGACATTTATGACATAGAGAGATGCAGATGATACTGATTTGATTGAGGAGTCTGAAAATGATGAACCTTACTGAGGCATTGATGTGATCGGTAGTGGTCAGAATCGGTTGCTATCAGTTGCTGACCAAAGGGATAAGCAAAGTGGAAGATAGAAGGACTTTATGCATGAGACAATGAGTGAAGTGAAGACTACTTGGGATGAAGGACAAGAAGAAATATGGGTGAAGAACAGATTCAGCATACCTGTGTTGATTCCCTTGAGACGTTCTTGATTTCCTTATGAGAAAATCTTTCTTACCTGGGGTGTCTGATGCACGAGCATCCTAGGATTCTTGGCAATCCTGTATCAACCAAAATATGTTTGTCTTTGAATGTAGATTTTTATTTTTGGTCTTGGTTTGGAGAGTTCTTGCTCGGTTTGGGAGACTAGTTGCTCAATTTATATGGTTACCGGGGTGCTCGATCTTTGCAGAATGCTCGGTAACTAAAGGCATCAGTTCACTAGCACGTAGTGATAGCTACGTTGCTTGGTCATGGTTGGCATGGTTGGTTGACTGGTGCTCAGTTATTTCCTATGTTGCTCGGTGTTCTTGCTTACCGACTGGATTATTTTGTTCTATCGACTTGGCCGACTAGTGCATTTAATATGGGTCGTGCTCCTCATGTTATGGATTGACTGTTGGACATGTGGAGACCTAGATTTGGTGTGTTGCATTCTGCTATGTAGATATGATGACTGTTTGGGGCCATCTTTGAGAGTTTATTTATTTGTAAGGCTAAGTGAGAGCCGACTGATGTTTTAGCATTTAATATTTGTTTGTAGGAGTTTATTGTTTCATCAGTTGACTTGTGGCAAGGAATTAGTATTTATAGGATTCTTGGGTAGTTGTTTAGGGGATCAAAGGTTTGGAAGGAAAAGTTAGTAGCCTACGAGCTTAGGAACAACAAGATTGCTTGGAAGTTGGAGTACAAGTTTAGATCTTTTCTGGGTGCCTACCAGTGTGCTGCCTATTGCAGACCTAGACTAGCTGGATGCAGATGTTGGTGGAAAGATTTAGATCCTATGAGATCTTGTAGATTTTTACTTGCATTTTAATTGGCCATAACCGAGAAGGCCTTACAGCCTGACACATTGCATGTAATTGGTTTTTTCATGAATAGAGACTTATATTTCATTGTAGATCTATTGTTGTTATTATGTATTTCTATTGCATATTGGTTTGGTTGGAAGGTCGGTCAATCCTTAATTGGATCCACCCACCTTGACTACATTACCATGATGCTCATAGGAGAGCATGAGACATTCTATGGAGAGAAAATATATTGTGGCATGTCAACATACTTAATGTTTCCATGGAATGTCACTTCCTAATGGGTGACACATGATCTCTAGAACATCCAAATAGAGATAAGGGGATCCAATGGATTGGTGTTAGAACCAAGAAGAGTGATACATATCATCACTTTCTCAAATAAAATTCTTAAACCATTTAGAATTTCTCTTAGAAGTAATTGAATAATCACTAGAAGAAGAATCATGAGGAATAGAGTTAGTATTATCATCATCACTATCACTAGAAGGAATAGAAAGAGATGTATTAGTAGGGTTTAGAGAAGGAGGTTGGTCCTCTACAACCACAAATTTACTTATTAGAATAGACATGTACTCCATTTTTTGCAATACAAATATCTCTTGCAACTTTCACCTTGTTAGTAATAGGAGAGAAAATATATTGTGGCATGTCAACATACTTAATGTTTCCATGGAATGTCACTTCCTAATGGGTGACATATGATCTCTAGAACATCCAAATAGAGATAAGGGGATCTAATGGATTGGTGTTAGAACCCAGAAGAGTGATACATATCATCACTTTCTCGAATAAAATTCTTAAACCATTTAGAATTTCGCTTAGAAGTAATTGAATAATCACTAGAAGAAGAATCATGGGGAGTAGAGTTAGTATTATCATCATCACTATCACTAGAAGGAATAGAAAGAGATGCATTAGTAGGGTTAAGAGAAGGAGGTTAGTCCTCCACAACCATAAATTTACTTATTAGAATAGACATGTACTCCATTTTTTGCAATACAAACATCTCTTGCAACTTTCACCTTGTTAGTAATAGGATTATAAACTCTATAAGCTTTAGAATTTTCATCATAACCAACAAATATATAAGGATAAGATTTAGAATCTAACTTGTGTCTAATTTTTTTAGGTTAATGAAAATAAGCAATTGAACCAAAAATCCTTAAATGCTTAAGATTGGGCTTCTTACCAGATCAAGACTCTCCATGAGTTGTATCCTTTAGAGATTTAATAGGAGTTCTATTAATGAAATATGTAGCACAAGCCATAGCTTAAGCCCAAAATTTATAATCCATATTCTTAGCATGCAATAAACATCTAGCCATTTCAACAATGGTTCTATGCTTACTTTCTACTACACCATTTTTTTGAGGTGTATAGGGAATGGTAAGCTCATGTTTAATACCAAAAGATTTCAAATAACTATTAAAATCGTTATTAATATATTCCTTCCCATTGTTAGTTCTAAGAATTTTAATCTTAAAACTAGATTTCCTTTCAAAAAACATATAAAATTTAGTAAAAACATCAAGAACTTGATCCTTACTATGCAAAAAATAGATACAAGTTCTTCTAGAAAAATCATCAACAAAAATGTAAGTACATACCTTGATCCTTGGATGGAGTTATTCTCCATGGGTCCCAAAAGGTCACTATGAACAAGGTGTGATTTATGATTTTTCCTCCATGATTGACCATAAGGAAAGGACTTCCTATGCATCTTACCACACATGCAACCAATGCATATAATTTTGGAAGGAACAAGATTAGGAAACCCATCAACCATATTTTCTTTTGGCATCAAAGAAATATAATCAGAATTCAAATGGCCAAGTCTTTCATGTCATACATTAAAATCAATATTAGTAAGAAAGGAGAACCTTGAAGTGGAAAACTTGTAGAATTTAAAGAGGTTATCATTATCCATTCGTGCATTAGCAACAATATGATTATTCTTAGGATCAATAATATAACATGTGTCCTTATAAAATTCAATCCTATAATCCTATTATAACTTAGCAAAAAAAAGAAGATTGAATTTTAATTATGGAACATAAAGAACATCATGAATTTCATCATTAGGAACAGTCACATCACCCAACCCTTCAACTTGACAACTATGATTTTCAGCTAATCGAATAAGAATATATGAAGTATCAAGATGCAAAGAATCAAAAACTCCTTAATGAAAAGTGACATGTTGAGATGCACCACTATCAATAATGCATTCTAAAGGTATGGAAACATTATAGCTACATGTAAATGCATGACAAGATTGAGGACTATTAGTATTACCTTTCTTATAATTAGACTTTTGATTATGTTGATCATTTTGATTCATAGGCTTTTTATCATTTTGCTTTTCAAAACAATTATTAGTAGCATGTCCATCTTTCCCACAATATGTGCAATGAGGTTGTTTGTTAGAGATATTCTTTTGATTATTATTATTATTATTATTATTATTATTATTATTATTATTATTGTGGTTATTATAATACTTAGAATGAAATTTGTAATTAGAATGATTATGATTATTATGATAATTATGGTGATTATTTGATCTGAAATTGTGATTATGATTCTAATTTTTAGACATGAATGCATGTTCATTAATTTTAAGAGTATCAAATAAAATTAATTTTGCTTCTTCTTGATGTAATAAATTTTGAAAAATAGCATATGTCAATTGACTAGCTAGAGTAGGAATAGCAAGTTGAGCGTGCACATTTGTAATAAATTATTGAAATTGCCTAGGAAGACATTGTTTAAGAATATGAATCAAATGAATATCAGCTAATGTTACTTCTAAACCATGTAATTGACCTTTAAGAGAATAAAATTTTAATAAGAACTCATACATTGTTTTAAAATCGGTATACTTGAGGTCTTCGAGTTGATCTTGAAGTTGAATTTTGAGTGATTCATTACTACTATCATAGATATTTTTTAATATTGTTCACGATTCATGGAATTTTGTGCAATTGCCAATGAGAACATGTAGTTCAGGAACAATAGAAATCCCAATTAAACCTAGTGCTTCCTCAATTTGTGTCTTTCATTTGTCTTTGCCAGCTTGAGGAGAAGAGGTAGCCGGTTCAGAAGATGGATCTGCAACAACTTCTAACAAGTGTTTGAAATGAAAAATAAATGAGATATGTGTTTTCCATGAGTGGTAGTTTGAACTATTTAATTTGATTTCCAAAATTAATGTAGACATGGTTACAACAATTTAGAATACCAAAGAAAAAAAAACCCCTCTTACTTAAATGAATTTAAAAAAAGAAATTTAGCAAAATAAGCAAATCTTTATTCTTATTTTTTTTTGAAATAAACACACTTCAATTTTTTTTTCAAAAAAAATTAAAATTAAATAATAATTATAATTTGATTAAAAAAAATTATTAAAAAAAAACTTTAAAAAAACTTTATTTTTTTTACTATATAAATTTTGATTATTAAAAAAACTTAAGAAGGAAAAAAATAGGTAATAGCCTTTTCTTTAAATACAAGATTAAAAATTATAAAATAAGTTTAAAACACTCCCTTTGGTAGGTAAAAATGCATTATTAAATGATTGGAAAAAAATACATACAGAACTAAATGAAAAGAAAAAAATTGATAGTGAGCAAAACTTAAAGCGTAGACTTTTAATTAGAGAGGAAAAAAACTTAACAGTGCTCAGAAACATAGAAGGCAGTGCACTCGAGAAAAATAAAGAGGTGTTATTAATCACAATCAGAGAGACAAATCAGTGAGTTGTTATATGTAAACAAAATCAGTGAGAAAAATCAGTGAGCAGAGATTTATAACTGGAATCAAATATACAGAGATAGAATTTGTTAAAAAAAAATTGTATATTTTATATGTAAACAAAGGTATAGATTTTTTTTGAATTTTGATAATAAAATTAGAGTGCAAGGTAATCTCAAAGTAAACTTATTTTTTTATATAAACAAATAAGAATGATTTTTGAAATTATGAGTGTAGAATATTGAGATCAATATTATTTAAACATAAAGAGATGGCTAGAATAAGAGATTTGTAAAAATTTGCATAGAGAATTAGATTTTTTATTTAAACAAACTTGCAAACTTAAATATGTGAGTAAAAAAATTTAAGAATTATGTTGTAACCTTGTGCTTGACATGATAGAGGTTAAGCTGTTAAAAAATTTATTAACTGTCATGCCCAAAATTAGTGTAAAACACACACAACAAATTTTTTTCTAAGGTCACTAAAACAAGGTTTCATACTATACCCAAGAGGACAAAACATCACCCAATGCACACAACTTGCAAGGGAATTCGATGCATGCGCTGGCTTGCCGACATCCCCTATGCATCAGGTGCACTAGGCCGAAGAAGTCACTAACTAGGGTTAAATCAAAAGGGCTACAAGGGATAATCCCAAAAGCAATCACTCTATACAGGATAAAGACAATTAATACTTGATTTAAAAGATTTAACTTATAAAAGAATTATGATAACTCATAGTTATTGAATAATAAAATAATGTCACAATTATCATTTTAATAATAATTGTAGGGGGGGGAGTTGATAATTTACCAAGGTCCACCTAGGGATTATAGTTTAATTAATCCACTTTAAGGAATTAGGGACCACGAGAATATAAAAGCACATTAAAATAACAAGGGCCCATTAATTTAATAATAACAATAACAAAATAAAAATGCAATAATCAATTAGCACAAACTAAAGTAAATAATGTTTTAATAAATAAAAGGGAACCAAATATACATACTAAAAGAATTACTAAGGAAATAGGTTTATCTATATGACACTTTAACCAAAAAATCAATTTAAATCTTAAAATAATAGGGAAAGCACAAAAAGAATCAAAAGGCTATTGTTAATAAGATAACTGCATAATTTAAGGAAATAAAATAGGAGATATCAAAAGTCAAATAAATTAATAATCCACTGACTCATTAAAGGAAACCAATTTGAAAATAATTTTAAAAAAAAGGAAAACTCTTTATGGCCTCTTGGCTAGCCCTAACCCTAATCCAAATTTAGGGTTTTGACAAATTACAACTTGGCCCAAAACCCTAATTTCATTATTGAAGGGTTACAGGTTTTTCTAGGGAGCCATGAAGTTTTTTGAAAACTCCAGGTGAGTATACACCCAAGCATACACAGGTGCATATATAAACATAAGTGTGTATACACCCCTATGTATACCTGAGTATATACAAGGGCATCAACAAGAAGAAAATGATTCATCCAGATGCAAGGAGGCAGCAAGGTCAGATGATAAGTTATGATACTTCAAAGCTTACATCTCTAGTTTTGCTAGGAATAAGATAGATTAAATTATACTCATAGATTCAACTATTTTAAGGTTGACTGGATTAATTATCTTGAAAAAGCTAACTATAGCCTCTGCTACTCATTTGTATGATAGCAATGCACTGGCATGCAAGGATTGGGTTAGGTTTACGACTCCCACACAAATTTTAACCAACATACATTACCAGACCTGAAGATTGAATACGATACAGTCACACATCAAAATCTAGATTTTTTTTTGTTAATAAATTATATAGAATTATGAATTTTATTAGGAACAATCTATGGAAAAGTTACATCTTAACGTGGGCCTCCCAACAACCAACACAGGCTGGCATCCGCACTATCGGCACAAGGGCATGGAGCAGGGATTGGGCCCTATCATTCCTCCTTAAGGGTGATGGCACTTCCCTGTCCATCACCCCCATGGGCATGATGGCCAGGGCAGTGTCTTAGCACCCTTAGTGGGTGCGGGTCGGATCTTTCCCTTTCGCCATCGCATGCAGTGATGGAACCATCAGTCTATGGTGCAACATGGTTGCCTTCAACACAACTAACATTAATAAATTTAATCCTTACACAAAGTCTGCTTACAAATATATGTTGATGCAAGGTTTTGTGTTAACAACAAACTTTGTTTATATTGATTTCTGTTCCAATAAAATCAGGAAACAACAAGCATATCCTAACATCACGGGAGTTAATATAGATTGGTATGCAAAGACTATTGTTTCAGTGGTTCATTACTCACAGGATGCTCGATACCAATATTTAGTTTTATCACAGAGTAGACCAAAGCTTTGTGCCCGGTTCATTGAACAAGGAAGAATGTAAGGCATTTCATATGTATATATTATCATATATATGTATATGTACAATGATACATATATACGGTAATATATGCCAAAACCATTATAAAAAGAAATAAGAACTCCACAAAGGATCAAATCTAGTTCTATGATCATTGAATTAAGGAAGAAAATAAATGTATAGGTATTATCACATATATATACATGTGTAGCGATGCACACACACACACACACACACACACACACACACACACATATATATATATATATCTGTGTGTGTGTGTGTACTTTAATATATGATATGAACAAAATCATTATTTGTCTGAATCTTAAGAAATGAACAAAGAATAAATTTTGGTTCAAATTACAAGTAATAGAGAATACATATATATTTATTATTATGAATATCTTGTATGAAATATGTAAAAAAATATATTTATATAATATCTAAAACCCATACACACAGCATTTTATATATATAAATACCTATATTTCTACATCAAACATATAAGTGTGAAGTCACCTCATCTACACTTTAATAGTGAAAGAATATATCTCAAAATTTGTAAATTAAGCTACAAGCATACATAAATTTGTAATAAATGACCCCTTTTTATGGTATACACAAATTTTATGAGACTAACTCTAGTACATTTGAAACTAGCATTAGAATAGAAATGTTAGATTTGTTCCTTCCAAGTTCAAGCAATGCCAATAATGAACATTTATTTTAATTGGAAACCTTCCATAGAATGAATTTAAATAATTTCTTCTAAGGGGTAAACTTAATGAATACATAAATAATGTCTTTGAAAACACAATCATAGAGAGAATATATCTTTTCTCATTTACATTTATTTTATCTATCTCTAAACATCAATTCCAATATTACTCTTCAACATAAGGGAAAATCAATACATCCATTCTCATATTCAACTTATTACAATAGATTGGGGAAATCAATTGACTAACTAATAATTACAAGCGTTCATAGACTAGGCCTTATAGCATAGCCTTGATTGAAACAATTTTTACAAAGGCTTCAAGCCGAACACCTCAAATAACATGAAGTAGTTACATCCAAATTTCCAACTACCTCCATGAAAACCAGCAAGTTATGCCTTGAGATAATCTGCAAAAGAAAACAACAAACAAACCATGGAGGCTCACCTCCCAATCTAGTCCATTTCATGGCCACCCCCGAGCTAGGGGAAAACAAGATGGATATGGGGTTTACATACATACAACAAACACATAAACAAGCAAAAATTAGAAACATATAAGAACACCAAATTCCCTTCCCAAGGCTATGCACACAATGGGTCACCTTGGACCCATAGTAGGGGTGAAGGTGGAAGCTACCCAACTAGGAGAATGCCAAAATACAAGAATAAACCAGCCTTCAACAAGGTTTTAAAATTTGCTCAAATTATCTTCGCAAGGCCAAAGGATTCAACTATCAACCCTTCTCATAACCAATGCCATAACAACACCCTTATGACCCCCAATTTATATGCACAAGGATGGAAACATGGATGCCCATACATCCATGCCTTATCCCCTTCCTCCTAAAGGAAGGACTCTACACTAGATGAGTAGTCCCAACTTTTTCCCTTCACCCATCAAGGCTCTCTTCCCTCCCAAGGGTGAGTTTGGCCTTGCACACCCCCAAGAAAACAATACAACAAAAGAAATGAAGAGAAACTCACATGCATACATAGACTAGGAAGACATTTCAAATACATAAAAACTAACATACATACAACATAAGAAAGTAAATATTCACATTGCAATAGAAAATAGAGTGTTCAAAATCCAACCTCAATCCAAGCTAATGGCAAGAGGGTTGAGATGAGCTTTCTCCAACTAGTCTCCTCCTTTCCTATGCAACAACCAAAATCCTCCAAAAAGATCAAAATAAGATTCACAATCTCACAAACTCTCAAGTCTCCAAAAATTGGAGAGTGGGCAATTACCCACAAATTTTCCCTCCATCTCCTTAAGAAGACAAATCCCAAACCTTTCAAACATGAGGGGGAAATTAAAATTCCAAATTCAAAAAGAGGAGTGGGCTTGACATGCCTCTTCCAATTTCGTCACTTTTCAAAAGAGCATCTTTTGGAAGGTGTAAAATAGTCAAAATACATCATAATGGTCAAAATTTGACCCCCAACACATGGCACCACTATGGGGTAGCCTATGTTTAACCTCCACTACCTTAAATGGTCACTAAATGCCACTCAAAAGACCACTCAAAGATTGCCACTCAAAAGACCACTAAAATAAAATAAACATACTCAATAACTACATTCATGCATCACTTTACAAAAATTACACTTTACAACAAGGCTAATTTCTCCCCTTGGAGATAACCTTGGCTTAACATGATTTTACAAATATCCATCTTTAATTTCCCCTGATATATCCATGGTCTTACCTGCACACTTGACAAAATATCAGTAGCTCATGAAATGTCAAATATATATATATGTGTGTGTGTGTGTGTGTGTGTGTGTGTGTGTAAAAAGAATATATCTAAAAATCACATTCTTAACATCATAAATTTCTAACTGTATTTCATAATAATTCTCATCATTTTCAACATAGCATTTCTAAAGCATATAAAGTCAAGAATAAAATGATACATGTTAATTCACCTAACATAATAATCATGATCATTTCTCACAAATTTCCCTAACATGAATGTAACATCAAAGTTTCATACATAAATCAAAGATCTATCAATTACTATGCTCATGACCTAATAAATAGCATGAAAGTAAAAGTCATATATCATCATCACATAATCATAAGTCATCACATAGTATCATAATATAATGTCTTTGTCCCAATAGTCCAACATGATAAAATAAAGTGTCAACAGGAGTCCAAAGATGGAAAATAATCTTCTATGAAAGTATGTAATGGGGTTAGGCCTCACATCCTCCCCCCCTAGGCTTGAACTTCCTCCTGGACTTCATAAAAAGGGTGGGGATACTTTGCTCTCATGTGTGTTGCATCCTCCCATGATGTTGTAACCTCATCATAGTAGTCCCACTTGACCCTAACTTGGTCTAGCTCTCGACCTCGAAGGGCCAGCGTCCTGTGAGCCAAAATACATATGGGCTCCAATGCTAGTTGTCCATCTAACTCCACCTATAAAGCATCCCAATCAATAATGTGAGTCTCATCATAGATATTCTTCCTCAAAGTAGAAACATGAAATACATCATGGATACATGATCAGCTAGGTGGCAAAGCTAGTTGATATGCAACTGGGCCTATCCTCTCTAAGATCTTGAAAGGTCCAACAAAATGAGGTGTGAGCTTAGAACCCTTTCCAAAATGGATTGGGCTCTTATGCGGTCACACTCTCAAGAAGACTCTATCTCCAACCATATAGACATGATCAGTCCTCTTCACATCCACATACTTCTTTTGTCTATCCTGAGCCTCTCTAAGAAGTTTCCTGATCAATTCTACCTACTACTCCATCTCCCTAACCAACTATGGTCCCACAGCCACTCTATCCTCAATCATATCCCAACTCAAGGGAGTCCTGTAAGGTCTACCATACAAGGCCTGATAAGGTGGCATACCCAAAGATGAATGATGCCCATTATTATAGGCAAACTCCACCAAGTGCAAGTACTCCTCCCATCTAGTCTAGTGATCCATCACATACATACGAAGCATATCCTCCAATACTTGATTAAGCCTTTTGGTCTGACCATCTATCTCAGGGTGATAAGCTGTGCTGAAATTGAGCCTAGTGCCCAATGCTGACTATAACTCTCTCCAAAAGGATGATTTGAAAAGAGAATCTTTGTCAGATATAATCTTACGAGGAATGCCATGAAGTCTAATGATATCCTGTAAGAATACATGTGCCACTATAGGTGTTTTAAAAGTAGTACGAATGGGTGAGAAGTGGGCTACCTTAGTCAACCTATCCATTGTCACCATAATAGCATCATGGTGATGAGAAGACATAGGAAGACCAACAACAAAGTCGATGGATATAATATCCCACTTCGACTCTGGTATCTCATGTAGCTGCAGAAGCCCACCTAGATGACGGTGCTCTACCTTAACTCTCTGGCACTCCAAACATCTAGCCACAATCTCTGTAATGTGCAACCTCATACCCGGCCAATGGTATAGCTGCCTCAAATTCACATGTAACTTCTTGACTCTGGGATGCGCTGCATAAGGAGCTCTATGAGCCTCAAGAACAATGATGTCACGCAACCCATCAGAAGAAGGTATATAAATACATCCTCTATGACAAAGAAGGCCATTTGACTCTAGAAAATAATCTAAGAACTTTCCCTCAAGGGGTCTCTGTGACTAAACCATCTGACAAACCTTGGAATAGAATTCATCCTCAGGCAAGTGCTGCAAAATTTGTCCTCTCAAATCTGTGCTAGAAGACATAGATGAAATCTCATGACATCTCCTACTCAAGGCATCTACAACTACATGCTCCTTACCCTTGATGTAGTGAACATCAAAATCATACTCATGAAGGAACTCCATCCATCTCCTCTTCCTAGCATTGAGATTTGGCTGAGTGAAGATATACTGCAAGCTCTGATGATTTGAGTGAAGCTTGAATCTATGACCCAAAATAAAATGTCACCATCTCACCAAAGCGTACACCACTGCTACAAGCTCAAGGTCTTGGGTAGGATAGTTGAGCTCATGAGTCTTGAGTTCCCTAGACTCATAGGCAATACATCGACCTCCCTGCATAAGGACTACTCCTATACCATCCAAAGATGCATCTGTGCAAACCACAAAATCTGTTGAAGGATCTGGCACTGCAAGAATAGGTGCACTAGTGAGTGCCCTCTTGAGCTCCTAAAAAGCTCTCTCGCACTTCTCAGTCCACTCAAATTTCTTTCCCTTTCTCTAGAGGGAAGTGATAGGATTTGCCACTCTAGAGAATCCCTCAACAAAACATCTATAATAACCTGCAAGTCCCATGAAACTCCTAACCTCAATCACACTAGTAGGTGCTGGCTAGTCCATAATCGCTCTAATCTTAGACTGGTCAATAGCAATCCCATCTCTTGATATCACATGTCCAAGATAATGAACCTTAGATCTGAAGAAGGCACACTTTGACAAACTGACAAACAACTAATTGTCCCTCAAACATTGCAAGACCTACCTCAAATGCTCCTCATGCTCATGCTCATCATGAGAGTAGATCAAAATATCATCCAGGAATACTACTACAAATTTATCCAAGAAAGAATGAAAAAATCCATTCATGAGACTCATGAACATGACTGGAGCATTCATAAGTCCAAAAGGAACCACTGTGAATTCATAATGGCCATAGTGAGTACAGAATGCAGTCTTGTGGATATCACTCTCCACAATCCTCAACTAATGGTATCCCGACTTCAAGTCGATCTTAGAAAACACACAGGCACCCTAAAGCTGATCAAACAAATCATCGATCCTAGGAAGTGGATACCGATTCTTGATGGTCACCTTATTCAACTATCGGTAATCCATACACAACCTAAAAGATTCATCCTTCTTCTTAATGAAGATAACTGGTGCACCCCAAGGTGATACACTAGGATGAATGTGCCATTTCTCCAAGAGCTCTTCCAACTGAATCTTGAGCTCATTACGCTCATTGCTAGTCATCATGTATGGTTCTCGAGATACAGGCTCTACTCCTAGCACAAGATCTATATGGAAATCCACCACTCTAGGTGGTGGCATACCAGGTAGCTCTAAAGAGAATACATCTACAAACTACTGTAAGATAGGATGGTCATCAAGGGAAGGCTCCTTCTCAACCTCCTCCTCTCAATCACTGATGGTGACAAAAAATAATTGACATCCCTTATGCATGCACCACTTCAACTGCATAGCAGAAATTACATGAAGAGATATAGGTCTTTGAACTCCTAAGATAATTGAAGGCACACCAAAATCATCTACACACTCAATCCTCTTCTGCCTACAATCCATCTTGGCGCTATGGGCATAAAGCCAATCCATGCCAAGGACAACATCATAGGATCCAAGTGGTGTGATACATAGGTCATCCGTGGTGGCCATGTCACCAATCTAAATCTAACATCCTCTCACCAAGGAATTGATTTACACCCTAGCACCCGAGGCTAACTCAACCTCCCAACTCATATCCTGCCTAGTTGCCACTAGCCCGCAACGCTCAACTACAAAGGGAGTAATGAAAGAATCGGTAGCTCTTGAGTCAAATAGAATATAAATACTAATACCTCCAATCATACCTGTGGCCTCAATAACCATGGCCTGATGCTCAGCCTGGTAGTTATCAACCACTTCAAACACTCGATGAGATCTACTCATGTATCCCACCGTAGGCTCTGAAGCTACTACTCTCTAACTACCTATTGGACGCCCTGATGGACAATCCCTAGCAATGCCCCATAGCACCACAAGTGTAACATGGGCCTCTAGCCTGAATCTGGATCCCCTGAGATCTGGACTATTATTTTCCACCTATCATACTAGACCCATTGAATCCACCTCTGGAAGACTGATGAGTCTTAGCTACTGGTGCATACTATGACTGAGATTTCTGATCTCATCGATGACCTTGTGAATTCTACTGCTTGGGCTTAGAAACCTACTATCCTTGTGGAGCCCTCTATCTTTGACTCTATTGAGACTATTGTTGCTACTGCTGAGGTGCTCTAAATGATCCTGATGATTGCTTCTGATTCCCTTTCCAGTGGGATCTCTGGAACCCAGAAGTTTATGGCATGGAATTGCAGTTCTGTGACCTACTATGGATCTTCTCTACAACCATGGCTCTCTCATTGGTATAGCACAAATCTCCTAGAGGTACCAATTATACTCTATCTAATATAGCATGGTTCAACCCTTTGATGAAGTGGTTGACCTAAAGTTTCTCATCCTTAATATAATCCACATAGGGAAGGAGCTCAAGAAACTTGCTCTCATATTGTGCCACAGTCATACCTCTTTGCTAGAGGTCATGGAACTCATCTATGTGACGCTGTCTAAAATTCTCTGACATGTATCAAGCTCTGAATATCTTGAGGAAGATCTCCCATGTGAGGGTGTCTAAATTCAAGTGATGTTTATATTCCTCTTGTCTCCACCAAGTAGAGGCATTACCTCTAAGCATATGTATTGCCAAACGTGCCTTCAGGTTGCTCTCATAAGGGTGCAACCCAAAGCAGTGCTCATGGCTCAAAATCCATGCCTCTACCTCTGTCACATCTCTAGATCCTGAAAAGGGTGGTGGATGAAGGCATAGGAGCTCTTTGATTTGATCTCCTATATCACGAGGTGCTCTATGCACTATCTCAAGTGGTGGTGGTGGTGGTGGTGGTGGCTTTGGCATATGTACTGACTCATCCTCTAAATCTTCCTATCCCTCAACCTTCCTGGAAGGAGGACTCCTCCTCTCTCAAGCCTTAGTCTGCTGACCTCCTAGTGGCAATCTGTCCATAATGATACTGGTAAGATTCTGAAGGGCATTTAGAATATCCTGATTAGGGTTCAGTGGTTGTCCTGGAGGTGGTCTTGGCTCATCACCTACACCCTCTATTGGCTGATCAACATCCACTAAAGCCTCACTAGCAGCCCTAGCACCTCACCCACAATGATGACCTCTACGAGTAACTACAGACATCCTACACAAGTGAAAACAAGACGTAAGTTGAAAACGTAATGGGTTCAGGTTCCTAGAGTTGAAAATGTGCTCTTATACCAAAATGTCATGCCCAAAATTAGGGCAAAACACACACAACAAATTTTTTTCTAAGGTCACTAAAAAGAGGTTTCATACTAAAACCAAGAGGACAAAACATCACATAATGTTTTAATAAATAAAAGGGAACCAAATATACATACTAAAATAATTACTAAGGAAATAAGTTTATCTATATAACACTTTAACCAAAAAATCAATTTAAATCCTGAAATAATAGGGAAAGCACAAAAAGAATCAAAAGGCTATTATTGAAATCAATATTAGTAAGAAAGGAGAACCTTGAAGTGGAAAACTCATAGAATTTAAAGAGGTTATCATTATCCATTCGTGCATTAACAACAATATGATTATTCTTAGGATCAATAATATAACATGTGTCCTTATAAAATTCAATCCTATAATCCTAATATAACTTAGCAATAGAAAGAAGATTGAATTTTAATTATGGAACATAAAGAACATCATGAATTTCATCATTAGGAACAGTCACATCACCCAAACCTTCAACTTGACAATTATGATTTTTAGCTAATCGAATAAGAATATTTGAAAGTATCAGGATGCAAAGAATCAAAAACTTCTTTATGAAAAGTGACATGTTGAGATGCACCACTATCAATAATGCATTCTAAAGGTATGGAAACATTATAGCTACATGTAAATGCATGACAAGATTGAGGACCATTAGTATTACCTTTCTTATAATTAGACTTTTGATTATGTTGATCATTTTGATTCATAGGCTTTTTATCATTTTGCTTCTCAAAATAATTATTAGTAGCATGTCCATCTTTCCCACAATATGTGCAATGAGGTTGTTTGTTAGAGATATTCTTTTGATTATTATTATTATTGTTGTTGTTGTGGTTATTATAATACTTAGAATGAAATTTGTAATTAGAATGATTATGATTATTATGATAATTATGGTGATTATTTGATCTGAAATTGTGATTATGATTCTAATTTTTAGACATGAATGCATGTTCATTAATTTTAAGAGTATCAAATAGAATTAATTTTCCTTCTTCTTGATGTAATAAATTTTGAAAAATAGCATATGTCAATTGACTAGCTAGAGTAGGTATAGCAAGTTGAGCGGGCACATTTGTAATAAATTGTTGAAATTGCCTAGGAAGACATTACTTAAGAATATGAATCAAATGAATATCAGCTAATGTTACTTCTAAACCATGTAATTGACCTTTAAGAGAATAAAATTTTAATAAGAACTCATCTATTGTTTTAAAATCAGTATACTTGAGGTCTTCGAGTTGATCTTGAAGTTGAATTTTGAGTGATTCATTAGTACTATCATAGGTATTTTTTAATATTGTTCACGATTCATGGACTTTTGTGCAATTGCCAATGAGAACATGTAGTTCAGGAACAATAGAAATCCCAATTAAACCTAGTGCTTCCTCAATTTGTGTCTTTCATCTGTCTTTGCCAGATTGAGGAGAAGAGGTAGCTGGTTCAAAAGATGCATCTGCAACAACTTCTAATAAGTGTTTGAAATGAAAAATAAATGAGATATGTGTTTTCCAAGAGTGGTAGTTTGAACTATTTAATTTGATTTCCAAAATTAATGTAGACATGGTTACAACAATTTAGAATACCAAAGAAAAAAAATAACCCCCTCTTACTTAAATGAATTTAAAAAAAGAAATTTAGAAAAATACAAAACTCTTTATATTATTATTTTTTTTTGAAATAAACACACTTTAAATTTTTTTTCAAAAAAAATTAAAATTAAATAATAATTATAATTTGATTAAAAAAAATTATTAAAAAAAAAATTTAAAAAAACATTAGTTTTTTTACTATATAAATTTTGATTATTAAAAAAACTTAAGAAGGAAAAAAAATAGCTAATAGCCTTTTCTTTAAATACAAGATTAAAAATTATAAAATAAGTTTAAATCACTCCCTTTGGTAGGTAAAAATGCATTATTAAATGATTGAAAAAAAATATATACAGAACTAAATGAAAAGAAAAAAATTGATAGTGAGCAAAACTTAAAGCGTAGACTTTTAATTAGAGAGGAAAAAAACTTAACAGTGCTCAGAAACATAGAAGGCAGTGCACTCGAGAAAAATAAAGAGGTGTTATTAGTCACAATCAGAGAGACAAATCAGTGAGTAGTTATATGTAAACAAAATCGGTGAGAAAAATCAGTGAGCAGAGATTTATAACTGGAATCAGATATAGAGAGAGATAGAATTTGTTAAAAAAAAATGTATATTTTATATGTAAACAAAGGTATAGAGTTTTTTTGAATTTTGATAATAAAATTAGAGTGCAAGGTAATCTCAAAGTAAACTTATTTTTTTATATAAACAAATAAGAATGATTTTTGAAATTATGAGTGTAGAATATTGAGATCAATATTATTTAAACATAAAGAGATGGCTAGAATAAGAGATTTGTAAAAATTTGCACAGAGAATTAGATTTTTTATTTAAACAAACTTGCAAACTTAAATATGTGAATAAAAAAATTGAAGAATTATGTTGTAACCTTGTGCTTGACATGATAGAGGTTAACCTATTCAAAAATTTATTAACTGGCATGCCTAAAATTAGGGCAAAACACACAACAATTTTTTTTCTAAGGTCACTAAAATAAGGTTTCATACTAAATCCAAGAGAACAAAACATCACCCAATGCACACAACTTGCAAGGGAATTTGATACATGTGCTGGCTTGCCGACATCCCCTATGTGTCAAGTGCACTAGGCCGAAGAAGTCACTGACTAGGGTTAAATCAAAAGGGCTACAAGGGATAATCCCAAAAGCAATCACTCTATAAAGGATAAAGACAATTAATACTTGATTTAAAATATTTAATTTATATAAGAATTATGATAACTCCTAGTTATCGAATAATAAAATAATGTCACAATTATCATTTTAATAATAATTGGAGAGTGGGGGAGTTGATAATTTACCAAGGTCCACCTAGGGATTATAGTTTAATTAATCCACTTTAAGGAATTAGGGACCACGAGAATATAAAAGCACGTTAAAATAACAAGGGCCCATTAATTTAATAATAACAATAACAAAATAAAAATGCAATAATCAATTAGCACAAACTAAAGTAAATAATGTTTTAATAAATAAAAGGGAACCAAATATAAATACTAAAAGAATTACTAAGGAAATAAGTTTATCTATATAACACTTTAACCAAAAAATCAATTTAAATCCTGAAATAATAGGGAAAGCACAAAAAGAATCAAAAGGCTATTATTAATAAGATAATTGCACAATTTAAGGAAACAAAATAGGAGATATCAAAAGTCAAATAAATTACTAATCCACTAACTCATTAAAGGAAACCAATTCGAAAATAATTTAAAAAAAAAGGAAAACTCTTTATGGCCTCTTGGCTAGCCCTAACCCTAATCCAAATTTAGGGTTTTGGCCAATTAGAACTTGGCCCACAACCCTAATTTCATTATTGAAAGGTTACATGTTTGCCTGGGGAGCCATGAAGAGTTTTGAAAACTCCAGGTGAGTACACCCAAGCATACACAGGTGCATATACACACAAGTGTGTATACACCCCTGTGTATACTTGAGTATATACAAGGGCATCAACAAGAAGAAAATGATTCATCCAGATGCAAGGAGGAAGCAAGGTCAGATGATAAGTTATGATACTTCCAAGCTTACATCTCTGGTTTTGCTAGGAATAAGATAGATTAAATTATACTCACAGATTCAACTATTTTAAGGTTGATTGGATTAATTATCTTGAAAAAGCTAACTATAGTCTCTGGTACTCATTTGTCTGATAGCAATGCACTGGCATGCAAGGATTGGGTTAGGTTTACGACTCCCACACAAATTTTACCCAACATACATTACCAAACCCGAAGATTGAATACGATACAGTCGCACATCAAAATCTAATTTTTTTTTGTTAATAAATTATATAGAATTATGAATTTTATTAGGAACAATCTACGGAAAAGTTACATCTTAACACGGGCCTCCCAGCAACCAACACAGGCTGGCATCCACACTTTTGGCATGAGGGCATGGAGCAGGGACTGGGCCCTGTCGTTCCTCCTTAAGGGCGATGGCACTTCCCTGTCCATCGCCCCCATGGGGATGATGGCCAGGGTAGTGTCTCAGCACCCTTAGTGGGTGCGGGTTGGCTCTTGCCCTTCCGCCATCTCATGCAGTGACGACACTGTCAGTCTATGGTGCAATGTGGTTACCTTGAACACAACTAACATTAATAAATTTAATCCTTACGCAGAGTCTTCTTAATAATATATGTCGATGCAAGGTTTTGTGTTAACAACAAACTTTGTTTATATTGATTTATGTTCCTTTAAAATGAGGAAACAACAAGCATATCATAACATCATGGGAGTTAATATAGATTGGTTTGCGAAGACTATTGTTTTGGTGGTTCATTACTCACAGGATGCTCGATACCAATATTCAGTTTTATCGCAGAGTAGACCAAAGCTTTGTGCCCAGTTCATTGAACAAGGAAGAATGTAAGGCATTTCATATGTATATATTATCATATATATGTATATGTATAGCGGTACCTATATACGGTAATATATGCCAAAACCATTATAAAAAGAAATAAGAACTTCGCAAAGGATCAAATCCGGTTCTATGATCATTGAATTAACGAAGAAAATAAATGTATAGGTATTATCGCATATATATATATATATATATATATATATATATGTGTGTGTGTGTGTGTGTGTAGCGATGCGCACACACACACACACACACATATATATATATATATGTATGTATGTATGTTAATATATTATATGAACAAAATCATTATTTGTTTGAATCTTAAGAAATGAACGGAGAATAAATGTTGGTTCAAATTACAAGTAACATAGAATACATATATATTTATTATTATGAATATCTGGTATGAAATATGTAAAAAAATATATTTATATAATATCTAAAACCCATACACATAGCATTTTATATATATAAATACCTATATTTCTACATCAAACATATAAGTGTGAAGTCACCTCATCTACACTTTAATAATGAAAGAATATATCTCAAAATTTGTAAATTAAGCTACAAGCATACATAAATCTGTAATAAATGACTTATGGTATACACAAATTTTATGAGACTAACTCTAGTACATTTGAAACTAGCATTAAAATAGAAATGTTAAATTTGTTCTTTCCAAGTTCAAGAAATGACAATAATGAACATTTATTTTAATTGGAAACCTTCCATAGAATGAATTTAAATCATTTCTTCTAAGGGGTAAACTTAATGAATACGTAAATAATGTCTTTGAAAACACAATCATAGAGAGAATATATCTTTTCTCATTTACATTTATTTTATCTATCTCTAAACATCAATTCCAATATTACTCTTCAACATAAGGGAAAATCAATATATCCATTCTCATATTCAACTTATTACAATAGATTGGGGAAATCAATTGACTAACTATTAATTACAAGCGTTTATAGACTAGGCCTTACAACAGAGCCTTGATTGAAACAATTTTTACAAAGGCTTCAAGCCAAACACCTCAAATAACATGAAGTAGTTACATCCAAATTTCCAACTAGCTCCATGAAAACCAGCAAGTTATGCCTTGAGATAATCTGCAAGAAAAAAACAACAAACAGACCATGGAGGCTCACCTCCCAACCTAGGCCATTTCATGGCCACGCCTGAGCTATGGGAAAACAAGATGGATATGGGGTTTACATGCATACAACAAACACATAAACAAGCAAAAATAAAAAACATATAAGAACACCAAATTCTCTTCCCAAGGCTATGCACACAATGGGTCACCTTGGACCCATAGTAGGGGTGAATTTGGAAGCTACCCAACTAGGAGAATGCCAAAATACAAGAATAAACCAGCCTTCAACAAGGCTTTAAAATATTCTGAAATTGCCTTCACAAGGCCAAAGGATTCAACCATCAACCCTTCTCATAACCAATGCCATAACAACACCCTTATGACCCCCAATTTATATGCACAAGGATGGCAACATGGATGCCCATACATCCATGCCTTATCCCCTTCCTCCTAGACGAAGGTCTCTACACTAGATGAGTAGTCCCAACTTTTTCCTTTCACCCATCAAGACTCTCTTTCCTCCCAAGGGTGAGTTTGGCCTTGCACACCCCCAAGAAAACAATACAACAAAAGAAATGAAGAGAAACTCACATGCATACATAGACTAGGAAGACATTTCAAATACATAAAAACTAGCATACATACAACATAAGAAAGTAAATATTCACATTGCAATAGAAAATAGTGTGTTCAAAATCCAACCTCAATCTAAGCTAATGGCAAGAGGGTTGAGATGAGCTTTCTCCAACTATTCTCCTCCTTTGTTATGAAACAACCAAAATCCTCCAAAAAGACCAAAACAAGATTCACAATCTCACAAACTCTCAAGTCTCCAAAAATTGGAGAGTGAGCAATTACCCACAAATTTTCCCTCCATCTCCTTAAGAAGACAAACCCCAAACCTTTCAAACATGAGGGGGAAATTCAAATTCAAAATTCAAAAAGAGGAGTGGGCTTGACATGCCTCTTCCAATTTCGTCACTTTTCAAAAGAGCATATTTTGGAAGGTGTAAAATAGTCAAAATACATCATAATGGTCAAAATTTGACCCCCAACAAATGGAACCACTATGGGGTAGCCTATTTTTAACCTCCACTACCTTAAATGGTCACTAAATGCCACTCAAAAGACCACTTAAAGATTGCATCCGAAAATGAAAGAGATTCCCACTCATGGCTCCTAAAAATAGAGACCACTCACACACATAAAGCACTTGGGCATGGCAACTCACATGACATGTGTCAATTGACACCACAAATAATTCACATTACAACACAATACACATGGCATGCCAAGTAGACTAAAATAATAAAATAAAATAAAATAAACATACTCAATAATTACATTCATGCATCACTTTACAAAAATTACACTTTACAACGAGGTTAATTTCTCCCCTTGGAGATAACCTTGGCTTAACATGATTTTACAAATATCCATCTTTAATTTCCCCTGATATATCCATGGTCTTACCTGCACACTTGACAAAATATCAGTAGCTCATGAAATGTCAAATATATATCTATATATATATATCTATATATATATATCTATATATATATCTATATATATATCTATATCTATATAGATAGATATATAGATATATATATAGATATATATATAAAGAATACATCTAAAAATCACATTCTTAACATCATAAATTTCTAACTGCATTTCATAATAATTCTCATCATTTTCAACATAGCATTTCTAAAGCATATAAAGTCAAGAATAAAATGATACATATTAATTCACCTAACATAATAATCATGATCATTTCTCACAGATTTCCCTAACATGAATGTAACATCAAAGTATCATACATAAATCAAAGATTTATCAATTACTATGCTCATGACCTAATACATAGCATGAAAGTAAAAGTCCTATATCATCATCACATAATCATAAGTCATCACATAGTATCATAATATAATGCCTCTGTCCCAATAGTCCAACATGATAAAATAAAGTGTCAACATGAGTCCAAAGATGGAAAATAATCTGCTATGAAATGATGTCATGGGGTGAGGCCTCACATTAACTAAATGCAGATTTAATAGAAACTAATTTAATCTTGAAATTCAAAAACAAGTTAGAAAATTTTTCACAAAGAGGGTCAGTATTTAATAATAAACTAGTTTTGGTGGAAAGCCTTCCAAAACTAGGAAAATAAAATAGGTTTGGCATCAATTCATCCAAACCAAAATAAAATGAACAAAAAATAATGCTTTGACGACAAACCTTCCAAATAGGGTTAGAAGAGAAATATTAAGAATTAATCAAAAAAACCTACAACACAACAATGGGTTAAAGAAATGAGATTCAACTTCTCTCGTCCGACCTTGATCAACTTCAACTTAAACAATGATTAGTAACTTGCTTTGAAAGCATGAATGGAAATACAAGTGCAAGAGATAATATGATAAATCCAAGTAAGTTTATTGATTGAAGTAATTTTACCATGCAAAATAAATATCTTGTGAGCAATCACCCAAAGCTTGAAAAGGAGACACAGAGCTTTGAGAGGGGAAAAGAAAAGAAAAACCACTTGTGTATTATGAATGAAGGAAAAGTCAGAGAAAGAGAGAGAGGCTCATTACAATAACACCATTAAGTAGAAATAAGAGTAGAAACATCTCTTAAATATAGATGAAGAGAGGAGTTACAAAGTAACTCAAAAATCTATGAATTTCACCATTCATAATGTGTGTGCAATTTGTCAACATCCTCTTAAGGAGGATAAACTGAAATTCCCTAATAAAGGAATAAAAGGAAATGACATATCCTCACACATGTAAAAGAGGACAAATTACATGTAGGGATTCCAAATAAACCTCCTAAATTAATTAAAACCAAGGAAAGATTAATAATCTAACACCTCTCAAGAGATATTTCATCACTACCAACCATGTCTCAAATCTAAAGAATAGCACATGAAGAAAAAAAAACTAAAAATTTGGATCAACATGGAATGAAAGTTTGAATACTCTCAACACTTTGCATTGTGTCCCCAAAGGTCAAAAATCAAGATATAGAAAATAGAAGAATAAGACAACACATAGAAGAAGGTTTAAAACAAATAACCTCCTATTTTAAAGTACCAATAGAGTACAAGGTTCCTCCAAGAGAGAACAACATTAAAAGACAAGCACTGGAGAACATAAGAAAACATGCTCTAATCTAAAGATGTAGAAGTAGGTACTACCTTCATTAGTCATCCACAAGAACATTTTCATCCTCCCAATCTTGATGATATGGGGAAGGAGGTTGATATTGCAATGGAATGGCTACTATGGAAGTCCTAGGTGCCCTACCAGTAGCTAGAACCAAGGACGAGGCATCCTTGACATTTTCACCCAATATATCCACTGAGGCAAGTGAGAGGGATTGTGTGAATATCGTCATCAATGTCATAATCTCCTCAAGTGAGTCAAAGAAGAAGGCCTTAGATCTTTCAAGAAACCCATGCTAAGATAAAGATGTAGAAGACACCTTATTGAATTCTAGGAAAGGGGCAGAGATGAACTCGAGAGAAGCTAGGGATTTCTCCACTATGAGGATTAGGGTAGAAAGAGGATTTTCCAAAGTGGATTTACAATGAAGGAACTATGACATGAGGCCCCTCTTGAAATTTCTCTTAAATAATGGAGGTGAATCCCTTTGATCCATTATAGTGGCCTTTATCACTCTAGGGAAGTTTTGATAGAGTTGGTGCACGATGGGTGGACATATTGCACTACATACCACCTAGGTATGCAACATGTTCAATAGCTTCTACAATGGAGAGATGAAGACTTAGACCTACTTGGTGTGAGGCCCAATAGTCATCTAGGTGTTGAGGGAAGGAAGATAGAAAAGGTTGCAAGATGAAAGGCTAGAGCAGTTGATATGGAAGCAAGAGAAGGGGTAGAAGTAGAAGTAGTAGATGGACTTTCCACTCTTGTATAAATCTCATGTGCTAAGGCCCTCTCTTGATGGTGATGGTTGCACTCACATGCAAGCTAGTTCCAATGTATATGTGAGCTAGCCTGAGAAGCCTGTGGGGTCCAATGGCATCTTTCTCTATGGGAGTGTTTATCGATGTTGTTACCATCAAAGATGAACTCCCCACTAATAGAGTAGCAGGTGACATTGATGTAAAATCCACAGACTCATTCATAGGTACCCTTTCTCTTTTTTCCCTACAGGTGGCTAGAGGAACTAAGGAATCCCTTGGAGGCTGAGAGGTAGGAACTAAGGGTGTGGGTGCAATCTTAAGACACCTCTTACCTCATCATAGATTGTAGGGTGGGGTATCTTTTATGATGATAGGGATATGGAAAGGTGTGTGGGAAACATGGGTGCCCTTTCATTGTCTACATTGGGTGTAGATGAAAAAATATAGGACACCATTGGAGCTTGTAGAACTGAGGCATATGAGGAGGCTTCCTAGTGGGCATGCACTTTCCTTGATCCCCCAATGAAGAATGGATGGAGGGTGAATCACATTGAGACTCATGAGAGGGTTGGTAGGAGGAGAGGGGATATATGCTATAGATTTTAAATTAAATTCCTTGGCCTTATACTTCTGGTAATTTAGGAATGAGCCATCATGTTGGGGATGTAGGGGTCCTACCAGAGTAGGTCATAAATTCTCAAGAAGAAAACCCCCATGAGACATAAAAGGGTGATAACCAGTGTCCTGGATCATGTGGACACTACCCTCATGACAAAACTTCAAGCATTTATGTATGACTGAAGGGACAACTCCCATGGATTTCATTCAAGGGATACCCAACTTGACACTAAAAAAGTTTGATTTAGGTACAATGATAAAAGTCAAAAAGACCTCCTTAGTTCTAACCTAGGCCGTCAAGTTGGTGGACTGAAAAGGGGGAAGTGATTTTCGATTATGTGTTTGGATGGTGCAAGATCACTCATCATATCTTTCACAATTTAAGTCACTAAAAAAGAAAACCTCCTCGATGATAAGGTCAACCTAACATGTAAGGTCAAACAAAATGCTTCTAATAGAGACACCATTGGTCAACACCAAGATATAAAGGGGAAAGAGCTCTTTTCTATATGAATCATCCAGAAGACTAAAGGTAATGTTTGTTTTAGGCACCATTTTGGTAGGTGATGAGATAGGAGTAATAGCCATCATCCCTACAAAGGGACTATCACTCTAGAAAAGGGAAGGGTTTGATATAGGGGTTGTTAGTTCACCAATGTTGGGTTCATCAAAATATAGTGAATGAAAAGTTCACCAAAATCAAGACCAATTAAAATATTGAGGGATAAACTATCCCTTGCACCACCTCACTTCTACTAGCACTTTGGTGAGCTACGGGATCAAGACACTAATGTGATAAAAGGACCTAATGAATTAAAGTACTAAATGTGGGAGAAACTTAAGTATCTAATAACTACTAATCTAGAATAACAATTATGTCTACAAAAACCAAATGCTAAACTCTGTAACATCACTACCCAAGATGCACGTGTGGGTCTAGGATGTCAACATGGGTATGACATGATAATGTGGTGTGCATACATCTCATACAGACATAGTACAGAGGAAAAAACTAGAAAATGAGAAATTAACAAAAATAATAGGAGATAGATAAATATCAAAAACTAGGAAATATATGTTGGTAAGTTGGCTATACTAATGTATATGACTTGATATAGTGTTTTCATTATGGCAACAAAGTCATATAGCAGTTTGGAGTCAGCGCACTTGATGAGAAGATCATAAATTAGTTAAGTGTTGAAGACTGGATAGTATACAGAGTTACTGCAGCTCAGAGCATCAGCGCACGTGCGTACGGAAGAATTATGGTATGTGCCCTAGAAGTTAAGTTGGTTAGATTGTATTCATACTTAGTCTATGAGTTCATAATTAGATATGCAAGGATGAGAAAGTTATAGTTAGTTGAAGTTGCATAGCCAGTGAGTGCCAGAGAAGAACAGAGCATGAAGCCGATAGTTAGTATTTTGGTTTGCAGATATAATGTAATGTTGTAAAGGCTATGCACCTATTGTATTTAGGTTGCCAACATGTATACTTGTTTGTTTATAAGCACGCTTAAGCCAATTCATTTGGAAGAATTGTATGTAATAGGTCTAAGGGCCGACCTAGTTGTTCATTTTGTATGCGCGTATAAATATAAGATGCACCCATTGTATTCGGTATGGAAGTTGATAGAGAGTTGTGATAAGCAGATCAGAAGTGTGCGAAGACACTATAAGATGTATTAGAGCTTTGCTAGAGGTCAAAGAATTAGCACATCAAAGGAACTAGTCTGACAAGCAGTGTCACAATGACAGTTCATCCTGCAGATATAGTGTGTATCTGAGATCAGAAGGTTGTAGCCTTCACCACTCAAGCAGTGAGCTCTTGGACAGTGCGTCCTCTCCCCTAACAAGGACTATTGTAAAATAATCCTAAAAAGGTTCGACCCTTAACAAGGTCTACTATACTTAAAGCATTGTAAAGCAACTCCTAACAGGGTTAAGGATCTTCTAACAAGGATCACAAAACACTAGTGCAAAATATTAGTGGGTGTCAATTCCCACCAGGGTTTTTACCTATTTGGGTTTCCCTGTAATCATATTGGTGTCATGTGTTGATTTCATGTTTCATGTTTATGTGAATGTTTATTTCAGTTCTTAAGCATTCAAGTTCAGTTTAAAGATTAAAGTAAAAAGATAAAATAGAGTGAACACCGATTCACCCCCCCCTCTCAGTGTTCCCATTCCTAACAATATATATATATGATTAAACTAAATAATAAGGGAATAAGGAGAAGAAAGATAGAGACGAGCTCATAAAATATGTGTGTTGACAGAGCTAATGATCCACCTTGTTCTTCCTTACAAACCTGTACACACAGAAATAAAGGAAAATGTTGGGTGGCTATTTGAGACCTACCTTAGTCAAATCCCTACTTTGGTGTTTCTACATCCATAGTAGCCGACTAGATGAGATAACATCGATAGATAATCGTAAATAAAAATAACTAAATGATAGTATTGCTAGATAATGATAAAGGAGTGTGATATGCTAAATAAGACATGAAATAAAATAATGTGAGTGACTTCCTTTCATGATAACAAATCCCAAGCTCAAAGAAAGTTGTCCCAATGTAATAAGAAGATTCAAAATGTGATGATAAAGATGTGTAGACAATATGTGAATCCAATGAAGTGTGAGGAGGACCAATATAATGAAGTTAGAGAGCCAACAGTGAGTGAAGCTCTAACACTCTACATGTCTATGAATTGGTGGACATATTTGCAACACACGTGTGTCTTGGTTCATCTAGGTCATGTGACTAAGATTCTGAGAAGGTAGTGAAAGGGATAAGATGGAAGGGTTTGATGGCTGATGTGTAATTTTGTATTTTAGGCTAAGTTTGGGGCATGGAATAATGGTAAGTTGCATAGGGGTGTAAATTTATAATATCACAAAATTATCAGATAATAATGTTCCATACACTTTTAAAAATGTGAGATATGTAGTAGAGATTGATAACAACATATTATGCATTAGTGAGATTACTTATCATCCACATCTCTCGATAAGTTTTCATAATAGCATGTTTAAAGTCACTCACATCAACCACAACAAGTTGACAGACCTTAGATTTGATGACAATAAATTGTACTAATTTTTGGACACAAGTGCATTAAACTCATATGCCTTTGTAAAATAAGATGATAGCAATGTTCTTTGGCACAAGAGATGTGATCATCTAAGTTAACACTATCTATCTAAGTTAACCAAGACTTAGATGGTCCATGCTCTTCCTACAATACATAATCAACACCATGAATGTGAAGGTCATTAGTTGGGAAAGCAAAGTCAATTTCCTTTTACAAATGGATAGTTAGGAGAGCACGTGGTCTATTAGATCTTGTTCACATGGATATATGTGGCTCTTCTATAACTACATCCATAAATAGAGATAGATAATTTTTTCTAATCATACATGTTTATTAAAGGAAAATGTGGGTGTAATTGAATGAAAATTTTGAATCATTTAGTTGTTTCAAGATTTTTAAATATTTGGTTGAAAAGAAAATAGGTAAGAATATCAAAACTTCGAGGATGGAAAATAGTGGAGAGTTTACCTCCATGGTATTCACCAAATTTTACAAGAAAGAGGGTATCCATCAAGAGTATACCATATTAGACACTCCACAATAGGATAGAGTGGTCAAATACATAAATAGGATGATTGTTGAAATGACTAGGTGCATGATGCATAGTCAAAATGTACCATATTGTTCTTCGGTAGAAGTAATACATACTATTGTACACATTCTCTATCAATTTCCTAGTAAGTCTCTATAGAATAATACTAAATAAATATGGACTATTCATTAGCCTACTTTTTATTATTTTCATATTTTGGGCATGTTGCTTTATCACTAGTTAAACAAAATAATGTAGATAAACTAGATGCAAAAAGTCAAAAATAATTTTTTGTTGGCTATACTAAAAAATAAAAAGCATGTCACTTAATAAATGTATCTACCAACAAATTACTTGTTAATAGAGATGTGATTTTTCATGAAAAGATAGCCTACTTTTTAGATAATGTTAAGCCAATCAAGGTTCCAAACAATGAATTTCCTATCAAGAAATACTTTGTAAGTACATATGAATATTCATCAAGTAGTCGATATTCAAAATCTGAAGATGACAAGGAGGAAGATAGACCACATTGGTGTATGAAAAATACCCTTTAAGGTACAATGAGTTCTTCTCCAAGTCAACCTTTTGACAATAAACAACAGATACCCAAATCTCATCCAAAATAGTTTGATAATACCATTAACGATCTGAAACAAGAATAACAGAAAGATGCTCGATGATACAAGATGAAAGCCAAATTTTCTAAGTATGCAAATTTTTCCTTGGTCTTACAAAAGTTTGAACCATCTCAATTCAAAAATCCTTTGGTAAACCAAAATGGGAAGATGATGTGAATGTTGAATTTGATGCCTTGACAAAGAACAATACATGGAAGCTATGTGAATTGCCTCATGGAAAGAAGCATGTTGGTTGCAAATTTGTGTACAACATGAAATACAAATCAAATAGGTTCATTGACAAGTTCAAATATTGACTCTTTTCCAAAGGATATGCATAACAAGGCATAGATAATGAGGAGAAATTTTCTCGTACATCCAAAATAGTATGTCTTCACCTTGGTTCTTCTCTTGCAAATCAATTTGGGTGGCCATTGTATCAATGGATGTAAAAATTACAATCTTTAATGGTGACTTAAATGAGGAATTATACATGGTCCAGCCATGGTGGTTTCAAGTAGAACATAAAGAACATATTGTTCGTAAGTTAATCAAAAAGGAAGATTTGAAAGAATGGTATTTTAAAATTAACTCTCATCTTACAAATTTTGGATTTAGGAAAATTCCTTTAGATCCTAATTTCTATGTACAACTCTCTGGTGAGGACATTATTATTCTCATCACAATTAGTGAAGCCCAACTTCTTAAAAAAGTCAAGAATGATCTTTGCTCTCTAATTTAAATGGCAAAACTTGGACTCCTTTATTATTGCCTAGGTGTAGATTTTTTGTATGGAATTTTGGTTTTTATTTCTCAAGCTAGATATACCACAAAGTTTTTTTGGATAATTTTCATATTATTTATTGTATTCCTCTTGATACACCTATTTAATTTGGGTTGAAATTGTCAACCTGTTCAAATTCCTCTATATTCAATGAGACCATTTACAAAAAAAACTAGTAGGTAGTTTGATCTATATTACTACTACTAAGCTAGACCTATATTTTGTTGTAAGATGTCTCTCAATTCATGTACAATCCAAAGACAAAATACTAGCTTTCAACAAAATAAGTTTTGAAATATATCAAAGTTACCCCAAACTTTGGTATATTATATCAACATAGAGATGAATTTCACTTAAGCGGTTACATATATGAAAATTAGGAAAGTTCCTTTGATGAAATTTGATCAACTACTTGATATGTTTTCCTACTTGGTTCTAGAGCTATTTCTTGGAAAATAAAATTTAAGGATAAGTTAGGCAGTATCCTAGGTTTTGTCATTAGGGGAGTGGTTTGATCGCATTCTTTCGCTTATTCTTTGTTTGTGTATACTGTGAGATAGCTATGTCCATGATCTTCAAAGAAGTGTTTATGTATGTTTATGATCATGTGTCCTCATGATTATGTGTGTTTAAATTGTTGTAATGGAAAACCTACTGGATTTTTCATTAAGGGAGTGTGTTGGTATATTTGTTAAATATTTCCATAATTTGTTATAGGTTTGTTGATATTTTATGGACTATTATAATATGTTATTTATTTGTATATATGTCTATTGAGTTGTTAACAATTCATATATTTAGATGATTTGTTTCCTTTAAAATAGGATTTTAAAATCCTATAAATTTGTAATTTATTTGGTTGAATAATATCATGAATATCTTTTTATGTTCTCTCAAAATTAATAATGTTTTTGGTTTATTCTTGGTATAGGTATTATGAATTATGTTAAATTGTTGTGTAATTATTCGAGTGTATGTCATGTTTAGTATTTCTTATTTCTATTTTGCATTGATCATTTGGATTCCAAACTAAAACCATCAAATTAAGGTTCCTTCTTCCTATTTTTGTTGTCTATACTTCTAAAAAGCTAACACATTGTGCTAGAGCTTAAAAATATTTTTTTTATATTTTATTTTTCTATTAGTAATTTTTTCCATAGTAATTTCTACACTAGCTTTCATTCATAATAATATTTCTCATTTTTATGTTAAACTTATTGATTACTCGTATCATCCATGATATTTCATCATATCAGTCATACCTATGTCTAATTTTATTATTAATTATTAACCCTTATTTGGCTTGGACTACTCCATTGTTATTCAAAGCACTAGTCATACAAATTTTGCATCTTTTAACCCTTAGATCTATCATAGTTTTATTATTCTCTCTCTTTTTCCCTACTTATTTGTGATGACCCTCTTTATTAATTTTTTGGATAATTCTTTTTTTTTGGCAAAACTTTATATTTATATTAATATTAATCAACTGGTTCAAAAAGGGCTCTCGAAGAAAGAACTAGGAAAGAAAACTTTGTTCATAACCCGTCATAATACAAAAATGGACTTTAGATCGTCTAAAAAGTACCTAGACTACCCAAAGCCCCAAGGCCATAAATAGACTTGATTACAGCTTACATAGTAGAATCCCAATACAAAATGGAAATGCACATCTAAACTTGTAACAATTACAAAAGAGAAGATAACATATATCAAAACCTAAGCTGCCCAGAACCCAAAGCCAATTGTAGGCCCAATTACAATAAGAATAACCCAGCACCCGTTTACAACTTTAAAGCACAACATAATGTGCAAATATACATGTGGATATATCGAAGAAGCCAAAACTAGAGCAGAAGACCATCTTGGAGAAAAGAAGTCACAGGAAAGCCCACCTGAGAGAAGAAAAGGGGATTCATCTTCAAAAATGCACTAACCACCTGACATGGGAATCGCTCAATATCATAGGAGAGAGTATAATGTTGAATACCTGCATCAAAACATTATCCCAGCAAAAAACCATAAACGGGTCACATTTAAACATCATGGAACAAAGCCCCCACTACCAAACTATGATGGAGGTGATAAAAACAAGGAGCTCCACAATCTGTCAGCTTGAGAATGCAAAAAATTTTCCAAACCAGAGGCACCATGGGATGCAACAGGAGAAGAAGAAGATTCTATTGTAGATGAAACCAAGGCATGTTCAGGAGTAACCAGAGGAGCAAGACCACTGTGTGGAGATAAATTACCACCCATAAAAGAAAACCCTAAGCCCAAATTGGAGGCACAAGAATGTGACAATAGACCAAGAAGGGAATATGTTTTCACAAAATCCTTTCCCTTGTAACCCACATCAAAGGGAGTCCTATTAAGAAAGTGATCAAGAGGCATAATAGAGGATGAGGCAAGAGAATCCTTTATTGTTGCTAACATCATGGTGAACTTATCTGAATTGAAGAGAAGGTGGCATGAAAATATACCACCTATATGAGCATCACCTTGCCAAAGATTGTAATTTTGAATTGCCAACAATAAGCCATTATCTTGAAGAAATTGTGGCAAAATGACCCAGTTCACAATAGTAAGAAACAAAGACCAAGACTAAGATAAGTCCAATAGGTTAGAACAAAAGATGGAAATAATTTGGGACGGGAAGGTAATTCTTTTAAACTAGGGAGATAAAATCGACTCTCCAATCAGCCTTCGAATGCACCTAGAACATTTTGGGCAATGAATAACAAACATTGAGGATAGGGAATCATCTAAAACATTACCTTCGAAGGGAATTTCAAGAACAGGAGAAGAGAGATGAACTCGAAGATTAAAGGGCCTGAACTCATCGGAGTATCTATTGACAGCCATGGAAGAAAAATTAAGCAGAGGGCTAGAAGCTAGAAGGACTGTATAATGCAAAGGAAAAGAGGGGCAAGATAGATATATAACGAAAAGAAGAGCCATCATGAGAAACAATTTCCCAATTAAAAATATGATTGACAGACAGTACCCATTTGAGTTCAAAAGTACAAAAAATTATGAGGGATGACAAAAAATTAAAGTGCTAGTTACTACCACTCATGTGAGATTCATCAGAAGATAATCAAATAATGATGAAGCTGAGCCACCCTGCATTAAAATAATTAGGTCATCAAATGGTAAGTACCAAAGGAAATAATACACATGTGAAAGTAATTAATAAAAATCAAAAGCCATCAGAAGACAATCAAATAATGACAAAATTGAGCCACCCTACTGAGTAATAAATAGATCACCAAGTGATAAGTACGAAGGGATAGAATACACACATAGGAATAGTTAATGCGAATCTTAAGAATCCATAGAAAAAAGATCTCATAATATAGGTAGAAACCTGGATAATAAATATGGATACATATGGGGTAACAAAAGTAGATTAGACAGACTCACTATGAATCAAGTTAAAGATAGTAGGGTGGGAAGCCAGGGATACTTGAATGGAGGGATAAGAGAGATGTAAGTCATCAGCACCTAGATTAGCAAGAAAATCCACTAAATTATTGCCTTCTCTAAGGGTGTGGGTTAAGAAGCAATCTGAGAATGAATCCAAAAGGGACCAAATCTGAGACAAAACATATTGGATGTGCCTTGAAAAAGAGCATCTCTTAACACACGCATTGATAATCACTGAGGAGTCACCCAACATGATGGAGTTTGACATTTAGTTTCTTAGCTACAAAAAGACCATGCAACAAAGCATAGGCTTCTACCAAATTTTTTTTTCCTGGCGGGACAGGACGAGCCTCAAAGTAAATAACAGAGCCATGATAGTCATGAAGAACAAAACCAACCCCCGACTTACCCAGATTTCCCTTTGAAGAACCATCAAAATTAAGTTTAATAAAACCAGGTTGGGGAGGAGACCATTTAATTGATGCTCTAGATTGCAACATATCTTTAGGGCAGAGGGGGAAAGGAAGGGAAGGTAATATCAAACCCTTCCATTTCTTAGAAGTAATACTATCCCAAGAGGAAAAGCCCTGATTCCCCTTAAACTTACAGGTATAGGCATTGGTAACCTCAACAATGGAATGATGGAGCCTATTGAGAAAAACATCAAGGGAAGAGGTATAGTTGTGAAAGATCCATTTATTCCTTTCCCACCAGATAGACTACAAGATCAAAGATGGGGAACAAATCCAAGTTCAATCAAACATAGATTTAGGAAACAATACTAGCCAAGATTGGAAGAGGTCCCACACTGACAATGGGAGGGGCATAGGAAAATCCAACTTATCCAAAACAAAATGCCAACATTTTTGGGCAAAGGGGCAGTTGAGGAAGAGGTGATCAGTGTACTCTTGAGCCTAATTACACAACACACATTGAAATGCATTAGCAATATTGAGTCTAGATAGTCTTTCACTTGTAAGGACACGATTCTTATATTTTAAATTTTACTCCACTTTACTAATGAGGCTCATTCTTGTATTGATCCTTTATCTTATTGGGATTGATCCTTCACTTACTATCATCCTCATTACTTTTTCTTTATGGATTAAATCTATCTTAAGGACATCACTAAACATGATAGCACCAAAAATCATTTTCTTCAGTTATATTACCTAATTTTTATATTAATTCTTTACCAATGACGATCTATCATAAAATTGATTCTACTCTCATATTACATGATGTATCAAAGGATTTAGAAAATATTATTGTGGCTCCTTCCCTAATACTTGAAATTCCCAGCATAAAATTTTCTCTAATGAATGTATGTTTTATGAGTAGAATCAATACCCATTTTATTTTAAGACTCAAACTAAGATTCAGTGATGCAAACCAATAGGTTGCAACTCACGGTATTTATTATATTCATTGAATATATTTGTATAATTTTCCTAACCCAACCCCACCTTCTGAACCACTTATCATTGCTTGAGGTTTTCCCAGTGATATAAAAATGCCTTTTTTAAAACATGTCTTGTTTCATCATTTGCTTCCTCAATAATTATACCTAGTATTGCCTTATTATCAAATTTTATTTATTAGAACATACATATATTACTTAGAAAAATAAATAAATAATCATATCTCTTTCCATTTCTCCACCTTACTCCATTCATCCTCTATCTCCTCCTATTTCCCATAGAAATGTAGGAATAGATATGTGTCCCAGTAGCACTACAAGATCCTTGCAAGAACAAAATAACTTCCACAAGAGAGAATGATAACTCACATCAATAATGCATACATTCAAGTGGTTAAATATGAATACAAATGTATATAAGCCTTTCTTATTTAGGCAAGGTGATGAGGTAGGAGTACAAAAGATCTTGAAATATATCTTATTCCTATGCAATGAGACAACTACATGTGATACAAACACTAAATACACATGAAAATTCTAGAATCCTACATAACTAAAATTAAATAATGAGACATGTCCCTATTATAAGGAAATACCTAAAATGCCACCTAGGAACAATATTAAATAACAAGTTACATAAATTGACTTTATCACACCTAGCTTAAATACTAGTTAGGGCCTAATTAAACATAGCATGTGAATGGGTTCCCACTGTAATCAAGGGTAATTCAGATTTGTAGGCCTACAATTCAACACAAATCTAACCATGAAAATTTTTAATCATAGTTAGTATAATCACTAATATCAAAAGAGGAAACAAAGAAATAGAAAGCATAAACAATCAACAATATAAAATCAATTTCAAATAAACAAATATGAAAACCAATAATCCTTCTTTGTTGTTCTCCTTCTTGATGGAATGTGAGCTCTCAGTTTCAAGCTCAATTGTGCCAGCATAAGAATTCAAATCATAAAGTGGCTACCAAATATGAGAATTAGCTCTCTATTTATAAGAATTTTGGGCTTTCAATCAAGATTCCTTGATTGATGGGATTGATTATCTTTGATCAAAGAGTGAACTCGGATTGATTGAAGAGTTGACTCACTTGATTTCCTTGTGAACAGAATAGATTGATTTGTTAAGAGAATAGATTGATCAATGAAGTGAATTGATTGAAGAGTTGGCTAAATAGATTGGTTTGTCAACAAAATTGATTGGTTAGAAGATTGATCAGATGGAATAGAAGATTGAATAGATTGATGTGAGAACTGAATTGATTGATCAATTAGAAAAAGGTGACTAAGGAGTTGGACAGTGCAATTGATTAGTGAACTGAAACTTAGTATTAGTCAAAATTGAAAGAATAAATATAATTAAATAAATAAAAGAATTTATTTATTTGCGCATGGGGGAATATAAATAGATTATTAAACTTATTTATTTATGAGAGGAAAAATTAGTTAATTAAATAAAATAGCATTTACTTAATTATGAGTTGAAATTTGGTTTATTAAATGTAATTATTACATAGATGTAATAATAATAAAGAGGGAATATTAATTAAATAACATAATTATGTAATTAATTGCAATGACATAATGATAATTATTCAATTATGTAATGGAAGAGTTATCGATGAATATTGATTTAGATGTTCAATACATTTTTAGGTGTTGTTTATGTACAATAGAAAATGGTGAGCAATGCTAGGAATGTAGATCACTCACCAAATTGTGTTGTACATTAGGGAAAATGTTCTCTCAAAGGCTCACCCTCAAACAAATCAGATTAGTACAACCCAAAAAGGATGATGTTATCTCTATTGAGCCTTCTAAGGTTGTCATTGGTACCAAAGGTGTGTAAAGATATCGGTTGGTTACTTACAATGAGCTAATCGGTAACATAAAGTAGAATAGGCTAGTCGGTAAAGTCTATACACTGAGAAACAGATAGTTTATCGAGTACCAGCAGACACCGACACCGACAGACAGTAAACACTGAGCATCGCAGTATACATGGATTATTTTACACAATGTTTACTGAGGATCACAGGAAATGATATAGTAACCAAGAATGGCACATTCTTCTATGAAAATGGTTACAACGGTTTGTAAAATGTTTTACCAAGATCGAGGAACATTTAATGTAATGATATTCATTAAATACAATGTATATCTTTTGTAATAGATGATCTAGGTTATTATTGTACACCGTAGATCTTAGGGTTATGATTATAGTGTGTAACCTAATTGTGTTAAAGCTGCAAAATAGAACACTATATACTTATGTGTTCACATCATTTTTGAAGAGAGCTGATATATGAATCACAGAGCACTTGAATCATTTGCCTATCTTCAAGTCTATCAATTAACAGAGCAGAACAGAGTATAGAGATTATCAGATTAGCAGAATCAGAGAAGGCTACCGAGTAGTTCAGAGTAAAGATTCATCACAAGTAAGGTGATATTTTATCAAAGCTTATAAATCTATAATAGACAATTAAGTGTCAAATAGAAGATAAACATCTATTGCTTTCTGACAATTGTAATAGAGTTTTTGGATAAAATCTCTTGACAGAGTAGACTTAACAGTCTTATGTAAATCTCTTAACCGAGTGTACACTTCATTTGTGTTGCTAAAATCCTATAACTAGGTAGATATAGCTGATCTAACATGTCACTCCTAACTGGGTGAGATCACCAGAAGTGATCAAAACTTGTAGCCCTAACAGGCCAACCTTTTCTATCTGCAGTAGTGAAGAATTTGTGGGTGTCATCCCCACTATAGTTTTTACCTTCTAACAAGGGTTTCTACGTTACCAAAATACTTGTGTCATGTGATTGTGTTATGGATTTCATGTTGTTTATTTACTTATGTTAAGTGGATAAATGATTCATGCAATTAGATTCAAGTTATATTGGTTGGTTATCACTATTTATAGTTTTAGATCTGAAAGGTTTTACAAGTAAAGTTTTTGAAGTCACTGATTCACCCCTCCCCTCTTAGTACCTATCTCTTCTAATTCCAATAGATGAAAGGGTGCTAATGCAATATCTATGTGAGAGTACAGAATTGGGGTTCACATTTCCCTTAATGGGTAACGAAATGAATGTGAAGATATGCTATGTAAATGTAAATTTATGAAAATAAATTGAGGCTATGATAAAGAAAAGGATAGCTAGCAAGATATGTGATGCAAGAGCATCCTGGGTGCAGAGGCAATCTTGCATCACCCAAAATATATGTGGTTTCCTTTCAATAAGGGCTATCTTGTGCAGAGCTTCTATTTATGGAAACTTACTATTTTTAATAAGTTGGTCATACGAGCTCAGAATGTTCTAATTTCACAAGTGGAGGTTCATCTTAGTCATATTAGCCTACCAGTTGATTTTCATTGTCATATCATCTATATTGGTGAAGTTATTGAGGTTTTTGGGTACATAATCTTTGAGCTCAATTTTGAAGGCCTTAGAGGCTCCATATCGTGATCGACCCTCAACAGATTGTAGATCAGGTCCTGTCATTTTTTAAAAGTAGTTCTAATAGCGGAACAGAGCTATGGTTAAAAATTTATGGCCTCTGGAAGTTAGGCTACCTTAAAAAAACATAATTTGCAATTATTTTGAGCCGACCCTAATGTAATAATTATGAAAAATAAAATAATTATAGGTGTACTCGGCCTTAAAGGCTAAATTTATGGAACCTTCTCGGGCGGTGGAAAATTGTCTATATAAGGAAGGCCTGTAGTATTTTCTAGGGTAGTTCTAGGTAATTATTTGATGCTTTGTCCTACAAAATATTGTAAGGAAAATGCCCATGTGGCTTTGTATATTGTAATTATGAAATTTGTAGTTTCACATTTATGGAGATAATAAGAAGCCCATTTTTTGTTCTTGCAAATTATTTTTGTTTCTTTGTTTTTGTTATGTGTTTGTGGTATTAAGGGGATCACCCTTCATCAAGTGGTATTAGAGAAGGAGTTCCTAAATGTGTAGAGAGATCACCGACTGTGAGGAAGTTTTCACTATGACCATGGTTTAGGGTTTTAGCGATAAGCGCAAAAATGTCTCCATGAAGGGGATGTAGCGGAAGCGATGGTGGTGTGTCACCTGAGGTTAGAGCCCTCTAGAGACAAGTGTGAGCATTGCAAGAAGAGATTCATAGAGGAATGAATCTTACAATTAGAGACAAAAATGAGGATGAAGCTGAAGAAGAAGAAAATTTTGATCAAGAAGGAGAAGGCGAACTTCTAAATCAAGAGGAAGAAAAACTTTTCCAAGCCATTTCCAAGATCGGGAAAAGACCTAAGATTGAGGTTCCTACATTTTCAGTAAATCGTAACCCAAAGGAATTGATCAACTAGATCAATGAATTAGAATAATATTTTGAGTATGAAGATATCGAGGATCCTAATTAGGTCAAGTTTGTGAAGGCTAGAGTGAAGTGTCATGCGAAGATCTAGTGGCAAGACATTCAATTGGAGAAAAATAGAAGAGGAAAGGATAAAATCACAAGATGGGATCAGATGGTAGATAAATTAAAGTGGCAGTTCATTCCTGTTGATTATGGGCTTGATCTATTGAAGAAAATGCAAGGTTTGAAGCAAGCAGGGAAATCCGTTCAAGAGTATACAGAGGAGTTTTATCGAATCCTCATCAAAATAGGCCATGCAAAAGATGATAAGGAGAAAGTTTCTCGTTACCTTAATGGGTTGAGACCAAGCATTCAAGAGGAGTTGAATTTGGTTTGAATGAATAGTATTGAAGAGGCATACCAGTTTTCTCTAAAAGTGGAGGAAAAGTTGAACAAGAAGTTTGAAAGCAGGAAAAGTGGAAGAGGACGTGGCATAAGGTCCACTGGATAGTCTTATGGAGGTCAAAACGAAGATCAAAAAAAGAAGGATGAGGCTAGTAGCAATCAAAATTAGAGAGGAAATAATTTCAATTATTTCCATGATCAGAATAATAGAGATCGGAGAGGAAGAGGAAAAGGACAAGGATTAGGAAGAGGATGCTTCCATTCAACATGTTTTCACTATGGAGAAGAAGGTCATAGGGAATATGAATGTCCTCAATGCCAAGGAAGGACGGATAGGAGAATTGAAGGTCATGCTAGAGTTGCACATGTGGATGAAGATGTCAAATCATCACATTCTAAAGATGCTAAAAAAGGAAAAACACTAATTAACAGAAGAGTCCTGCTGAGTGGTGAGAATGAACCTGAGCAAAGGAGGAGCTTGTTTCACACTAGGTGCAAGTGTGAAGATAAGTGTTGGGATGTGATTATTGATAGTGGAATCACTAACAATCTGGTGTCAGAAGAGATGGTCACAAAGTTTTAGCTCAAGAGGTAGAAACACCCACATCCATACTAGATTGCTTGGGTGCGGGATGACCAGAAGGTCATGGTCAATGAACAGTGCCTAGTATAGTTCAAGATTGGAAGATGTCATGATGAGGTACTATGTGATATCATACCTATGGATGCATGTCATATGTTGTTGGGTAGACCGTGGCAATTTGACAAGCATGTTGTACATGATGGTCGTGTGAATACTTATTCCCTGACAATGGATGAAGTGTGACATAAGATAAATTCATTGAAGGACACAAAAGAAAAGGTATGTAGTACTGCAAGAATAAGTTTTGTTGATGGAAGAAAATTCCTAAAGGGTATGAGGCATGAGCATATGTGTTTTTCTTTCATTCTGAAAGCTAGTAAAGAGGAAGTAGAAAATGTACTTGCAAAAGTTAAAGATTTGTTGAATGAGTTTTGGGATATTGTATCTGATAATGTGTCTGATGGATTACCACCTATAAGAAAGATTAGTCATCAGATGGACTTGATTCCAAGAGCTAGTTTTCTAAATAAGGCAGCACATAGAATGACACCAGCAGAAAGTGAAGAGTTGAACAAACAAGTACATGATTTTTTGCAGAAGGGGTTGATTTGAGAGAGTCTGAGTCTGTGTGTTGTACCAGTAGTATTAGCACCAAAGAATAATGGATAATGGAGGATGTGTACAGATTTCAAGGCTATAAACAAGATTACAATCAGGTATAGGTTTCCATTATTGTAGATGGATGATATTATGGACTGTTGGACTGGAGTTGTGTATTTCTCAAAGATAGATCTAAAGAGTGGATATCATCAGATTCAGATTAGAAAAGGAGATGAATGGAAGACTTCCTTCAAGACAAAGGAAGGATTGTATGAGTGGTTATTCATGCCTTTTGGGCTAACCAATGCACCGAGCACTTTCATGTGGCTCATGAATGAAGTTCTAAAAGAATTTTTGGGTAAGTTTATCATTGTTTACCTAGATTATATTTTGATCTTTAGTAAGACATTGGAGGAGCATATGATGCATATTCATATGGTGTTTGAGAAGTTAAGCGAATAGAAAGTGTTGATTAATTTAAAGAAGTGCAATTATGTGAAGAAAGAGTTACTGTATTTGGGATTTTTAGCTTCAAAAGAAGGTCTAAAAATGGATCTAGAGAAAGTGAAGGCTATCCTTCAGTGGCCTACTCCAAGGAGGGCTACTGAGGTAAGATCTTTTCATGTTTTGGCTAGGTTTTACAAAAAATTTATCAGGAGTTTTAGTAGTACTTGTGGGCACTTGACTGAAATAATGTGAGGAGATAAGAAAGAGTTTAAGTGGACTACAGGGGTAGATAAGAGTTTTAAACTGTTGAAACAAAAAGTTACTGTTACCCAAAATTTCCTTGTCATACAATTTTGGCCATAATCCTATTTTTTTTGCCTACAAAGTAGATCCTCAAAGTTTCATGGCTTGCAATCTAAACCCTATGTTCTTTGATGTATTTTCAAGCCCTAGTTCAGATCACACACCTTAATTCACAAAGCCCAAAAAGATATTCAAGTTTGAATGGTTGTAGGAAATGCTCAGGTCACAATTTTCCAAAATGTTCAGTGTCGAAAACCCTTTGTGTTTTCAACCTTCACCCTGAAAGCCCAGTGTGTTTTCGACCTTCACTTCGGAAACCCTCTATGTTTTCGACCCCTCATGTTTCACACTTCTTCCTCTGGCAGCATTCATTTCATAAGCGCGCAATTCTGACAAGTGGGGCCCAGTTGGTTTTCGACAAGCTATTATGCGGGTTGTCGCATGATCGCATAAGTCCTTTTCCCCTTATGCAACCATGTGACTAACCGTTGAAAGTCCTGTTGAAGAATGCTAAGGATTTGTCGCATGATCATGTAGCCCCTTTTTAGGCTATGTGAACATGCGACTAGCTGTTAAGTGCGTTGCAGAGCCTGCAGTTTGGTGATGTGTTCATGTTTCATTGGCTGGCTGGTGACGAACATTTTCTGGTGGGCCCAAAGCTTGTGGTGCCAGTGCGGTGAAGATCTGACAATTTTTGCATAATCTCATGGAATCTTTTGATTCCATGAGATCATGCAACAACCGCTCGATGTGATCTCAATGGCTCGTGGGTCTGGGAATCTGCAATGGTCCAAGTGCAATGAAGAGCAACTGGTGGGTCCTCGGGTGATGATGTGCGAAGTCTACAGTGGGCCGGAGGTATAACATGGGCCCCCGTAGATTCAAGATCTATGGTGGTCACATGTTCACATGGGATCTTCTGATCCCATGCAATCATGTGACCGCTATTAGATCTTGCTAATGCTTCTGGGCATTGTCATTGTGGGTCCAGCCGATGTGGTCAACTCTTGTTGGGCCATGTGGTAAAGGTTGGACTGAGGTGGCAGATCTTGCGGGCCCGAGGTGTCTTGCATGGCAAGATGGTAGATTCAATGAGGCTTGTCACATGATCACATGAAGGCTTTTGAGCTCATGCGATCATGCGACCAGTGCTATTTCAAAGCAGTGTGACTTTTTTTGCGGGTTGTTTCCTGTTAATTGTTTGCAAGTGCGGGTAGCTAGAGATTTATGATTTTGGGGGTAGTTGCAACTAAAGAGTTTTGTAGAGGATTTAGGCTATCATTTTTGGGTCCTTTCGAGGAGCTGAGATCAGATTCTGAGCATTCATGGCTTAGTGGGCTTGCAGGGGGGTAGTTGGATCAAGGTTCTTGGCCTGCAGGTTGGGTCAGTATAGGGATGGGCATGCAACTTGAGGGTTGATCGGCCATGTTGCAGAGAGATATTTATGATCAGACTTGGCATTAGTTCTCAGTACCCTAGGGTTTATTATTAAATTGTAAATCTGTAACCCTGGTTAGATTTTTGACTCCTGCCTGCGTGTAGTGAGTGTTGTATATATTGTTTTTTGAGAGCCTTAGTGATCAGAGTTTGCATTTTGTAAAGAAGAAATTTTCTTTCTTAGAAAGATATCAGAGACACTTTTTTGTCCTTTGGTTTTCTACTCTTTGTAATCTCCCATTGGTAAATAAAAACATTGCAGAGGTATTTTGTCAAAGTTCTTCAGGTCCTTATGCTTCCTTGTCTTTGTTTATCTCTCATTAGATTAAAGTCTATGAATGCTTTCAGTGATTCTTAGGTTTTCTGATACCTCCTGCTTTTTGCAATTTTGTGTGTTTCCTATGTTTGATCTAATTTAGGTGTTTTTGTGGGTATAATTCAGCCCCTAACAGCCTTGTCTCAATCTTACACTGAGCTGCAGAAGTGAATGTCTATTTGCAGGTCATAAGTGGTGTCTTCTGTTCAAGCCCTCTTATGAAATACTTATGCAAACCTATTCAGTAAGTTGTGATCTCCTAGACCTATTTCCTTCACTGGTTTCATCCCTCTATACTGAGATCCAAGCCCCTTTTCAGTGCATCACCTAGTAGGTAGTTTTCTTTCTTATTATTTCCCTTTCAGCACTCCTTCTAACCCTTTCCCCTCAAAGTTTACTTTCCTATTTAAGAGAAAACTAAGGTGATAATCCAAGAGGAACTAGCCTAGAACCTGGAGGTTTCATCCCAGTTAGAAAAGGTCCCACAACCTAGGGATGAATCCAATGTTATACTAAGTGATCAAGACCAAGAGAGCTTGAGACAGAGGTGCAAACTCAGTGTATAACAATTCTGGCATGCCCGGTGGGACTGAAGTTCAGATTCATGTTCAAGGTATGCTATCTTTGATATGTTGGTAGCATGCTAAAGACCTAGAAGAGGTCATTTTTCTACATATCTGGTGACTCCAGAAAGTCTACTGGTTTCAAAGGTCAAGTGCTGGTATGTTTCAAATCTCCATTTTCAGAATTCCAGCTAAATACATGAGTAGACATGTCAAGTTACTATGGACAGTCGAGTTACCCACCATCCTATCATGAGAATAATGCTCAATGGGCTGGTTCTCAGCCTTATCAAAGCCACCCAAAGCCTCCTTTTACCCTGAGCTATTATACTTCTCAAGGGTATCAATATATCTAGTATGCCCCAAATGAGTTTTCCCTTGTGCAAAGTTATGAGAGGGCCCTCCGACAAGATGGATCATGGGCACAAGAGGCACAACAGAAAATGCAAAGCCAGCTTCCCCATCCTGTTTACCACCCACCCTCCCCTTCTCAACCTATTCAACAACAGATGCAGACTCTGAGCTTAGACTTTATGAAGGAGCAAGAAAAGGCAAAGAGTGTGTTGCTTGATTTGATTAAGCAAGTGTCTGAGCTCAAAGAGCAGAGAGAGTTGGAGGCTCAATGTTATTATGAGGAGTCAGCTCCTTACCAAGAGCTAGAGGCTCAAAGTTATTATGAGCAGGAGGCAGTTCCTTACCAAATGATAGAGGCTCTTGTTGATGAGCAATAAGTAACGCAGTTTCAAGAGGAGATCAGACACCGAGCTAAAATTGAGACAACAAGGTTAAGATCACAAATTGCTCAACAAGAGGCTCCTAGGCCTAAGATTCCAAGTTGGAGGGCTCATCTATCTCAAGAACCTACACATGTGGAGCTTGCAAAGCCTTCATTTCCAAGCTTCAAGACAGGTATGCCTTCTACGTCTCCCTCTGAGCACCCTCAGTTTCACATCCCAAGTTTTAAGGCAAAAAATTCTTTTCAAGAGCCTGTGCTTGAGATGCAGCCCACCACTCTAGAAGAGCAACCTATTCAAGAAAAAGAGTTATCCCAAGAGACCCCTCTAGTCTCTTAGGATGATGAGGTGATGTGGATACCCCAATGGACTCTCCCTCCTAGTTGTTAGATGTCAAGCCTTTGTAAGGACATTAGTCTGGTGTCTAAGTAAGGACTGGTGGTAAATAAACTTTCATTTGAAGAGGAGGAGAAGAAATTTGAGGTATCAGTGCAGAGTGATGACTGTGGTGAAATGGAGTAGCAAAGTGTGGAGGTAGAGGTTGATGCTCGGCCTGATCTCTTGGTTGATTTTCTTGATGAGCTTCCCCTCTTTGTTGTTGATGAAGAAGAGACCATGCCATTTCCTATGGCTGAAGGTCAATCAGAACAGCGGGTTCACCATCAACAGGAGGCTGATACAGAAGAGAATGCCTTGTCCTTGTTTGATGAGCTGCCTGGTTTTGATGAGTAGGGTGATAAAGATGTGATCATAGCCACCTCTTTGAAGTTGTAGTAGCTGGAAGAGATTGATCCTGAAGATATGTTGATCCATGAGCTTGATCTCATCTTTGAGGAGGAGACTTCCCAATGTGTAGAGGATAACCAGGGCCTTGACAAGGATTATTTGGGAAGCATCATAGATGGCTTATGTGTGGAGCTTGATGATAAAGAACTAGTCATTCCTAGAGAGCTTCAAGATATTGACAGCTTTGATGAGCTCTTGGCTTGTTTACCAAAGGAAGATGACGGTTCCTTGACCATAGTTGAGGAGTTGACATGGTTGTCCATGATGGAGGGCAACCATGAAGATAAAGAAGAAGCCATCAAGGAAAGTTCTACCTTCAGACTTTCAAGAGGCTACCCCATTAGATACTTGGCCTAGAAGGAGTTCACTGAGACACCTCCATATGATCCATTTGAGGTGAGTGAACTTGATCTTGTTTTTGCAGAGGCAGTGCATCCTCATTTGCCAAATTTTTATGTGCCTCACATCCTTGTAACTATCCTCATGAGTCCAATGCAAAATACCCTAAGGAGGAAGGGTAGCTATTTCAACAGTCTAGTGAATGGTTTTGTTTAACCAAGTTTCTACACTGGTTAGTTTAGGTTAGGTTAGTTTCCCTCCTTTCTAGCTTAGTTTTCCTATTTTTCAAGAAGTGCTCATGCACAAGTTTGTCTTCCCGGTTCAATTTTTGTCCCTGTCAATTTTTTGTGTTCCAGAAATGACCCCATGCCCAATGGATCGCTACAGGGAAACTGGTCCAATGTCTAGCAGGCTAACATCTTGCAGAAGTCACCAAAATGTTACCCAAAATTTCCCTATCATACAATTTTGGCCATAATCCTATTTTTTTTTCCTATGAAGTAGATCCTCAAAGTTTCATGGCTTGCGATCTAAACCCTATGTTCTTTGATGTATTGTCAAGCCCCAGTTCAAATCACACACCTTAATTTGCAAAGCCCAAAAAGATATTCAAGTTTGAATGGTTGCAGGAAATGCTCAGGTCACAGGTTTCCAAAATGTTCAGTGTCGAAAACCCTCTGTGTTTTTGACCTTCACCCTAAAAGCCCAATGTGTTTTTGACCTTAGCTACAGAAACCCTCTGTGTTTTCAACCTCTCATGTTTTGCACTTCTTTCTTTGGTGGCATTCATTTCATAAGCATGCAATTCCAACAAGTGGGGCCCAGTTGGTTTTCGGCAAGTTGTTATGTAGGTTGTCGCATGATCGCATAAGTCCTTTTCCCCTTATGCGACCATGCAACTAACCATTGACAGTCCTATTGAAGAATGCTAGCGGTTTTTTGCATGATTGCATAGCCCCTTTTTACGCTATGTGAACATGCGACTAGCTATTAAGTGTGTTGCAGAGCCTGCAGTTTGGTGATGTGTTCGTGTTTCATTGGCTAGCTGGTGATGAACATTTGCTGGTGGGCCTGAAGCTTGCAGTGCCAGTGCAGTGAAGATGTGATGGTTGTCACATAATCTCATAGAATCTTCTGATTCCATGAGATCATGTGACAACCACCCGATGTGATCTCAGTGGCTCGTGGGTTCGGGAATCTGCAATGGTGCAAGTGTGACGAAGAGTTACTGGTAGGTCCTCCGGTGATGACATGCGAAGTCTGTATTGGGACAAAGGTATAACATGGGCCCTCATAGATTCAAGATCTATGGTGGTCGCATGTTCACATGGGATCTTCTGATCCCATGCGATCATGCGACCACCATTAGATCCTCCTGATGCTTCTAGGAGGTGTTTTTGTGGGTCCGGCCGATGTGGTCAGCTCCTATTGGGCCACATGGTAAAGGTTGGACTGAGGTGGGAGATCTTGCGGGCCTGAGGTGTCTTGCATGGCAAGATGGTGGATTCAATGAGGCTTGTCACATGATCACATGAAGGCTTTTGAGCTCATGCAATCATGCGACCAGCACTATTTCAAAGCGGTGTGACTTTTTTTGCGGGTTGTTTCCTGTTGATTGTTTGCAAGTGCGGGTAGCTAGAGATTTATGATTTTGGGGGCAGTTGCAGCTGAAGATTTTTGCAGAGGATTTAGGCTGCCATTTTTGGGTCCTTTCAGGGAGCTAAGATCAGATTCTGAGCATTCATGGCTTAGTGGGCTTGTAGGGGGGTAGTTGGATCAAGGTTCTTGGCCTGCAGGTTGGGTCAGTACAGGGATGGGCACGCAACTTGAGGGCTAATCGGCCATGTTGCAAAGAGATATTTATGATCAGACTTGGCATTAGTTCTCAGTACCCTAGGGTTTATTATTAAATTGTAAATCTATAACCCTGGTTAGATTTTTGACTCCTGTGTGCATGCAATGAGTGTTGTATATATTGTTTTTTGAGAGCCTTAGTGCTCAAAGTTTGCATTTTGTAAAGAAGAAATTTTCTTTCTTAGAAAGCTATCTGAGACACTTTTTTGTCCTCTAGTTTTCTACTCTTTGTAATCTCCCATTGGTAAATAAAAACATTGCAGAGGTATTTTGTGACAGTTCTTCAGGTCCTTATGCTTCCTTGTCTTTGTTTATCTCTCATTGGATTAAAGTCTATGAATGCTTTAAGTGATTCTTAGGTTTTTTGATACCTCTTGCTTTCTACAATTTTGTGTGTTTCCTATGTTTGAGCTGATTTAGGTATTTTTGTGGGTATAATTCAGCCCCTAACATCCTTATCTCAATCTTACACCGAGCTGCAGAAGTGAATGTCTGTTTGCAGGTCATAAGTGGTGTCTTCTGTTCAGGCCCTCTTATGAAATACTTATGAAAACCTATTCAGTAAGTTGTGATCTCCTAGACCTATTTCCTTCACCGGTTTCATCCCTCTATACTGAGATCCAAACCCATTTTTGATGCATCACCTAGTAGGTAGTTTGCTTTCCTGTTATTTTCCTTTTAGCACTCCTTCTAACCCTTTCCCCTCAAAGTTTACTTTCCTGTTTAAGAGAAAACTAAGGTGATAATCCAAGAGGAACCAGCCTAGAACCTAGAGGTTTCATCCTAGTTAGCAAAGGTCCCACAACCTAGGGATGAATCCAATGGTATACTGAGTTATCAAGACCAAGAGAGCTTGAGATAGAGGTGCAAACTCAGTGTATAACAGTTACAGAACAACCTGTTTTAGCACTTCCAAATTTTAATAAGGTGTTTCAAGTAGACTATGATGCTAGTGACACTGCAATAGGAGCTATTTTGAGCCAAGAAGGTAAACATGTTGCTTATTTTAGTGAGAAGTTAAATGATGCCAAGAGAAAACATTTTGTTTATGATAAGGAATTTTATGCTATATTTCAGGCATTGAAAAAGTGGAGAAACTATCTTCTTCCTAAGGAGTTTGTTTTTTATACTAATCATCAAACTTTGCAATATTTGAATAGTCAATGAAAGTTGAATCAAAGACATTTGAAATGGGTTGAGTTTTTGTAGAGTTACACTTTTTTTTTTAAACACGGGAGTGGAAAGTCTAACAAGGTTGCAAATGCTCTTAAAAGAAGACAACTTTTATTGACAAAGATGCAGATTGAGGTGGTTGGGTTCAAGGAACTCAAGAGTTTGTATCCAAAGGATCATGATTTTGGTGAAGCTTGGAAAGCTTGCACATAACCTATTACTCTAGACAAAATGAAGTGGTTGGATTTCATCATCCAGGATGGTATGCTATTTAAAGGGATTCATTTGTGCATTCCATAAAGTTCTATGATGGAGAATCTCATGAAGGAGAAAAAAAGAAGAGGATTGGCTAGACATTTTGGTCGAGGTAAAACCCTTGCTTTGGTTAATGAGAATTATTATTGGCCACAGTTGCAGCAAGATGTCAAGAAGTTTGTACAAAGCTACAAAGTATGCCAAATAGCCAAAGGAGAAAATAATAATACAGGGTTGTATCATCCATTATCTATATTAGAGAAGCCATTGGAGGATATCAATATGGACTTTGTTCTTGGTTTGCCAAGGATTCAATGGGGACATGATTCAATTTTTGTGGTGGTTGACATATTTTCAAAGATGGCACATTTCATTCCCTACAAGAAGACTAATGATGTAGTTCATGTAGTGAAATAGTTTTTCAAGGAAGTGGTGAGACTATATGGTTTTCCAAAGAGCATAGTTTTAGACCGAGACACTAATTTTGTTGGATATTTCTAGCACACATTGTGGAAGAAGCTAAATAAATATTTGAAGTTCATTTCATCACATCATCCACAAACTGATGGACGAACAAAGGTGGTGAATAGGAGTTTGGGGAATTTGTTGATATGTTTTGTTGGAGATAAGCCAATAGGATGGGATTTGATTTTACCACAAGTGGAATTTGCATACAATAATTATGTCAACAGGAGCATTGGTAAATCACCATTCTAGATTGTATATGGAAGTTGTCCCATAAATTATTACGAGTTGAGGAAGATAAACAAAGGAGAGATAAGTAGTGTTGAAGCTGAGGATTTTGTAGAATATTTGAAAAACATCCATGAGGAGGTGAGGAAGCACATTACCAAGATGAATGCACAGTATATGGCTAAGGTAGATGAAGAAGGAAGCATAAGGAATTTCAGGTTGGGGATGAAGTCATGGTTCATTTGCAGAAGGAGCAATTTCTAGTGGGTACATATAACAAGTTGAAAATAAAAAAGTTTGGGCTATGTAAGATACTAAAGAAGCATGATTCAGGAAATGCCTATGAGGTAGAGTTGCCTACTGAGTTGAATATTTCACCAGTATTTAACATTTTAGATCTGACAGAGTATCATGAAGGAGGTGTTGAAGATGAGATCTCAAAAGTACAGTGGAGTATTCCAACAACTACTTCAGCTATCAAGGAGATTGAGGATATACTAGATAGTCATGTTGGCAGAATCACAAGAAACATGACATATGAAGAATATCTGGTCAAATAGAAAGGATGACCTATTGAAGATTCATCATGGTTGACAAGGGAGGAGGTTAACCATCTTGGGTTTTCTCTGCACACCTGAGACGTGACAAGGTCACTTCTTAAATTACCTTGGGTGTCTGATGTAGGATCATCCTAGGTATAGAGGCAATCTTGCATCACCCAAAAATATTTTTGGTTTCTTTTCAATAAGGGCTATCTTGTGCAGAGCTGTTATTTATGGAAACTTACTATTTTTAGTGAGTTGGTCATACGAGCTCAAAATGTTCTAATTTCATAGGTGGAAGTTCATCTTAGTCATATTAGCCTACCAGTTGAGTTTCATTGCCATATCATCTGTATTGGTGAAGTTATTAAGGTTTTTGGGTACAAAATCTTTGAGCTCAATATTTAAGGCATTCGAGCCTTCAGATCACGATTGACCCCTGGTAAACTATAAAACAGGTCTTTACATTTTCAAAAAGTGGTTATAATAGCCAAATGGAGCTACGGTTAAAAATTTATGGCTTCCAGAAGTTGGGCTACCTAAAAACATAATTTGTAATTATTTTGAGCCGACCCTAATGTAATAATTATGAAAAATAAAATAATTCTAGGTGTAGTCGGCCTTAAAGGCTAAATTTTTGGAACCTTCTCGGACGGTGGAAAATTATCTTTATAAGGAAGGACCCTAGTGTTTTCTAGGGAAGTTCTGGGTAGTAGTTCTAGGTAATTATTTGAGGCTTTGTCCTGTAGAATATTGTAAGGAAAACACCCATGTGGATTTGCATATTGTAATTCTAAAATTTGTAATTCCACATTTGTGGAGATAATAAGAAGCCCATTTTTTGTTCTTGCAAATTGTTGTTATTTCTGTATTTCTGTTATGTGTTTGTGGTATTAAGGGGAGCACCCTTCATCAATATGATATTAGATCTTATATAAAAAGGTAAGTGCAAGGAAAAAATAGAAAGAATGGACTTACCTTGAAGAAAGAGGAGGAAAATGGACCTTTGAATCTGATTTTGATTATCGTGGAGGTGTTAGAATCAGGTAAGACTAGATTTGGGCTTCTGATGCCTCTAATTATACTCTATGAAAATATCTGATCCAAAGGAAGAGGCTAACCTGGATGACCTAGTCCAAGAGAGTTGTAAATTTTTCCCATGTCCTTTTAACTCCAAAACGGATGAAAATTACAGAGGTCATGTAACCAGTTTTGACATTCTAAAATCTAGTTCTCAAACTCAACAACCTATTCCTGCACACAGAGAAAAAGGGTAAAAGGTTGTGGAAAGGAGCTTTCCTTGGTCAAGCCCCTTGTATAGGAATCAGCCTTGAAATAGAATTGAAATTGCATAAAGAAAGTAATGTCAACAAAATAAATGTAAGTATTCACCTTGCAAGAGAAACCCTCTTGGATGGATGTTAGGATCCAATAAACCCACAAGTATGCTTGTGTATGTATATCTTGGAATAAATGTAGAATCAAGCATGTCTTCATCAATGCATAGATATATGATCACAAATCCTAGATCTAGAATATTGATATCCCTGATAGCCTCAATGGAGAAGGAGAGGAAAGGAGAGTGGATGTGTGGATCTTCTTTCTTGATTGAGAATTCCTCTACTTTTCTACCATGGGAGAGAAACTTGCATCAATGAGAAAAGATTGACTTTTCTTGAATGGACCTTGAAGAAATGGAGACTTGAAGACATTGAATTGGATGCTTACCTTCAAATATTGAATTCAAATCCTCAATAAGCTTGATTGCACTTTCTCTTTGTATAGGGTAAAATGTGGATGAGGTCCTAGAACAATGGTTTGCACATAAAAGAGACCCCAAAGCCAATATTTTACACTTACATGAAATTGTGTTGATATGGAAAGTAAATTTAAATGACTAATGTTGAAATGAATAGATAAAGGTACTTACCTCTGAAAAAGAATTGGCTAAAAACACTATCAAACGATCTCAAAAATTATTGATTTCCTCGATTTCAAACCAAAACTGCGAGATCTACAAAACCTAGAAATCTTTTTCTGAGATGAGATCAGGTCAACTTTGACCCTCATAAAAGGTCAAAGGCTACATTTTTATTCTGAAGGTCGATTTTGACTTTGTTCATAGATCTCAGAAGTTTGCCAAAAAGGGTATCCAAATCCAATCTCAGATCCAAAATTTTGCACTTGTACCTGCAAGAAAAATGGTTTTGTTTGTTGGGGGGAAGGGGTTTGCCTTAGTCAAACCCCAATTTAGAAATTAACCTTGAAATTGAATTGAAATTACTGGAATAAACAAAGTAAATGGAACAATTCACCTTGCTTGAGTTGAAACCCTTGTGGAGGATTCAAATCCTTGATTCCACAAGAATGGATGAATGTAGAATCAAATGTTGGATGTCTCCAATCAATTGTCTTTAGATCTTCAACACCAATCTTGAATGGATCTTGAATTTGGAAGAGGCTTGAATGGAAATGGAGGAATCTTCAACAAGAGAGCTCCATAGAGCTTGAATCCTTCAATGGCTTCTAATGGATCTCCTTGATGAATTGAATGCTTGAATGCTTGAAGGATTGAATACTTGAATACTTGATCTTCTTGCTTGCTTTCACTTGAGAGCTTGAGAGATTGTGAGATGAGATGTGTGAAAATGAGAGAGGAAAGCTCCCTTTTATAGTGATCTAGGGCACAAGATGGGCCTCGTAGAAAACAATAATTAAGGGCCCATGGCACAAAATTCTAGAGAGGTACACATGGAGAGGAAATTAAATTAAAGTCTTGACACAAAACTCTAGAAGGGGACCACCCTTAATATAGAAATAAAATAATTATTTAAGAGCCTTGTCACAAAATTTGAGGTAAGGCCAACCCCAAAGTTAATTTGAGCATTAGGCACCAAACTCAAGAAAAGATAATCTCCACTAATAAATTAGGAATCCTATACAAATATTGAGAAAGGTCCACCTCAAATATTAATTTGAGAATTCAACACTTAATCTGAGAAATAGTGGCCCTGAAGAGGGAAAAGACAAGATTTTGATGAAACCCCAAAACTGGAAGCTAACCCCAAGGATCCTAGGCCCTAGGGTCAAGGATGAGGTCAACCTTGACCTTAGTCAGGGTCTAGGTCATCCCTGACCTAGGTCAGGGTCGAGGTTGACCTTGACCTAAGAGGTTGACCATTACCCTGAGGTCAAGAATCTCAAGTTCACAGTCTAAAATGCCAAGATGAAGTGGAAAATGGGGTAGAATAGGGGAAAAAGCAAGATCCAAGTTGAGTATCCATTCAAGGCATTCAACATGACCCCAAACCACTTACTCAAAGGGCTAAATGCTCTTACCATGAAAGTGCTTCCATTTTAAGATGATACATTAAGCCCCCACTTTAGCAAGAGTATGGACTCGATGCAAACTCTTGGTAAAGGAGATCACAAAGAAAAAGATAATCTTATTGAAATAAAAGGGACAAAGGAATCCTCAAGCCCCCAGGGACTCGATTCTTCATCAACTCCAAGATTGAAATAAGAGATACATCACTAGAGAAAAGAGAGAAAAGGAGAGAGAAGAGTGGTTAGCTCACCCAATAAGATGTGTGTATCTCACTGTGAACCACAAAAGGATATGATGGCCCACCAAGAAAACACTTGATAGTCACCCCATAATGTTGTGTGCCTACTGGTGGCTTTGTGCATGTATGTAATGCATCTTCTAACGGCTTTTATAAAGCACCCATGGATCCACCCTCTTGTATAACCATGGAATACAAAATGCGTGTCTCCTTAGAATTTAGCAACTTATGTGCATTACCTTCAGAAGATTTAGCATATAGACATGTGTCTTTTCAAGATTTAGCAACTTATGTGTGTTACCTTCCAAGATTTAGCATATTAATGCATGTCTTTTTAGGATTTAGCAACTTATGTGTGTTACCTTCCAAGATTTAGCATGTAAAAATAAAAAACTATAGTACAAGGGAGGCCCTATATATGCCCCCCTCCTTAATATGGAAAAAACATACTATTTTGACATGTTAAGGAAAGGAAAGAACAAGGATAAAGCCTTCTTCAACAACAAGACAATATCCACAGACAACACCCAGTCCAAGCCAAGAAGGTCATAGCTCCTATGAGGTCATGGAAGGGAAAAATGCAAAGAGATATCATGCAAGAAGTAAAAAAGGTAGCCCTTGTGAGGGATAGCACAATGTTCAGTTTCCAAGGTGAGAGATTTATCAACCATGGAAACCCAATGTCAAACAATGAAATAGGTTGTGATCAAGGACAAAGATCCTCAATGCAAACCAAAATTTTCATGTATGATTGGATATCACATAATAGATAGATATTGCTTAACCAAGGAAAGAGGTGAATCCCGGAAAGACAAAAAAGAAGGAGATGACATCCTTGCCCCCCAAGTGTAGGAACAAAGAGGAAAGGGGACCTATTATATTGCTTGCAACACTATGCAAGACAACAAGCCCCAAAGTATTAGGCTACCATTGTTTACATAATGTGGAGCTCCATAATAGGAACATGAATATTATTTAGAGAAAATAGGATTGAAATACAACTCATTGCCACATGATATATAAAGAACATTACTATCAATGAGCTACCTAATCTTATAATGTAAAGCTTGACATTCATTTGTAGAGTGATCATGAAATATATGATATAAACAAAAAGGAAGAGTCTTCAAGTGTGGACTACGTTTCTTTTTGTGTTTAGGTCTAGTAATCATCTTAGCATGAAGGAGTTTAGGCAAAAGAACCTCTTGGTCAAAGTCATTCATAGTTTCATCATATTTTGAAGTGTTATTTGAGATGTTGTTAACATTGATTTATTGTTGAGGATTAAATACCAATCCATAACAATGCGCATGCCCTCAAGTGTGTAAGGGCATGTGAATTCCCTGTTTATGTTTACCACATCCTTGATTATTAAATCCTTGTTTAACTAGGAAATGATAACTAGGACCATAAGGAGAAGCCATATCAGAAGGAGTCAATGGAACTTCAGTAGTCACCATGTCATCATTAGTAAGTTTTGTAAGGAAACTCAAGTGCGGAAATAGCTTCCTACACTAACCTCTTAAGGAAAATATTGTACAAAATCTATTTAAATCCTTACAATTTTAGATTCATTAACTACTTTAACAAAGATATTGCAGCCATATACCATGCATACAGAAAATAGATAGAGAAGATTGAGACACATAAACACAAAGATATGCCAGTGGGGAAAAACCTTTCAGTAAAACAACCCCACCCCTCCAAAACCTGCACAATGTATTATCTTCAACACAAAGACTACAACACACTTGCAATGCAAGTTCTTTCAAGAGATGAGAGACTAGTAAAACTTATTATCTCTCTCATAGAAGTAGCATCATATATATAGACTCCTCAGGACCCAACAAATACCCAAAAAAGGAGTTTTGGCATCCAATCACCAAGACCCATGCACAAAGCCACATGTACACAGCTGTTACATGCAATCCCAAGAATAGGTGTCCATCCCTAGAATAGACTATGATAGCTTGTCATAGAATCCGCCAAAAATAACGGTCACAAGAGAAGTGTAAGAGAATCTGTCATACCAACCTATTTTTGGCATATTCTCTTACACACACCAACCACTTCTTCTTGGGCACCCAAATAGGCCCAAGTCATAAGATGCTCTTACACCTGTCATAGCACATTCCTTAAATAGTTCTTACATGTCATAGAAATCCATCATGACCATTTCAGTCATGATCTCCTTATGCACAAGATGCTGACACATCAAGTGGAGTGACACATCAACATGCCAAATAGACATGTACACTCACACTTAATTTCATTATTTGCAAAAAATACATTTACAAAACAAATAATAAGAATAGGAATTATCCAACGTTGAGACACCTTATTCCTAACATTCTCCCACTTGTCGAACACCTTGTAAGAGCAACGGGAACATAATAGGAACTTTAATCGCTATAGGCCAAAAGGCCAATAGACTCCGAACACCATCTGAACTTCTCAGTGCCCACCAGTTTCGTTAATGCATCTGCAACATTCTTCACAGTATCTACCTTCTCCAAATTTACCTTTCCATCTTCCACCATATCTCTCAGAAAGTGAAACTACACATCAATGTGCTTTGTTCTGGCATGGAAAGTTGGATTCTTTGCAAGACAAATAGCGCTCTGACTATCACACCAAATAATAATCTATTTTGCATCAACACCAACATCAGAACACAATCTCCTAATCCAAATGTCTTCCTTACAAGCATGAGTAGCATCCATGTACTCAGCTTTTGTAGTGGACAAAGCAACCACAAGTTGTCACTTACTTATCCAACTAATGGCACCACCAAACATAGTGAACACATAAGCATTGGTGGATCTCCTGCTATCAATATCACCTGCCCAATCTGAATCCACAAACCCATGAATACAAACTAAATGGGAAGATCTAGAAGAGTTACCATGATAGCATATGGAGTAATCTGATGTACCCCTCAAATATCTGAATACTCGCTTAACTGCATCCCAATGTACCTATCCAAGGTTAGCCATAAACTGACTTAGGACTCCCACTGCTTGGGCAATGTCTAGTCTAGTATAAACCATAGCATACATAAGACTACCAACTACACTAGCATAAGGTACTCTACTCATGTCCTCCACCTCACTAGGAGATTTTGGACAATCATCTACATATAACTTTGTTCCCACAAAAATAGGAACACAAAGTGGTCTACAATCTTCCATGTTGAACCTGTCCAACATAGACTTCACATACTTACTCTGACTCAACCAAAGTTTTCTGTTAGACCTATCTCTACTGATTTCCATACCCAAGTTGTACCTAGCTACCCCAAGATCTTTCATCTCAAACTGTGCTGACAATTGAGATTTAAAATCAGAAATCATACCCTTACCCTTCCCAAACAATAACATATCATCAACATATAATGCAACAATAAGAAGGTGATCATTTTCAACTCTAAAATAAACACAATGATCTAATTTTGATCTTATAAATCCAATTGACAACACAAAGGCATCAAACTTAAGGTACCACATCCTAGGAGATTACTTCAAACCATATAGAGATTTTTTTAATCTGCAAACTAAGGATTCTTTACCTTTAACAATGTAGTGCTCAGGCTGTGACATATAAATCTCTTCCTCCAAATCACCATGAAGGAAATTTGTCTTCACATCCATCTATTCTATCTCTAAATCATATGATGCAGCAAGAGATAACAAAAATCTAATGGATGTCAACTTTGCAACAGGAGAGAATATTTCACCATAATCTATTCCCTCTACCTATGAATACCCCTTTGCAACCAATCTAGCTTTGTACCTTTCAACACTTCCATCTGCACAGAATTTCTTCTTGAACACCCATTTACAACCAATAGATTTTCTCCCTTTAGGAAAAGGTACAAGGTCCCAAGTTTTGTTTTTCTCCAATGAAGCCATCTCATCATCCATAGCCTCAATCCAAGAACTTGCATCTTCCATTCCCAAAGCCTCTTTCATAGATCTAGACTCATCAATGTTAGTAATCAAAGCAAAAGCACAACTGGAATCTAACATAGAATAACCAAACCTTTCTAGTTTCTTTCTTTCTCTCGTAGATCTCCTCAAGGGCTGAGGTTGAGGTTGTTCTTCCTCTTCTTCCAAACTATTAGAGCTGCTAGAGCTCTCCTCATCATTAGGCCCAACATGATCTCTCTGTCCAGTCTTCTCAGGGGTAGGAGGCAATTGAACAACATCTTTTTCCTTTCCTTTTTCATCTGGTTGTAGCACAATAGGAGAAGATGTTAGCTCTCTGAAAATAACATTTCTACTATACAATACCTTACTAGTCACAGGATCCCAAAGCTTGTATCCTTTCACACCAACACTGTATCCGATGAAAATACATTTGACAGCTTTGTTTTCCAACTTAGATCTTTTCTCCTTTGGAACATGTGCATAAGCTTCACAACCAAAAACATGAAGATGTCTAATTTAAGGCTTCTTACCAGACCACTCCTCCATGGGTGTCTTACCAACAAGAGCTGATGTAGGAGATCTGTTAACCAGATAGCAAGCAATGGCCACAGCTTCGGCCCAAAACCTTTGTTCTAAACCAGCTCCACTAAGCATACTCCTAGCCTTCTCCATCAGTGTCCTATTCATTCTCTCTACAACTCCATTTTTCTATGGGGTACAAGGAGTTGTCTTATGCCTCTTGATACCTCATTCTTTACAGAACTATTCAAACTCTGCTGAGCAAAACTCACCACCATTATCAGTTGTCACACACTTAATCTTCTTACTAGTCTGATTCTCTACAAGGGCTTTAAATTCCTTGAACTGACTAAAGACTTGTGTCTTACCTTTAAGGAAATAAATCCAAGTCCTTCTACTGTAATCATCTATGAAAGATACAAAAAATATAGACTTGGAGATTGATGGAACTTTTACAGGACCAAATACATCAAAATGAATAAGATCCAAAACATCAGAAGATTTGTGAGAACTAGAGTTGTAAGGATTTAAATAGATTTTGCACAATATTTTCCTTAAGAGGTTAGTGTAGGAAGCTATTTCCGCACCTGAGTTTCCTTACAAGTGGTATCAGAGTCTGATCAACTTTTGATCCTAGTTGTTGGGTAGGGTTTTTTGAGCTAATCTCAAGTTGAGTAGGAAGAATAGGTTGATAAGGTGGCAAAGAAGTAGAAACCACCGGATTAGTTTGAGGGTTATTCCTTGTACGATAAGTGTGAGCTATAGAACCTTGATCATTGAAAGACTCCATAGGTTTACCTTTGATAGTAATGCAAGGACAACCTTTGACAGTCAACAAGGGTTTAGGATAAACCATTTTAGTTGTCTCAACACTACAAATAGATTCACAAGAAGGAAGAAAAGAGGACATCCTAGGAGGAGATGAGGTAAGATCTTGATTCTCCATAGGATCATCACTAAAAGGGAGAGAATTAAGGGAATTCATATCATTCTCCACTAATGCCTCATCACTAGAATGAATCTCATATGGAGGTAAAGCATCTACGATATCATCTTCTTTCACTAAATTGTCTGCATAAGGGGAGTGTGTTTTAGAAAAAGAGTTATCATCATGTATGAATATGTCACCCTCTTGTATCGAAGCGTCTTCATGAGGAGGGGATAAATAAATGTCTTTATCAAAGGGATCATCTGCAATGGTGTTATGAGGAAGAGAGTAATCAACATCCAAATCCAAAGGTTCATCCCAAATAAGAGGATTATCATCCCTACCAATAAAGCACATTTTAGGATCCCTAGAGAGGAAAGAAGGTAAATTATATTCAAAAGTAGGCTCATAGAAAAGACATGTATTAGGAGAAGAATTAACATCAATCCTCAACTCATCTCCATAAAGAGAAATATAATGGAGAGATAGATTAAAGTCATCTTCTTTCTATAATATATCCTAAAAGGTAATTCAAAAGAGGTCAAAGCAACATCACACGCACTAGATAAATTCTTTCTAGGTGTAACATCATGCAATGGTAAAGTAAGAGGAGGATGTTGCATAATCCCAAAAGTTATAGAAGAACATTTGGAAAATATTTGAAACAACTTGTGCAACATGATAACAAATAAAGAAATGCATAGAAAATAGATCTGGATATATCCCAATGCATTCAAATAAAACTTATAAGCATGAAAAAGGAAATCAAACACAATAGGGCATCTAATTCCACAAAAGAAAGGGGTAAGTGTGTCGGGTTCACCAAAATGAATAGTGAAGGTGAACACACAAGATGATACAAAGAGAAATCTAACACAATAGAGAATCTAAATCCATAAAAGAAAGGAGGGTAATGTGTTGGGTTCACCAAAATGTATAGGGTAAAATGTGGATGAGGTCCTAGAACAATGGTTTGCACATAAAAGAGACCTCAAAGTCAATATTTTACACTTACATGAAATTGTGTTGATATGGAAAGTAAATGTAAATGACTAATGTTGAAATGAAGAGATAAAGGTACTTACCTCTGAAAAAGAATCGGCTAAAAACCCTGTCAAACGATCTCAAAAATTATTGATTTCCTAAATTCGAAACCAAAACTGCGAGATCTACAAAACCCATAAATCTTTTTCTAAGATGAGATCAGGTCGACTTTGACACTCATAAAAGGTCAAAGGCTACATTTTTATTCTGAAGGTCGATTTTGACTTTGTTCGTAGATCTCGGAAGTTTACCAAAAAGGGTATCCAAATCTGATCTCAAATCCAAAATTCCACACCTGTACCTACAAGAAAAATGGTTTTGTTTGTTGGGGGGAAGGGGTTTACTTTAGTCAAACCCCAATTTAGGAATTAACCTTGAAATTGAATTGAAATTGCTGGAATAAACAAAGTAAATGGAACAATTCACCTTGCTTGAGTTGAAACCCTTGTGGAGGACTCAAATCCTTGAATCCACAAGAATGGATGAATGTAGAATCAAATGTTGGATGTCTCCAATCAATTGTCTTTAGATCTTCAACACCAATCTTGAATGGATCTTGAATTTGGAAGAGGCTTGAATGGAAATGGAGGAATCTTCAACAAGAGAGCTCCATAGAGCTTGAATCCTTCAATGGATTCTAATGGATCTCCTTGATGAATTGAATGCTTGAAGGCTTGAATTCTTGAATGCTTGATCTTCTTTCTTTCTTGCACTTGAGAGCTTGAGAGATTGTGAGATGAGATTTGTGAAAATGAGAGAGGAAGGCTCCCTTTTATAGTGATCTAGGGCACAAGATGGGCCTCGTAGAAAACAATAATTAAGGGCCCATGGCACAAAACTCTAGAGAGGTGCACATGGAGAGGAAATTAAATTAAAGTCTTGACACAAAACTCTAGAAGGGGACCACCCTTAATATAGAAATAAAATAATTATTTAAGAGCCTGGTCACAAAATTTGAGGTGAGGCCAACCCCAAAGTTAATTTGAGCATTAGGCACAAAACTCGAGAAAGGATAATCTCCAATAATAAATTAGGAATCCTATACAAATATCAAGAAAGGTCCACCTCAAATATTAATTTGAGAATTCGACACTTAATCCAAGAAATAGTGGCCCCGAAGAGGGAAAAGACAAGATTTTGATGAAACCCCGAAACTGGAAGCTAACCCCGAGGGTCCCGGACCCTAGGGTTAAGGACGAGGTTGACCTTGACCCTGAGGTCAAGAATCTCAGGTTCACAATCTAAAATGCAAGGAAAATGCCAGGATGAAGTGGGAAATGGGGTAGAACAGGGGAAAAAGTCAGATCCAAGTCAAGTATCCATTCAAGGTGTTTGACATGACCCCAAACCACTTAGTTGGAGGGCTAAATTCTCTTACCATGGAAGATCTTCCATTTTAAGATGATACACTCTTGAAATCACCAATTGATTTCTTGCACATGAATTAGATAGCATATAATGGATAATAATGGATGTCAAAATGAGAGGCTTTGATGTCCTTTTATGTTTATTTTAGGATTCAATATTTTTAGGTAGACCACAATTAAAAATCTAGAAGAAACACTTTCACATTGGGCCTAGAGCCCACTTAAGCACAAAGATCTAGGATAAGGCCGACCTTGATGGTCTAGTCCCAGGATAAGGCTGACCTAGATGGCCTAGTCTAGGACAAGGCTAACCTGGGTGGCCTATTCCATGTAGTATTTTCTTAGATTTCTTTGGTCTAAGGGGTGTGATAAGTTGTGAGGGAAGAAGATGAATGTTGTGGGAATCAAGCATAAAATACATTCAGACCTATAAATCACACAAATAAGGTCTAATAGGTCTTAGAACCTCCAGTTATGGGTGCTAAATTTTTAGGATGGTATAGTTTCAAAGAATAATTGATAAAAATAATACCCTAGTATGCTCCAAATAAAAAGCATTAGTAACTAGGTAATATGGTGCCCCCTTAAGGAAATGACAAAAAATATAATGGAGGGCTCATTTGGTTGACATCGTGATCAGGATCACAACGCAACTCACAAATTATGAAATGGAGGTCATACACAAAATTTATGGGATATAAAAGGTGAAAAGCATTGCGACCAATAGAAGTGCATGGTGTGCATGTCCATCGACATGGGGTAGGGGGTATAAATGGGCTTTGGGGGTCATTTTCAAGATCATTTTCACTATTTTTCTTTTGAGAATTTATGGAGAAGAAGGAGCCTCTGAGAATTTTTGTGGAGCAATATTGGTATATGAGGATGGTGTCTACATTGGAGAGAAGTTCAGGACCTACCAATGTCTAGCTAGTGCCCCACCTCTAGTGAGTTTCAATGACTTTCCTTGTTTTTAATCTCATTTTTCATGCTTTTTGGTAGTCTAGGTCTAGGTTGTGTCAAGGTAAAACAACGCACTTATACGTCACAATCAATGTTGTTATAGTGGTAAAATAATACAAATAGAAGATATAGGTTTTAGGGCCTAATTTTAATATATTCACACTCCTGGTTCTAGATCAATGCACTTATAGTACAGATCGATGCACTTATAGTGCGTGATTGATGCACATAATTTAGGGTTTCGGTGCACATCGATTGTGAAGCAACCCACATGGATTGAAAGCCGATGCACTTACTTTATTTAAATATGATGAAAATATATGTAAATGATTTTTTATTTTTCTCATGCATTTTGACATGTGGTATAAAATGAGGTAGCATAGATGCACTGTTTAGCTTGGATTTTGACTTGCACTTAGATTGACTAGGTAATTGCATTCGTACTTTGAAAATTAGGGATGATGTCTTGATTACTTGGGAGAATCATCCCAATACACTCCCTTGTAGACATAGACTAGATGTATATGAGTGAGAGTAGTTAGAGAGTCTAGGATTTTTGCATATCACATTCATGATTAAGATTAGGGAAAATAAGGCCCTTATCATTTCTTTGTGTGAGAAGTGGAACTCAAAGACTTCTTTCTATTTACAAATAGGAGAGTGTTATATTAATTTAGAGGATGTGTATAGGATTCTATGGATACTAATTAGAGGAGAGAGGGAGGCTTACTTTGTCTAGGTAGGGAGAGAAGAACTATATAATTTATTTAATTGCACTATGGTAGAATTGTGTGTCAGAGGTTATGAGATTAGGTGGGAAGACATGGTTGAGTATGATCCCTACTTTATGATGCTTTGTTGTCTTTTGGTTAGGGTAGTGGTTTCAAACAAGAGAGGGCATGGGTTCTCTATTGAGTGGTGAGAGATAATGATTGAGATGTGGATGAGAGGGATAGCATATGCATGGGGGCCATGTGTATTAGCCATGGTTTATCATCAGATTCATGATATTTCATACCACAAAGCTTAGACACTGGAGTGTGGGGTGACTCTTCTATAGGTTTTTTTTATTCAAGCATATAGTCATATTTAGGACAATTTATGACAAATGGGTTATATAGACATGACAACCTTATGTTTATTATTACAAGGAAAAGACACACATACATGTGGGTCACGTGAGGTATTAGAGATAATTGTTAGATACTTTGAGGGACTTCACATGGAGACCTTATATTGCATTCCACGCATGGGATAGGGAGGAAGATCACCTATAGTTTGTCAATGTAAGAGATATCTAATTGGATATAGCTACCAAACCATATTTTGAGACAATTTGGTAAGAGACAGGGAGTACATGTTGGTTTTGCATAGTTTGTGAGATTATCTCAGGATGTGAGGGAATGGGGACCAATGATTCGTATAGAGACCATAATTCATGACTTTGACACTGATGAGATGGGACTAGGGATCAACAGTGTCAGATGTCGACATGACATAAGAGTATGATGCATGGTGGGTGGTTCATAGGCCCATTACATATGGTGGGTGGTTCCATTGGCTCGACATATCATACTACCCCAAAGAAGACATAGGAGATGAGACCAAGAGGTGGACATGGTGTCCAAGGTGGAGGAGGAGATGGAGGACAAGGGGGCAATGATATACAAGACATAGTAGAGGATGAGATGGAGGACAAGGTGGAGGATGAGATGGAGGAAAGGGTAAAGGAGGAGATGGAGGTGATGGCGGAAATAGGGGTGATAGAATTGATCAGTGTGGTGTGGTCATTGATGTCTTTTCCCTAGTATAACTAGGAGTAGTAGGAGCTAGAGATAGAGGAGATCAGACAAAAATGGTGGCAGAGATGATAATATTGATATTACAAGAAATGAGGAGGATATCAATTCTGATAGTGAGACTAGTAGTAGGAGTGGATCTAGTTCTTCTAGTGGAGATGAGGATATGGGGGACGTTGCAAGTGGTGATGAGATCAGACTTGTGTATGTTTCTTTGGTTGGTGACAATACTTGAATGATGGATGTTTCTATGGGTGGTTTTGATTAGGAAGCACATGATGTCCCTATACAGGTTATAGTGGGAGGGAGTGGAGATGACACAGAGACTACTAATGTTACCAATTTGAGACAACAAATTAGAGACCTACATGGGAGATTAGATGGAGCCCTCGGGATGGTCACCCAATTGGATGCTAGGTTTTTTGAGGCTAAGAGGAGGAGAGAGGTAGAGGCTAGGGTTACTATGTTAGAGAGGAGGATAGCTCATATGACATAAGAGTATGGATGAGGAGAGGAAGAGTATAAGAGTAGAGGTATAGGCTACAAATGACATAAATAGAAAAGAAGAGGCAGATGTCTGGGTGTGCAGGATATTACCTTACAGGGAAGCATCGACCAGGTGTACCAAGAGGGTAGGGAGGCAAGAAGGGAGATATAGTATTGGAGGGTCTTGTTGGAAAAATGGTCAGGACTCCCCTCAGGATTCGTGACATGGCTTACCTTCCTCTTGTGTCTTCTATAAGTCTAATGGTTGTATCAGGCATTAACAGGTCGATCTTTTGGTGCAACGGAAACCACTACTTGTAACAAGTGGTATCAGAGCTCGGTCATAGGTTTGAATCCCCTCAGGTAATGCTGAGGGGGAGATTGTTGGAAAAATGGTTAGCACTCCCCTCAGGATTTGTGACATGACTTAACCACCTCTTGTTCTTCTATAAGTCTAGTGGTTGTATCGAGCATTGACAGGTTGATCTTTTGGTGCAACGGAAACCACTATTTATAACAAGGCCACTATGAGAGAGTTGTTCCAATATCTTAGAGTGCCTAGTTATACCACCTCTCATTAATCTCAGTGGTTTTAGAGGTCTCAATGTAGCTTTTGTACCACCTAGGTCTCACAGAGAAGAGGGTGAAGGAAGTACAAGTTGATTCGTATAGAAATATTTGTGCATTTATTTTGTGATCTTGTGAGATCTATAATCATCATGACATTGTACATTGACATTATTTTTGGGTTATATATATGATGCATTTTTGGAAGCCTTATATGCATATGATTTCAATGTATTTATGTCTATGATGCTTTCTTTTATGGTGTATATGATATGTTTACTTTATATGATGCTTATGATGTTGTGATGTGGTGCACTTATGGATGATTGAGTCTATTATGATGATACATTATGGATGATCCATCTGATTATGCACATGATCTTTTAATGATGTACTAGATGCTTTTATTTTATGCTTATGCATATATGATGATGATTATGTAATTTCTATGATGTTATTAAATGACCTATGTTTATGCATATATAGTACCATGTGTCTTAACAATTTTGATGATGTTCTATGCACCTATGCTTTTGACATGATAGTTATGTAGGATGTTATTTTTTTTTTATGTGAAAATACAACACCATAATGACTATAAGGACTGACTGAGAGAATGTTAGTATTGATAGAATAGTTAGGAGATGAGAGAATGAGGATGAATCTTGATTGAAACCTTAAATTCTATGAACTGCCTATGAATTCCAACTTATTTGAGAAATTTTATTTCACCATTGAGCCACTTTATTATATAAAAATCAGAAACTATCCTACCCAGATGTATCATCTTAAAATGGAAGAACTTCCATGCTAAGAACATTTATCCCTCCTTAGGGGGTGTTTTGGGGCCATCATTATGTTGTCCTCTATTTTCTTCCCCATTCCCATCTTCTGTGCCTATTTAGGGCTCTGTTTGGGCCTCCCTGGGCACTGTTTTCCTCTTCTGGCTCATGTTCCAGGGGTCTTAAACCCCTAGGTCAAGGTTGACCTCGACCTTGACCTAGGTCAAAGTTGACCTCGACCTTGACCTAGGTAAAAGTTGACCTCGACCTTGACCTAGGTCAAAGTTGACCTTGACTTTGACCTAGGTCAAAGTCAACCTCATCCTTAACCCAGGTCCCCCTTTTCATTGGAAAGTTTTTCAGATGCGAGCGAAAACTCAAAACTTTATTTTCCCGCTTCCAGGTCAACTATTTCGGGTTTCAGAATGGTAAACTCTTAAATTGTATTTAATCTAGGTCCATTTCTAGGGGTTAAGGTTTAAATGGGAATTTAATTCTCCTATGTCAGCCTCTCTAGAAGTTTGTGCCCTAGACTAGTATAAAAGGAAGCCTTCCTCTCTCATTTTGGTGTTAGATGCTTTGCTTTCTTTCCTTAAGATTAGATTTATTTTATGCTCTTGCATTTTAAATTCAAAAATACAAAAAAATCTATATATTGAACAATATACACAAATATTTATTGCATTTCATTTTCTATGAAGATCTTTAAGATGCTTTGGTGTGTGATTATTTTCTTTATTATCCTTCTCTCAGCATCTCTTTATCATACCTATGATGTTTATGTGAGTATCATCCACTTCATTATGTTGGTTACTCTTCATTTTTCACTTGCCTATGCTATTGTGAGATTGACTGATACTAGTCTTCCTACTTTCAAAACTTTCATTAAAGATTTATGTGGATGACTTATTACTCTTTTGGATTATGTGAAGAATTTGGTAGATGATACACCATCTCCTAATATTCCTAATCCTAATCCTATACTTCCTAATATAGTTCCTATACTTCCTAATAGAGTTCCTAATATTCCTAATCCTAATCCAATTCCTAACATTCCTAATATGCCTAATTCTCCATCTGCTATCCCTAATTCTTCTCATACTTATGATGAGATTCAAACTATGGTTCATGATGCAGATGTCCAAGAATTCTTGGATTTACCTTCCCCTTCTTATCCGATCCAAAATGATATTAAAGGGAAGAGAAAAGAAACTTCTTCTAAACCTATTATTCCACCTTATACAACTTATACTCAGAAACACAATAAACAATCACCTCCTGTAGAAGCTTTACATGATATGTACACTACAGGATATAATCTGATGACTAAACAAGGTTATAGAGGTTTAGGGCTTTGTGTTAATGAGCATGGTATTAAGTATTCGGTTCATATACCCCCTAAACAAGATATGTGTGGTGTTGGTTGTTTGCAATCACAATTCAAGGTGGTTGATGTTGATCTTTGTCCTCCTCTTCTCCCTACACCTACCTTAGATAACCCTGATATTCGTCAAGAGGTGGCTAAAAAGGTGTATGTTTAGTTAATGAATTCTAAGAAATAAATCTTTAAACCTATGCTGATAGATGCTCTATATAAGTATAAATGTCCTTTTCATTATAGTAATACACATTTACTTTCTGATTGTGTGCATTTCAAGTTATATGTTAGAGAAAGAGTTGCTTTATGAATTATATCTCACTCTCATGTAGTTTTACAATTCCTTCATAAATTTGATATAGGGGATACCCCTTATTATGATATAATATAGATTTCTTGTCCTCTTGTCTCTAGACTGGGGGGAAAGAGGTGTATTTCCATCCAGTCTCCTAGGATCCATTAGGATTTTTATTGAGCTTAATCGGTATTCTTTCTATCCTCTCTTTGTATGGTTTTGTATCATGTTTATAATCATTCATAGATTCTATTTGAGATATCTTTTCTAAATACATTTTTTTTGCAAAGGTATCCCTTGCTTTCATCCCTGGGGGGAAAGGTTCTTCTTTCTTTCTCTTTGTCTAGGTATCTTCCTTCCTTAGCTTAGTGGCATTTGTTTATCTTGCAATATTATTTCATTATACTGACTAATGTTTTGACTATGGATGTCCATTTTATATGAGAGGTTGTTGTCCTAGGTCATCAACTCTTCTCTATTTTGCAAATTATGTTCTTTATAAACTCTTTCCCTTTCTTTGGTGATTAGAGTTGTTTCCCTCAATTCAAAGATTCCTCTTCCTCTTGATTGCAGGGGGCTTGATGATTGAATCTTTTTCCCACTTGGTTTATCTTTGAAAGATGATATTTTATCTAAAAGCACTCCTCTAAGGTGGGGTTCTTTTTTATAAGATCTCTTTCTTTGAGGATACTTTTCCATGAGTGACATATCCTTTTTATGATTATCTATACTCTTGGATGTAGGGGTCAATACCCTTCGCTAAAAATATAGTGTACATTGTTGTTAAGTAGGATATCTCCTTACATTGTGAAGTAGGTATCCTCTTTCTCTTCCTTATCATGTCTAGTAGACAACCATGATAAGGAGGGGGCATATATAGGGTCTCCTTTGTACTATAGTTTTTCATTTATATTCTAAGTCCTCCGAAGGTAACACACATAAGTTTCTAAATCCTAAAGAGACACATATTTTTTAATTTTCAATATGCTAAATCCTCCGAAGGTAATGCACATAATTTGCTAAATCTTGAAGAGACATATTTTTAAATTTTCAATATGCTAAATCCTCTGAAGGTAACGCACATAAGTTGCTAAATCTTGAAGAGATGCATTTTTCAATTTACAATATGCTAAATCCATGGAAGTTAACGCACATAAGTTGTTAAATCCTAAAGGGACACACATTTTATATTCATAGTGATACAAGAAGGTGGATCTATGGGTATTCCAAAAGCCGTCAGAAGATGCATTACAATTGCAGAGCACAGTTTGTTGGGTGAACTATTGGGTCTGGTTACCTATTGGGCTCTCCCTCCTTGGTGATTCATGGTAAGGTGGGCATCTTACTGGGTGAGGTAATCACTTTCTCTTTTCTCTCTTTTTGCTTTCATGCTAATAGGATTGGATCATGAAGCTATGTTATTTATAGTGTTTCTCTTGTCTTTCTTATGTAATCATTTATGCTTTTATGATAGCTTTCCAAATATGATATTAGTATAGGAGGCATTTCTTAGTAAGGTTTCCTTTACTAGTTGATTTGGGTTTGTTTTAAGTTTTTTGTTTGTTTTTGCACCCTCGTGCGTGTATGTTGAGTTAGAATCCTTAGTTTGGTGGCTTGTGTCCATAACTAAGTGTTATTCTATCTCGTTGCGAATCCACTTGGATCTTTCTTCTCCTTTACCGTGAGCATGTTCGATTTCTATACTCTCGCTAAAGTGGGGGCTTAATGTATCATCTTAAAATGGAAGCACTTCCATGTTAAGAACATTAATCCCTCCTTAGGGGGTGTTTTGGGGCCATTATCATGTTGTCCTCTATTTTCTACCCCCTTCCCATCTTCTGTGCCTGTTTAGGGCTCTGTTTGGGCCTCATCGGGCACTATTTTCCTCTTCTAGCTCATTTTCCAAGGGTCCTAAACCCCTAGGTCAAGGTTGACCTCAACCTTGACCTATGTCAAAGTTGACCTCATCCTTGACCCAAGTCCCCCTTTTTATCAAAAAAAATTTTGAATGCAAGGGGAAACTCAAAAGTTTATTTTCCTGCTTTCGGGTCAGCTATTTCAGGTTTAGAAACGATAAACTCTTAAATTGTATTTAATCTAGGTCCATTTCTAGGTGTTAAGGTTTAAATGGGAATTTAATTCTCCTATGTCGGCCTCTCTAGAATTTTGTGCCCTAGACTAGTATAAAAGGAAGCCTTCCTCTCTCATTTTCATCCATCTATCATCTCTCTTTTGGCAATCAAGCACTCCATCAATCAAGTGTGAGATCTTCCATCTCTTGGTCAAGAATTCAAGTATTCAAGTTCTCCATTGAATATAAAGGATTCAAGCTTTCAATTCTTTTGGAGGAATTTGGTTCAAGCATTTAAGATTCATCATTCAAACCCTAGATCTATCCATCATGGTGGTGTGATCTTCCTTCAAGATCCTTTTGTTCATCTTCAAGATTTATTGATTCTCCCTTCAAAGTGGATTCCAAGCATACAATCATGGAGGTTTTGATTTAAATTTGTTGGTGTTGAGTCCAAGCTTTCATATTAACATACTTGTTTACATTTCAAATACAATTGCATATCTATTGAGTATCGTAGCTTCATTGTTAGATATATTTCTACTACTTGCTAGCATTATCTATTTCAATTCTATTTTAAAGGTTGATTCCAAACCGGGGTTTGACCAAGGAAAATCCCTCATCCAAACAAAAAAAAACCCTCTTTTTCTTGTAGGTACAAGTGCGGGACAGCGAATTGTAGTTTAGATCTGAGTACCCTTTTTGGTGAACTTCTGGGATCCGCAAACAGAATATTTGTCAGAAAAGTGTAGGTCAAGGATGACCTTTTGGGGTAAGATTGTACCTTGGGGTAAGATCTTACCCATGTTTCAGGTCAAGGATGACCTTGCTCAGAAAGACAAAAGGTTTCTGGGTTTTCTCTGTTTCTGAATTTCCAGGCCAGATCCGGTTGCAGAATTTCTCGAAACTGAACACAGACACCAAAAAATAGTGATTTCTGAATCTTATCCTTATCAAGATAAGTATTAATGTTTTATTAAGTTTATATGTCCACAACATTTTCCACACACAAATCAAATCAATCATAATCTTCAAAACCCATAGATATAAAAATATCACTCCCTAAAAGTATTTTTTTTTATATCTTACACTAGATATGAATGATCTAGGTATGATTATCCTCTTGCATTTTAACAAGCACTTTAAACAGACAAGGAATGTGGGCTAATCTACCTAGGTCAGGCATTAAGAGTTGACATATGTGAGGCGTATCACAACTAAATCATCTTTTTCAATGTATTTTTCAATTAGATATTGTATTTGTATGTGAAGGTTGTTACCATAGACACCCAAAATTCTCTTTTAAGACTTCATGGAAAACATCCTACAAATAGTAGAGAAATAAAAATAAGTCATGAACCATCACAGTGTGTCTAATCATTGGTGGATATCTCGAAGATGCATAGGGACATGACTTGTAAAAATCAAGAGATAATAAGACCAACTTGACTCAACAGGTTACATCCTTACAAATTATGTGTTTGTGTTTTTGTATTTTGTTTGACAATGACATTAACGATTAATGATGATGTCTTGTTCCAAGGATGAGATACCTTGCTTTAGACTGGATTGTCTTCTTTTGAGTGTTTCCATCCTTTGTATAAGAGAAGATGAACTTTTTGACAAAATACTTGATGTTGAATTGATTAATAGATAAGACAGTTTGGTCAGTTTGAATGAGGACCTGTTGACTAGTTGATAGTTTTAACTTAGTTCCACTGAAGCTCAAACTTGATGTATGATGTCATTCAACACTTGTTGAAATATGAAAGAATTGGTTTATGTACGAAGGACTTTATTGCATAATTTTTTTTAAAAATTAGTTTTTTTGGTTTGTCTTTGACAGTTTTTTCAGTAGTCTTTGTAATGTTTTTGGTGCTTTCTTAGGGAGTTTTTCGATGTTTTTGAATTTTTTTAGGACTTTTTCCAATTTTAAGATTTTTTTATGGGCATTTTTCAATGTTTATGGTGTTGTCTCATAATATAGATGGATCATGACATTGTGTTGACCCCATTAAATAAATATTGGATAATTTATTATGGAATGGACATGATGGAATGACTCAGTGTGGGATATGATGAGATATGATAGGATAAGGACAAGGACAACTAATGAATTTCAATCCATAGAATAGTATGACCATGGTTTTCTATTGTGGAATATGAGGTGGAATGACAAGTGATATCAGGTTGGAGCGATGATAGGTAATGGATCAATGATCCTTACCCATGGCACCAGATTGCCTAGTTTTTAGCATGGTACTTGCCCAAGGTGCCACCGAAGTGGTTTTCACCATTGGACAAATTTATTTCTATTTTTGTGTCACTGAAGATGTTTATTTGCCAGGTTTTTGTCAAGGTAACCATTTTTTGTTTTTTGCAAATTTTACATTTTTTTTATTTTTGACATTTTTGAAATGGGCCTACTTTGAGAGTCATGAATAGTAGTTGCACAAATGAAATTCATTTATGGGGTCTGATAGAGGCTGGCCCTCTGATGTGGATATCTAATATTCTCTAGACCAATAGACTATTGTAATGATGTAGGGACCCAACCAATTAGGTTCAAACTTACTTGGTTTTTCTCTTTCCATTTGATTCTCTTGATTATCCATGAGTACAAAGTCTCCAACTTCAAAAGATCAGGATATGACCTTTTTATTGTATCTTTTCCTGAGATGTTGATATTCTTATAAATGTGTTAGTGCATTCTATCTTTTTTCATCGATAAATTCTAGCTCCTATACTCAAGATACATGGTAATCCTCAATAGAAATTACATTCAGAAGGGATACTCACAGTGATGGGAGCTCAACCTTAATTTGAAAGATGCCTTTGGTGCCGTATATATGTGAGTATGGAGTGGCTCTTGTAGGGGTCTAGAAACTAGTGTGACATGCCCATAGGGTAGGATTGAGTTGAAGGTGTCAATCCTGGCCAACGTTTTTGACTAACTTTTTTAGGATTTTTAGAATGGTTTTATCTATAGCCTCATCCTGGTCATTACTCTAGGGAAAGTAGCATGAGTAGTAGTGATGGATATGAAACTTTTCAAAAATTTCATCAACCTATTTATTTTTTAAGGAGAGGCATTATCTATAATGATGGTATGTGAAACTCTATAGCGGCTTATGATATAGTTTAAGAGAGACTTGGAAATATGTTTGTCATTGGTGTAAGTCATTGGAACTGATTTAACCCACTTCATAAAATACTCAGTGGTTGTGATTATATATTTATGACCATTAGAGGATAATGGATGGATTTTTCCAACGAGATCAAACCCCCATTGTGATAAGTGTCATGGTGAGGTGAGTGGATGCAGCTCTTGAGATGGTTCATGGATGATATTACCATGTATCTGATTTTTTTAGAACTTATATACAAATAGGCAAGCATTTATCTCCATTATGGGACAATAATACCCAATTCTCAAAAGATTTTTAGCTAAGATTAAGCCATTTGAATGGGCACTACAAATACTCTCATGTACTTCTAATAATGTTATTTTTGCTTCTTCCAAATTGAGACATCTAAGGAGTGTTCCATCCACACTTTATGTATAGTGTGTATTGGAAATGATAGTGTAACAAGAGGCTTTCCTTATTAAGGACTTCTTTTGGTTGCAGGAAAGGTCAGGTGAGATGGCTTGGTTTGTTAGGTAAGCATAGATTTACTGGTACCATGGGGAATTGGGACCAACAATATCACACACAACTTCAGACTTGAGGACTTTGAATGCAGGGACCATGAGCTATTCGACCAAGAACTCACAATGTGTCACATTAGGAGGCATGTCAAGTAAAGATCCTATAGTGGCTATAGCATCAACTGCTTTGATCTTGATTCTAGGGATCTTCTCAAATGATATATTATCAAAGTATTGTTTGAAATATTTGGTTATAGCTTTATAGGGAATCATCTTGTTGGCCTTGGTGTTGTAACTACCATTGACTTGGTAAATTATTAGCTGGGAATCCTTGTACACCTATAGATGTTTGATCTTATGCTGGACAACGGTCTTTAAACCTGTGATGAGAACTTCATACTCAAAAATGTTGTTCATGTAATCAAATTTTAGTCTGTAAGATCTGGGAATGGAGTCTCCTTGAGGCATGATTAAGACTATACTATCACTTGAACCCTTCTTTGTATGAGAGCCATCAAAGTATAACTTCCACTATTTTTATTCTTCTATGGAAAGTATACTTTTATGTGGGAATTCTATCAATATTAGATATTCTGAAGGTAAAGGTGCATCTACAAGTTGGTTGGAAATATCTTGACCTTTTATTGCTTTTCTATCTACATAATCAATGTCGAACTTGCTTAGAATCGTGACCCATTTTGCTAGCCACCATGGCAATTTTTTTTTCTCAAAAAATATTTTAATGTTTCAATCTTTGCAATTAGGAGTGTCTTGTGACTCAACATGTAGTGTCTGAGTTTTTGTGAAGAAAAAATTACAACCAAACATGCTCTCTCAATAGAAGTATAATTGATCTCATAAATCACAAGTGTCCAACTGATGTGGTATATGGTCCTTACCTTTCCTTTTGAATAATTTTGTGTCAATAGTGCCCCCAGTTAGTGCTATGTGGTTGATATATACAATAGTAGGGATTGACCTAGAATGGGTGCCATAAAAACTAGTGTCGAAAGAAGGTAGTCTTTTAATATGTAGAAAGCATTCTGACAATATTTTGTCCATTTAAATTTGATGCCCTTATGAAGTAGATACTATAATGGATGGCACTTGTTTTCCAGTTGTGAGATGAACCTTCTGACTAACTATAATATGCTCTATAGAATTATTAGGTTCTTAAGTGTTTTTGGTGGAGGAATCTTGATTATTGCTTGTACCTTTTTAGGATCTATCTCTATTCCTCTATGTGAGACAATGAAGCCCAATAGTTTTCCTGAAGTGACCACAAAGATATAATTTTTTAGGTTTAATCTAACCTTGTATTCTTGAACTTTGTCAAATACGGGCTCAAGTATAGCTAGGTGCAGATTCCTTTTTATTGACTTTCCTAATATGTCATCTACGTAATCATTCATTTTTATGTGCATCATATCATGGAAAATAGTAGTCATAGATCTTTTCTATGTGGCACCGACTTTTTTCAAACTGAAGGTCATGACACACCAGTAATAGGTGCCACATGCACAAGTAAAAGTTGTCTTGTGCTGATCTTTTGGTGCAATTTTAATCTGATTATACCCAGAGAATCCATCCATGAATGATAGCATTTTGTAGCCAAAAGTGAGGTTGACAATCATGTCAATGTTAGGTAAAGGGAAATCATCCTTTGGACATGCCAAATTCAAGTCCTTGAAGTTTTGTAGATTCTAATGGCTCCGTTGGATTTGGATACAGGCACCAGATTGGAGATCCAATTAGCATAGTTGATGGGTCTTATAAATCCTACATCCAATAGCTTTTTGAGTTCTGCTTTGACCAACAGTGCTATCTTGGGATGCATTTTTTGTCCAGCTTTTGTTTATAAGGATTTTCCCCTAGTTTTAGTGGTAGATGATGAAGCACTAGTTTTGGATCTAATCCAGACATGTCAAAATACAACCAAGAAAAGTTGTTTTTCTTGACTTTGAATAATTGTATGAGTTGTTATCTCTCCTTTGTTGTTAAATACTCTACCAAGTGGATTAGTCTTTGTGTTTCTTTAGTTCCTATATTGATGGTTTGTGTTTTCTACCAGAAGTGGTGACTATTCTCCATTGATAGGGAGTATATCAATATCTCTCCATCCCTGAGCACCTCTAGGAGGTTTTCACCCTTGAATACGTATTTTTTTTATACTATTTTATGGCTAGAAGGTGCCTTTTGATTTTGACCTAAGAGCCTTACATTTTCTTTATTTTCATTTTTTTGATTGGAGGATTGATATAACTCCCCAAAGTACACTGCTTTGTCTAATTCGATACTAAATCTTGCCTTATGGACTCCCATAGGTATGTCTTATCTCAGTCCCAAGAATTCAGCAATAGCTTCATCATTCTCAAAAATGTCTATAGTTGGTGGATTTTGTTGTTCCCAGTCAATAAGTTCAGGGTATACCAAGGATATGTTATCCTTGGTTTGAAAGGAGGATATGGGAAGTTTAGTCAAGGTGTTGATATATGAATCATAAAGTGATTCATGGGTTTTTGATGAGGAAGAGGATGAGGGTTTAGATCGGTTCCAAAATTATTCAATCCAAGATCAGTGATCTGTGGGTCTATCTTGTAGAGATAATCAGGTAATGGAAATATTAAGGTGGAGGGTACTAGTTGTTCATGGGGTATCCGACACATAGTCATTTGAGTTTGTGTTTGAATGGTTTTCTTCAAATGTCTCAAATTCATCATTAAAATAAGAATTGATATTAGTGGGCAACGGGATATTTGAAATGCCTTCTTCAAGTGGTCGGTAACCTAAGCCTTGAAACCTTAGATTTTGAGTAAGTGCAATTGGCTCTACAATTCCTTGATCATGCTTTCCAAGTCTAGTATGTCTATTATACCCTTGCTTTTGGACAATGGTATACCCATGTCCATATTTGTGAACTGTAATTGTGACCTCAAGGGGTTCCTCATCTATGTACAACTAGGAAGATAAGTTATCTTCAATGATTTCTTCATGTTGTCACTCCATCTTATGGAAATCGTTGGGTGATAGACAATTGTTAGTTGTTGTTTCCTCTCAAGAGGTTTTATTGGTTTTCCATATGAATGGGGTGAGATAGGTAACTTACCTACATAGAAAGAGTATGCATAAGTATATTCTCCACATCCTTTTTCCTAATCGAGATCTTGAGTTTTGATGTGGGTTTTGTGGTTTTTTTAGCAAGACTTGCAAAATCTATGTTTTAAGACTATAAAATAGCAAATGCTTCCTGATTATTGGGCACATGGTTGGAAATGGATCCTTTAAGATTTGTGCATTATAGGAAAGGTTATCTATCACCAGGCATGGTGATTTCTACTTCATCATGAGGAAACTTAAGGTATTGGTGGCAGGGATAACTTTAAGAAATCCCCTCCTAGGAAAAAGTGTAAAATCCTAGTGAATCCTACATTATTTTAGGGGGAAATTTTTATTAATGAAGGCAAAAAAAAATTTCAAATCCACAAATTTTCATAGTTTGTATTGGCAATTTTTTCCCTACCAAATGAAATTTCCATAAATTCCTGCCGAATTATATAATCATGTGGGGCAAAATATATATTGAATGAAGCGAATGATTTTCTTTTGAAGGGAAAAAAAATTGTATTGGTGAATTTTATGTACTGTTTGAAAATTTATTTATTTTATTGGCTAATCATTCGTTAATTATGGGAAAAAATATTTTATTGGTGATTTTAAAAAGATGGGGCATAACACAAATAGTCACATCAACACATAACCTAACAGTAGCATCCATTATTTTATAATGTTAAATCTATAATTTGAGACCGTTTGATGGTCCAAGATCAATGGCTGAAGTTTAATTTCAGACCTAGTTTCTATAGGGAAACAAAGTTCTCCAGGAAGTCATCAAAATGTTGATACGTATCAAATTAGGGTTGTCAACTTGTCTATAGACTCAACGTGTTGGTATTGATAAGCATGACCAGTCACATCAACACGTAACCTAACATCCATTATTTTATAATGTTAAATGTATTAGTTGAGACTATCTGATGATCCAAGATCAATGGTTGAAGTTTGATTCTGGCCTCAATTTCATGAAGGAAACAGAGTTCTCCAAAAAGTCACCAGAATGTTGACACGTAAAAAAATAAGGTTGTCAACTTGTCTGCAGACTCAACGTGTTGGTATCGATAAGCACAACCAGTCACATCGACATGTAACCTAACATCCATTATTGTATAATGTTAAATGGATTATTTGAGACTGTATGATGATCCAAGATCAATGGCTGAAGTTTGATTTCAGCCTCAATTTCTTGAAGGAAACAAAGTTATCCAAGAAGTCACTGGAATATTGACACGTATCGAATTAGGATTGTCACCTTGTCTGCAGAATCAACATGTTGGTATCGATAAGCATGATAACCATGATCGTCACACATGGATGTTGGATAATGTTACACGGTCCTATAGTGCAACTTGTAACTCATAACTCAGTAAGAAATAAATGCCTTGTTAGTGACAAGTGACATTCTTTAACTCCCATCCACTAAACATGCACCACTTCCAAATCATACAGACGATATTACCAATTTCATTTATGGGAAAGATTTACATGCCAATATAAAAGATTAAGGATAATGGATTTAAATTTCTCACATGAATGCATTTATGGGAAAGGTTTACATGAAATATTAAGGACAATGGATTAAAATTTCTCACATGCATACATTTATGGGAAAGATTTACATGAAAGATTAAGGATAATAGATTTAAATTTCTCACACACATGCACATTTATGGGAAATATTTACATGAAATATTAAGGACAATGGATTTAATACAATTAAAGAAAGAATAATTAATTGTTAAGTATCAATCAAGGGCTATTTATAGACAATCTAGATTATTTCTTCCTCAAATTTCAATTCGTCTTTGCTAGATAAATTATTGTAGCTATCAGCCTACCTCTGGTTTAGTTCATTAGTCTATAAATAATTTGATTTTTAGGTTTCTGAAGATTTAGATGGACACTCCTATTAGGCTTAGATGCACATTGGAGGATCCCGTAAGGCCTTTTTGGGTTCCTTCTCAAACGAAACTGTGCAATCAATTTGTAGGGAGGGTTGGCCTTTCGTAAATGAGGCTTTTAAAATGGTGTTGGGCAGAGAGTTTCTGCACAATGAAGATAGGCACCGAATGAGCATGGACATTACGTCCCGATTTTTGGCATCTCTTCTTGACCTCAAAGGAGAAAAGGTGGACATGTTGATGTTGTTGAGGAAGGTTTTCAAAGAATAATACCTGGGGGACAATGTTAATGTTGTCGTGTTTTTAGAAATAGGGGTGGGGATCCCTTGGGCAAGTGAAATACCCAAGCTTCTCCTCCCAGGATAGAATGTGGCCATGCACCCTTTTCCTGTTGGGCCTGAATGTTGGGCAGTTGAAGTGCCATAGGAAATGGGCACTGATAGTTAGGGATTTTCTCTGTAAGTGGTTTATGGTCAATGAAGTGGAGGCTCGAGCGGGGCAATAAAACTGGCTCGATGAATTCTCATAGTTAATCCACTTTGGATAATTCTACTTAGATGGAGGATCAGGGGAAAATCACTAGTGTTACCCATGGCCTGTCATCCCACTTTATTGGTTTTTTTAATACAATCATACCACATTTTTGGATTTTTTTTATACAATCAATGATCATACCACTGGGCCACTGACACTAGTACACTATTAGTGATCTAGTAGGTTTTTCTTTTTACTCGACAATGTAATTACTAATTTTATGAAAAAAATAATGAAAATTTTGTAAGTGCATTTCAATTTGTGTTTTATGCGTACAAAAAATTATTCTTAGAGACTTAGACTTCTTTGTGAGTGTGATTGCAATATTTTAATTGGTTTCTTTATCTGTGTATTAGACATATATGTATGTTTCAGTAGAAATAAGGAAGTGATGTTATTTCCATTTTTAAATTTAAATATTTAAAATGTCATTGCCTTCTCGGTTACCGTCATAATTCCTAAATTAAGATAACCATTAATTGAAGTTTTATGAACTTTTTACCCAATTAATTATCGATATAAAATTGTAAAATTGTAAATTATTCGATGTTCACTGTTTTAGAATTTAGTGTAAATGAAAAATAATTTAATTTAAATTTAATAAATTTATGGCGTATGGTGTATTTCGGGCTGAAGGGGAAATAAAACCTAATTTTTGAAAAACTCATCTACAAGCATGACATGTGTCCACTCAGGTTGGTGTCATTCGATGATGATGTGTGACTAATGACAAGGCAAAAGTGAATGGGACCCGTGGAACCTGAAAGTGACTACCAACAACCGTTGGATGAGCATAGATCAATGATGTATGGTGTATTTCAGGCTGAAAGGGAAAAGAAAACCCATTTTTTCAAACCTATTTTGGAATTGCGACACGTGTCCACTCACACGGTCGGTGTCATTCGATGATGATGTGAGAAGTTAGGTGACTAGGTGACTACTGGCTACTAAGAAGCCAAAAGTGAATGGGACTCATGACACCTGACAGTGACTACCAAATGTCCCTCAGAAACAAGGCACGTGTCATGATTTAACACTCAACTAAGTATAATTAAGATCTAAATTGGAGTAAAACTAAACATTTAATAAATGTAATAACTAATAAGCTCAATTTTGGGTCTCCAATTGAAGTTTCAATGTGAAACAATTAAGTGATACATGTCATAGTGACATCAGATATTAGCCTTTAGAAGAAAGCAATAAAATTTAATACGAGTCACGATTGTATAAATTTTCCCCTTTAGGTTTTACTTTTCAATCTAATTTTTTCAGTTGTAACTAGTATTGGAGATTCAAAAAGGGGTTACGGCTTCTACGTTGAGGAATGCAATAGAGTCTCTCGTCTCTCTACCCACTCACAATCTTCTCAAATTGAAATTCCAGGTAAAATCCTGAACACCTACGTCCCGCCATTTTAATTTTTTGAATCTTGTGGTTTATTGTTTAGATTGTAGATATAGGATTAGGGTTTAATTTTGAATCATGCCTGTAAATTGTAGTTAATTAGAATTATTTGAATTTTCCTTCGAGTAAATACCATGATGGCCAAAATTACAAGTAAAAGGAAAAGATGGGAGACAAAGATAATAGACTTCCACAATCTGCTTAAAACACCAGGTTTCACTGATGAATTCCATGATATTTATGATCCTATTATCCATGGAAATAAGGGAATAATAGAAATTAGATTTTCACTTGAAAATAAGTGGAATGATTCAAAGAAGTGTTAAAATTTTTATTCATTTAACAACATGATAAAGGCAACGATAAATAAAATTGCACTGTGGGTTGCTAGGCCGGCACACATGGTGTTACCTCAAGTATTCCCTTGCCCAGAAATTGGCATGGTCTGCACCAAAAATTATGATGAAAATAGAAAAGCAATTGTGAATAAAAATACTCAAGAGGAAATTTTTTCCATAACCGAGAGTGAATTTGCTAGTCTGTTGGACCTAGGGTTTGAACAACAAAACTCAAACGTGCATATTGACTTGGGAAAGCTGGCAGATGATTATGATTAAATAGATGCAACATAGAGAGATTTGTATATCAGAGAAATAACAAGCAGTTCTAGTTTGAATCCAAATCATAAGCCTCCTTATGATTATGATATTTTTGTGCAATGGGTTCAGGATAGTATCTCCTTGCTAGCATTTTGTTTGGGATTGGATAGTAACAAAGAAGTGGGTGCCAGCATTCTTGAAATGCTTTTTCAAATTCATTTTGAAAATGAACCAGTAAAATATTGTTTTATTGAGCACATTGTTCGTTGCATGCAAGAATAATTACTAATGATTAAAAGAGGTTCATGGAAGACATTAAGATTCATAGCCTACTTGTGCTATCTTCTCTTAGCAAAGCATCATGCAATATTTCAAACAAACAAGCTTTGCAGTCAGTGCCAAAATCCAATATATGAATGGACACCTCATATAAGCATGATTGATAACAAAAGGAACTACAACAATTTTGTAGACTTCTTTTTGGGAGCAATGTATCATAAAATTATAGGCACTCCAATGCCTAGATTGCTTGTTTCTTGTAGAGATTGCATCAACTCGGAAGTCAAATACAATTGGTTGACTGGTACTTCATGGAAGAGTACATTATGTTAAGGTTTTATGGTCCAGTGGGAGAACCCTACAAACTTCCAATACATGTGACAGAGAGGGTATTTGCATTATAATATGTACAGGAGATGGAGAGAACAAATGTATTCTTTAATGGTCAGCAAAAGAAAATGATATTTCCTTCCTTGCCTTTCTCATTTGGAGGGTTCACATTTGAGAGAAGAGGATTCAAAGTGGCACAGTCTTTTTTTTCAATTTTTCACTTTGATGTTGTCAGTCACTAGCAGTATGATCCACTCAACATAATTGAAACAAAGCTTAGAGAGAATGGGAACTCTACAAGAAAATGTCAACATGAGAGTATGCCATTGATATAAAAATTTAAAAACATGGAGTCCTAGGATGAGGTCAAAAAAGAGATGGAGAAATATGCCACTAAAAATAATATTTCAATATAGGAATTATCATCACAAATTATGGCATTGCACAAATAGAAAGGAAAAGTGCAGCCCACGACATCATACAATTTCTACCAAAAATCTACTCAACCATCTAGAAAATCTATTCCAACGACCTAGTGGATGAATGTAGAGATGGTAATTGGACTCAAACCAAAATTTATAATTTTTGGGAAATGAGGAAGAATCTTGGCGATCCAAAGACCTCTGCAGATCTTTATGATGTGGAAGAGGATAAAATATTTAGCGAATTGTGGAATAAGGAGCATCCAAGTGAAGCATATCACGTTGATGATGATCATCTAGATAATGAGTATGAGCAGGATTTTGTGAATCCTACATCCACTAATGTATATTTAATTAGTAGTGGAGTTGATGTGTCCACAAAAGAAAAATATACCAAAGGGGTAGATATTGTAGAAAATATGGGCTACCCAAGTTGGGGTGGTCTAAGTCCCAGAGTAAAAGGGCCTTGGTCTCCACGTGACCTACCAGTTCCACCAAACTATAGTGAGAAACTAGGCCTTAGAGTTGAATCATCAAAAAAAATATTACTTAGTCTCATACCCTTGTAATTTCATTTGTTCCAGCTTCAAATCTAGTTCTACCTATTCCAAGCACTCAGATTCAATTTGGATCAAGTGCCACTCCTACAGGTGTGGATATCATGGGTAGTACTAGTGGTCTGAAAAGGACATTATAGGTGGACATGGGATCAGTGGATCGTAGAGATTAAGGCAGTGTAAAGAAGCAAAAGGTTATGACAAGTACAACAATGGCAATGGTGACTGTGAGTCCAATAATTGCCACACCTTCAGGACAAAACCCTCAAAACAGTCCAAAAACTCCACTTGTAATGGGTCAGGGTGTTGCTAATCCTAATGGTGGAATTAGGAGAACCACATGTAACATAGGTGGAATCTCATACATCACTACAAGTTCTCTTTCACCTTTCAAACATTCAATTGTGTCAGAAAACCCTGATTTTTGTTACAATGATTCTATAACTAACTTTGAACAACAAAAAATTAGGAATAGACAAAATACTAAGACATTGAAGAGGGATGCAATTGTTGCAGCTCGTGATGCAGAACCTGCATCGAATAGGTTATTTCCCACATATGACCCAAATAAAGAAATGATGGAGTTCATGGTTGTTATGCCCCCAGATAGAGATAACAATCCACCAGAGAGTCAGTTAGATCCATCTAAATTTCAAGTTAGCACCCTCCAAATGGATTTATCCAAAATTAAAAATGTGGACAAGATAAATGTGTCAAAAATGACCAACCAAGTGGTCTATAGTTCAATGATGAAGTTGGAGAGAGAGAAAGGAAAGCTTTAAGGTACAATAGATAAGTTAAAGGAAGACCTAGCAAATGAAAAGGCAAAGGAGAAAGTAGCAAATAATAGGTGCAAAGAATTAGAGAAAAGGATAAAAAATTCATCCTCTAAAGAAGCAATTGGACAGAAAGAACATATGGATGCAGAACTAAAAATTCTGAGGGAAAAATTGGAATAGAGCAATAAAAAACTTGAGGATGAAAAAGTCTCTTCATTAAGTTTACACAAAAGAATTGAGAATGTGGCATAGGCAAACAATAACTTAAATAAAGAATTGGAGAATGAGAGGGTAAAATAAAAATAGTGGGAAGAGAAAGCAAAGAAAATAAAAAAACATGGTGAACACCAGTTCTCATAAATGAGAGAAGAGCTAAAAAAGGCAAATAATACAATTAAAAATTACGAAAATAGCTTGAATGGCCAAGTAAATAATACAGTCAAGCAAATAAAAAAAGAATTTTGGGGGCAAATAAAGGTGACTGTTGATAGGTTGTGTGATTGGTTTGAACTAAATGAAAGTCTAAGAGATGTTTTTGGGAATTTGAAAGAGCACATTGAGAAAAACAAATTTTTTTGTCAGAGACAGAATACTGCAAAGTAGATTTTGCAACAAATCAACACAACTAGTGACAAGCATTTGGCAAGCAATGGAATTGATGGTCGCGTTCATGCATCAATAAAGGCGAACTCTATCTTTCAAAAATGTCAAAAACTAATAGGAGAGGAAACTCTGGCCTTATTTGGGACAAAGCTCACCAAGATGAATAAATAAACAACCAAAATGATAACTCTTGGTTTGCTGAGTCCTAGTCCTGATTACTCATTAACAAATTTTGTTAGAAGAGAAGCTTACAAAAAAAGTTGGAGGACACAATGACATTTGATTTAGGCAAGTTTCCTCAAGACACAACCCATGAAGGTGTTGCAAAGTGCATCAAAACATTGACAAATTTGAATGTAGTATTGGAAGGATCATTGCTTTCAAGTCACTCTTCCAAGTATGGATGGTTGGAAAGGTTGCAAGTCATTTACTATAACATGAAAAATATTGACCTTCCAACCAACGCAGAATGGAGCATACTAAAGAAATTGACAGAATCATCTTGATCTCATCAATCATAGTATGTGAAAGTACTTTTAGTTTTAATCATCTCTATATTTTTTTCTAATTGCTTGAATTGAGTTTAAAGTAACAAGTTTGAACTTTGTTTTTTGAATAGGATCAATGTTGTAGATGTTATTGCTAATTTACTAAATCACCCTGTCAAATGCATAAATGTACAGTTATAGAGATGTTGTTGTTGTATTACTAATTTTGATTTTGAGACTTCACATTAGGCAAATCGACCTAAAGTTTTAGTTGCTCCCTTGTTTCTATAAAAGGGAATTCAGGGTCATTGGCTTAGGGTAATGAAATTAAAATTGGGCAATGGGTATTGAGTCATTGAATTTTGTAAATAGAATCATAGAGTTGTGTTCTTACTAATATTAATGAATGAATTGTTACATTGTATCATATTTGTAATTAAATTAATAACAAACGATAATCTAAGAATTGTAACATATGAATTGTTATGTTGTAAAAAAAATAATGAAAATCTACAAGAATTATACCATATGAGCTGAATAATGCAAATGAAAACCATTATTAATTGTAGAATTGAATCTTGATGACATTATCAACCACATTCATGTTTTTGACATTGGAATATGTTATTATGCATGATTGATGATGAGATACAGAAATTGACAGTAGACTACAGGAAAAAGTTTAATAAATACCTAGGACCTACTACTTCTATAACGGTTCAAGTTGCTACATCATATCATTATTGGGATCCTTAGATTCATCACCATCAACTTCATAGCTTCCTTGGTTCTTTGATATGTTTTCTTCACTCTGCATACCTCTGCTTAACTAATGTTCACTGCTAGTAGTACCGATACTAGTACATGAGTCAATGACATCATTGTCTCTGGCACTCCCACTTTGGTTTGAAATGTTTCCCAACCCTCTTCTCTGACATTTCTTCTTCCACAATTTCATTGCCCTTTCGTAAGGAAAAGTATTGACTTCATACCTAGATGTATAGAGCCTCAAGAAATTTTCCAAATTCCTTTCTAGTTTGTTTCTTAGATTTGACTTTAGGAATCCCAAAGCACTAAAAATTGTCTCATCCTCCACCAACCCCAATATCATGGTCAGACATAAATCAGCAAGCTTGAAAAATTATGATATTGAATCAATCAAGATTTCTCTCTCAGCTAGATTTTTCCAAAGCCTTGTTGCTAATCCATCTTCGTGGGGGTTCTACATAATATTATATTGATCCCTCATTGTCTATGAAAAATGACCTGATTTCTCTCTCAAACGATATTCATCTAAAATTCCATTTAGAGTTACTCCATTTAACTCTTTGGTTTTGCAAAAATGATCTATCAAAGTTAGTAGCCTAGTTCAAAAATCTTTCAAATTGTTCATACTCCAATATCGAGGAAACACAATAGCCATGGATTCAAGTAGTTTGACTAGAGGGAATCTTTCTCTAATCTGTGAGGAAAGATCATAGGCAATGTGCTTCACAGAAGCTCAAGTTTAGATCTGCCTTAGGGTTTTTATCAGTTGCTGATTGTTTTCAAAACTGGACTAGCTGGAATTGGGGCTTGGATCTTTGTTGATCTTGCAGAACTGTTTCTTGATTGTGATTGGCCATAACCCGGAAGGCCTTACAGCCGTGCATGTTAATGAAAGTTCAGTTGAAAAAATTGTCTTGTTGTGTAATTCTGCATTGTGGTGTTTGGTTTCTTGTGAGGACTGTCCTTAATTGGATCCTCCTTGCCTATCCTACATCAGGTGGTATCAGAGCATGAAGATCTTAAGTGTGTAAACCAGTTGAGGCTGTTTGCACTAGGACCTTGTTGGTGATTTATTGCTTTGGGTTTTCAAAAATCTTAAAGGATGCCTATGAGAAGATTGGATCCTAGAGTGATTACAGATCTCTGTGATGTTGTGGAATCGAATATTACAAAGAATGTTAAAGTTGATTTCAGATCTGAGATGGAATTGATGAAGAATGACATGATCGCTGAGGTCATGAGAGCTATTGTTGGTATGCCAAGGAATCTTGATACTGATGATGGTTATGAGGAAGCTGCTGAAGACTTTGAAGCTGCTGGATCTAGTGGTGATGTCTGGAGAGACAAATCTGGTGAAGATAGAACTAGTCGGTGGCATAGATCTAGAGCTCGGTTAAGTAATAATTGCTGAATGGAAGTTTCTACTTTCTCTGGTACTTTGAAACCCGGGGACTTGATTGATTGGATTGGTAAATTAGAAGACTTCTTTGAGCTTGAATAAATTGAAGATCCTCTTAGATTAAGATTGGCACATACTAAGTTGAAAGGACATGTTGCTCTTTGGTGGAAAGAATTACAAAGAGATAGAGAAGATGAAGGTGAAATGAAGATCAATCAGTGGAGGTTAATGGTGACTAAATTGAAAGCTAAGTTCATACCTATTGACTATGAGCTTGACTTGTTTAAGAAGTTACAAAATCTAAAGCAAAAAGATTTGACTATGGAGGACTATACTGAGGAGTTTTATAAGTTGACTATTCGGTCTGGACATAGAGAACTTGGTAAAGAAAAGGTAGCTCAGTATGTGAATGGTTTAAGATTTAATATTCAGGATGAGCTTGGTATGCTAAAAATTGATTCGGTTGAAGATGCTTATCAGTATGCTCTGAAGGTAGACGATAAGTTGAAAAGGAGACAACATAGTAATCCCTGAGGGAAGGAGAAAATTGATCACTCGGTGAAGGATAAACCGATTGCTGAAGATGAATTGAAACCTGTGGAATTGAAGAAGAAGACAGGTAGAGTTATCTTTAAGGGTACTTGTTATAATTGTGGTGAAGGACACCATTTTTTTGATTGTACATGGAAGAAGCTTGGTGATCGACGGACTATTGTGGTAAATGAGAACATTCAGAATGAACCTGAATCTAAGAACTTGTTGGTTCAAAGAATATTTCTTGGTACAAAGGAGGAACCTTGTCAGAGGAGTAACTTGTTTAGGACTCGGTGCAAGTCTAGAGGTAAACTTTGTGATGTAATTGTTGATAGTGGTAGTACTGATAACCTTGTTGCTGAGGACATGGTTCAGAAACTTGGTTTGAATAGAATGAAGCATCCTCATCCTTATAGGATTGGTTGGTTGCAAAATGATCATGCTCTGGAAGTGAGGGAGTAGTGCTTTGTTGATTTTCAGATTGGCCAGTATGAGGATCTAGTGTTGTGTGATATTGTGGAGATGAATAGTTATCATATATTGCTCGGTAGACCTTGGTAATATGATTGCAGAGCTATGTATGATTGTGTCAAGAATGTGTTTACTGTTGAGAAGGATGACAAGAAGTTTTGTTTGATGCCTTTGCTGGATAAAACACTCGGTAGGAGTTTGAGTATTGGTAGCCGAGTTGAGTTGGTGGATCCTGAGAGGAATGATGATCAGTATGGAGAACAAGCCTATGTGTTATCAAGGAAAGACTTGAAAAGACATAGGAAACTGAAGTGGAAGAGTATGCAAGCTGAAAAGTTGGAGGACATGTATTTGAAGAACCAGTTCGGGGTTTATGTGTTAAATCTCGGAAGATGTTCTTCCAGCCTATGAGAACATCTTTTCAAACCGGGGGTGTCTAATGCAGGGGCATTCTAGGGTTCTCGATGAATCTGTATGGAGGTGTATTGTTTTGGTTCTGTGTTACTTGGTTGCAGCTTTAACTGATGGTCTCGGTTATTGAAGGAAGCTCAATTGCTGAAGGAACTCAGTGAAACCTCTTGTGCTCGGTGGAACTTGTGCTCAGTGATGCCTGTGTTGCTTAGTGTTCCTTGGCTTGGTCAGTTATTTCACTGGTGCTCGGTTGTTTCTCTGGCGCTCGGTAGTTCTGGTTTACCGATTGGAGTTCTTGAGGATTTGGTTGGCCGAATTGGTGCATTTATTGTTGGTATCTTTTGTTGTATTCTCCTATGTAGATCTTGAGGCTAACATGGAGAATTAAATGTTCGTAAGGCTATTTGTGAGCTGATTGTTGTTGCATTTAATATTTGTTTGTAATAGGAGCCAACTTGGCTTAGGAGTTAATTGTTTCATCCAACCGACTTGTGGCTAAAGATTAGTATTTAAGGAGTGTTTGGGGTAGTTGTTTAGGGAGTTAGTTGGTGGAAGCAGATTGCTAGAAGATTAGATCTAGATCCTATGAGGTCTTGAAGATCAGATTGTTATTTGATAGTTTGTAATAGCAGAGTTAGTGGTTGCATGCTTGGAGACAAGGAGATTTCTTGGAGTCTTGTGAGCTCAAGTTCAAATCTGCCTTAGGTTTTTCATCAGTTGCTCATTTTTTTCAGAATTGGACTAGCTGGAATTGGGGCTTGGATCTTTGTTGATCTTGCAAAACTATTTCTTGATTGTAATTGGCCATAACACAGAAGACCTTACAGTCGGGCATGTTAATGAAAGTTCAGTTGAAACAATTGTCTTGTTGCGTAATTCTGCATTGTGGTGTTTGGCTGCTTGTGAGGACTATCCTTAATTGGATCCTCCTTGCCCGTCTTGCGTCAAATTTAGTCTTGAAAATTTTAAGTTTAAGTAGCAAAACAACTTCCTACACTAACCTTAAGGGGAGAGTAATGTAATAAATTTCTCAAATATTTTCAACAATTACATAAATAACATGCATACCACAACACGGTGATTTACATGGGGAAAACCCTTTCAAGAGAAAAATCCAACACTTCAAAAGCTACACACTATATTATTTAGAAATCAATAACATATTACAATATACTTGCAAAGAAAGCTTCTCACAAGAGTATCACTAATAGAGATCCAAAGTTAGATCAACAGTTATCGGTCTCTTAGAATACATTAAAATTCCTCTCACACGCCTCATATATAGAAGATACAAAAGATGAAACCATCAAATGGTATTACAAAACCATGGGCCAAAGCCACCCATAAAAATTGCACAAAATATCTACCCTTGGATTGTGACCTAATGATAAATGATCAAGATACACAATGACAAATCATATATGAAGTTTCTTTTTAGGAGGGGGGTGATGCCCCCAAAAAACCCTATTGGGGTGCATTGCCTCTGGCCCCTAGTCGATCACAAGACCAGAGCCAACAAGGTGGTACACCCCCCTCCCCCCTCTTGCAACCCCATGTGCTCATGTATCAACAATAACCCTTTTATCAAAAATACATTTTAATTATTGAAAGGTTGAGACACCATATTCCCAACAAAAACTACTATCTACAAACCCCCAAAAATGGTGTAAAAATTAATCATGACTTTACTTTTGATTCATGGTAGGGGTTGTTAATGAAGTGAGGTTCCAAACCTCATCATTTGAGTGCTAGTAATGCATTTTAGCCATGGAGGATTGAAAATGTTTAACAAAACTAGTGATATGCTCAATGGGTCCTTAGTTGCATTGAACAACATTGGAGAAAGTGTCTTTCAAGGATAAATTGACTTGAAAGTATTGAACAAAAGCATGAGCAAGCCTAGGTTAGGAATGTATTGAACTATGGAGGAGAGAACATAATCATTTTAGTACATAGTCCTTTTGTTGGAAATAGAAGCAAGCAACTGAGAGGTAGGGGGTGAATCAGTTGCTCCCAAAACACAAAACTCAAAACCCTCTAAAACCCTTAAAGTAGTAAACCCTTATTCACTTATGTTTTTTTACTGATATGCATAGAATAAAACATGTAAACATAAATCAGTAAGCATCAAACACCACATAACACAAATATTTTTATTGTGGAAACCCAAATAGGGTAAAAACCCTGGCGTGGCCTCATCCAAAAATGGGGGACCTCATCCCTAATGGGATTTGAGCCTTGATGGAAAGAATAACAACACAACAACTTAACCATCACAACATGCAACTATTGACTATCTCTTTTTATAACTTGTCCAATGTGTTAGCTATATTGTAAGATGAAGAGAGAAACAAAGTGTGGAGGGAGCCAATGGAGTGGATATTGATCTCATCCTCAAGATTGCCTACCTCATCATAAAGGAGTTAATAGTTTATTGGTGATGGTTTGCCCCTTTTGTTCAATTTGTTCATAGAAAGCATCATGTTCAATTTTTTCATCACTATTGAGGAATTATAAAGTGCTCAAATAATCCACAAGTTAGTTAATTTTTAGCCATGGTGGAAGATAGGTTGAGCTAAACACTATTGTAAGGGAATGGAAGAATGGGAAAATGGAACACATACTAATTAGTGGGTTTAGAAAAAGGACATGTGTAGTAGAGGATTTTAATTTTTCTTTTTAGATTTCAAAAAGTAAGACAAGATTGAAATCAATAGAAAAGAAAGTGGATGTGTTGTAACTTGGTTGGAAGTGTTAATAAATTGAAGTGTAAAATGCAAGAAAGAAGATTGTGTTAATATAGTTTCCATTTATTTTATGTTTTTTTTATCACAGGAGAAAATTGGGTTCACAAAAATGTAAATAAAAATATGTAATATATGAATTCACTTCAAAACCTATTTTTTCCCCCTTATTCAAAACATATGAATTCACTTCCTTAATTACAATAGTAAAGAACACATGGATGAATTAGAGATTTTGAAACAACATTCCCACCTCTTCCCAAAACCCTCTGCTTAGTTCCTCACCTTTCTCATGATCACATCCATCATTTGGTGCATGCTCTAGTGCAAGAGGTAACCTAGGCATTCCTCCTATTCTACTTAGGGGCTTCTCTCTTCGGGCTCTTTTGTCGCTCATAGGTTTTGCATTGGTTACTAAGAATGGCATTGGCTAAATTTTGGTGCCTTTATTTATAGCAAAGGTGATGTAGTTGATAAGGTGGTTGATTTATCCATAATGTTTTTACCAATTGATGTGTTGTTGAGCTCAACACTCTTATCTCAAATTCTTACCCACCACCACTTCCAAGTGCCTACCATGCACTTGGTGTTGACTTAGCTTCAAGTTCTACTCATGTAGGCAGCCACATTTATGGTGACTATATTGGAGTTTGGATTGGTAATGTTGGCAAGTCCCTAGTTGCTACAAGGAAAGGTTTTCTTGGTTTCCCTTTTGGTGCTAAAGTTGTTATTAGTACAAGTTGGAAAAAATTTGTGTTTGTCACTAGTTTTGAAAATAAATGCCCTTTAAGGGATAAATTACAACCCTTGTGCATGACCTTCCCATGTGGTGGTTTGTAGGAAAGATGTGTTGAAAATGAATAATTTTATCTATGTAAATGCTTGGTTTGCAAATTTAACAATCTTTGACCTACCCTACTTAATTTATGCACTAATTCTTGAAATCTTGGAAACCTATCGTCAAGGGCAAGATCAAACTCTTCCTGTGTGCCAAGGAATTCTTCATTACATATTTTGACTCTTCAAAGGACAAATATTTGGTATTTGATAGCAAGTTGTGGATGTGGCAAGAACACTTTCTCTCATTCAAGCCTTGGATGGCTTCCTTCAACCCCATTCTAAATCCCTCAGTGTTAGACCCATGTGGGTTCAGCTTTAGAATCATCCATTCTAATTTTGAGTAGATTCCTACTAGTGGGTCATAAGTAACTCTATTCTTAAACAATGATTGTACCACTTCCTACTGGGTCACTCTACGTTTGGTCAAATCCTAGTGGATATTGATATCTTCAAGCCTCTTCATAAGGTCATTGTCTTGATGGTGAGGAAATTGCCTTAGACTAAACTACTTGATTATGAGACTCTCCCTTTTAGATGTAGATGTTACTTTATTATCAACCACCTCTCCAAGTTACATGTCTACTATTCACACCAAGGTGTTCTAACATGGTAGAAGAATACAAATAAAAATCACTTGACCATTTACAGTTATGACTGTTAAGTTGATGATTTCCCTCAAGATGACAAGTCTTCTTGGAAGATGTTGGTTCTTTTGCAACTAGTACCAACCTAGAGTCCTACTCTATTGGCTTATATTAGTGAGATCTAACCACCATCTACTCCATTTACTCTAGTATGCCATCAACTTTAAATCTATTTCAACCTACTCATGAGGTGGTTGTTCAACCTACTCCAACTTTGCTTTTCTTTATTCATACTTTTCACATACTTGGGGTCTTTGCGGATCTTTAACAAATGAAGGTTCTTCAAAACACTGTTAATGCACTCCAAGAAAAAATTCACTAAAGAAGGCCAATGAAAAGAGAGCTACCTCCTAATAATACTAACACCATTAGCTCTAGTTAACTCCCAAACTAAAGGAGAAGAGTTGGGGATCTAAAAATATCAAATATAGCTCAAGAATCTAATAAAGATCACACATAAGATAGGTATATATTCTTGATTTCTAGCTTTTGCATTCAACTACATTTTCTTATTTGCAACAGTGTTTCATACCATTATAATTAACAAAAAGATGGAAATAATACTCATGGATTGTGGAAAACTCATACATAATAGCATATATTCATACAAAGGTCTCTCATGAGACACAAACATATACATAAAAATTGTCTCTTAGACACATAAGGTTGCACACAAACATACCAAACATAGTTTAACTCAAAGGAAATGAGAGAATTGTCTACTACAAAGAATAAGTTCTTGATTAGGAGATTCATCTTTCTCTTACAAAGGAACGTGTGTTTACCATAAGTGTCACAATGAAACACATGTCAAATCAAGACCGTACATCTCAAATTGTTAACAATCCTTTAAGGGATGTGGGAGGCACCCAACACATCTATCAATCATTTTAAGTCATCAAACATTGAAACCAACCCATATAGCTAAGAACTAAAAAATAAAGCTTTCCTTAAGACATAAAGGTTCAAGGGTCTATACATGTTTATCTTTACATAAATTAATATAAGCTACCATTCATCGATAACAAAAGCCTCAAGACATTTTATGTTCTTTAAGGGGGCGCGTTAAATTATTAAAAAAAGACAAATGCCTCCCCATGTAAGCAAAGGCTATGTGATGAAGAGTTAATTTTCATTTCTCTCAAGCTTTTGAAGAATGTCTATGAGACACTATATGACCTTCAAACTCTCAAACGAAACTAAAGAGGAAGTCTCCCTCAACACACCCAAGAGCTCATGCATTCTTAAAACACTTATCCCCAAGCATACGAGAAGCTCTTGTTGTTGCAAGTAATTCCACAAGACTCGTGCAAAAACCCACAAAGAAATATTTATAAACCCTTTTGACTTCTCAAACCCTTAATAATTCCATTAAACTTCTTCATCTAGCTTTAGTCTCTAAACTCCATTCCTATAAACAAATGAGTTAAAAAGGACAAACTCGCATGTCCTCACCCATATAACAACAATTTGTCTATTCTCCTCGGAGGACACCCAAGACAAAATGGTCAACAAAAGTAACTCCCTAAAAGAATGCACCAATAAATCAACTAAAGAAGATGATTAACATAATCTCCAATCAAAATAATTGAAATCAACAAGTCAATTAAAAAAAAATAGTAACTCTTACAAGACCATGTGCATTCAAATAGGTTCTTTAAATCGAGGTAGAATGGGAATTACCACACCTCCTAAATATCTCACATAAAGATCTAAAATCCACTTAGGTCAAGTAGAAACTTTCAAGGATTTTATTAATTTAAATAGAACATAAAATTCATGTTAAAGAAAAGTAAAATAAAATAAAATAAATAAACTTAAATACCAATATATACAATTAAATTGAATTAAAATGTTAACTTGCAATTCAACTACATTACAAGCAACATGGAAGAAACACAAACTTGAATAGAAGACAACTACGAAAGAAAGACATACACAATCACAATGGTCACTAGTTTCTCACAACCAAATGGCAAGCATACCAATTTAAGCATGTTTAGAGATCTTATAACTTCTCAAGGTGGAGTGATGATAGTAATGATCCATGACTATCTTCTCCACATGTTTTCTCTTGGTTAATATGTGTTAAATCCCTACACACTCAATGAGCATATTAAATATCATCTCAAAACACAATCAAAGCATAACACATTAGGCCAACATATATCAACACAATCTCATACAATGGGAATTAAGACATGCAATATTATATAATAGATTACTCAATATACATAATCTCAATATGAATCACAATAATCCATATGTCATCAACACCCTACAAAATCATTATTACATCATAAACTAATACACTAATCATAATAAATCTCATAATCAACATACAAATATTTATATACATAAACTTATACAAACATTCAAGATGACATTACAACAACCAAACACGACTCAACCATAATCATGAATATACGATCAATTACACAAGAAATGGTTAGCAACATACATAATTATAATAATTCAATATCATCAATCTATAAAATAAGCCCTAAATACATGCTTAAACACAAACATCATAAGCAATAAAGATAAGATTTGTGTAACAAAATATTGGGCCTTACAACGCAATCAAATCTCTAGCCTAATTAAATAGGTGAATGAAAAAGTAGAGTATAGAAGTATGTGAACAAGCCCTAAATGCAAGGTGTAAGTCGGTGTTGGAACAATAGTTTACTATTATCCATTGTTGTAATAATAGTTGATTGTTATCTATCTGATGGTTGTTCTTTTAGATCCCTACAAATCCAAATGTATCTCCTAGTCCCTTATGGAGTGCCTATGCAAGATCCCTCACTTAAATCCTCCTTTATAAGAAAGCCCTAACATTTTTAACCACTAGAAACAAAATTAGGAATTTAGGGATAAGAAAAAGCACAAAAAAATAGATTTTTTTAATTTGAGGAGCCTAAACATTTTTTAACCATTGAGACAAATTATGATTTTTGGAATAAGAAAATGAAAAAAAATATAATAATAATAATTTGAAAGTTATTGAGTAGTGCAGAATTTTATTTAAAAGATAAATTCACACTAAAACTATATATAAAAAAAGGAAAGATCAAAGTTATATTTTTGTCAAATTAAAGTGCTAGAATGAATTTAAGAGAGAAAAAGGAAAGACCAAAGTTATATTTTTGTCAAATTAAAGTGCTAGAATGAATTTAAGAGAGAGAGAGAGAAGTGAAGTGAAGTATCTAAACATGCACTCTTTATCCTTACAATATGCAATGTGGTAGAGAGGCAACTTATCGCTTGTACTTGCAAAACTTCCCCAAAAGCTCACGCAGCCAGCCTATCATTCGCATGATGGCTTGTTCTCTTATGTGATCATTGGTGGTTTTGAATATAAGTTGAAATGCAATATGGCCATTTCAACAACTCCTTGTTTGCCTTGTAAGATTAAAAAGAAATTAGGTGCGGAAATGGACGTGGCAGTAGCTGAAAACAATCTCGATGTGTTTAATATCCATAAAGATTTCATCTGATGGATCTGATTTTGAAGAAAATGGAAATTCAAGGAAAATGGATGTGGGTGTCTATGATGATATTCTTTATGGCAGATGGCACTCGTTCTACGGTCAGTCATGCTATCATTCACTCCAATAAACAAGCAGAGAAACAGAATGTAAATGTTTTCGAATATGGGTATCACCCACAAGTGTTTTTTGAGGTCACTAAACCAATTGATACTTCTCTGCAATATTTATGTTCTGTAATGGTTCTGCAGCATGATTTTGCATACACTTATAACAAGCCTTCTATTACAGCTGCATACACACCACCTAAGGAATGTATGGTAAAATGGAGTAGAGCTGTCCTGGAATGGAAGGCAACATGCAAGGGAAGGCAGTTTGATAGGATTGCTGGAGTGTGGTTGAGTGGTATTGAGATTCTCAGGACCTCCACTGCAGAGCCTACCAAGATTGGCATTGAATGGGCAGTAGAGAAAGACATCACCATGTATTCTGCACTCTTGAAGACCAACCAGACCTTGGTTGTTGAGCTTGGCAATCTGGTTGACAAGACTTATACAGGAATTTACCATGTTAATATCACTATTCATTTCTACAAGCACACACAACAGCAAGATGGTTTGATTCTTCCATATACCAGTCCAGCGGATCTTATCTTGCCAATCTCAAATTCATCTCCTGAGAACGGTGGGTATTGGTTTCAGATACAGAACTCATCAGATGTTAATTCAAGGGAGTTGCAGTTGCCCTTGAATGTGTATAAGGCAGTAATCGAAACTTTTGTGTCTTTCCATGAGAATGATGAGTCGTGGTATTTAAATCCTCCCAATTATTACATTGAAGCCAACAATCTGACCAGTATGCCAGGAAATGGAGCTTTCAGAGAGGTTGTGGTGCTTATAGATGGTGTAGAAGTTAGTACCGTATGGCCTTTCCCTGTGATATTCACTGGAGGATTGAATCCACTGTTCTGGAGACCTGTTGTAGCTATTGGGGCGTTTGATCTTCCTACTTATGACCTGGAAATCACTCCTTTTGTGGGGAAGTTGCTCGACGGAAATAATCACACATTTGGCCTCAGAGTGACCGATGCTCTTAACGTTTGGCTTGTAGATGCAAATATGCATCTTTGGGTGGATGATAAGAGTGTAATGACAAGGGGGGAACTAATAAAATATGGTGTTCCCTCATTTCAGCCCAAACTGAAATCCAATTTCAAAAGTTTGGATGGGTTCTTTGAAACATATGCTGATAGACAGATATCTTACACAGGTTGGGTGGAGTCATCTCATGGAAACATCACTACACAATTCATTCAAAGGTCGAAGTACATCAACAAAATGAGTTTTAAGGAGAATGGGGACGTACAGATTGTGGATCAAATCATAGGTACTGATACTCACCTAATCGTGCAGACACCATCAAAAGTGGTACTTTCTGCCCAAGTTTCAAATTCATTTTCCATTTATCTGTATTTTGCATCAGTACAAAAAGGGAATGGCACATCTATGCAGACTACAAACCTTTCAATGGCAATCAAAAGGGAGATTTCCACTCTTACACCTTCTGGAAGTTCATTCAGTTCTCTCAATAATTGTCAACATGCACAGGGCTATATGTATGTTAATAACAACTTAGTGACCAGTGGACTGGGAAGTACCCAACAGACATACAATTATCAGACTACAGAAGGCTGTTATTTTAGGAGCCTTAGTGTAAGCAACAGTACATTTTTTAAAGACAATGAAGACAACTTGTGTAGGACCATAAGCAAAGCATCTCAGAAAAGGTCCAAATTCGATAAGCCAGTTGAATGTTAGAGTTGAAAGACTTCTATGTAGTTCCCCTTTTTTAGAAAGGAATCCATACCACTGCCATGCAAATATGAAGATTAAAGGTCTAGACAAAGCAAGTAATATCATTTCATCCACCTCCTTAATCTTCTTCATTGGTAAAATATTAGAATTCTTGTCATGCTGTGCCTGCCTTATCGTTTCTTCGGTGCTTTTGAACCATCAGATATGATGACATTATTTGTTGGATCTGAACATGAAAGGCTTGAGGTGAGGAGATCCACTAATTGGGAAATCAAGAGCAGGATTAAATTTTACTCCAAGAGTAATGTGCGTGTGAGAATTTTTCTCATGCTTTTTTACTTACAATGCTAGTAGAATTTTAAAATGAAGTATATTGAATTGAAAAAAAATTCATCTCTCCTGCTTTCAATGGCTCCAATTTTAGCAGGGTAGTCTTAAATGACTATAACGGATAACCCAATTAAAAAGGAAAATCTCATAAATTTTCTCCATCGGCATGCCCATAGACAAAAAAAAATTGAATGTCAAATTTCGTAGCCAAAATAGAAAATGGATGATATCTTAGATAAAATGGAAAACCTATGCTCCCCTAACCAAAGTCTCTTTCACAATAGATAAAATGGAAAACTGCCTTTGGTTTCTCAAAGAAATGTCAGCATATGCAGATTTATGGAAATCTACCACATCCAAAACTCTAAGGATCTACTTTACGGCAGATTTGTCATCACAAGGAGAAAGGGATCAGGTCTTTCAGGGAAGCCCATGGTTCATAAAGAAACCTAGCCTCTTCATGAAGCACTGAACCCCAGCATTCAATCCAATGAGAGATCTGCCCACCACAGAAGAATGGAATCAGCGGCATTGCAACTAATGGTTACTAGCCTTCTTCTTCCATCAACTAGAACTCTCCCTCCCTGATCAACCTCACCAATTCAGATATCTCTTCTAAAGTTGTGTTTCTATAAACCCTAACCCTACTTCCTCTCGCCACCTAAAAATGGTGATCAACCCTACTATTATTCCAATAAAATTCATTTTTAAACACAACTTGTGTTTTCTCCCCCTTTTATTGTTGTTGGAACTGTTTTTGTCCAAAGTGGTCCAACACAGCAATAAGGATTTTGTGGGTTTGAATAAGCCTTTTGCAATAGCTAAAGAGCATTCAAAAGGGTTTCCTATAGCACTCATTGTTAGAATAACCCTCAACTCTCCATTCACGTTCAGTTCTTCCCTGCTGTACTCATCACCAATAGAACACATGCTACTCGTTTTCATTTGTAAATAAAAATGTAACAGTAAGCTGAAAAAGGAATAGCAAAAAGAATGCATAACATCTCTGAAAGAGTTAAGTACATAAATAAATAAGACAAGAAATGCCATGGAGATTGTAGCTTATCTAGCAACCAAAGATCAAGAAATGTCGACAAATGTTGGCAATGTCTTATCTGCCTTCTTGTTCAAGAAATGCCGATGTCCTGTATTCAGATACTAGCTAAGCCACTCGACACTATTACCAGTGTCCAGCTTAAGGTAAAATTGATGAATACAGATTGCCAGACCGCTTGACACTTAACAGAGCCCTTAGATTTTGTAATATTGTAATTGAGGAGGGTGCTTAGAACCTTATATGATATAAAAAACATATATATAATGGACCTATCTTGATCATATGCATGATGCAAGCAAATGAACAAACAATACTCTAAACCCTCATTTTCAAAGACCGAACAAAAGGAGATGTCAGGAGGAGTATATTACTTTGCTTGGACTGTGAGTGTCCAGATCTTCATTCTTAGCGGTTGTGTTCAGTTAGAGATGGAAAATTTCACATGTAGACAGAGCGTGGGGAGTTTGCCCAGATTGCGATTCTACAATTTCAACTACTGGATAAATTATGCCATTTTTTTGAGCTAATGTTCGCCTCTACACAGTATTTTAGTTGGGCGATTGGCATTTGGACACTAGATACGGTCTGAGAAATCTAACAATACATCGGTTTGTAGGGGAAAGGACCCAATAGTGGTGCAGGGTCCCATACGTAGTAGTTGATCAGAATGGGCCTCACAGTGGAACAACTCCCTACTTTATTTGTTTATAATTTTATTATATTTGTCCAATAAGGAATATTTTCATAAAAGTTTAGTAAATTAGAAAAAAATAATAAAAGCTTCAAACACAATCCAAATATAATACATGCTACAAAGATATGCATTGCTATATTTGTTAAAAAGAAATATTTCATAGAAGTCTTCCAAATTAGAGAATATTAATAAAGCTTTATACAATCTATATATAACTTATGTTGTAAAGATATGCATTGTTTCATTTCATATTGTACTAGTATATTTAAACAATACAATTTAATACTCATATCTATATGTACTATGGATACTCAATCTACATACAATGGTTTCAAAAAGTAGATGCCATATCAACATAAAATAAGTTCATTTGTCCTATCACACATTCATATCAAATCCATGGTATATTACATTTTTTAAAATATAAAATTCTCTTCAAACAAAAAACATAGACATGTGTCTTGTCTATCAAACTCAATTGCCCAGCTGCTAGTTACTTACATGTGCATTCAATACAAATCAAGGTGTAAGGCTCATCAATGAAGCCATCAAAATATGAGAACAAAAATTAAACAATTCACATCATATAAGGACTCGCCCAAATTAATCAACTCCCAAATTAATGGCAAAATTCAAATTTTCCAAACCCAATAAGCAACACAATTGGATGTGGAAGTCTTATGAATTAAAACTAGAGGACAAAAATTTAAGACTTCGTTTGAAAAAAGTATTCAAAGTTCCATTATATTACCAATTTGAATAGGCATGACTACGTAACCTATTCTTGTACACACAAAAATAGGGGAAAAGGTTGTGGAATGAGGTTTTCCTTGGTCAAACCTCTGTTTAGGAATTAACCTTGAAATTCAATTGAAATTTCAAAAAGGAAAGCAACATGTAAAGTAAAAAGGTAAATGGTTGATTCTCCTTGTATGAAGCCTTCATGAATGAATGTAGTAATCACCCAAATCCATGAAAATGCTTAGAATGAGATGCATAATCAAGGATGCCTTCACAAATGCATGGATCTATGATTTCCACTCCTAGATCTTGAAGGTACGTATGCTTGATAACCACTTGGATTTAAGGAGAAAAAAAGAAGAATGGATGGATGGATATTCTTGCTTGATTATGAATTCCTCTACTTGGCCATCATGGCAAAGAAGATTTCATCAACTAGAGAAGATTGTCTTTTCTTAAATGGATCTTGAAGAAATGCAGACTTGAATATCTTGAATTGGATTCTTTCCTTCAAATATTGAATCTAAATCCTCAATTACTTGAATACTTGCACTTGAATATGATATTATTTGCATATGATTGATGGATGCAAAATGAGAGGAGAGAATGTCCTTTTATACTCATTTTAGGATTCAAATTTTATCAAGGTCAACCACAGATCTGGACCTTAGAGGCAAACCCTGACATTGATCCTTGGGCCAAATGTAGGCTCAAAAACCCAGGGACAAGTTGAGAACTGACTTGTACCCCGGGGAACAATTTGAGATCTCGACTTCTACCCCTAGGACAAGTTGAAAGGTAGATTTGTCCTAGTTAGAATAAACCTAGATTTTGTCAGGATGTCAGGGAATGCGATAGGATACGAGAGGAGGAAATGCATGTTGATAGGATCAAGCATAATGGACATTTGAACCTCGAAATAATCAAAATGGGGTCTAATAGGTCATAAAGCCTCCAATTACAGGTGCTAACTTTTTAGGATGATACAGTAATATAATGAGAACCCTCAAGAACATGGTATCTCTCAAACAATAATGAGTGCAATCTTCTTTAAAATAATGAAAGGTCTTTTTAAAACAACAAGGGAACAAACCCTTGTATTGTTTTCCTATAAACTATGTCTTGCAAAGGATCCCTCATAGCTCTATTTTATGTCTTGTTAACTATCATACTACCCTCTTAGGTGAGATCGGTGGTTTGACATTGACAAATAATTGTTATCCCTCTTTACTATTATGATTCCTTATCATAAGAGATCATTGTTCCAAGCCTTATAAAATCAGTGCCTTAACATTTCTAGAATCATTGTAATGGTCAAGGCCTTATCTCACATTCCTTGTTAATGATTATATATTCAAGATCAATACTCTATCCTTGAATTTTCTTCTTATCCCTTTGACAACCATTGAATATCTATTTACCCCTACTATAAAGTATTTCTTAACATTATTGAAGGAATTGACTTTTGTTTTTATTACTGTAATCATGATTTTGAAGTTGAAATCACTATCTTCGTGCATTTGTTGAATGCAAAATTTGACAACCTCTTCATGAACCTACCTTGATACAAAATCACCATTTTTTTCTTTTGATACCATTGTTTAACTTATGATGTTGATGACAATGGTTCAACATTCTCTTTATCACTAAGACAATGCATGATCATATCTTTGTTCTTTGATTGTAACTTCATTATTAATGACATTATATTTTACTCTCACCAATCATGATTTATTTTGACTATTTTATATCATTGATTGGATATTTAATCTTGAAAGTCACTTTCCATGCTCTGTCTTCTTGTGCTTTCATGATTACTTTGTATGACATATTTTTAATCTTTTGACATAACATATGACTGATTTTCCATATGAATTCTTTGTATATATTTATTGTTCAAGAAAGTCATGTAACATCAAAAATAATAATGGATTTATGACTTCTATGATAGCAATGTGTCTTATGCTCAAACTCCATCTCTTACACCTTTTCTCTTTGTATTTTGCATGCTATGAGACAAAGAATGTCCTTTAAAAAGACTGATATTATTGTTCTAAGATAGTAAATACCTTCAAGGATGGTTTAGATCAATGGGACAATGAATGACTTCTTAAAATAGTAATCATTTCAAGGATACGAGGCTGCAATCTTTGTGTGATTATTTATAACAATGTTTTGATCTATTTGCCTCTATGCTTAGATAGAGTTTAAAGCTATGGTGTTTTTAACAAATAAAATCATGAAAATCATTGAAAGGGCACTAAAATAAATAAAGAAGGCATCAAAGATAAATGAATGATTGGTAAAAACCCTTGTAAACCCTTTCCAATAAAAAATATAACTAGATTTTCAAATGAACACTATCAAAGAAGTGTGAAATCATATTAAAAAACCCAAATGTGTCTTGAATTCTGTACAAACCATGGGTATGAAACTTGTAGTTCTTTGACTTTATCTTACTATTATAATTAGAAAAATAGATTCTCTTTGATAGGGATCGAGATTCTTTTCACCTCCACTGCTATTTCTTTCAAAAAATCAACTATTTCTTTTCAACACAACTTTGTCATCATCAAGAAAACCTCTATTCATGATTGTAACTCTGTCTTTTGCAATGAATTGTTCAATTTGAAACATATTATTAAACTTGAAGATACTGAGATGGTTGAATGAATTGTTATTGAAGAAGATACGAGTCATTAACAAATGCCTAAAAGAATTGAGGATGCAAAGATAGCTACCTTGACATGTCCTTTCGAGCCACCAAAGATAGAAGATGAGATATTTTTTAATTTTCACTTGATTTTGTATTTTTTAGAAATGTATGTTTATGGGATGACATAGAATACATGGTATTATTATTCTTTAAAGGATTCTATCTCGATGGAAGATCACCTACTTTACAAGCATGAGGATGGTGGTTCCCTAACGTGAATCAATCAATTAACAGTAATTAGTGAATAAATGACTAAATAGATAACTGATTGATGACAAAATAATGATTAAAATGATTTGATATACTACCAATGGATGAAAATCAATTAATACAAATAACTAATTATACTACCAATGGACATAGATTTGTGAATACAAATGACTAAATATACTACCAATTGCCAATAATTAATGATTAAAATGACTAAATAAATGACTAGCACGTGACTAAATAAATAACCATTTATCAATAATCAATTACTAAACTAACAACCAAATCAATGACTAAACCCATGACTAAATTGATCAATCGAAATAACCAATTGATGACTAAAAATGGTTCAGTCATAAATCTGGTCACATTATGAATGACCAACAATAAACTACTAATGATCATGTGACTAAGATTAGTTATTTATAGGTAATTTTTAGTAGTTTTTAAGTCATTTATTTTTGTTTTCCTAGATAGATAGATATTTATTTGATGAAAATTGAGATAGGTTATTGTAGTTGGAATTGAAATTTCCAATCTTAGATTTAAACAAAAACAATCTAGGTATCCTAGACTCTATGAAACATTGCATTAAATTTTGACACTTAGTCACTCTTAGGTCTCTTAAGAGACTTTTCTATATCACTGTAACCCAAGAGGATTAGGATCCTTAAACAAAACACTAAAATTCACCCACCACCCCAATATTATAATGATATTTAGTTATCCCAATGATATGCAAATTTAAAAAAATATGGCTCTTGACACCCTTACATTGAATGTGAATGAGACATTTTACAAGAATGGCTTCATTATCATTATAATATAATATGTTGGAGATGATGAAATAAAGATACGTTATTGTATTCAAACATGACATCCAACCATAGGTAAAAAGACATTTTAATATATTGTATATTTTAAAAAAATGCTAAGTCAAAATTTGACACTTTTGGTTATTAAGAGACTTTACTGGATGACTACAACCTAGAATGATCAAGACCATTAAAAAAAGAAAGGAGGTCTCCAATAGAATTAACCCACCCATCTTGATATGTTTAAACCTCAATTTAGTCCTACAAGGTGAAAAAAATATGGCTCTTGTAATCATAGCACTAAACACATGAATAAAGTATTTTACTAGAATGCATTTATTGTCAACACGATCAAATATTTTGGAGATGGGAAAACTAACATAGGTTATTGTAGCTAGACTTGATGTACAACTATACGTATGAGCAATACTCCTAGGTGCCACAAATTATAAGAAATACTGCATCACTTGGTTTGGGACTTTTTGTTATTGGGTTTTTTAGAGACTTTGATGGATTACTACAACCTATAAAGATCACAACCTAGTGGAAATGAAAGCAATCCTCTATGAGTATTTACTGACCCTGCACCCAAATATTTTCATAACCCTAGATTTTGGTTTGATGAGGTCTAGAATAAGAATATGGCTCTTGAAACCATTACACTAAATATAAAAGAAACTTTCAAAATAAGCATCCATTGTTAGCATAGTCAAATAATTTGAAGTTAGGGGAACTTGACATAAATTATTGTAGTGTGAATTAACATCCACCTTTAAAGGTGTGAAAAAATATTCCTAAGTACCATAAGTTTTGAAAATATTACCTCAATTTTTGACAATTTTTTTTCTCTTAGGTATCTTAAAGATTTTGTGAGATTATTGTATCCTACAAAAATTAGGATCTTTTAGCAACAAAAGAAGGCCCCCACTAGCATTCACTTACCAATAACCCAATACTTTTTTACCCTCAAATTGGTTCCATACAGTGCATAAATGACTCTTATAATCCTTACACTAAATGAAAATAAGGTATTTTGCAAGAATGTATTTGTTGTCAACATGAGTATAAGATTTGGAGTTGAGGGAAACTAACATAGGTGATTATAGTAAAAAATAATATCGACCAATAAGTGCCATAATTCTAACAAATATTTCACCAAAGTTTGGCACTTTTTTGTTGTTGTGTTCCTTAAGAGAATTTATCATAATGTTATAGCTTGGAAGGGTCAAGACCTAGTAGAAGTAAAAGGAGGATTCCACTAGAATTCACCTACCCACATTTATTTTTCACCTCTTTATTTGGTTTATAAGGATCAAATCAAAAAATATGGCTCTTGGAACTCTTATACTAAACATACTAAGCCATTTTATATAAGATTTTTTTTTCTACATATTCAAATAGTTAAGATTTGAAAAAATTAGAGTTAGGTTATTGTATTCAATCTTGACATACATCCCTAGGTGAAAAAAATATTCCTATGTACTATCAATTCTAAGAAATTCTATATCAAAATTTGGCACCTTTTTGCTCTAAGTTTCTTAAGAGATTGTCAAAGCATTATATAATAGAAAGATCAAGGCTAAGGGGTAATGAAAGGAGGCATCCATTAGCATATAACCAACCAAAAAAATTGTTCATTCTATTGGTTTATTTCCACGAGATGTAGAATAAGACATGTGGCTCTTATAACCCTTACACTAAATATAAAGGATGGATTTCTTAAGAATGTGTTTGTTGTTGATAATCAAATTATGTCAATTTAAGAGAAATTGAGATGAGATATTATAGAAAAATATAAGATGTATGCTTGTTAATGGGCCTCATTGGGCTAGTCCAATTTCTCTAGATCACAAATCTATTGAATGGGTTAAATTGGAAGAAGGGTGGATCGAAGTGAACTTTTATGGGGCTGTGAAAGGCAATTTGAGCCCTTATAACTTGTTGGATACATGACAAAGAATAGTTAAGGACATATTATTTCTTTGGGTTCCAAAAGGCTTTGGTATATGATGAATAATGAAGCAAAGGAACATGTAGCACTCTAGGAAGTTTACATGGCCAAAAAATTTCCGGTTGCAAAATTGCAAAGATTCATTAATTATTATAAATGTAATAATCTAAGGAAAAGCATTAGCATGGGATTTAAACATATATGTCAAGGTGATTTGTAATTTTTTAAATACCTTTAAGGATTTCAAAATATCTCATATTTTGAGGGGAACTAATGAGATGATAGAAAAGATATCAAATATGGCGGTGACATTAAATGAGCTTTATGTGGAAGAATTTTGGGAGGATTATCAAGATTTAAATATTGATCCCCTTGACATGTCCTACATCACTGATGGAAGGCAGTAATAATGACATGAAAATTTGACATACAAGCCATATGTTTCAAGGAATTTTATGGGAAAATTTTGATATTATTTTCCCATGTTCTACAAATAAGATGAGTGAGTGTGAAGAGAAAAATTGTAGATAAGTGGTAGGTTGTGCAAAAAGGAGAAGAATTGGGAGGTGGTAGGAGTAGAATATGGAGGCCAATTTCACTCTCTTCACACAAAAAAAATTTCATTTATTGGGAAGATCTCAAAGAAGTGTTTGAGGAGTGTTTTCAAGATACACGAGCCCAACTTTTTACAAATTATCGATATCCTATTGGGAGAAGGAATCATGAGGATGGAGCATATGTACATGACCAATGTGGATATTGCATCCATGTCTTTATCCTAGGGACAAAGATTGGACAAAGAGGAGGAGGAACATGAGTTATGAATAAATGTGTTAGGAAGAAGTGGTTGAATGTAATAAGATCCATGATGGTAATAGCCTTGTCAAGAAAGGGTGTCTTAGTGTAGCATGGGGACTAGTTGAAAATTGGTGGAAATGAATAGTCAACTTGCCTATTTATAATCTAGAGTACATTTGAGAAAGGGAGGAGTGTAAAATAGAAGCCAAAATGGGATGTGACACTCTCAAAGGCTTTCTTAGAGAATGAGAGGTGGTGAAGAAAGATGTTGAGAATGCAGCCATGAAGAAATGTGTGAAAGTACCAAAATTTGATCTAGAGGACTACTAGATCAACTATCCTCTCAAGCCATCACATGGGAAAAATAGTAATTCTTTGTGTGTGTTGTTTTTGTTATCTTTTTTTTTATGAAATTTTATCCCTCTTTGTCTTGAAAAAATATGGTTTTTAAGAAGTTTTGGATAAGGTTTCTTAGTGGTGGATTTCAGTGGCTTTTGGAAGCCAAAGGATGTGATGAATTTTTGTGTTTGTAAAATTTTGATACATATGGCCCTATAATTGCACTGGGGGTTTTTGTAAACTATTTTTTAAAATATATATTATTGCATATGAGTTGGGTGTAGAGGATGCTCAATTTTTTTTATTGTATCTAGGTTGGTTTTTTGGAAAGTGATAGATGATGCCAGTTTTCTAGACTAGGTTTAGTTGTTGGGTGGTGGTATTGGAGGTTTATACTTTCCTACTCTATGCTTATTTAAATTTTATATTTGGAATAATAAAAATATACAAAATACTCTTGATAGAAAAACTAAGATCCAAATGTAGATGTAAAGAAACATTCCTATGTGCCATAAAATCAAAGAATCGTTATGTCAATGTTCGAAAATTACTTCTCTTATGTCTCTTAAGATACTTGACACTAGCATTAATTCACCCAACATAGTGTGTTCACACTCTTGGTTTATTCATATAATATATGGAATATGGATCTTGGCACCCTATACTAAATGAACCTGAGACATTTTGTAAGAATGCATTTATTGTTTCCATGGTCAAACAATATATATTTGACAAGAAGTAAGATAGATTATTATAATTCTACCTAACATCCATGTTTAGGTGTAAAAATAATTCTTGGGAGCCATATAATTTCCTAATTGTAGTGTCAAGTTTGGCACATTCATCCGCTTATATATGTTAAGATACTTGTTAGATTGTTATATCTTGGAAAGATTGAGACCAAATTAATGAAGGAGAGCTCCAATAGAATTCACCCACCCATCATAATCTCGCTTGGGTTCCCAAGGTACAAAACAAATACATGGATCTTAAAACTCTTACATTAAACATGAATAAGGTATTTTTAAAATAATATATTAATTGTTGATAAAATTAAATGGTTTAGAGTTGAGGGAAACTAAGATAAACTACAATGGGTAGACTTGACATTACTTGTAGGGGCAAGTAAAATAATTTTATGTGCCAACAATTCTAATAACTATTGCATAAAAATTTGTCAAGTTTTTGCTCTTAGATCTCTAAGAAAACTTTATCTATTCATTATTGGATGGAAGTATTAGGACCCAATGGAAGAAAAAAGAGCTCACCATTAGCATTCAATTGTCCAACCTTATGTGTTTCATCCCTTAGTTTGGTTCCAAAAGGTATAAAATAAAAAAGTATGGCTCTTGATATGTTTTTCGTTCATTATCAACATTGTCAAATTGTTTGAATTTAGCAAAAACTAATATATGTCATCTACCCACATATGTAAATAAAACGTTCCTAGGTGCCTAAAATATGAGAAAAGTTACATGAAATTTTGATACTTTTTTCTTCAATGTCTCTTTGTAGACTTTTTAAAGTCATTATACCTTGGAACCCTTTGGAAATAAAAGGATGTCCTTAATAGAATTCATCTACCCACCCCAATGTGTTCAAATCCTAGTTTTGTCCCCTAAGTTGTAAAATGAAAATGCTCTTGGCAATCTTACACTAAATAAAAATGAGGCATTTTAAAAGAATGTGTTTGTTGAAATAGTCAAGTAGTTTGGAGTAGAGGGAAGCCAAGATGGATTGTTATAGTTAGACTTAACATCCAAAGGTTAGTGCAAACATACCATTTCTATGTGCCTCTAAAATTTGAATAATATAACATTGAAGTTTGATACTTTTTTTCCCCTCTTAGGTCACTTAAGAGGCTTTGTCGAATCATTGTAACATTAAAGATTGGGAAAATTTAGTAATGAAAGGGAACCTTTGATAGAATTCAACCATCCACCTCAATATGTACACTCCCTCATATGGTCAAGTGTGAGGTAGAAAACAAAAAATGTGTCCCATGAAACCCTTACATTGAACACAAATTAGATATTTTACAAGAATACATTTATTGTCAATACATTTCAATGATTTGAATTTGAGGGAAATCAAGTAAGGTCATTATAGTTTGGGTTGGAAATGAAATATAGGTGTAAATAGAACATTCATGGGTACCACAAAATTTGAGATACATTATGTCAAAGTATAGTCTCTCAAGAGACTTTGCCAAATTATTGTATTGACCATGACAATGAATAGAGGTATTCACCATAATTCACCTCCCCACCCTAACATTTTTACCCCCTTCATTTGGTCCAAGAGGTTTAAGATAAAAATATGGCTCTTGAAACCCTTACACTAAATGCAAATGAGACATTTTTTGTAAATACATTTGTTGTTGGCATGATTAAACAATTTAGAGTCAAAGAAAACTAAGGTAGGTTTTATAGTCAAACTTGATATCCACCTATATTTTTAAATAAATATTCTTAGGTGCCACAAAATTTAAGAGTCGATGTATCAAAGTTTGGCACTATGTTTCTCTTACTCTCTTCAGAGACTTTGTTAGGTCATTCTAGCTTGGAAGGATTGAGACCTAGTGGAAAAAAGTGGTATCCACTAGAATTTACCCAACTCACTTTGATCATATAAGGTGTAGAACAAAAAAAATGTCTCTTGGCGTTCTTGTATTGGATGTGACTAAGCTATCTGAAAATAATGTACATTCATCATTGTTGTAGTCAAATGGTTTAGACTTGAGAGAATATGAGATTATATTATTTTAGTCATATTCAATATCCACTCATAGGTGCAAATGTAACATTCTTATGTATCTTAAAATTTGAGAAAAAATGTGTTAAAAATTGATAATGTTCACTCTTATATCTTAAGATACTATACCATACCATTCTATCTTAGAAGGATCAAGACCATTTGACAACAAAAGGAGGCATCAACTAGAATTCATCCCTGCACCTCAACATGTTATTGCCTTTAGTTTGTTCCCTCAAAGGGTAAAATAAACATATGGCTTTTTACTAGCCTAGTATTGAACACAAATTGTTGTATTAAAATTTGGCACTTTTTTCCTCCTAGGCTCTTAAGAGACCTATTAGATTGTTGCACCCTAAAAGGATCAAGACCATTTGATAGTGAAAGGATGCCTTGGCTAGCGTTCACTTTTGAACCAATTTTGAACCAATTTTTTCACCCTTTATTTAGTCTCATGAGGCACAAAACAAAAAGTATGGCCTTTTGCACTCTTATACTAAACAAAATTGAGGCATTTTACCAAAATGCATTCATTATTAGCCTAATTAAACGATTTAGGGTTGAGGGAAGCCAAGATAGCTTGTAGTTCATAAGGATTGTGACCCATGTAAAGATAGAAATTATACTATTTTCACTCATTATACTGTTTCTTAAAATGTTTTTCTTTACTCTAGAAAGCTATCATTTGTTCAAATGTTCTTTTACAAGTTTGAGTGCAAGCAAGGAAGGTTGCACGAGAAGAGTCTCATCTTCAAGAGTTGCTTGACCATTGGGGTAATGCCTCTTGCATTATTGTTAGAGACCCTCTAACTTTGTCCTCATCTTGTAGCCATTTGTCCGCTTGTGATTGAGGCAGAGGGAGGAGCCACTTGGCTCATTACTAACCATCTCCTCATCTCAAGCTCCTCTCCACCACTTTGGTGGCCATTGATGCTTGTCACAATCTAACTGGCAATGCTATGCTTCTCCTCCCCTTGGAGTGCCACTTTTAGATGCCCTATTTAGGGGGGGGCATCAACTGCTGGTGCTCATGGATAGCCTGACATTGATTCCTCTAAGTGGTTTCCTCATTTGGCCTTGGTGATTTCTCTGACTTCAACCTAAGATAAAGATAATAAAGAAGATTTTAAAAGGGTAGGAATATTCTTGACATCATTTTAAACCCTATTGATATATGAGAAACCCAAGTGATCAAGACCCTCTGCCTCTTTTACTTGGTACTTTTGCTACTTAACGACTTTATCTTTTATTGCTTTGTTCTATTCCAAGTTGTGCCTCATATGACTCTCAAGATGTGACCTTGTATCCACCCACCCACCCCTTTTTTACAAATATATTTATTATTGTTTTCTAATTAATAGGATGTTAATACAATTATTCATTAAAAAAACATACTTTAAAACATCGAAACAATCCAAAAGAGAAAGAGAGAACAGAAAGTGAAGGGGCATTTCTCCTCTACAAGAATTAAACGTTAAGACCTACGACTTAAAAAAATTAAACCGAACATATAATATACCGCGTTATTTTGGCGCATAGAAAGAAATACTTACTAGCAGAACTATGGTAATCCATTGAAAGAAATAAATACTAGCAGTAGAACTATGGTAATCCATTGATTTTGCCTCGCAAATGGGGCTTAAGCAGAAAGGGCCAAATACGTATTAGCTGAGTTAAGTCCTATTACTCGGGGGCCGTTACTAGTCTTTTCTTCCAAGAAGCCAGCCAAGAAGACACAGGTTTCATGCCTGATGTTCACTGCCTTTTTCTTTCAGGTAAGTAAAATCTCTTTCTGTGATTTGGAAATCTGAATGACTGTGGAAAATTTTTGGAAATCCAGTTTTGGGGGTTACTGTTGTGTGTTTGATGGAATAAAATTTGGGTATGTACACTGAATGGGGATGTATTGATGAATTCTTTTCGGCAGTTGGTGTTATTTTAGTCTATAATAGCCGTGTCTTAAGCAATCAATGAAAAAGGTGGAGATTTTGGGCTCGTTTTTGCATCTATACAAGAGAGCTTTTTTTTTACTGATTGATAGAAGGCAATCTATTTTTCAATTTTTGACATCGTGAAAACAAAACTGAGAATGGAGAGAAGGATGATTTTAAATTATGGGTTTGTTCTCTCTAGCACTCTCACTATGTTTATAAGGAATTGATTAGCAGAGGGCTAATTTGAACAGGCGTTTCTATTTTCCCACAGATTGTTATTGTGGCTCATAAACAGTAGATAGGTTTTTGAGAAGAGTTGATTTGGGAACACTATAATTGGTTATTCAATTTTTCTTGTGGCCACCTTCTTTAGATCTTACATTCAGATCCCACATGTTGTTTGACATTCCTTTTGAAATACCTGGGAACAATTTTGGGCATGCCAGGCAGGCGCCCTCGCACATTGCACCCTGTGGGTGTGGTGCCTGCCTCCTTGAGATCCCTGGTGTCTGATTCTCAACGGGCTAGACTGATGAGCCGGTTGTTCTTCTGTAGATTCCTAGGTGGGGTTTTAGTTCTCGCATTTATCTTATTCCGAGCAGTGACCACTGGCCAATTCTATGCACCTCGACCCAGTACAATGGACAATCCTAAACTAGATTCTCAGAAACGATTAGTTCTTATGACCCTTGAGTACAAGAAATCTACATTCAGTGGCAATGGCGTCTATGCTCAATCCATAGCAAGATCTCTGGCCAAGAGGGGGAATCATGTCTTGGTGGTGAGTGCAAAGCCAACAAACAAGACCATTAATCTAAACAATGGTGAGGTTACCATGCAGGGAATATTACAAGAGACTGAATTAAGGATGTATGAAATAGATGTGGAAGTAGAGGGATCTAGATGGGGAAGATTGGACTGGAAAAGTCCATGGGGTAATTTTGCAGATGGCATCACAGAAAATGTTGTCAAAATGGTTGTTGAATTCAATCCATCATGGATTTTGGTTGTAGACTGGTCTGCACTTCCTGCATATTTACACCTCAGGGAGGCTACAGGGATCCAGCAATGTCCAATGGCCTTTCTGAACTTCCGCATATATTATATATCAGAATATAAGGGCAATGAGGGAATAAAGGAGAAGGATTTCTATAGGGATATGGAGTCAAAGGCTGTGTCACTAGCCTCTGCTATGGCTGCGTTGAGTTCTAGAGATGCTCACATACTCTCAACAGAGCTGGGATCTGGCATTTCTCCAGGTGTTTTGCCTAAGCCCCTGTTTCCTCCTCTCCGAGAAGACATCCGGTCATTGGCTATGTCAACATTGAAGAGTTCAGGAGAATGGAAGAAGGGAAGAAAGTATATTTCATGCTGTGTCCGTCTTTCTCCAGAGAAAAATGCCGATCTTTTTGCTTCTATTGTTGAATCTCTTGCAGGTTTTATGGAAGATCAAGGCATTTTACCTTTTCTATGTGGTGGAGCTCATGGCGGTGGAGAGTATGCAGAGAGTATTAAACAGAGGGTGAGGGTTGCATTTCCAAAAGCAGTGATTTATGAAGGTTTTATGGGTCCAACTCAGCTTGCCGATGTTTTTTCTCAAACACTATTGAATGTACATCCCTGCATTTATGATGCATATGGAATGACCATAGTGGAAGCAGCTGCTTTTGAAGCTCCTTCAATTGTGCATGTTGGCTCAGGTGGTGCAGTTGGAGCTGCAGAGTTTTTGGATCCTGAGAAAGGACAAGTTTTTGGTTTAGATTTGTGTGCTCCTATAGAAACAATTTCCAGCAAGATAAAGGGGTTGATTATTGATGATTTGAAGCTAACCCAGATTGGTAGGGAAGCAGGTTTGCGGAGCCTTTCATGGGACGAAGATGCCAATGCAGGTCAACTCCTGAAAATTCTGGAGAGTTCCTCTGGCACATCGAAATCAGATAATGGAATCCAAAGTTTGGAAGACTACAAGCACAAATAAAAGGTCAGGATTGATTTTGTCAAATCTTCTCCGTAATTCTAAAAATTAAAGTCTTAGAAAATCCAGTATATTGGCTTGGAAGCATTAATAACACTTTATTGGTCACAAGACTCTTTTCTAGTTGTTAAAGGACACTCTGCAATATGCCAAGGTATGCAGAAGTTTTCGCAAACTGAAGAAATGGCCTTTTCTTTTGCTTTTGCTATTTGTGTGCCAGTCAGTATGCTTCTTCATCTGTGTGATATTGAATCGCAGTAAGTTTTAACAGAGAAGCAGCACTGAATTCCGATTCATTCAAATAAGAAATCTGATGTAAAATAGTAATGCAGTCAGTTCCAGTGAACAGTTAATCTCTCTTTTGGCTTCCAATTTGGATAATATTAAAAAAAAGAATTCAGGGTGCATCCTCCTTCTGTAGTCTTTACCCTTTCGTCAACTATATGCTATATATGATTCTTATCTTTTCAAGAATCAATTTGCATCCATCACGAATGCTTTCCCAGCTTCTTTCCAGGTAAGATTCATTATAGAATATATGTATGCATATCCTACCCAGCACATTTTATTGGCTGGATATGCCTACATTGCATTTGCAAAAAATCTGCTCTATACAGGGACCTTTGCCTTTTGGATTTTGAAGACCTATGATGGTTTTGGACGCATCTCCAATTTCTGAACCAGGATACACGCTCTCATGATTCACAGAGCACTATGATGGCCCAGTCACTATAACAAATCCAGTCTGTCATTTCATTTAACATGCACGTTGTAATTACTTATATGGTTTACAATTGGTGGACTAAATTTCTCACATCTGATTTAAATTGTTGAAAATAATGCTCACAAGCATTCTTTGTGGATTACAATTGGTGGATACACTCACCCACTTCTGATAGGAGTTATGTAAGGATGAGATTTTATTAAGGCATTTGGTGTAATGAACTACAGATCTATTCTGTCAATTGAAGGCAGTACCAGTTGTCCCATGAAGATGCCTATGGTATTTTGCTAGCTAAACAGAAATTTCAAATCATATCACATGTTGCTGCTATAAATATTTGGCAATTTTTGGATACTGATTTTATTTTGAATCTAAATAGTGGTTACATGTTTTATTTGTGATGAGTATGGACACTTTTCAATCAACTTTGTACCTACCTAAATTTTTTAAGGATTTAGGAACTATATAAGGCTTCAAGGCAAGTTGGATGGTGTTAATTCTGGTCTTCTAATTTTTTCCACATTAGCACCATGCATCTTTTTAAACTACAGTTGCTGGTTTTTTTGGGGCCTTATTAAGGGGATTAAACTCTTATCCTCTGGTTTTAGGGGTCATTGAGCCCAATGGGGCTTGAACCTGGGTGTTTCGCAACTTTGCACTTCAATGCTCTGTCTCAATTGCTGCACCCAGCCATGACACAGGGTTTAGTTAGTGGCATGGGAATATTCTAATCAATATGTATTGATTCCCTTGGCTTATTGACATGGAGAACCAGTTTGGTGTTTGATGTTATTATGTTAACTAATGTTAAGAACTTAAGATCGAAAGCAATGTACAAAGATCCTCTTACAGAGTAACTTTGTATGGATTAGCAATTTGCTTTGCCCTGAGGAATGATGATCAAATGTAATTCCTATCATGATTTAGTGTCAAATTATCAATCCATTGGTAACAAAATCTATAATCTTGAGCTGTGCTTTTTCCTTCAATGTTATCTATCAATTGTTATAGTTTTTCATGCTTCCATGTATTCTGTTGTAGAGATATATGCACTTCTTCAAAATATGATCCACGGACATGGCTTTGCTTGAGTGGTTGGGTTTTGGCTCAATAACTGGTTTTAGATGTTCTTGCATAACTCATGCATGTGTTTTGAGACCTGTTTAAGGCAGATACTTTGAACAAGAACATAGAGCTTAAAGGAATTTTTAGTGTTGCAACTTATACGGTATTGCGATTGAGACAGCTTGTGGGCATCCGTTTTAAGATAGGAGTGATCATCCCTTTTCTGTGTTTTTTCAAGTTTACATAGTAAAGATTATGAAGCCAGAAGTTAAAAACAAAAAAGAAAAAAGGTTTCTGAAGGATTCTGTGGAATCAATTCATTGGATGAGGTGTTGTGGGAGTGTTTTTTTAATCATCTTTCTTTACTTCATTTGTTGTAAACTTGCTTTTGTGCATGGGAACCATAAATTTTTCAAGCCCACTTTGGACTTAAAACAAAAAATGTGAACTGAACATTTTATAGAAAAAAGGTAAGCTATAACGAAGATAAATGAAATATACGAAGTTCCAGCAAATACTATTGGATTTTACATGGCAGTGGGATTGAAGTATTTATATATCCCCAAAAAACTAAAATGGAATTTGAAACTAATCAAATATGAAATATATGCTTTTAATTATTGAAATCAGCAAAACAAGGGTGCTGACCCTTATAAAAACAGATCAAAACGACCATTTACAACAAGGTCATGAACAGATCATTAACAGCACACTAGCATGATTACTAATAACCCACATCAAGAGTGGATAGACAACTCACTCATAGTGTGGGGAGGAGAATGGGGTACGGAAGAATGATTTTTTCTACGCCTTTGGACAACTCTCCAAGCAATACTGTCATTGGGATCCTCATCACAAGGGGGAACAAGTAGTGGAGCCCGCATTGTGAGATTGTCAGCACAAGGGGTAGAGTGTTGAGAAGGCTGCACATCATCCGCTGAAGATTGGAGCCTATCAGGAGCAGAGGAAGAAGGGTCCACACTGCCAGAGGGGGCTGCACCAACATCAAGCGGTGGAGTAGGATCCAACGGATTGAGGATGCTAGATTTGTAGCAGGGAATCATCCAAAGGGGAGTAATCATTAGCTTGTGAAGCATCATTAGAGGAAGAATCAAAAGCCAAGATAGTCAAATGTTAATCATTAGCATCCTTCCATCAGGTGGCATTGCATGTACGACACAAGAGAGCAATTTGTTGCTAGGGTACTAGTACAGAAGCATTGGCAACATCGAAAGGCGAGGCCCTCATAATCCATTGATTGAGTCCATGGCTTATCCCCCACCATGAGGACCACATCTCCGGAAGAGGTGTGGAGATAACAATGTCAACCAAAATGCGTGCAAAGATAGAGAGACCCATGGTGGTTGTGGTATCACCCACCTTTAAAAAAGAACCAATAGAGTTACCGATGACCTCAAAATAAGAATTCTTCCAAAAATGAAGGGGAAGATTGGGAAGAGGAACCCACACTAGAGGTACATTGAGTGATTTAGTAAGAGGGTTGAGGGAGACTGTCCAGGGTTTGGCAAAAAGAGAGTGAGTCCCCCAAGTGCACAACTTGCTCAACACCAGATCTCAATCATCAAAATAAACAATTTAACAATATAAAACCCCTTAGCACAGGGGAAAAACTCAATATTACCAGAAACCAAGGGCCTCCAAGAACTCGTCACCCAATGGTGAAGTTCAATAAAAAAGGCCAGAAACCAACAAATCTACAAACCAACCCACAACGTTGGTAGATGTGCACATTTTCCACCACATCAAGGCCACAAAACACCACAGAGGAGGTCTTGGCACGAGCCAAAGGTTGAGGTTTTGCCTTAGGAGAAATAGTAGCAACAGGTTTGACAACTTGAGGAAAACTTCACTTAGCAGCCTTTTGAGTGGGTGGGGGAACAAGACCCCCACATTTACAACATTTGCATACCAGGTCTCGTAGAAGAGCCAGAAGCACCCAATCTAGCAAATACTGCCTCAACACAAAAAATGTCAATGTCAACAACCACTCCATTCGTAGGCACCAAAACCCCCTCACTAGGGGTTGGAGCAAAAGAAGAGACACCTTGCTTATTGCAGACACCAACACTAGACACAGCTAGTGCAACAGGGGCAAGAGCTGTTGGAGACATTTCAAATTAGTGACATGTTATTTTATATGAAATATATGTTACATCTTATATAAATTAGTTAAAGGAAAAAAATAAGCTATCTAATTTAAGATGAAGAGCTGAGATTGATGTGCATAAAATTTAAATAAATAAAATAATCATAGCTGTCGCTAATTTATGTGCTATTATATTATAAAATTGACACTTGTTAGGCAACAACCTCAAGGCTAAGAAAATTACTATTAGATGATCAGATTCATTCATGTGCCCATGAAATTGATCTTGATGCATGAGGATTTAAGCTACATGAAAGTTGATATTTGAGACCTAATTGCCTTGAGGTTAGGAATTTGTGTATGAAAGGGTGGTGTTGATAGAGATCGTTAAGTAGTTAGAAGACAAAGACGTTCAATTGAAAATTTGGTGTCAGTTCAAGAGTTTAGTACAATGAAGACAAAAAACAAACATGTAGTAATGCCTTAATTGCTATTAAATGTAGACGATTCAAAAATTGCATGGTTTGTATATCATGGCTAACACACTCTTTTAGTTGTAGGTCCCAAAATAGGTTATAAGCGACACTTTTGTGTATGCATGTTTGGATTCTTCTTGAGAAGTTGTGTGATTTAAAACTGGCAATCACACCTTGCTGTGCAATAGATACACTAAAGAGGCGTGGAAGGTTGATAAGGGTAAATTTTGGTATATATCTATGTTGTACATGAGTTCAATTGGTAGAAAGAGATATAGCGGTAGAGAGAGGGAGAGATATAAGGGTAGAACTTGTTTGCATGAAGGATTCATTGTAAGTGTGCGATTGTGCACTTTGATTAACTTAACATCTTCAAAGTATCATATCATCCAAACATAGTCATTCCAATGAGGTAATGCTCCATATTTGAATTAGATTGTAACAACCATTGAAAGAGGCCTTCATCCCTACAAATTGAATAAATTTCATCCACGCTAAACCTCTTAATTAGTCTTTTGGGTGCCTTCTCTATATTGGTTGGGCAAACTTACAAGACAAAATATCTTCACCCTTTTTAGTTCAAGAGAAAATATAAATTGTTTACAAGAGGGAACAATTTAAAAATTCCCCAATATTACAACTAAACCGTGTAGAGAACACTTAAGTAGATAAAAAAGATGAATGGAAAAAAGTAGATAAAAAAGATGAATGGAAAAATATATTCATAAGGCTTATGGAACTAACAATCCAATTGTAATCGGCCTATTAATGGACCTCTTTGGGTAAAACCAAAAGTGAAGGATTGTAAAACTATCGACTGAATCAAACCAAAAGAAGGATGGATCAAAGTAAACTTTGATGAAGCATCTAAGGGCAACCAAGTTTGTTAGGGGCAAGATATTTAGCGTGGGATTGGATAGGAAGTGTTGTGGTAATGGGAGCCAAGAATAATTGAAGAAGTTTAAAATTTGCAAGTTTTTGGTACAAATTTTGTTTTTTTGTTGTGATATAGTATATCCCTTATAAATTTTTGTATGTTCCATTAGCAATTGTTGATAGTAGCAGGTATACAGGGAAATGCTCTAAGCAAAAGTTTATATTCTGTAAAAGGAAGTTATGGACTAATAGTAGTAGGGTGGTTAACATAGAAGTTTAGTGATAACCAATAGGTGTAGGTGGTATGGAGTCCATTTTCAAAGTAATATGGATATGTATTGTTCATACCTTTTAAAATTAATAATATTTATATCAATTACCAATTTTAAAAGAAAAAAACAATCCAATTGCAATAGCACAATTGGATGGGAATTATGATAACTTAAAAGTAGAAGAAAAATGCCAAAAATAATATATGACAATCGTCCATTGCAATAAAAAATTACAATAATTGAAGCTTATTGAAGCAATGAAATTAAATAGTTTCTATGTCAGAATGATTTAATCATTCCTTCTATCAGTAGTAATACGAAACATGTTGAAAATAGATAACTAGAAAGTGTTTGTTTGAAAGTAGTGATGAAAGTTCTTTAATCTCTAATGCAATTTGAAAAAACTTTATTAACTAGCAGTTGCGCCAGAAGAAGGTGCAAGGAGTACGCCGATAGGTCGTAGAGGTGAAAGTTTTATTCCAAAAAATGTATCATTGTAGAAGGAAGTCTTGTACTTAGCAATACCCACTTTGGATGATTTGAAGTTAAAGTTTAGGCAACTTGCATATTTTGAAGGTATAACCCAAAATGTAGCATTTCAATAAATTTGAACACATTAGAAAATGTTCTATTTGTAAAACAAGCACAACAGGTATAAACAAGAACACACAAGGAAACCAAGGCTGTTTTTCGAACAACAATGGATGGAAATAAATATGAAATCTGCACAAAGAAAATAGAGTTGTTTGCATGTCATTGGGTTGAAATAGCTACATCCTGCATGCATTGTTGTTTTACATATTCCAACAATAGAGCCTAGGAAGAGTAGAGCTGAACTATACATACAAGAAAGATGAAATGCAGTAAAGCTTAGGAGGGAATACACTTTTCCTTACATAGCACAAACTAAAATTACACAATAATAAAACAACATAATGATACTTGAGTCTATATATCCAAGAAACTGACAAACCGTAATATTCAGCTCAATCTACAACTACAACAATGACAACTTCCACACATGCAACTTGGTACTCGAAGGAGAGGATATATAGTCACAAACAAAGCATGTACTTTGACATTTCAAGATTGAAGTGCCTCTCATAGACTTTAAAACTATACAATTTACAACACTACACCACTTATTTATCTACAAGTTGATGTAAAAGCATATTTGAATTTTTGCATAATAGAAGGAAGTGTATTCAAGTGCCATTGTAGCAAGATGTTCTGTTGTAGAATGAAGTATGTACAGAGCAACATCCACTTAGGATGAATTAAAATTACAGTACTATATTTGTATGCTGGATTTCCCCCAAAAATGTAGCATTGAAATGATTGGAACACAAAAATAAATGCAAAATAAATGTTGTTGCATTTTTTTTTTGTTTATGCTTCTTCATCAGGTGGGGGAACCTATAGAAGAGGAAAAATTATAAATGGTTAGCAATGGAAATTTGGCTGAAATGAAAGAAGGGAAAAACATGAACCGTAGAACATCAAAAGAGCGTGTGCAAGTAACATCACATATCCAGGCGTCATGCAAGAGCAAGTGTAGGTGAGCCTTTTCTTTCTTTCTAATAAAGTTGTATGGATTCCTTTTCATTTTGTAGTAGTGATCAAAAGAGAAGGCAAGTTCAATGTGAAGGCATTGTAGGGATTTGACTCCGAAGACAACTGTAAAGGTGAGGCCTTGTCTTTCAGTTTTACCTATATCAATTGTGGCTCTATTTAGGGTAAGGCCATGTGATTTGTGTATAGTAATAGCCTAGGTGGTAGTCAGTGGTAGTTGTGTGCACTTGCCTCGAGTTATTGGTTGTATTGGAACAAGGTTTGGATGTTGTTCATCCCAAGGTGGACCATGGTAATTATCAAATTCAACTGTAACATATGTTGGTAATTGTGGGGGCTTACAGCCAAAGGGATATACAATATCTTTGACCTGTCCAAGAGATCCATTGACAAGACCAACTTCTATCCATAGATTTGTGGTAAACATTACATGTTGAAATCTACATAATAAGACTTTTGTGAAAGTTGGTCATCGTTGTCAGGTTCTACGGATTGACGTTGTGAATTGAGTGCAGCACAGAGTGCAATAGGTACATGTAGTTGTTTTAGCCTTTTCCTATTGTGGAGTGCTACTAGTTCATTTGTAGCAAACAAATGTATTGTTTTGTCAAACTCTTTTTGTTCAATTATAGTTAGATGCTTGTTTGTGTGTGTCATTAACAACTGCCAATCATGTTCTGTTGGTTTTGTGTTATGCGTGTTTTGTAATGCTTGACAAAATTTAATTTGAATTGGATCATCACCCTCCTGTCTAAAAATTGTATGCAATGTTACAACAATACTAAATTTGTGCCATAGATTTCTTGTAAGTGCGTGTGATGCATAGATAGGTTTATCCATAACAAGTGGGAGTTGGGCAAGGTCTCCTATTAGAATTATAGATGCCACCAAAGGGGAGGTGTTGTTGTCATGGTATTGCTTCACGTAACCGGTTGTCAATTTTCAATAATAGTTTTGGGCCTATGAAGCTCATCTCATCAATGAGAATGTATTGTATAGTTTTTTTGTCTTCTTGAAATGTTGTCAAAGTCTGTCCTTGTAGTGGTTTCATTTCTCTAATTGGAATCTTGAGGGCTGCATGTATGGTCAACTTGTATATTAAATGCTGCAATTCATGTTGGAGTGAGAACAAGGAGTCAATGTACTCTTTTCGGTTTGTAGCTCTGAAGTGAATTTCTTATGCAATTAATTAGATATGGTTTTCCAATTCCCGTTGTTCCTTGTATGACCATGTACAAAGGTTTTGTTGCACAATTAGATATGGAGTGGCCCTTAATGAGAGAAAGAGCTATTTGTTGTTGAGGCAATATACTATAGTTTTGGTTGTAAATATTAGTGATTGGTTGAATATGTTGTTGAGACTACATGTTCCTATGTACAAATTGAGTTGCAGTTTCATGCAGGTGCGGAGGAACATTGTTTTCTTCCCATATGTTAGTGTTGTCAAAATCACGCTTGGCTAAAAGGTCAAGTTCATTTAAGTTGACACTATTAGCAAGACCCATTTGGGACAATAACTCCCACTCATTCATTGATACAATGTTGGGTCTATCCACCTCACCATCAAAACCATTTTTATCTTCAAAGACAACTTCAAATTGATTTGTACGATCAACATGCCGCACATTATAGTTTTGTGTATTCAAGTGCTTCTAGTTACTAATGATTTCTTCTTTGGTAAGGCCAATATCTTGGTCTATTGCTCGGAAATGTTTGTACAGAAGTAGCTCACTCCAACAAAATGTCTCAAATTGTTCAAAGTCTTCTTTTGGAATAGAAAAAAACTTGGGACAGACTTGGACTATTGCTTTGTCTTTTCTATAACGCCATTTGCATCCTTTGCGATTGGCAGCATATGTGTAAGATCTTACTGATTCAATTAGTTTAACTAGTTCTAAGTGAGGTGGACGTTGTAAGTAGGCTTGTATGTAGCCAAATTGTATCTCATTGCCATTGCTTGTGTGCTTTAGGCAGTGCAAAATCTTTTTACCAACATTCAATGATATAAATTATCGATTGCAAATAACGAGAGGCAATTTTTGTAGCATATGACAAGTTTCTTGTGCACTAATGTCTCTCTCAGCAACAAGTTGGGCTATGAACTTTTGGTATGCTTTTATGGCATGATCTTGTATGCTTGCATCAAAATAGATTCTTGCCAACATATCAACGCAACTCTCAGATTTTTTTCAGCCTTAGATGCATACTTGGTAATGTATTTGAGAACAAGATGTCATGAGGTGACAGGTTGACAATCTATATTTTCTCTCCTTATGGAGAACATATGTGGGTTATGGATGTTCAACTTATCATTATTTCTAAACGGTTCAAAGGATTTGTGTCTAGAGTCATCGCAAACTAATTTTGATTCTTCGCATGTTTTCCAAGGAGCTTTATATCTACATTCCATATGCGTACCCTTTTTAAGAAGGCAAGTTCTTTCAGTATACTTGGTGTGTCTTTGTACACAATTACCAAGATTTTCATAATCAACGTAAGGACTCGTAGCAAATATTTCAAATGTGTTTAGTAGGCATGGATCATCTGTTGGAATTATGCATAGCATGTTTCGTATTTTAGAGCTAGAGCGAGGGTTCCAAGTGGTGAAAAATGTGTCACAGAATGTTGTTGCTCTATTTACTTCAACATGGTTTTCCCAATTCAATGTATCCATGTTGGGTGTATTTTTTAGCCAAATAAATCCATGGATATGTGCAGAACCTCGACTTTGCCATTCATATCGGTACCAGTAGTTATCTATGCCCAAGAGTTTCTCAATTACTTCTTCACGAAAGATTGTGAACTGTTGATGCAGATATAGTATTGTTGTGTGTGGGTTTCTAATAACATTATCTCTGCGTTGTTTGTTGGAGAGTAATGAAGGTATATCATTTGGCGAAAGAACACAATGTAGATCAGACCACTTTGTGTCAACTGCACTTAATGTAAAGAACAATGTTAGAGAACCTATTTGGGTTATCATATTTGTCAATTCAGTGCAACACTTATTCCAATATGAGTGTGTCCTCGTAAGGTTGAGCCAAAATGCATTAGTTCTTTTGCCAATTGTTTGTCAGGTAGGCTAGTTAAGTGGCTACAAAGGTCTTCAATATTGAATGGTACATTATCTTCGACTTTTTGCTTAATGAACACTACAACAAGTGATTGGCTACGATGACACATCATAAGGTTTAGAAGGAAGGATCTAAAGCGTGGGTGATGACCAAATCTATTATCATGATATCACATTAGATGTAAATCATATTCACGGAGTTGCACGTCCCTGGCTCGAGGTTGCACATGTAGTGCATTTCCATTTGGGAAAAGAGTAGGAAATGCCATGTCAAATAAGCCCTCAATAGTGTACTCATTAATAGGGGTTGAACTAATGTGTGGCCAATCAATAATGGTGTTAGGGTCATTTGGGAGGTGCAAAGATTCTTTAATAATTTGTAGCTCTCGACGATTGTTTGGTAGTCTTGCCATAAATGAGGTTGAATATTCTGTTTCACTTTCTAGTTCACTTTCTATGGTTTCAAGTTTAACTTCCCCTAATTCTGGGATTTCAATTTCCCTTTGAATTGTATGAAGCATTCCAAAAACATCGGTAGTGGAAGTAGGGAGCAATGATAATGTAGAGTCATTGATTTCAATGTCCTTGTAGTACAGGTCATATTTGATCTTGTACGCTAGTGCATTATGAACATGACTTCTACTAACATAGTAATCATAATCCTTTCCATGTGTATTAAGTCTACATATTATTAATACATCCAACTCTTGGATTCTACATGGCAATGAATTTGCAATTGTTTTTATATCTAATGCACAAGCATCTTGGGTCTTTGAGCAATCTTGCATCAATAAAAAACATTTCCTATTTTCTGTACCTGTATGTTGTTTGCATTATAGCCGTTGCGGTTGTTGGTTTCATGTTATGCGAAGCGAACAAGATGTTGAGGACCTATTTTGGAACCTTCTCCTACGAGCGCATAAGGATCAGATGGATCATGTCGAATTTAGAGTCGTTTTACCTTGCTGCCAGAGCCATATTTTCCTTCTTTTTGCATGCTGATTGTGCGTCGTGTAGCCATTGATCCTTAATGAATCAACCTTTGCGATCTTAGGGCCTTAAAAGAGGACCTAAAATACTATCCTCACCTAAGACCGCAAATCCTAATTCATCAGGAGTTGGGAGTTATCACCATTTTCCTCGGGTATCGATTTTCAGTTAGTTTCACGTGAAACGTGGAGTTTTTCATCTTGCGTGGTTCCGCATGATGAAATGCAATCTTGCTAAGTTAGGGACATGTTCTTGGATCATGTGTGGACCTAAATGTAACCTCACATCGAGTTTTGTTCATTTTTTCTTTAGTTTTGGTTTACTCTTCCAGGTTGGACCTATAATGTAATTAAATGCCTGACTGGCCGACTTGTGGCTTAGCTGGCTATATAAGGAGCTTGGATTGATATAGGAAGTAGAGGAAGAAAGTAAGGACATGATTATCAAGATACATCATTGGAGACAAAGATATGATGCAAACTGAGATTCTAGTTTCATAATTTCTTTGTATAAGGCCGAAACCCGGAAGGCCTCATAGCCGAACATGTTGAAAGATTTAATATAATTGTACCAGTGTGGTTTCCAGTTGCCTTGCCTCATATACATTGTGTTTTCATTGTTTCATGTGAATTATATATTGCTTCCGTGTGTAACTCTGAGCAGGGCTTGTTTGTTGATTCAAGTGGAGTCAAATCTGCTTGATTCTTCTTGTATCTTCCTTGCCCCTACGTCAAGTGGTATTAGAGCAGGTTCTTTCTTGTGGATTGGACCATGGAGAACCTTGTTGGATTGGTTGTAGGGTGGCAAATCTGAGATCTGACCTATAACTTGCTGAAGGTTACGACCTTGCTGGAACCTGATTGTCAAGATGGTTCATGGTAGAGGAAATGATAATGCTATCATGGATATGTTAAGGCAGATTGCAACTAGGATTGAGGTTGTAGAGACAACCCATAGAAGAGGCACACATCTTGAAGATGTTAGTGATGAAGAAGAGGTAGCACCTAATCCCGAACCTGAAGTTGAGCAGGATGAGGAAAGACTTTTGAGAGTTTTGTCTAAGGCTAACTCCAGACCTGTGGTTGAAGTTTCTTGCTATGATGGAAGACTTGAGACCGATGCACTTTTGGATTGGATCTCTGAAATGGATAAATACTTTGAGTATGAAGGTACTCCTGATAATAAGAAGGTTAAGATAGCAGTCACAAAGTTGAAAGGTCATGCATCTCTTTGGTGGGATCATTTGCAAACTAAGAGACAAAAGAGAGGAAAAGAAAAGATCAAGACATGGATGAAGATGCTTGGAAAGATGAAGAAGAAGTTTCTTCCAACTGATTACCAAGTTAGTTTGATGAGAAAAATGCAAAATTTGAGACAAAGGGATATGAGTGTGAAGGAATATACTGAGGAATTTTACAAATTGGATATCAGATCTGGACATGTGGATGATGAAGTTGAGAAGGTGGCTAGATATCTAAATGGCCTGAGGACATCGATTCAAGATGAGATCAACTATGTTAAAATACATAGTGTGGAAGAAGCATACCAATTTGCTTTGAAGGCAGAAGAGCGATTGACAAAAAGACATGATCAAAGACAAAGAGGAAGAGGTGGTAGATTTCAGAGAAGTAGAGGCAGATCTTATGGAGAAAGTAGTAGATCGGACAATGCAGTGCAAGATAAAGGATGGAAAGATGAACCTGCTGATAGAAGAGGTAATTACTCTAGAGGTAGCTATACTGGTTACTCTAGGAATAACAATAGTGGGAAAAGAGAAGATAAATCTTGGTTTAAAGGTACTTGTTACAAATGTGGTGAAGAAGGACACAGAGCTTTTGAATGTACTAACTCTGGAAAGAAGACTGGAGGTAATGGCAGAAATAATTTGGCTTGTGAAGAAGTTGAGGAATTATCTAATGAACCTGAAAATGGTGAGAACTTGATGCTAAGAAGGATCTTGTGGAATGAAGAAGCTGATGATGAACCTATTTTGAGGAAAAGTTTGTTCAGAACCAGATGTAAGATCGCTGCCAAATGTTGCAAGGTAATCATTGATAGTGGAAGTTCCGATAATTTGGCATCTGAAGAGCTAGTTAACAAGTTGTAGTTGCAGAGATTGAGACATCCTAAACCTTACCATATTGCTTGGATCCAGAAGGAGCACAAACTACTTGTAAGTGAACAATGCCTTGTTAAATTCAAAATTGGGAATTATCATGATGAAGTCTTGTGTGATATTATGCCTATGGATTGTTGTCATATTCTTTTGGGTAGACCTTGGCAATATGATAGGAAAGCTTTGCATGATGGTAGATTGAATCAATATACTATTTGGATGGATGGGAAGAAACAAGTATTATTGCCTTTAGTAGAGAAGTTTGATGAAGGTCACTGTACTACAGTCAAAGTATGCTTGGTTGATGGTAAAAAGTTTGCAAGAGAAATGAAAGAACAAAATATTTGCTTTGCTTTGATTCCAAGGAAAACTGAGAAACAAGATGAGTCAGAACATGCACCTGAGGTTAAACCTTTGTTGATTGAATTTCATGACATCATTTCTGATAATGTACCTGATGGTTTGCCTCCTATGAGAAGTATAAGTCATTGTATGGATTTGATACCTGGAGCTAGTTTTCCTAATAAAGCACCACATAGGTTGACACCTAATGAAAAGACTGAGTTGAATAGACAAGTGCAAGAATTGCTTGATAGAGGTTTGATTAGGGAAAGTTTGAGTCCTTGTGTAGTACTTGTTGTGTTAGCACCGAAAAAGAATGGAGAATGGAGAATGTGCATTGATTCTAGAGCTATAAACAAGATAACAGTAAAGTACAAATTTCCTTTGCCTAGTATGGATGACATAATGGATTAGTTTGAGTGGAGCAAAGTATTTCACAAAGATTGATTTGAAGAGTGGTTATCATCAGATTAGGATTAGAGAAGGGGATGAATGGAAAACTGCTTTTAAGACTAATGAAGGTTTGTATGAATGGTTGGCTATGCCTTTTGGTTTGACTAATGCACCTATTACTTTCATGAGGTTGATGAATGAAGTTTAGAAAAGATTCTTGGCTAAGTTTGTGATTGTATATCTTGATGACATTTTGATATTCAGTAAGAGTAAGGAAGAACATCGTGAACATATTAGACAAGTATTGCAGAGATTGAAGGAAGAAAAGTTGTTGATTAATTTGAAGAAATGTTCATTTATGAAAGAAGAGATTGTGTACCTTGGTTTTGTAATTTCAGCTAATGGATTGAAGATGGATCCTGAGAAAGTGAGAGTTATATTTGATTGGCCTACACCAGAGAATGTTGGAGAGGTAAGATCATTTCATGGATTGACAAGTTTCTATAGGAATCTCATTAGAAATTTTAGTTCTATTTGTAATGCTATGACTGAAACTATGAGAGGAGATAAAAGGGATTTCAAATGAACACATGGAGCACAAAAGAGTTTTGAAACATTGAAACAAAGAATTGCAGAGTTGCCTACACCTGCTTTCCCTGATTTCAGTAAAGTTTTTTAAGTTGAATGTGATGCTCGTGGAAGTGCAATAGGAGCTGTTTTGAGTCAAGAAGGAAGACCTGTAGATTTCTTTAGTGAGAAGTTGAATGATGCTAAGAGAAAATATTCAGTTTATGACCAGGAATTCTATGCTATTGTTCAAGCTTTGAAGAAATGGAAACATTATTTGATGCCTAAAGATCTTGTGTTGTATACTGACCATAAAGCTTTGCAATATTTGGGAAGTCAGAATAAATTGAATCAGAGACATATGAAGTGGGTTCAGTTCTTGCATAATTTTTCCTTTTCATTGAAGCATAAAAATGGACAATCAAATAAAGTTGCCGATGCCTTGAGCCGAAGAAGAAATTTGCTGACAGAAATGAGAGTTGAGGTACTTGGTTTTGATGATTTTAAGTGTTTGTATGAAACTAACCTTGATTTTGTAGAGCCTTGGAAAGCTTGTAAGGAACAAACAGTGAGTGATAAGTGGACTGATTATTTCATTCAAGAAGACATGATGTTTAAAGGAGTTTAGTTGTGCATACCTAGAGGATCTATGAGAGAGCATAATAAAGGAGAAACATGGTGGTGGACTTGCTGGACATTTTTGGGATTGATAAGACTGTGAAATTGATTTTGGAAAGATACTTTTGGCCACAAATTTATAGAGATGTACAGAGAATGGTTAGAGGTTGCAGAATTTGCCAAACAAAAAAGGGAACTAGTTAGAATTTGGGATTGTATTCACCTTTGCCTGTACCTGATAAACCTTGGGAAGATGTGAGTATGGACTTTGTTCTTGGATTGCCTAGAACTCAGAGAGGTAACGATTCTATTTTGGTAGTGGTTGACAAATTTTCAAAGGTGACTCATTTCATACCTTGTAAGAAGACATCTGATGCATTACATGTAGCTGAATTATTTTTCAAGGAAGTGGTAAGATTGCATGGTTTGCCTAAATCTATTGTTTCAGACATAGATACTAAGTTTACTGGTTATTTTTGGAAAACACTTTGGAAGAAGATGAATACAGAGTTGAAGTTTAGTTCTACATTCCACCCTCAGACAGATGGACAGACATAAGTTGTGAACATAAGTTTGGGAAACTTGTTGAGATGTTTAGTTGGAGATAAGCCTACTAATTGGGATTTAGTTTTGGCACAAGCAGAGTTTGCATATAATAATTCTGTGAATAGAAGTACTAAGAGGACACCATTTGAGATTGTTACTGGATTTCATCCTAAGGGAACCACAGAGTTGAGAGATTTACCTACTGAGACAAGAAGAAGTGTTGAAGTTGAGGATTTTGCAGTCTTCATGAGAACTTTACATGATGAAGTCAAAAAGAATTTGGTCGACAGTAATCTGAAATAAAAATAGAGAGAAGATAAGAGAAGGAGACATAAATCTTTTGAAGTTGGAGATGAGGTTATGATTCATTTGAAGAAGAATAGATTTCCAGTTGGTACCTACAACAAGCTGAAAATGAAGAAGTTTGGACCTTGTAAGATTCTAAAGAAGTTTGATAGTGGAAATGCTTATGAAGTAGAATTACCAAAGGACATGGATATATCACCTATATTCAACATTGTTGATATCTTTGAGTACTTTGAATCAAATGATGAGATAGAAGATGATCTGGATTATCCTAAGAAGAATAAAGACAACATTGAGAAGATCTTGAATAGTAGAGTGAGCAAGAGTACAAGAGGAAAAGACTACATGGAATACCTAGTTCAATGGAAAGACAAGCTAGTTGACAGTTCATGGATTGCACAAGCTGAGTTGGATCTTTATGATTCAGGTCATAATATGAGTAGTGCCTGATGCAGACATCAATTCTTTATTTACTCCAGGTGTCTAATGCAGGAGCATCTTGGGTCTTTGAGCAATCTTGCATCAATCAAAAATATTTCCTATTTTCTGTACCTGTATGTTGTTTTCATTATAGTCATTGCGGTTGTTGGTTTCATGTTATGTGAAGCTAACAAGACATTGAGGACCTATTTTGGAACCTTCTATGAGCGCATAGGGATCAGATGGATCGCGTCGAAGTTAGAGCCATTTTACCTTGCTGTCGGAGCTGTATTTTCCTACTTTCTGCGTCTGATTGCACGTCGTGTAGCCGTTGATCCTTAATGAATTAGACTTTGCGATCTTAGGGCCTTAAAGAGGACCTAAAATGCCATCCTCACCTAAGACCACAAATCCTAATTCATCAGGAGTTGGGAGTTATCACTGTTTTCCTCGGGTATCGATTTTCATCCAGTTTCATGTGAAACGTGGAGTTTTTCGTCTTGCGCAGTTCCGTATGATGAAATGGGATCTTGCTAACTTAGGAACATGTTCTTGGATCATGTGTGGACCTAAATGTAACCTCACATCGAGTTTTGTTCATTCTTTCTTTAGTTTTGGTTTACTCTTCCAGGTTGGACCTATAATGTAATTAAATGCTTGACTGGCCGACTTGTGGCTTAGTTGGCTATATAAGGAGCTTGGATTGATATAGGAAGTAGAGGAAGAAAGTAAGGATGTGATTATCAAGATACATCATTGGAGACAAAGATATGATGCAAGCTGAGATTCTGGTTTCATAATTTCTTTGTATAAGGCCGAAACCCGGAAGGCCTCACAGCCGGGCATGTTGAAAGATTTAATATAATTGTACCAGTGTGGTTTCCAGTTGCCTTTCCTCATATACATAGTGTTTTCATTATTTCATGTGAATTATATATTGCTTCCATGTGTAACTCTGAGCAGGGCTTGTTTGTTGATTCAAGTGGAGTCAAATCTACTTAATTTTGCTTGTATCTTCCTTGCCCCTATGTCAATATCTTGGGGGAAGCTGATTGTGTGACAACTATATTTGTATTGTCCACCATGAGCATGAGTAACTTGAAAAACTAGATTAACACGTGCAATGATCATCTCTTCTACTTGTGTGAGAACCCTCAAAACATCTGGTTGCTCAAGCGGGTCCATATTGTTGGCTACACTAAAGCAATGTATTGCTTTCTCAGCAACACATCTCCTACAAGTGAGGCCACTAGGTGATGAATGAACATGCATACTAGGGTAGTGTTCCTTACATATAGCACATGTGTACAACTGTGAAAGTGCATCTAGTCTAGTTCTAAATTTTTAAGCCATCTCTAAAAATTTAGAGGACATGTTAATATCCAAGTCGGTAAGGGAAAGTGGAATGTGAGGCTTATGTGTAGGAAGATGTGTTGCAGTGAGAGTACAGGGGTGTGAATTTTGAGAATTTGTAGAAACTTGCAAGTGGGAAGGCAATGGGGCATGTACTAGTTGGTCCAAGTTGTGAGCATGCTTGATGGTATGACACACACTTATTTATTCTCTATGACGAGCACAGTAAAGGTGACTTCTTATGTGCTTGCAGATCAATAGGCTTACTGTGGAGCAACTATCTTTTAGAAGCTTGTACATTTGAATCCATTGGCTGGAATGCAAAAAAAGGGAAAAATTTTATTGGCAGTATCTTTCTAAATAGAAACTTTATACAAGGCTTAGAGTAAAATGCTAGAAGCAAAATAAGTTGTAGTTTTTTTAGCATTTCTTAAAGAGTAATAGAAAACACATATCTACAAACCATTTCCAAGTAGAGGTTTATTGAATTTGAAAGCTCTTAGTCAAAAGTACAGATAGTAGTTGTGGGCAATGGAGAAAACTATGCACGATGACATAAAAGCCAAAGAAATAGAGAACAAAAACAAGATAAAATAAATTCATGTAGAACACAAGGTAGAGCACGAGTGTTGCACATAGAAGATGTCATAGCACAACCTTAAATACAAGCACAATATATAAAGTCAATGAAAGGAACAAGTTTTGAAGGGGTCTTGGAACCCTGTACAAAAGAAGTTGTTACACCAGTAGTAGTCGTTACAAAGAAGAGAAGTACAAATAGTTACAGCCAGTTCTCCAAAACAAATAATTTTCATGATGTTTTACTATGCGCTAATGGAACATGGCATAGGAATTTCTTGTAACAAAAAGTTGATTTCATCTGTGAAATCAACCCCATCAATGTCAACAATGGTTGTTTTGAGCTGTGTTTCATTGTTATATGTTTCCATACTATTTGATAGGGTGAAGAGACTTTGATTGTATTGTAGATGTCTAATAACCTTCTTAGAACTTACATCTTCTTCTTGATTGAATGTAGCATATAGAGGTCTTTTGCAAGCATGCCGATGAGTTTAGTTGTAGCTTTGCCAAAAGCAGTCGCCCATATAGCTACACACTTTGAACAAAACCATTGTCCTTCATTGTTCTGTTTGACTCTTTTTTACACTATTTTCCTTCAATCTCCATGGGACAAGTTGGATAACAAATTTTCTTTCTCTTGACAAAAAACATGGTTTCTCTAACAATGCATTGTAAGGGCTTTGTCAAAGTTGAAGGGCCCTGTGCAATATTGGAGATTGTCTTTCGTTTTAAAAGTGTAGGTGCATCTAGAAGGTCGATGACTGGCATGAGAAGATCAACTCCATTATGTGCAAACCAAGATTGTAGTTGTTTTGTTTCTTCAATGGCAGGGTTGATAAACAACTGGGAAGCGCCTAGTGTACTTACAACCTTACCATTATATTTTGTAACCTGACATTTTTTATTGCAAGAACAATAACCTTTTGTAGATGGTACATCTCCTACAGTTGTGTGCCTTCCTTTTGAGCTGATTTTCCCCACAAAGTAACATTTATAGTGGAGGTAGACATATTTATCATTTTTAGATTCCTCCCAATAACCTCAGTTGCATCACTTTTTCTTTTTATTGTAGTGGAAGGATCACACATACGACAATTCCAACCAGATCAATAGAAGAGTTAGTAGGCTAAGTGTGGATATCTCTAATGGGTGTGAATGAGAATTGAAGTGTTGGAATTAAGAGATCATCATCAGAAAGGTTGAGCCTTGAATCATCTGTTAAAGTGATTTCTATATCACTATTAAGCTTATTGTAAATTTTTTTTGCTATTTTGACGGAACCACGAGATAATGTATATACGCTCCTAGCTTGAACTTGTTGAAAATGGAGGTTTACAATTGCATTGAAGCAAGCAACACAAACTTCAGTTCACTCACAATCAATCAAATCAAAACTAAACATGTGACCATCACCATTTTTGTTGTTGAAGTGGTGGATTTCCTTCTTCATAGTCACATGACCTTTTATCATCCACTGTGTTTGAAATGGATTCAAGCTTTTGATAGGAGTAACAGTAGTAGGGGGAGGTTTCTTTCGTAGAGATGCATGCGATACAAACATCAATTTTGTAGAATTGGGATGTTTAGATGCAATGAGATCTACCACATTTGTGCATGTATTCGATGAAGTTCCTGCATGTTGTTTTACAAGTTTGTCAAGTTCTTTGAAGAAGGTGGGGTCACCTATGATAGCATGAGTCGTGCAAGAAACCTCTAATTTGGAGACAATAATCCACCTATGAATTCATTAGATATGTACAATTAGTATTGGGCTATAGTTGCACAAGAAAATGAAAATGGTTTATTGCAATAAAGACCTAGTAGCTATTGCCTCACCTGGAGTTACAAATAGTAGGAATAGTGAGTCCTTTGAGTTGTACTATAGACCCTTTTTAGAGTTTCCCTATTGTTATGAGGTTGTTAAGCTTACTTGGCAAGGTTGATTTTTGTAAGTGTAGCCCATCTGAGAGTTCTAACTTGTATCTAATTGTCGACCCAACTCCTTGACCAAATGTTGCAATGACAAAAACTTGAAGAAGCGGATGTACATTTAAGTTGGCATCGTTGATAAGTTTTATTGCATTCTTCGTCAAAGAGTGAGACATGGCTTAAAGGAGAGGAAATTGACCTATAAATTTGAATAGGTGCTCAACATTATGTGGAATAGAAATACAAACAAACTTTTAAAAGTATAAAGGATAATGCAAATTAAGATCATAAACAAATGACATGCAATTCTAAATTGAGATAGAAATGGATGAAGTACCACGACTAATGTAAACGCATGTGTAACAAGATTTTGAAAGGGTAATCATAGAACATGATTTATTTTCCATTCATGATGTATCAAATATGTTTGGAACAAAATAAATATTGTAGGCACCTATAATTACAAATTGTATAGGGTGAAGATAAGTTACAATGATAAAATGGAAAGATAAGATGTACCTCCACCTAACAAATAGAGTATTTCTTCATAGAACTTGTTAAGTTGGGATGCATGTTCCTACAAATAGGGTAAAAACATAATACATAGTGAGAGAACACAATTAAATGCGTAATTTGATTAAAGTTGGTTGTGATGTTGTAGCAGGCATCATCACCATGTGTTAGTAAACAAAAAACCAATATTAGACAAATTTCCATTCAATTATCAATGGGTGATAGCTCAAAAAAACTACATATAATTTTATTAATCCACATTGTGGGGGCTATTTAAACAATCTCGGAGTGAACATAAGATAGATTGTACGCGAGCACAATAAGATACAACTATGACAAGTATAAATCATGAAACTTGGTGATGTTGAAGTTGAGTAGCTGCGACAGAGAATTCAACTTTGATTTTGTTGTTCCTTCTATATCTGTTTGTATAAGAATTTTTTTGGTGAGCCATATTGATGATGCTCGTCCGCATATCTGTGTTGTCATGGACACTACATGTAACACTGTATCACTGTCGTTGGTGATTAAGCAAGTGCTTAATCACCAATGACAAGTATATGTTATTTTGGGCTGTGTTTTCTTTTATGTTCGACATCATCATATATATTTTGTCATTGTAATTTTGGTACTAACCGATCAATGTTATCGGTTCCATATTTTGTTTTGTAATATCTGTATGATCGTTATTGATTTGTTCTTATTATTTTTATTGGCATCATATCATTCTTACTGGCCGTTGAATGTTATCGGGACCCTTACTTTGTAACACCTGAAGTAAATAGTGCTTCACCTTACTTGGTGGAATGCCAAGTAAGGTGAAGCGTCACCTTCCTAGGCGCCCTTTTATTCCCATGAGTAAAGTGTTCATTGTATCAGATGATCATATCTTGCAGCCCCGTCTATTTTGGGCACGTGTTCATATTACAAGGAAAACACGAAGGAAAGAATGACAAAGTTCTTGTACTTGATTCTCTGCAAAGTAATTCTAAAAGGGAAGGACAACATCTGCGCATCAGAGTTTTAGCAGTCATTTCATTTATGCTCTATGAGTGAGATTTGCTATATACGATCATCTTATTTTATGTATCGTGACTGTTTCAGTTGTTCATTTGTTTCATTGTTTATGGTCATTGTATGATCATTGAGCAATCTTAGTGATAAAGATGTTAAAAGACTTATTGACTGTCAAGCTGAGATGTCAATAAGGAGCAAGAAATTGTAATTGGTGTTAAATCTCAATAAAGGATATATCTTTCTGTGGGATGGGTTGTTTCCCTCGATGAGGAGGGTTTTTACTAGGATAAAAAGTTGTGCAATATGCCTTTGTTTTTCTATTTTGCACTCTTATTTGTCCTTCTTTGTTTTGGTTCAATTTTCAACATGGTATCAGAGCGGGTCTGAGAAACTTGATCTAGAACTAGAGGTATCTTGTCATCTGTGTCATTTGATTTCTTGTTCTCAGTGTGTGACAATGGTTAACAGTTTAAAGGTTGAAGATAGACTTGATGGTTCTTCTAACTTCTCTTCATGGAAATTTGGGATTCTGATTGCACTTGAGGAGAATGACCTTCTTGATTATGTAAATTTTGATCCAACTGAATCTTCTGATGATGCTGAGAAAATTTTATGGAGAAAGAACAGAGTCATGGCTAAGAGAATTTTGATTGACTCAATGAAAGATCATTTGGTTCCCATTATTTCCAAATTGTCTTCAGCCAATGAGATGTTTTAGACTTGAAAAGATTTGTATGAGTTCAATAACACCAACAGAGCCTTAGCTCTGAGACGTCAGATTCTGCATATTAAGATGGCTCAAGGGGAATCAGTAGTATCATATTTTATGAAGATCACAGAACTAAAAGATCAGCTAAGTGTAATTGGAGATTATATCCCAGATAAGGACTTAGTTATGCTTGCCATGAATGGACTTCCCTACTCTTGGGAATCATTCATTCAAGGTATTAGTGGAAGAGATGATCTCCCTAAATTTAACAGGTTGAGAGCCAATTGCATTCAAGAAGAATGCAGACTTGAAGCTAGAGGAAATGGCCACAAAAACCATAATGAAGATGATCAGGTGCTTGCTGCCCACACCTCTAAATCAAAAGGGAAGAAGGGGTATTTTAAGAGATTCAGAGATAAAGGTTCAGATTCAGCTCATGCTCTCAAGAAGAAGAAAATTGACCTTTCAAAGGTTTAGTGCTTTAGATGTGACAAATTTGGTCACTATGATAGAGACTTCACCTTAAGGCCAAAGCCTCAAGCATCTTCTGCTTTCGTTGAGAACTCTTCTCCTCAAAAAGAATCAAGCGATAACTCTGAAGGATATTGCTTTATCTCTTCTCTCTCCAGTAATATTCCTACGGACGGTGATACCTGGCTGATTGACAGTGGAGCATTGCATCACATCATCAGTTACCATGATCATCTATTCAACTTGAAACAAAAGGACTCACATCTTCATTTTATTATTGGAGATGATGCAAGCTATTTAGTTTAAGGAGTTGGTTCTACTTCTTTTCAACTGGATTCAAGCATTTCTCTTCACTTGAGTAATGTTCTTTTTGTGCCTGGCATAAAGAGAAATCTGATTTCTATTTCAACTCTAGAAGACAAAAGATATCATGTTTCTTTTGTTGATGGTAAAGTCCTAGCATGAAAGAAGAACTCAAATTTTCTTTCAGCTCGTGAGATTGGAATTTGTCATGATAGTCTCTACAAGCTTTCAACTTATCCTATTCAAGCTCTTGCTCATACATCTTCGAATCCTAATATTCTTTGGCATAAGAGGTTTGGGCATTTAAATTTCAAAACCTTAGCCTGTATGGATAACGCTGTCATTGGTCTTCCAAAGCTGAATCAAGACCATGAAGGAGTTTGCAAGGGATGTGCTCTAGGTAATAATACTAAGAGTACTTTTCATAGTGGTGAATCTAGAGCTAAAGAGATTCTATAATTAATTCATTCAGACTTATGTGGTCCCATATCTGTTGCTTCTCTTAGTGGTTACTGGTATTACATTACTTTCATTGATGATTTCTTTCGTAAGTGTTGGATCTATTTTCTTAAGTCTAAAGAATCTGATAAAGTGTTGTCCCATTTCAAAGCATTCAAAGCCTTGGTTGAAAATATTTCTAACAAAAAGATTAAGATCCTGAGATATGATAATGGTGGAGAATTTGTGTCCGAGATTTTTCATAATTTTTGTGTTGAAGCTGGGATTAAGAGGGAGCTATGTGTTCCCTATAATCCTCAACAAAATGGTGTAGTTGGATGAAAGAATAGGACTGTTGTTGAGGCAGCAAAAGCTATGATCCATGATTAAAGTGTTCCTACTTTCCTATAGGTTGAAGCGTACAGAACAACATTCCACATTCAAAATCGTAGTCCTCATCAGATTCTTGGCAACATGTCCCCCGAAGAAGCTTTTTCAGGAACAAAACCAGACATTAGTTACTTTAGAATTTTTGGATGCCCAATCTACATCCATAGGCCAAAAGAGAAAATATCAAAGTTGGAACCTTCAGGAAAGAAAGAGATTTTTGTTGGATATAGTGATTCTTCTAAAGCCTTCAAGATTGATGTACCTGGTAAAAAATAGATTGAAATCAGTAGGGATGTCACTTTTGATGAAGATATAGCTTGCTAGTCTGTCAAAGAGTCTAATATTGTAAATGATGAAGAAAATCTTGAACACTCTCAAGATTTTGTCATGGCTAATCTGAATCCTCCTTCAGAGATTCAGAGGGAGAATGAAGATTGAAAAGATCTTGCTTCTTAATCTAATCCAGTTGTTTCTTCAGGTCCCATTTCTAATCCATCCAATAAGAAAAGACCGTCATGGGCTAGGAACATTGTGGAAGAAGCTGAAATCTTTACAACCCCTTGTGGCACCTTTAGAGAAAGCAAACGACCCCATAAATTTGCTAGTTACATTGCATTAATGAGTCACATTATTGCTTCTGAACCTTCTAATGTTGAAGAAGCTTCAAAACATCAAGTGTGGAAAGATGCCATGATAGAAGAATATCAGTCCATCATGAAAAATGATGTATGAGACATTATCCCAAGACCAAAAGGTAAATTAGTTGTCTCATCTAAATGGTTATTCAAGATTAAACATGCAACTGATGGAAGTATAGATAAGTACAAGGCCAGATTTGTAGCTAGAGGTTTTTCTCAAAAGGAAGGCATGGACTATGAAGAAACATTTGTGCCAGTGGCTCGCTACACTTCGATCAGAACCATTATAGCCATTGCAACAGTGAAGGACAAGAAATTTCATCAAATGGATGTGAAAACAACCTTCTTAAATGAAGTCATTGAAGAGGAAGTTTATTTAGAGTAGCCAAAAGATTTTATCATTCATAACAAAGAGTCTTATGTGTGCATGATGAAAAAGACATTATATGGACTCAAGCAAGCTTCTCGTGCTTGGTATGAGAGAATTGATGACTACCTTTTGAGCTTGGGTTTTCATAGGAATGATGTTGATCCTAATCTATACTTCAAAGTTCATGATGACAAAATTTTGATCTTAGTCTTGTATGTGGATGATTTATTTCTCATGGGTAATGATGATCTCATTGTCATATGCAAGAAAGAGCTAGCTTCATAATTTGAAATGAAAGACCTCGGTTTTTTGCACTATTTTCTTGGTCTTGAGGTATGGAAAAAATCAAATGAAATCATCTTGAGTCAAGGAAAATATGCAATTGATATTTTAAAGAGATTTGACATGTTAGATTGCAAATCTATGGTGACTCCCATGGAAGTAAATCTAAAAAAGTTCCATGATGATTTTGCTAATTCAAATTTAGTTGATCCTACTATGTATACACAACTTATTGGTTCCTTGATGTACCTGGTTAACACAAGACCTGGTATATGTTATGCAATTAATACTCTAAGTCAGTTTATGTGTGAACCAAGGAAAACTCATCTTGTGACAGCCAAACATATATTGAGATATGTTTGTGGTACAATAGGATATGGGTTAAAATACTCTTCTTGTGTTGAACTAAAGTTATAGGGGTTCACTAATTTAGATTGGGCAGGTTCTGTATCTGATAGAAAGAGCACCTCAGGTTGTTGTTTAAGCCTTGGTTTTGCCATGGTTTCCTGGTGTAGTAGGAAACAATCTTGTGTAGCTTAGAGTACAACTGAAGCATAATATGTTGCAACATGTGTGGCTGCAAAAGAAGCTGTATGGCTTCGTAAATTACTTGCAGGGTTATTTGGGGAGCCTCTCAAATCCATAGTGATTATGTGCGACAACCAAAATTGTGTGAAGCTTTTGGTTAATCCAGTGTTTCATGATAGATCCAAACATCTGGAGATCAAGTTTCATTACTTAAGACATATGGTTCAAAGAAATACAGTTGAACTAAAGTATATCTCTATAGAGGAGCAGACTGCACACATTCTCACCAAACGACTTCCGAAAGTGAATTTTGGCCATTTTTGAGAAAATATTGGCTTAGTGGAGATTGATGCTCTTCTTGAGAAAGTGTCTCAGCCTCAGTGTTCCCTTACTTATATGCATTCTTCTTTTGGAGAAGTTTGAGGTGAAAGCCCTTGTTCCACCCTTTGCAAGTAGGCAAGGTGGTAATTCATTCTTCTCTTGGAGAAGTTTGAGGTGTAAGTCCTTGATCCACCCTCTACAAGTAGGTATGATGGAATCATCCTCTACGAGTAGGCAAGGTGATAATGCATTCTTCTTTGGGAGAAGTTTGAGGTGAAAGCCCTTGGTCCACCCTTTGGGAGCATCCATGGTGGAAGTCATGTGTGTGATTCCATGACTTATTTAGGTGATTCTAAATTCATCCTCTATAAGTAGCTATGATGCATAACTTTTGCTGATTACATTTTATGTGTTTTGTATTCACCCTCTAGGAGTAGCTATGGTGAATGTTAGTGTTATGTGCTTTTTATTTTTCACCCTCTAGGAGTAGCTATGGTGAATCCTATTGTACGAAGATAACATAATTGTGAAATATGTTGAGATTATTTATTGACATTGATTATTTTGCACCTGAGTGCATTTGTCTTGATGAAATTCTCTAAAAGTCTCGCTCTTGCTAAGAGGGAGTGTTTAAGTTGAGTAGCTGCGACAAAGACTTCAACTTTGATTTTGTTGTTCCTTCTATATTTGTTTGTATAAGAAGTTTTTTGGTGAGCCATATTGATGATGCTCGTTTGCATCTTTGTGCTATCATGAACACTACATGTAACATTGTATCACTGTCGTTGGTGATTAAGAAAGTCCTTAATCACCAATGATAGGTCTACGTTCTTTTGGGTCTTGTTTTCTTTTATGTTTGGCATCATCATATATATTTTGCCATTGTAATTTTTGTACTAACCGATCGATGCTATCAATTCCATATTTTGTTTTGTAACATCTGTATGACCGTTATTAATTCGGTCTTATTATTTTTATTGGCATCATATCATTCTTACTGGCCGTTGAATGTTATCGGGACCATTACTTTGTAACACCTAAAGTAAATGTCGCTTCACCTTACTTGGTGGAATGCCAAGTAAGGTGAAGCGTCACCTTCCTAGGTGCCCTTTTATTCCAATGAGTAAAGTGTTCATTGTATCGGATGATCATATCTTGTAGCCCTGTCTGTTCTGTATGTGTGATCATATTATAGGGAAAGTACGAAGGAAAGAATGACAAAGTTCTTGTACTTGATTCTCTGCAAAGTAATTCTAAAAGGGAAGGACAACATCTGCGCATCAAAGTTTTAGCAGTCATTTCATTTATGCTCTGTGAGTGAGCTCTGTTATATACGATCATCTCATTTTATGTATCATGACTGTTTGAGTTGTTCTTTTGTTTCATTGTTTATGATCATTGTATGATCATTGAGCAATGTTATTGATTAAGATGTTAAAAGACTTATTGACTGTCAAGTTGAGACGCCAATAAAGAGCAATACATTGTAATTGGTCTTAAATCTCAATAAAGGATATATCTTTCCGTGGGCTGGGTTGTTTCCCTCGATGAGGAGGGTTTTTCCCAGGATAAAAGGTTATGCAATCTGCCTTTGTTTTTATGTTTTGCACTCTTATTTGTCCTGCTTTATTCTGGTTCAATTTTCAACAGGTGCAAGCTTGTACAATTTTTTGGAAGTGTACAGGTGAAGTGAGGCGGAATAAATAATGCATCTCTAATTTAAACCATCCAAAAATATTTAATAACTTAAGTGTACATTTATAGTGAATGAAAGAAAGGGGTAAAGAAAGACCTCAAATGTGAAGGTGTGAACAAGATACAATTTGAATTTTCTCAAATGACAACAAAGTGTTATAGAAGCTTGATTTTGAAATCAAATGAAATACAACTTGGGCATGAAATTTAAACAATTCATAGTGTAAAAATAAATAATGTCTAATTTCAATACACACAATATAAAAGGTTGAATCAAGAATATAAAAGAAAAAGTGTTGGAACATACAACGTACATTTGTATTGCTAGTAGAATCAAATTTGTACAAGCTTCATTTATAATAGTAGTTGGTGGAACTAAGAGGAAGGAGTGAAAGATTATGCTAATTACAAGAGCCCAAAAAATTTGACTTCTCCCTTTTTGTAATAGGGTCAGCGTAAGTCCAAATAAAGGTAAACTACAAAGGGAAATTTCAATATACAATGTGTTATGGGCGGTTTAGGTAGGCTTGAAATGCACGTCAAATATCAAGAGCATTTCCTTCTCCATAGTATTAGTCATAATACATTTCTCGTAGGGAAGTATAAAAGTGATAATATTTCATTTAGTATGCACATAACTCATGTAATGTTTCTTCCATGGCAAGGATCTCAAAATATTTCATAGCATTAGTATGAGCACTCGTAACTTTTAGCTGTTCAACATTCTACTGGCAACAAAGGGAAATACTAGTTTCAACATTCTGGAATTTCGTTTCATGAAACCCATTCCAATTGATAGATGTATTTGAGCCAATGGATGGTTGTGGAACACTGATTTCTGAGGAACTACTTGAAATATCAATAATCTGAATTGGCTGTTGAGGATTTACCATGACCTAAAAAAGGATGAAAATGTTAAATCTATGAAAGAAACTTGCAAACAGTAGTTACAATTTTTGTTTGTTGGGAAGACAACAGTCCACCCTGAAACATCTATGGACTACAAAAATCTATAACATTATTTCCAGATCACATATTGCAAGTATCAATGTGATTTATAAATTCAATGCTACAAATCTCAAATAATCAAATACCAAGAGTTACAGATTATAGATGATAAAGAAAGATTGATGTATTTGTGATGTCTTTTAAGCTGACCAAGCAATTTTGTGGCAGATCCTTTTCTCTATATTCAGGTTTGTAATATTTTCCAAATATTATCTCCAATCTTGTGCTAGCACATTTGATAAGTTCTTTTTCTGTCAACCCATCTCAAAATTTTTCTTGATGATTTTGTGTAAAGCAAATGAAATCCATATTAGTCCTAGCTTGGAAGGTCATCTACTCGCCAAATATGTTTATCAAAATCATTAGTAGTGGACGATACCTTTCTATTTTTGGCATATAGAAAATGTACTGAAAAAGATGGTTATTAGTGTTGTATAAAGACCTATCTTGGAGATTACTCAAACTTGGAAAATAAATTAATACAAGCAGAGTTAGGAGTCAAGAGAAACGTGGTCTATGAATTGCAGGGGAGACAAACTAATGCAAGCAAAGTTAGGACTTAAAAGGCCTATAAATAAAGTTACAAACCGATTTTGATGAAACAAATTCCTTTTATTAATACTGATAATTTAGTATTGAATTGTCACCTAAAGATTATCCCGATTGCAAAATTGACAATTGCATAGTTTATGCAATTTTCAATAAATTTTCACCTACAAATCCTACAACTAGCTTTGGGGGTGACAACTATTACATTTGAACCAAAAAAAAGTACTATAAATAACAATATCTTTCATCCAAAGAAAATTAAATGTATATTGTTGTTTTACAATCTACGTTAAGGGGGAAAAACATGAAAACAAGATTTGTTACTACTACATAGATATTATGTCAAATATAATGTCTTTGTTATGTGTAATGGATTTTTTATATGAGCATTTTCCATCCCATGCACCTGCCACTTAACATTTCTTGCTCCTCAGATTTAATCATGCAAGTGTGATAAAATCTGAGTAGTTGAAATCGTGCGGGTCGAAAACACACAATATTTTTGCATTAGGGAAACAAGAATAATGTTACCCCGATGAAAGCTATTGGCATAACATTGCATATCGGGACGGGCCTAAAATATCCTAGCGATCATTCAAGTTATGCCAATGGAATGAGGAGTCATGTCTATGTAGAGACATGACTCTACATAGACATGACCTTTCGATAATACTGCAGATTACGCACGATAAACATATATTAACTTTGCAATGTATTTGATTAATAATGTGGTGTTATGAATAACTATCATTTGATAGTTATCGTAACACTGTTGTTTATGCATTATCAATATTGCTGTTGTTTATGCGGTATCAATATTCGACTTAAGTTGATTCTAATGTATGCAACAGTTAATGCCTGATTTAATATGCAGTCGACTATTATATATATTAATAACCATGATAATATATATATATATACATATATATATATATATATGTACATATATATATATATATGTACATATATATATATATATGTACATATATATATATATATGTACATATATATATATATATATGTACATATATATATATATATATATGTACATATATATATATATATATGTATATATATATGTACATATATATATATATATATATGTACATATATATATATATGTACATATATATATATATATGTACATATATATATATATATATATGTACATATATATATATATATATATGTATATATATATACATATATATATATAGAGATATATATATATGTATATATTATATATATATATATATATATATATATATATATGTATCTATACATATATATATATATATATATATATATATATATATATATATATATATCTATATATATATATATATATATATGTATCTATATATATGTATCTATATATATATATATATATGTATGTATCTATATATATATATATATATATATATATATATATATATGTATCTATATATATATATGTATATATATATATAGATATAGTTGACAAGTATATTGAGTTTGATGAATATAATTCATTCAATTATATAAGTCAATTAGATTGAAGCTATAATTCAACACTCCCTCTTAGCAAGAGAGGATTGATTATCACAAGATGTAAGTGTTATAGAAATCCTTGACTCAATTCGGAACTGGAGTCTAGAATAACACTTAATCACTAGATATCAGGGTTGCTAACATGGTTTGGAATACAAGTTTAATGTACTCAACGTGATAGAAGAAATTTATCACAATCCCTGACTCAATTCGGTACTGGGTTTTAGTGATAACTAAAACATAACTTCATATCAAGTTATCTGACATAGCTAGGGACATTAATATAATGTACTCATCCTGATAGAAGAGTTATCGCAATCCCCGACCAATTCGAAACTAGATTTAGTGATGACAATCAAGATATCCAACACATTCTGGGACAACAACTTAATGTAGTCTAATCTTGATTCACATGTTGTTATAATCCCCGACCAATTCGAAACAACATAAAGAAGTCATTAGTCATGATCAATACTTATTATCTCAATATCATGATATCTGGCACAATCCAAGACAACCTTGTTAGGGTGTCAATCATGATATAGTAGTTATTACACAATCTAGTAATAACATAAGAATCAAGATATTCGGCATAGTCCAGGACAACCCTATTCGGGTGTCAATCTTGAAGCTTGGTTAACTATGTTATGAATATCATGATATCTGACACAATCCAGGACAACCTTGTTAGGGTGTCAATCATGATATAGTAGTTATACACAATCCGGTAATAACATAAGCATCAAGATATCTGGCGCAGTCCAGGACAACCCTGTTTGGGTGTCAATCTTGAAGCTTGGTTAACTATTGTCAAGATCGTCACCTTGAAATAGTAACCCCAATTATTTACATAGAAGATCATCATCATCTTTGAACAAAAATGAATGGACCCATAAAGTCACCTTGACTCTTCTCAGAGGGTGGATCCACTATGGCTCATCCCAGGGAGTGGAAATGATGCAGGAGCATCCTGGGTGTAAGAGCAATCTTGCATCACCCAAAAATATTTTTATTTTTGTATTCAATAAGGGCTATTTTGTGCAGAGCTGCTATTTATGGAAAGTTACTATTTTTGGTAATTTTTGTATGTGCTCAGAATGATCTGATTTCTTTCTTGGAGGTTCATTTTGGTCATATAAGTCTGCCAGTAAAGTTTCATTGCCAGATCAAGTGTATATTGGAAGATATTGAAGATTTTTGGTTTTGGCAGCAGGGTACAGAAACTTTGAACTCAGTTTTGAAGGCCTTAGAGGCCCCGGATGAGGTCGAAAATTTGGGTGACAGGTGCTTACATTGGTCAAGCCTGTAGAGCACTTCGTGGCATTTTCGAAATGGGGTTATAATAGCCGATCGGGTCAACTGGTGATGACTTATGGTCTTCGGAAGTTGGGCCACCTGAAATGGCGAAAAATAATTTTCTTCAAAATTTCTGTTCGGATTTCAAAGGTTATCTTGAGCCGACTATGATGTAATAAAATGTAAAATAAAATAATTCTAAGTTTGGTCGGCCTTATTGGCTAAAATTCTGGAACCTTCCCAGGCGGTGGAAAATTGCCTATATAAGGAAGGCTGTATTATTGTCTTAGGCAGTTCAGAATAGTTCTGGGTAGTAGATCTGGGCAATAATTCGAGGCTTTGTCCTACAGAATATTGTAAGGGAATGCCCATGGGGCTTTGCATATTGTAATTCTGAAAGTTTGTAATTCCACATTTGTGGAGATAATAAGAAGCCAATTTTCTGTTCTTGCATATTGTTGTTGTTTCTCTATTTCTGTTATGCGTTTGTGGTATTAAGGGGAGCACCCTTCATCAGGAAACCAAGACTTCCACCTTAGATTTGTCTATCAAAGACAAGAATTATTTAAGATACAAAAATGATGGATCACTAAAGTTGAAACCTTCTTTTCACTTAAGGCTTTATACCAAGGTTATCTGAAGGTACACAATCTTCTTTCTAGCAAGGGGTTTGGTAAGAATATCGGTCGTTTGTTCGCACTGTCTCATAGTCTTGGTGAATTCTGAGCTTACAAAGTATACACCATCTTGACATGGTACACTCCCTCTGAATTTGTATGACCAAGATCCTGGGGTGCCAACTTAATTTGATCTTCTAGCTTCTCCCTCTAACATATAGCCTTCTCACATAGTAATAACCATAATTCTCTACTACAATTTCTTGATTACTAGAGAACCAACCAACAAAACATGGGCTACTCCCTCTGAATCAAGACCCTTGAATGTCCACTGATGCATATCCTTTAGCTTCTCCCTCTGTCACGAAGGCGTACCCTATTTATATACTCAACTCAGTTTCACTGTAGGATGTCACTTCATACCTTCCTTCCTGAGAGAACCAATATGAATAATCTGAATAGTCATAAGGTTACATCGGCTAGCATAAGATGCATTTTGATCTTTTCCAAGGCCACAACATTAACACTCCCTCTTGGACTTGAGGGAAGATAATAAAGACCTCTAGTATGATGTTTATCTCAATGAGTTGTAGTCTCATGATGTATGGAATGCCTTAATCATGGATTTTATCCACGTGCATCTCATCGACGATTCTATCCATGAGTTCCCACTACTATAATCTCAAAATTATTTTACCTTCAATAGTGAGCTCCCTCTCAATCAATATGATCGAGTTTGTCCAAGTTGACTGAATCATCTGTTTCTTTAGAAGATAAATTTCACCAACTTCTTGACCTTCCTCTATATTTTGGAGGAATAAGAAACCACAGATAGCTACAGGAATAACACATCTACCACGATTCAATCCTCCATATAGGAAACCGGCTCCCAATACACTAACTCTAGTAGTTGCAATTAATAATTAAATTTGGCTAATGATGGTTTTGTGAATTCCTGGTCTTTGAAAGACTCCTCTTTACTAATATTCATGGACGCTCAGAAAATAATAGAAACTCTGTGACCTTCTTCCAGGCCTTACGCACCAGTCAAGGTAACAATTATGTCCTCAATTTGTTGTAGTAATGATGGCTCCATTATGGGCTATGAATTTGGGAGTTGTTACTCAAGGAATTCCAAAGGCCTTGACTTTCTTCCCCTATATGTTCTATCCTTGCTAGATGTCTTCCGTACATATACACATGAATCTTCCTTTGCCTTGTGTATAGCCTACTCCAAGTGAAGCAATATTATCAATATACTTCCAAAAATTGTCATGTGTTCATGTATTGCCAACTTGTATTTGATAGTGCTGCAATTTACTAATCTTTGACAAAGATTATAATCACTCTGCAACATGAGATCTGATTGTAGGAGAGCTAGATGTAATATGAATTATGGCTGGTTCAACTATGTTATGTTCCCAACTGAGAGGATCTTATAGATCTGTATCTTTTGTCATCCGATGGATCATTATTTGTTTCTTCTTTATAAGTCGTTCCGAGATCTCTTATTTTTGAGATCGAAGACTCATCTTAATCCATGTTCGATTCTTCTTCCCTCATGCATGTCGAATTCTCCAAGTAGGTTTTGATTTACATGAGGACACGGTTCTATCATAATGATCATTATAGCATTTGATTCCTATATGTGTGTGTTTGACTCGTCTCCCATTATGTTCCCCAAATTCAACTGTCGACTTCCATATGTCTCCAATCCTTCGTTGTGTACCGTAAAAGGCTTTAATGTGCAAATATGAGAATTGAATATCTTTTCTCCTTGGAAGCTGTAGTGATATTTAGAAACCGTATTGATAATTTGGTATTAATGTGTCAGATTAGCATGAGGGACAAAATAGAGTGCATCTCAGATACTAATTAAAGTTTTTGTTTCCTATTTACTCTTCAAGAATCATCAGTCGCTAGCTCCGGCCAGAGTGGGCTTTCCCAATAGACTTCAATGGCTCTAATCTCCTTGTAACATGAATTGAAGTGTATCCGCCTCTGTCACTTGATGATATCGCTATGGCTACTATAATGTGTTTCTAAGAGTATCTGTCTTATCATTGACTGTATTCTTATGGCACTGTAATCTCCGTTTGGTTCCCATATTTTCCGTCTCCACAAATTGCATGGAGTGCAATATTGTTGAGGTTGAACAAACTATGTTGAACAAACTTTTGGATTGAGCAACAACTTCAGCATTCGAGAGTAACTATAGTGATTAGATTCATAATTCACAGACATCGAGCTACTTCATATGCTAATCATAGATTGAAAGACATCATTATATATATATCGCAAAGATTGAGCCTAATCGCAAGCATCACAGGATCGCAAGTACATATTGCTGCCATCAAGGATATCTTCATATCAGTGTTCATTCCCAGTATACAAATCAGACATATTCAGATCACATATCCATTTTCAGATATATGGATATTCAATCTTCCATATTATATTTATTTCTTTCATGATTCCTTAATCAGTACCAATGTATATTTTCCTATATCTCCTATTCGATGATCTTTCCCTGTATATTATAATCTTATTGTCGTCATATACATGTCGATGGAGTTACACCTATGAAGCTGTGTGTCCAGCTTATGATCTGCTTCATGATAGCTATTAATCTGATCTTACAATGATCGTTGGGTTATCTATACTAATTAATATACTGTTGTTAATATACTATTGATTCCATTCCAATTAGTATGATTCTGAAATGAATTATCTTGCTGGTTCAATCAATGTTTTATCTTCCTTTTTATCTTTTCAGTTTTGTATTATCTATGTTCCTTAAACTGTAATCACGGTTGTTCAAGGCGATCAAAGGCCCCTGAAACAATTCTAATAAAGTTAATCTCCCATCGTATTGAACATGTTCGATAATTTTCGTTTCTATTGTTGTCCCACTACAACCTTATTATTTATCTTCTCTGCCCCCAGTAGCGTTATCTCTATTCTCCACTGAATTGCATTTTCCCACCAACGATGATTTATCATTGCCCTTACTATCTCAAATTGTCCTCTACGCACCACTGTATACAAAATGGGGGTTGCAAGAATATTAAGGTTTGGGTCTTCATGGAAGGCATTATCTGGAGTGGGTCTAATAGGATTATCGAGCATTGCCGTAAGTACATCTACCTCAAATTTAAGAGTGTCAATTTTTATCGAACTTCCAATATACTTATGCTAACAAAGAGATAACTCTGTATTAATATAATTTATAAGATTTGAAATCAAGATCGTTCTATAGAGAAAAATCCAATGCTCTTTATTGTGTTGTTTGTAATATCTAACTGTCTGTGTGAGTATATATATATTATTGATTATATATTTGTATGCTGTTGAGGAGAAGAAATGCACATTTTAATTGATTACTTTCATTAGCACATACGAAATATATTATATATGAAATGCGGAGTCATGTCTATGTAGAGACATGACTCTACGTGGCTTAAGCCATGTAGAGTCATGTCTTTACATAGACACGACCTTTCGATAATACTGCATATTACACATGATAAACATATATTAACTTTGCAATGTATTTGATTAATAATGTGGTGTTACGAATAACTATCATCCGATAGTTATCGTAACACTGTTGTTTATGCAGTATCAATATTGTTGTTGTTTATGTGGTACCAATATCGACTTAAGTCGATTCTAATGTATGCACTTGTTAATGCTTGATTTAATATGTAGTCGACTATTATATATATTAATAACCATGGTAATATATATATATAGTCGACAAGTATATTGAGTCTGATGAATATAATTCATTCAATTATATAAGTCAATTAGATCGAAGCTATAATTCAATACTAATTGAAAAGGGGTGTGATTTATTTCATTGTGAATCCCTATTTTCACACACCATGCATATATTAGACACGATAAATGAAAATGTAAAGGAAAATAAATAGTTTCTAAGATTAATCTAAGTGAATTAAATGAAATGCACATATACAAGCATGAATAAACCTAGATTAAATGATTTTATCTAGAGTCGTGATAATTGAAATGGTATTTTATGTTGTGTTAGGAATTAATAATATTGGATAGATGTAGTTAGCTCTATACTCAATATAGAGTGATGAATTGTTGTGTCACCAAATTTGATGTACTTAGGCCTATAAAGTGGACACTCTATTTAAGTATTTTAATCTCAAATTGATGCAGGAGCATCCCAGGGTAGTTGGCTATCCTGCATGTTTGGGAGATTTGATGGAGTTGTGTGGACTTATTTTCATGTGTGAGGGGTTTGGTAGAGTTTGATAGACCTACTTGGGTCTTTGGTAATTGGTTATGGAACTTGGCATGGTCTTGGTTGCCCAGCATGGCCTAGATGGAGCTCAATCTTGCTTGGGATTTTGGTGCCTATTTAAGGCTGTATAAGTAATTTTTCACAAAGAGTTAGAGGCTAAAAATTTCAGGGATTGAAGAGGGCCTATATTTCTTCCTACGGTTCGAAGCACGAGTTCTAATTCATCCGGAGCTAGGAGATATCGCAATTTTACTAAGACATCTATTTTGGGAATTTAATTGTTGTTGTTGGCCGACTTGTGGCATTTAATTTCGGTATTTGTATTTAATTTATTTTCAGGGCCGACCTATGGCTTAGATTGGTATAAGTAGGGGTTGTGGGGGAAGTCTTTAGACAAATCATTGATCCACTTGGAGAAGAGGAGGTGGATGTGGAGCGAGTTTTGAGGAGAGCTAGTAGCTGCGGCTTGGGAAACAAGGAGATTGCTTGGTGGGCTTGCGAGCACAAGTTTAGATCTTCCTTGGGGGTTCCTACCAGTGTGTGGATCTGGGCTAGCTAGGGTTTTGGTTTGGATCTTGCGAGATCTTGTGGAGTTTCTATTGTAATTGCATTGTATCTGGCCGTAACCCAGAAGGCCTTACAGCCGGGCATGTTGAATGAAAATATGATGATTCTATTATGAGTATTGGCATTGTGTGGATCTATATCTCTTTATTGTTATTATATTCTATTGTGTGGTTATTTGCTGGGGGCTAGGACATCTCCATCGGGGATCCTCCTACCTTGCCCTGCATCACAAATTCAATATAAGATTTATATCCTTTTCTAGATGAAGTTCACATTTGTAGATCATATCCATATCCATGAATATATAATTTGATGTTTTGATTTGATCCACAACTAGACATACATTTTGGCTTCTTCATTAATTGAATTTTCTAATGCTTGCCTCTCTATAAGAGGTAGTAGTATTTAAAATACATTTAAGGGTTTTTAGATTGTTCTCTTAACTATTTGAAAAGATTGGCTTTATAGACATGGAAATGATTGGTAGGTAGCAAATAATCATGCAAAATTCCTAGATGAATATGTCAAAGTAAATGTTTTTTATTAAATTCAACAAGCTAGCAAGGGAGTTGACCCCTATACAATCACAACCAAAAGGTGTCAAATGATTAACAATACATTAAAAAAGGTGTTGGCTATTACAAGTGAAGGATTTACAACAAGGTCAAGAACAAACCATTAACATCACACTAGTAGAACAACTAGTAACCCACATCAAGAGTGCAACTCACTCACAATGGGGGGAGGAGAATGAGAGATAGGGTGATTCTTCCTTCCTCTATGGACAATCATCCAAATGATTCTATCACTAGGGTCCCCATCACATGATAGTGGAACCCCCAAATGCTAGAGCATATTAGGAGCAATAGTTGGAGAAGGGTTCGTGCGGCCAAAAGGGACCGTACCCACAGTGAGAGGTGGAGTTAGGTCCACTGAATTAGAGGAGGCCACTTCAACAAGAGCATCACCTTGGGGGGGTCACCATCAGCCTATAATGAGTCCTTAGAGGTAGAATCATAGGGAGAATCATAAGCATAGATGGTCAAATGATCATCATTTGCATTCTTCCACCAAGTAGTACAAAATTATGATGCAAAAGAGAATATTTTGTAGCCAGATGGCTAGTAGAGAAGCATCACTAAAATCAAAAGGGGAGGCCCTTATAAGCCAACGATTGAGTCCAAGGCCTATCCCCAACGATGAGAATCACAAGTCAAAGTAAATGTTATTCTTTTAGAGCACAATATTTAATGTTCTAATAATTGATCCTTTAATTCTCAAATGATCTAAGGTGAGTGTGGTTATTCTAGGATATACAAGCATGTGAAAGTATTGCTATTGAGTGCCTTTAAATATCTATACATACTAATGAATTAATCAAATGTGTGATTGTTACACTTGTAATAGCTCTAGTGAAATAACACAAGTTGATCAATTTTAATTTTTAATTTAGAAATCTATGAGATGAATTTATGTACTTGGCATCACTCCTATAACCATGAAAATGATCTAGAATAAAAGAGAAATAAAATCTATGTAGGAATAAATATCTAATCATAGAGAATGCAATAAATATAGTATATATGAGAAGGTATACAAAAATGGATGAAGTGTTAATAAATGTATATGCATGAAAGGGAATGGGATGGTTAAAGATCACGGGGAATAAACCCAACTTCACAAAGTTGTGTTAGAGAAATAAAGTATTTACTTATTAATTATATCATATTGATTTAACTACTAAGTCACTTATTATCTCTTTATGCTTAAACTAAACTTTAGGCGTATAATAATTAATTATTTTATTAATTATTATCATGCAACTTAGGTTTGTTCACCCTTTTAGGGTTTTGATCTCCTTTTATAAGGATTGATCTCCTCTTGTTTTTATAATTTTGATAACAAAGTATTCATTATTGAATTGCAACTTTTGTTTTTGCACATCAAGAATGATTTCTCCTCTCTCGTGGATCAATGCATTCAGGCCTCCATAGCTTCTTGCTTCTTCTCTCTCTTTTTCTATGACAAGTGTTTGCATACAGGTGTTCTTGGGAGCTGTGGGTTGTTTACTCTTCAACTCCAATATGGTATCAGAGCTTCATATCCGTTTGCCCCTGTCCTCTTCTTGAGAGATTCGACCATGTTCGTCAGATCTGTAGTTTCAGAGGGTTTTCTTTTGGATATGAGGGGACCTCTCTTTCTGGTCATCTTGGCCTCAAACACACCTCACAGTTGCGTTTAGAGAGCCCAAGAACCCCTAGATCCATATAAAATTTGTCCAATTTGGACAAAGTTGGAATCTATGGCAAATTTTTTTACAACCGGCCCCGAAATGGATCCCTAGGCAATCATTGGTATTTCATGCACTTTGGGCTCAAACAGATCTCACCGCTGAGCTCGCATCGCCCAAAAACCCCTATTTCCATATAAGGCATGTCCAAATCGGATGACATTGCATTTTGAGGCAAATTTTTTTTGCATGCTAGGTCATACATCCCTAGCATACATATCAATGTAAAATTGTACGTACTAGCACACAAGTTGAGGAAAAAATGTATGACCTTGGCACGTAAATCAAGATAAAAATTTTACTGTCTAACATACAAATCAAGGCAAAAATGTACTGCGCTAGGACACAAATCGAGGTAAAAACCGTATGGCTATGGCACACATCTTGAGCTGTGCATGCGATTTTTTAAAAAAAAAAATATTTTTTTTTAAGGCAGCGAAGGCCATTTGGCCGTCAAATTTAAGCCCGTCATTTGATGATGCCAGCATGCATCAGCATCATCTGCACCATTTTTGGGTCCTATAGCGCAACAGTTGGTATTTTTCTCATAACTAGTTGAGCATACGGTTTCAAAATCGGGCAAACGAGATATCGTTGGAAAGGTGGTTCCAAGCTTCCAGATCTAGAGGTTTGAATTTCTAATTTTACTGTGAAAGTCAGATGTTCAGTTTTGCACTCCCGGAGCTCTATCTTGCGCATCCAAACTCCGTTTTGGGAGAACGATATTGTAGACATGGAAAATTGGCCAAAGGCTTAAATCAATCAAAAGGTGCATCAAATCATCAAAATAGCATGAAAAATCAATAAATGGAACAAAGGCAATTCAAATCAAAGGAAAATTCAATTAAATGATTAAATAAAGCTTGAAAAGGGGAAAAACACTATGAAATTGATTAAATTCAATTAATGACATAGTTGTTGAAAGCAAAAATCAAAATGAACCTCTTACCCTTCATGGCTAAATTTAATTACTTTAATTAATTAATAAATCATAATTTCCCTCAACAAAGCAAATTGGAGGCAAAATGGACACAAATCACTCACTTTTGTTGAAATGGTCTAGCCTTTTGAAACCATTTAAATGATTGTCCCCTCCTTATCCCCCCATTTATGGACAAAGCAAAGCCAATTGACCTTACCCAAGCATAACCATGATCAACTCACTCTACCCCTTACCCTTGGGAAAATCCTATAAATAGAAGGCATTTTGAGGCATTATTCATCCACCACATATCTGAGAATTGCAGCCAAGCTCTTGCAATTTGCATCCACACCACTCACTTAGCTATTTTCATTGATATTTAGCTTAAATTGTTGATCATTTGTAGATTTCTTATCAAATAGAGCTAGAATTTGATAATTAGATCTAGTTTGCTTATCATATTAGTTCAATTTTCTCATTATTAGAGTGTCACTAGTGAGGATTTGTAGCTGAGAGCCTCATTTACCACTTTATTTTAGAGATCCATGAGATGTTGATAGATTAATTATGCATTTGTTAGATTATTTTGCTCTAATTCTTGTTGTTCTTAGTTAATCTTGTAATTTCATGAAGGTGTAAATCACTCACACACACAAATAGCGCCCACCGTGGGGCTCTAGGCCTCAAATTTATCATTATTTAAACGTTTTTGCTAAAATTAGACTAGAATTTGCATATTTTTGCTCTTTGTTTGCAGGTAACAAGAAAGAAATCACGCTTGCGAGAAAAGAAATCACGCGTCTAGCAAAGAAACGTCACCTCTGGAGAAACAAATACTGCGCCGAGTCTGGACAATTCTACGTATTCAGCATCAGATTCACGCTAGCGAGAAAACAAAAGACGCGATCGAAAAATTAATTTACACTTCTACTTTTTAAACTGTCGCATTTATGACAAAGGTACTATGCCTTTGATCATTTAAATGTCGCATACACGGATTAAAAAAGCTGCGTGCGAAAAATCTTTTTAGGTCTGGTGAACAGGGAGTTTGCTGCCTTTATGATTTAGTTTCTCACATTCGTTTAATTAAATGTCGCTTTCAGTAATTTAGATTTCGCGTTTGTTCACCAGTTTGTCATGTCTACTTAATGACTAATTAATTCACTAGTTTTTCTGTTGCAGGTACAGGCTTTGTCGCAAAAAAGTGCTCAAATTTTTTATTTATTTTTTGCATGCAAAAAAGAAACAAAAAAGGATGTCCTATTAGAGTGTACCTTGCACCTTTTGATTAATTTGCAAATATTTGAGTTCAAAATAAATCAAAAGCATAATCAACTTCATCATTTTTAAGCTTTGATTTTGGTTTCCCCTCACTTTGTTCGTTTGTGCCGACTAATTTGTTGGTGGAGGGAACACATTTGCTAAGGTAAGGGAAGGACTTGGAGATAAAAACAAGAAAAACTACTTAAAAATGCGCATAGCTTTTGCTATCATCGGTTAAGGTATTTTTCTCATCAAGCTTGCACATTCCCTTAGCTTGTGGCATATTCAAAGTTCTAAACATAGTTTAATCATTAAGGGAAAAGAACAAACATTTCAATTATAAGAACTCCTTTGTCACGGAGTTGAAAAAGAACAATTGATTGTAAGTGTTTGGGAGAAATCCACTTTCCATGATTTAAATGAACATGTTTAGAAATTAGTGGGCTCGCCTCTCGAGATTGCCTTAAAGGGCCGATGAGAGGGACAGCCCAAAGTGGGATACACTTGCTTTTGCCGCGAGAATCTGACCCACTATAAAACAAAACGCATGCATCCTTAATGGGGTGTGTGACAAAAGGATTTTAGCCCTTTTGAACTTCCTCAAGTAGTCCTCACGGATTGCGCAAAATCGTACTTCGATGCATGTGGGAAGCCCCTTAATATACTTGGGGGATGAATGGCTAAGATCCATTTTGAACGGAATCCATACTACTAAACGGTAAAAATAGCAAAACTACCTCATTAGAGCCATTTAAAAGCCAAATTTGACATAAGGTAGATTGCTTGGAAGTCATTCTTGTGATTAAACCCGTGGAAACATTCAAGAATACACACAATAGACATTCTAGGGATATGGTGAAATATTGATGTGTGTGTTGCGATTGTTTTTATATTTTCAAGCAAGAAACTTCAAAGTTTTTGATCAAAATACATTTAATCTTTTTAAAACATACAAATTGATCAAGACTTGTGACAGATCCCAAACCAACCCAACCAGATTCACGAAGGGAGTTGACAACATTTATCATGAGGAGTCTATTTGAGAATCAAATCAACCCTATTATGGAGCATAGTTATCAAAATCAAAATCAAAATCTCCATAAGAATCAAAATGATGAAGTATCCGAAGAAGAAGTTTCAGAAGCACTCCAAGATCCCATGTTTGTGAAAATGATGCAATTAGTTTTGGAAAGAAATAAAGAAGCATACTTCATGGAGTTAGCTCAATCAAGAGTTAAGCTTCCTCATGATTTTGACACATCAACTTTGTGGGAGAATGAGGAAAAACAAAAAGAGATACCATCTAAGAAGTCATTGTTAAGATCAAGGTGTCCTTTCCTCTATGACGATGGGCCATCCGCATCTTCATCTTGCTCACAAAAAGAAACATTTCAAAGCAACAAAACTATCTTGGATCAAAGTAAACTACATAATCAACCTATTTGTGATCAAGGTAATAAACAGTATGGAGTGAAAAATACCCCTCTCAAGCAAGATCTAATGCAAAAATCTCCATATAGCAAGAGTAATCCTTTCTTACTTCGTCCATCTCCCGAACCTCTACCTAGCAAGGTTTCTCCCATAATTCCCAAACATCCATATAGCAAGAGTAATCCTTTCATACTTCATCCATCTCCCAAACCTCTACCTAGGAAGGTTTCTCCCATAATTCCCAAACATCCATATAGCAAGAGTAATCCTTTCATAATTTGTCCATCTCCCGAACCTCTAACTAGCAAGGTTTCTCCCATAATTTCCATGGCTTGTACACCTTTCATCCTTCGTCCATCTCATGAACCTCTATCTAGAAAAGATCCTCCCATAGTTGATACTCCTTTCATCTTTTTTTCATCTCCCAAAGCTCCACAACTATCCAAAATTCCTCCATCAAAGAATGAGCCTAATGATGACACTTTTCCCATTGACTATGTCTACCCTCAAGGGCTACCTCTAAAAGAAACCCAAGCTAACTTACATCTTGTTGCAGACCTTTTCCATGCTTCAAAGATCTTGGACCCCAAGGCTTCATGTGCTTCAATGCCTATTATACCCCTTCAAAAGGATCCTACATCATACCTCCAAACATCCCCCATACATATCCAAACATCTACCTTATCCTTAGAAGTGGCTCCATGTCAAGAAGATAATCCAAAGAGAAAAGAGATAAATAGTGATAAAGATCAAGATCAAGATTATACACAATCTCCTCCCATATTTGATGAAGGTCCCATATCCCTCGAACCTTGTGATGATCCCCTTGCATTCTTTCATGGCTTCCAAGATGATATCCTTCCATTCCAAGAACAAAGTACCCTTCCAAGTTCCACATCTTCTCCACTTCCCAAGAAAGATCAAGATATCCCTTCCATAATTTCCAATGAGCATATTGAAAATCAAGAGCAAAATACCATCTCTACACTATTTGAAGATCTTAGTCAAGATCAAAGCATCCCATCATTTCCTTTTCATATTCCTCCATGTTCACCTCAAGAAAACATCATTCTTCCAAATCCCTTGCAAGATAATAAATCCCTTCAAGACTCCATTGATCCTATCAAATGTGTTCCTATCAAAGCTACTCATGAGCCTATGGGTATAAAGATAAATCTTAAAGATGAGAACCATGGCAATGTGGCTCCTTTCAAAGATATTGATATCCCTTTCACACCTTATATTCCTCCATTCAAACGAAACCATATTCGTTCACTATCCTCCAAATCCATTTTGGGTGCCTATGTCCCAAAACAAAAGTCTTCATCCCTTCCATCCATACTAGGTCCATATATTCCCCCATCAACCATTCCTATCATCCCTAGTTATCCATTCACTTACCCTACCATCTATCAAGATCAACGAAGGCACAAATACTTGAAGAATGTCTAAACACCAATCCATATGAACTCTCCATATTATTCCTATTCATCCACAATTTCTAAGTCTTTTGGAAGTAACTTGGATGTGCAACATAAAAATCATAAATCCAAGAATCCACATGTGCATAAAAATCACAATGTCCCATCTAATCGACATGTGAATGAAAAGAAAAATGAAATATCCAAAAGACCACAAAGGTCCATAAAGAAAAATGAAATATTTGAAAGGCCACAAAGGTCCACCAAGCAAAAAGAAAAATCAAAGACTATGTGGATTCCCAAGTCACTTTTGAAGGACTTGCACACAAAAGAAGAATCAAAATTGACATTCAAGCTTCCAAAGGCTTCCATTCCATCTCCTTCCAAACATCCTCCACTTTCCAAGTCTAATTTGGGTTCTCATATCCAAAAATCCACTACCTCAAAAGGACCCTTACCTCCTTCATCTATCATTCCTCCATCATTCCACCACTCTTCAAAGTGTGTGTCAAAGTTGATCTTGCCAACATTCCCATCTACAACATACCTTCTTCTTATCCTCACATTCATTTTCCAATGCATACTTTCCATCCTTCCATCCCTCTTATCAATATCTTTGAGCATCATAGTCATACCCATGGTTTATTACAGCATATCTTTTAGAGGAGCATTGTCCAAAGATTCCGATGTTGGGAAAATATTGAAAAGTACAAAAAAAAGAAAAAAATAAAGAAAAAAAGAAAAAAATGAAAAAAGAGAAAAAGTACCTTGGTGAAAACCTAGAAAATAGGCACCTTGGTAGCAAAAGTAAAGAGAAACAAATACCATGAGGAAAACCTGGCAAACAGGCGTCATGCATAATTCCTCCTTTCATTCCACACTTGGGGGCAAGATTCATCCATGCCATCCTCCATCTTCCTATCATTTCTCTCACTTACATCCATATTCCCTCTCTCACCTTTCATCTTGACAAGGGTGAACACATCCATGAGTATCAAGTATCTTGACATCCGTTATCCTTTCCATCAGCTTATGTACTTGTTGCATCCATGTTACCCTATCATGATCTTGCTTATCCCAAATTCACCTTCATCATTCCTTGATATTCTTTTCATAATCCCAAAACATCTCGTCATAGCCTCCATCACCTCTTTATCCAGATTGTGTTATCTTATCCACATCTTACCCAAATTGACCCTTGGTCTTGATCAAAATGAAGAACTTAAAGTACAAAAATTTGTTATCAAGAACTTCTTGACATGTCCACTCTTTTGGTCACTCCTTTTCATGGCAGCAAATCGTTATCCTATACACTATCTAGCCCTGCACAATTGACTTCCATGGCTTATCCAAAAATATGCTTCACATTGCTATATCATTTTTTCCTTAGCTTGGGTACTCTTGAGGAGATAGTCCTATGGGTCACATTCGCATACTTCTTCCATCATAGCATTTCCATCTCTAATCCATCAGCTAGAAAATCCATCCTTCGTGTCCTATATCTTGCTAAGACATTGGGGGCAAACCAATGTGATCTTGTTTGAGAGCTGGTAAAAAGGAAAGCATAAAATGCTTTGAGCTGCATCTTGCATAAACCAAGCTTTGGTAATATTTTGGAAGTTTGTCCAAGTCCAACATTTTTTTCTATCCAACTGGGGCATTTGATCTTAATCAGCGGATTTCAACAAACAAGCATGAATTCACATGAAGCAAGACATTAACTTCAAAAGGATTCAATAGTACAACATTCAATCACATCAGAGAGAGAGATCAAAATTTTAGAAGAGAGAGATTTTCGTGAACCTTTGATGGATATCATTGTTCACTAACCAAGAATTTGATTACCACAACTTGATCCATGAGCCTTTATTGACTTTATTAATCAAGATTAAAAATGGACAAAACACTTTAAAAGATCAGAATGCTTGGAAATACTTTTTGAAAATCATGAAACAATGCAAAAGACTTGAAGCTTTCTTTTGATGATCTTTACTTACATTGATTTTTATCACATCTTTTTAGCTAATCGATGAGGTTTCAACTAGATTGGCGATGATGGAGACATGATATTTTTCTTGTCTTTGAGTGACTGTCTTGAGGGATATCCAACAACTTATGTGAATTCGTCTAACGACGTGGTCATCAAAGAACCATCGAGGACTTTCATATAGGGTGGAAGGTTGACCTTTGTTTGTTTATGCAACATTGAATTCGTTGAAATTGGTATTCATACCCTCATAGTTGGTTTATTCGACTAGTGTGGGTTGTACTAGTTCAAAAAGGAGGTTACCAAATGCGATAAAAATCGGTATTCATATCATCATGTTAGTGGGCAGTGGTGATTGTATCGACTTTCCGGTCCCAAAATGCTCAATGATGAAAATTTATCCTCAAGGCATTTATTTGCTAAAAGCTAGTGACACTTAGCTGCATTGCATTGCATTATCATGGAAGGTTAATTGCATTATCACGTTAGATTAATTACATGTGCATTTGTTTGTAGTATTTTTCCAAGGACAAGGGGGTTCATTCAATCAAAATCTTGATCAATCATCAAATGGGGGGGTTTAATCAAGAATCAAGGAAAGTTCATAAATCAAATAAGTGTCCATAACATCACAGATCCATGAAGTCTGTCTAATCAAAGATACAATGTCATCAAAGTGATACATCCAAGTCCTGATCAATAAAACGTCAACATGATACAAAATCAACAACAAGGAAGATCCATAAATCTAATATCCAAGAAGCAAGGGACCGTATGTATAACTTACGAAAATGTGTCTGTTTGGCAAATCAAGGGAATCATATCAGTATTCTATATTAGTGAATCATTGTACATCCAGTACCATTTGTTCATGTCTCTGTGTCCTGAGAATGAAGCAGCAGTATCAAATCATATCAGTTTTCACACTGATTGATTTATCTTATCAATATCCTATCCTATTCGGATTGACAAATCACATTCATTGGTATCATTATCCTGATATCCTAATCACTTGTTTCACTTAACTAGAACAGACCTATCAATCTTGGCTATGCAAATTGCAAGTCATGGCATATCATCAATATTTTTCAGAAATGAAAACATATTGGACCAATCAATCAAAATCTTTCAAATCAAGGAATCAATATGTTTTATTTCTGAGGGGGCATCAAAGTATCAAATTGGCATCACATCAAAAACATTTATCAGTGGGGCATATCATATCAGTTTCATATCAGGAGGCAAATCAGTATCAGATCAGTATCATATCATATTAGGCAACATATCACTATCAGAGACAATATCATATCATCGTACCAACTATCAGAGGTATCAAGGAATCACAGAACTATAACAGAATCAGATCATCATACCAAGGGAATCTTTGAATCGGTGTTCTTCGCACATCGACTCAAAGAGGGGCATTTGTAGACATGGAAAATTGGCCAAAGGCTTAAATCAATCAAAAGGTGCATCAAATCATCAAAATAGCACAAAAAATCAATAAATGGAACAAAGGCAATTCAAATCAAAGGAAAATTTAATTAATGATTAAATGATTAAATAAAGCTTGAAAAGGGGAAAAACACTACGAAATTGATTAAATTCAATTAATGACATAGTTGTTGCAATGAAAAATTAAAATGAACCTCTTACCCTTCATGGCTAAATTTAATTACTTTAATTAATTAATAAATCATAATTTCTCTCAACAAAGCAAATTGGAGACAAAATGGACACAAATCACTCACTTTTGTTGAAATGGTCCAGCCTTTTGAAACCATTTAAATGATTGTCCCCTCCTTGTCCCCCCATTTATGGACAAAGCAAAGCCAATTGACCTTACCCAAGCATAACCATGATCAACTCACTCTACCCCCTACCCTTGGGAAAATCTTATAAATAGAAGGCATTTTGAGGCATTATTCATCCACCACAAATCTGAGAATTGCAGCCAAGCTCTTGCAATTTGCATCCACACCACTCACTTGTCAATTTTAATAGCTTAAATTTCTTGATCATTTGTAGATTCTTTATCAAATAGAGCTAGAATTTGATAGATTAATCTAGTTTGCTTATCATTATTAGTTCAATTTCTCATTATTAGAGTGTCACTAGTGAGGATTTGCAGCTGAGAGCCTCATTTACCACTTAAATATAGAGAACCATGAGATATTTAGATTAATTTGTGCATTATTTAGATTAGTTTGCTTTGAATAGTGTAAATTCTCTTTAAATCTTGTAATTTCATGAAGGTGTTAAACACACAGATATATTGTTGGAAATATTGTTTAGAGAGCTTTCCAGCTCTGTGAGTCATTTTTTCAGATTATGCTCCAAGTACATTTTATTCAGATTATTGTTTTTTTTCAATTTGGTGGATATCTTAGATGTTACAAGTCTTGGGATCTTTTCCCTTTGAGGGATGGCTTGTCTTTGGTTGTTCTTTTGTTTCAGCAGTCTTCACTCTTCTTTGAGCAGTGTATACTTCACTTTTGTAGCATTTTTTTATACACACACACTGAGATAAAATGTTATTCTATTGCATGTATGAGATTTTGCACATGTTCGTGCTCTATGTACTTGCACTCCATTATAAAGTGCCAGGGGGGGTTTGATGTTTGCCTTTGTTTGCCATCTAATTTTATCATGTGAGCATTCCTCCAACAACATTAGCCTCATGTATCTTTATTTGTGTTTGTACTCTCTCCGCACCTTCAATGTTCCTGGTATCATGCAGTTCATATTGGATGATATTTTTAGTGTACCTATCATTACTCCCTTGTCAACATTATGGGGGGGTTTCTACTATTGGTTCTACTACTTCCTTGGTTCGATAGTGTGAGCTATGTATTCAGTATTTGATTCTATGTACTAGGCAGATGCAGTGGTTGGGTACCTATGCATTCTGGTGAGATGGATCATTTACCATATGGACACTCTTTTCTTTCCTAGTTTCGGATGCACTCTTCTAGCTTTGATTGATCATCTCTTCAGACTTTTGGTGTTTTTATGCCATCTGTATTTTCGAGTCTAGGTGTTTTCCTTTGTTTGCCTCCTGATTTGAGTAGTGTTATTTGAGGGCACTCGTGTAGATTATAGTATTCTGTATCTTCGACTTCAGTTGTTTGCCTTCTAATTTGAGTAGTGTCATTTGAGGACACTTATGCAGATTACAGTGTTCTCTACCTGGTCATATTTTAGTGGAGGATCTTCAGATTATCAATTACTTCTTGATAGAGTTTGCAGCTTCTTGCTTCAGTGATGTTGTACATGTTCATTCTTGTTTCTATTTTCTGGAACATTCCTAATTTTGGAAGCTTTCTCAACCCTTCAGACTAATCTTTGTCTCTTTTTGGAGTAGGGTTTTTCCCATGTGGTTTTCTCTATTTCTCTGCTTTTCATAAACTCTCTTTTGTACTTGGGTACCTGATCATGCCTTTTGTTGTCGGGACTGATTTGCTTTCAATAGTTCTTTCTAGGGTTTTAGCTTCTCCCAAAGTCTATCTTAAGGGGGGTGTTAGAGTAATAAAGTGTTTACTTATTAATTAAACCATATTCATTTAATTACTAAGTCACTTATTATCTCTTTATGCTTAAGATAAACTTAGGCATATAATAATTAATTACTTTATTAATTATTATTATGCAACCTAGGTTTGTTCACCCTTTTAGGGTTTTGATCCCCTTTTATAAGGATTGATTTCCTCTTGTTTTGATAATTTTGATAACAGATTATTCATTATTGAATTGCAACTTTTGTTTTTGCACAACAAAGATGATTTCTCCTCTCTCGTGAATCAATGCGTTCAGGCCTCCATAACTTCTTTCTTCTTCTCTCTCTTTTTCTGTGAGAGGTGTTTGCATACAAGTGTTCTTAGGAGATGTGGGTTGTTTACTCTTCAACTCCAATAAGTTATAGGTACTTAGGATATTTATATGTTTTTTTATATGGATGATCACACCACCCAAATATTTTTTTCCAAAGCTTTGCCACTAGGTCTACAACTTGGTACCTTTTGTTGGTGGGGGCCAACTTTGCATGAGCGAGCTCTCACTTGCCTTACACAAAAGTGGCCTCCATTTTTTTCTTCCCTACAATTATTTTCATTTGATTGTATTTTTATATTGGTTGTTGGGCAATGGAAAATTACTCTTCTGACAATCCCTTCTTTGGTATGCCCTCAAATGCCTCTGGTGCTAGTGCTAGGCTTTCCTACAAAACTATGATTGAAGGTGCAAATAAGGGACTATGGGTAGGAAAGTTTGAAGTGGTCTCTAACTGAGGCAATGTCAACAATTTTGAGCAATGGGGAGGAGGATGTAAGGAATATTATTACACTAAAATCATTGTTAGGTTCAATGCAAAGATGACCAAAGCTTTAAACATTGAATCACTTAGATTAAAATATGTGGCAATCTTTCTTGCTATCTTGGATCCTAGTAAAATGCCATCAAGAAACTACCTTAACAATTGGTTATAGGCAGTTTGGGTTAAACAATTTCGATTTCAATTTTCTTTCAGTAGAGTGGTTCAAAGAGTATTATTTGTTGTCTTCTTTAAAAATGCTATTAGTAAAAAAAAGTTGGTGCTCTCTCATGCCCTCAATGGGTTACGATTTGTCAAGTTCCTCCCTTTCTATGGAAATGACTTCCTAGAGCCCTAGAACCCTTGGAAAACATCACTTGAATGGATGAGTCGACCCCTATGCCTCATTTAGATGCAAGAGTATTAATTTCCATTAATTCAAGAGTTGATCTTCCTAGTGAACTAAACATTGATCTTGAAAAAGTATATGTCATTTGCCTCATTGAATTCCTTGTGGGGTTAAACACTTGTTTTCTTTGTAGAAAAGATGGACATTTGAGAAGAAACTGTCCATTACTTAAAAATCCAAAAGGTAACCCTAGTAAGGGAAAAGCTAATATGCTCCCTTCTATACCTATCCTAATGGATAAGGGAAACAACACCTGTGATGACAGGAGACCAAGTAAAACCCGTGATTTTCATCCTCCTCAAAAAATTAGAGCTATTATGAAATTGTCTTCTAATGCCTCCCATTCCTCCCATGCTTGTCATTAGGTCTCAGTTAGGTCCATTGTCATTGATTTGGAATTCTCTATATACTATTGTTAAAGAGTCCCTCCACCTCAAGTCACTCTTAGCCCCTCTTCTTGAGATTCTAATGTTAAATAAACCTTAGGATTTTGCCTCCCATTCATGCTCCTCTAAGAAGAAGACACAAAATGCCCAATAGTTGATTTTGGGTAGAATGAAGCGTTTGTCTGAAAATAGAAAATGATTGAAAAGAAATTGAGCAATGAGTTCCCCACTAACAAAAATTTAGTCGATTCAAGCAATCATGTAGAGGTCACATCCCATTCTTCACTCCATAGTAGGGATGAGATCATAGCCTTGGAGAAGGACAATGAGGCCTCAACCACTAATCATACTGCAATAAGTAGTGGAGAGATTGGTGAGTTTATTCCTATTGATAACAATGCAAACAAATTGGTTGTATCTCTAGAAGTTAGTGAGGATCATACTGATTTTGAGAAGTCTCAGAAGCCCCTGCACGGGGAGTCTATAGAAAATGAGGAACAAAAGGATTTGCCCTCCTCTAGTGACCACAATCATAAGGAGGATGAGGAGGTCATGCTCCTGAATCAAAACCTTGAGTTTGTCCCTGGCAATCAAGGAGGTGTGGGGACCATTAGTAAGGGAGATGTAAAGGTGGAATGCAACAACTGGGCTTTTGTGCCTTTTACGGGCTGTAATAAGTCAAAGTACTTGAATGATGCCTTAAATGATTGTGATGATAAGATTAGTAAAGAGAAACTTGTCCCCCCCTAAAAAAAAGAAAAAATGAAGAAGAGTTAGGAAAGATAGTTCTTCCTCTATTGGGGAGGAGGATACCTTTGAATTCAAGACAAAAGGGGGAGACCTAGTGGCTCTATTGCTAGCAGGTCTAATATTAGGGTCTCTAGAGCTAGGCTGCCCAAATTTTATAAGTCATTTGGGGCCTCCATGGAAGTTGAAAACTAATGTGATATGGAACTCAACTACATTTCTTGGAATGTAAGGGGGTTGGAGCCCCCAGACATAAATTACATCGTTAAAAGATTATTAAGAACTCAAAAGGCCTTGGACATACTCTCTTGCAAGAGGTGAAAGCTATGAACTTTACCTTAGATGTTAACCTCAAATTCATATTGAGAGATTCAAACTATTCCATTACCCAACATCCAATTGGTAAGGGAGGGGGCAGTTGTGCTAATTGATCAAACATGGAGTAAGCATGTGCTTAGTTTGAGCTTCTCTCCTTGCAATAGGGTTGTATGAGTGATCATGAATTGCAAAGGTAATGAGGTTGGGATATGCTCATTATATGCTTCTAATGACTATAGAATAAGAATTAACTACTAGGAATAATAGTCCGCCAACACAACTGAGAGGGGGGGGTGAATCAATTGTATGCCAGATTATTAAACTTTAAACTTTGAATAGAAGCAATATCAAATTAAATAAATAAAATGAATGCCAAAATAATAACACAATGTTTGTTGTCGAGGAAACCCTGTTAAAGGTAAAACCCTGGTGGGAATTAACACCCACTAATGATGTACTGAGAGTATAGTATCCTTGTTAGAAGATCTAGCCTTGTTAGGGGCTGATTAAAAAATTAGAATACACAGTCCTTGTTAGAGGACATACCCTATTAGGAGTCAAGAAAAAGGGTAGGCTCACTACCTAGGCTCACTTCCCAAAGAAGGTTATGTCCACCTTCACAACTCACTATTCGCAACACAAGTGTATATAAAGAAATACACAATATTTGAACTGTCTGATAGCAACTATCTTTTCTTGATCAATTCCAATGAAGTATATAATTTATCCTCTTCTCTACATCTAGTAGACACAAGCTCGCAACTTCCACAATCATCTTTTACATTACATACATTCTGCCATTATTATCTTTTCAAAAGAAAAAATCTTACATATACACCCTATTAAAAAATAAACCATGAGGTCGGTCAACTAGGCTTTCCTAATATACAAATGATTACATAACCCCTTGCTAAGATACACATGGTATCTAAAACAAGTATATAACAATTACATTACAACAATTAAGGACTAACATACTTAATTCATGTTTGCCATCCATAATACACACTACATCTCTGAAGTTGGCTTCCAAATATGTCTTCTCCAAAATGTAAGGAAACTCAGGTGTGGAAACAACTTCCTACACTAATCTCTAAAGGAAAGTATTGTGCAAATTTTTTTTAAATCCTTACAATTTCAGATTCGTTAAACTACTTAACAATAATATTGCAGCATATACCATACATATAGAAAATAGATAGAGAAGATTGAAACACATAAACACAAAGATATGCCGGTGGGAAAAAACCTTTCAGTAAAACAACCCTACCCCTCCAAAACCTACACAATGTATTATCTTCAACACAAAGACTACAACACACTTGCAATGCAAGTTCTTTCAAGAGATGAGAGACTAGTAAAACTTATATCTCTCCTATAGAAGCAGCATCATATATATAGACTCCTCAGGACCCAACAAATACCCAAAAAAGGATTTTGGCATCCAACCACCAAGACCCATGCACAAAGCCACATGTACACAGCTGTTACATGCAATCCCAAGAATAGGCGTCCATCCCTAGAATAGACTATGACAGCTTGTCATAGAATCTGCCAAAAATAACGGTCACAAGAGAAGTGTAAGAGAATCTATCATACCAACCTATTTTTGGCATATTCTCTTACACACACCAACCATTTCTTCTTGGGCACCCAAATAGGCCCAAGTCATAAGATGCTCTTACACCTGTCATAACACATTCCTTAAATAGTTCTTAGGCGTTATAGGAATCCATCATGACTATTTCAGTCATGATCTCCTTACGCACAAGATGCTGACACATCAAGTGGAGTGACACATCAACATGCCAACTAGGCATGTACACTCACACTTAATTTCATTATTTGCAAAAAATACATTTACAAAACAAATAATAAGAATTGAAATTATCCAAGGTTGAGACACCTTATTCCTAACATTCTCCCACTTGTCGAACACCTTGTAAGAGCAATAGGAACATAACAGGAACTTTAACCGCTATAGGCCAAAAGGCCCATAGACTCCGAACACCATCTGAACTTCTCAGTGCCCACTGGTTTCGTTAATGCATCTACAACATTCTTCACAGTATCTACCTTCTCCAAATTTACCTTTCCATCTTCCACCATATCTCTCAAAAAGTGAAACTACACATCAATGTGCTTCATTCTGGCATGGAAAGTTGGATTTTTTGCAAGGCAAATAGTGCTCTGACTATCACACCAAATAGTAACCTGTTCTGCATCAACACCAACATCAGAACACAATCTCCTAAGCCAAATGGCTTCCTTACAAGCATGAGTAGCAGCCATGTACTCAACTTCTGTAGTGGACAAAGAAACCACAGGTTGTCGCTTACTCATCCAACTAATAGCACCACCAAACATAGTGAACACATAAGCACTGGTGGATCTCCTGCTGTCAATATCACCTGCCCAATCTGAATCCACAAACCCATGAATACAAACTGAATGCGGAGATCCAGAAGAGTTACCATGATAACATATGGAGTAATCTAATGTACCCCTCAAATATCTGAATACTCGCTTAACTACATCCCAATGTACCCGTCCAGGGTTAGCCATAAACTGACTCAGGACTCCCACTGCTTGGGCAATGTTTGGTCTAGTATAGACCATAGCATACATAAGATTGCCAACTGCACTAGCATAAGGTACTCTACTCATGTCCTCCACCTCACTAGGAGATTTTGGACAATCATCTACAGATAACTTTGTTCCCATAGAAATAGGAACACAAAGTAGTCTACAATCTGCTATGCTGAACCTGTCCAACACAGACTTCACATACTTACTCTGACTCAACCAAAGTTTTCTATTAGACCTATCTCTATTGATTTCCATACCCAAGATGTACCTAGCTACCCCAAGATATTTCATCTCAAACTGTGCTGACAACTGAGATTTAAATCAGAAATCATACCCTTACCCTTCCCAAACAACAAGATATCATCAACATATAATGCAATAATAAGAAGGCGATCATTTTCAACTCTGAAATAAACACAATGATCTGATTTTGATCTTACAAATCCAATTGACAACACAAAGGCATCAAAATTAAGGTACCACATCCTAGGAGATTGCTTCAAACCATATAGAGATTTCTTTAATCTGCAAACTAAGGATTCTTTACCTTTAACAATGTAGTGCTTAGGCTGTGACATATAAATCTCTTCCTCCAAATCACCATGAAGGAAAATTGTCTTCACATCCATCTGTTCTATCTCTAAATCATATGATGCAGCAAGAGATAACAGAAATCTAATGGATGTCAACTTTGCAACAGGAGAGAATATTTCACCATAATCTATTCCCTCTACCTATGAATACCCCTTTGCAACCAATCTAGCTTTGTACCTTTCAACACTGCCATCTGCACAGAATTTCTTGTTGAACACCCATTTACAGCCAACAGATTTTCTCCCTTTAGGCAAAGGTACAAGGTCCCAAGTTTTTTTTTTCTCCAATGAAGCCATCTCATCATCCATAGCCTCAATCCAGGAACCTGCATCTTCCATGCCCAAAGCCTCTTTCACAGATCTAGGCTCATCAGTGTTAGTAATCAAAGCAAAAGCACAACTGGAATCTAACATAGAATAACGAAACCTTTCTAGTTGCTTTCTTTCTCTCGTGGATCTCCTCAAGGGCTGAGGTTGAGGTTGTTCTTCCTCTTCTTTCAAACTATCAGAGCTGCTATAGCTCTCCTCATCATTAGACCCAACATGGTCCCTCCGTTCAGTCTTCTCAGGGGTAGGAGGCAACTGAACAACATCTTTTTCCTTTTCTTTTTCATCTGGTTGTAGCACAATAGGAGAAGATGTTAGCTCTTTGAAAATAACATTTCTACTATACAACACCTTACTAGTCACAGGATCCCAAAGCTTGTATCCTTTCACACCAACACTGTATCCGATGAAAATATATTTGACAACTTTGTTTTCCAACTTAGATCTTTTCTCCTTTGGAACATGTGCATAAGCTTCACAACCAAAAACACAAAGATGTCTAATTTAAGGCTTCTTACTAGACCACACCTCCATGGGTGTCTTACCAACAAGAGCTGATGTAGGAGATCTGTTAACCAGATAGCAAGCAGTGGTCACAACTTCGGCCCAACACCTTTGTTGTAAACCAGCTCCACTAAGAATACTCCTAGCCTTCTCCATCAATGTCCTCTTCATTCTCTCTACAACTCCATTTTTCTATGGGGTATAAGGAGTTGTCTTATGCCTCTCGACACCTCATTCTTTACAAAACTGTTCAAACTCTGCTGAGAAAAACTCACCACCATTATCAGTTCTCACACACTTAATCTTCTTACTAGTCTGATTCTCTACAAGGGCTTTAAATTCCTTGAACCGACTAAAGACTTGTGTCTCACTTTTAAGGAAATAAATCCATGTCCTTCTACTGCAATCATCTATGAAAGATACAAAAAATACAAACTTGGAGATTGAAGGAACTTTTACAGGACCAAATACATCAGAATGAATAAGATCCAAAACATCAGAAGATTTGTGAGAACTAGAGTAAAATTGAACATGATTTTGTTTACCATAGACACAGTGTTCACAGAAGTCAAACTCGAGATTGCAATCATTTAACCCCTCAACGAGGTTTTTATTTTTCAGGGTCCTAAGACCCTTCTCACCAATGTGGCCAAATCTCATATGCCACAACATCGTCTTTTCTGCAGGAAGCTTGCCTTCCAAAGTGTTTGCACCCTTAGGTACACTTACTGCACTACCATCGAAACCCATTGCCACAGTCTTCTTTACTGCTTGTTCAGATGGTGGGGATCAAGTGATAGCCGCTCTCTTCTTTGAAATAGAAGAATTGTTGTACTGAGCAATGCATGCTTCAAGCTGAAACAAAGTACCTCTCCTAGTACCTCTAGCAAGCACCATAGAACCTCTCATCATCTTGCATCCATCTTTTGAAAAGACAACTTGCACACCTACATCATTCATAATACTTAGATATAATAGGTTTCGTGCCAAACCTGAAATGTGCATAACTCCGTTGATTCCCTTTACTCATCCATCAGGAAATTTGATAGTGACCCTTCTGCGTCCAACTATCTTTAGGTGAGAATCATCACCCAAGTACACATTTCCACCATCGAACTCTTCATATTTTGAGAACCAGTTTCGATGAGAGGTCATGTGAAAAGAAGCACCCGAGTCTACCAACCACACATCATCAAATGCATGGGCTACCAAAGCTGCAATAAAAGCATCTCCATCTTCTTGAGATTTTTCGGAAGCTGAATCTGAGCCTTTCTTCTTCTTCTTCGGTTCTTTGCAGTCCCTCCAGAAGTGCCCAGTTTTATCACAGTTCCAACATTTCACGTTGGAATTTCCAGGAGTCTTAGAACTCCCACGAGATTTGGATCTACCCTTCTTTGACTTGTTGTCATTTTTCTTTCCTCTGTCATTAGATCTCCCACGAACAGCAAGGGCTTCCTTAGACGAATCCAAAGTCTTTCTTCGCATCTCCTCAGATAGCAGCGAAGACACCACATCATCCATACGGAATGTGACTATAGTAGTTTCAAGAGCCATCACAAGATGGTCCCACAAATCCGGCAAGGAACAAAGCAGGGTCATACAATGATCCTCCTCCTCGATCTTGGCACCAGATGATGCCAACTATGCAATCAATAAATTGAATGCGTTGAGATGATTAGTTACGGATCCACCTTCCTCCATTCTTAAAGAATACAACTTCTTTCTCAGGAACAACTTATTCACCAGAGATTTGGCCTGATACACAGACCCAAGTCGTTGCCACAAAGAATTTGTAGTAGTCTCATCAAGAACATCCAGAAGAACGACATCTTCTAGATAGAATCTGATGAGATCCTTAGCCTTCCGATCCTTGATCTCCCAATCCGCTTGCGATATCATTGCAGGTTTCACATCAAGTGAAGTATCCTCCCATAGATCACGGTCTTCAAGCATGTCTTCCATCTTGAGTTTCCACAACTTAAAATTAGTGCCATTAAATTTCTCCACCTCCATTCTACTGTATGAGGAACTCAACATCTCAATCTGCAAATAAGATTCAGAATGGTCTGCACAAAAATCCCACTCAACTTGAGATTAGCTCAAAAAACCCTACCCAACAACTAGGATCAAAAGTTGATTAGGCTCTTATACCACTTGTAAGGAAACTTAGGTGTGGAAATAGCTTCCTACACTAATCTCTAAAGGAAAGTATTGTGCAAATTCTTTTTAAATCCTTACAATTTCAGATTCGTTAAGCTACTTAACAATAATATTGCAGCATATACCATACATACAGAAAATAGATAGAGAAGATTAAAATACATAAACACAAAGATATGCCAGTGGGGAAAAACCTTTCGGTAAAACAACCCCACCCCTCCAAAACCTACACAATGTATTATCTTCAACACAAATACTACAACACACTTGCAATGCAAGTTCTTTCAGGAGATGAGAGACTAGTAAAACTTATATCTTTCCCATAGAAGTAACATCATATATATAGACTCCTCAAGACCCAACAAATACCCAAAAAAGGAGTTTGGCATCCAACCACCAAGACCCATGCACAAAGCCACATGTACATAGTTGTTACATGCAATCCCAAGAATAGGCATCCATCCCTAGAATAGACTATGATAGCTTGTCATAGAATATGCCAAAAATAACAGTCACAAGAGAAGTGTAAGAGAATCTGTCATACCAACCTATTTTTGGCATATTCTCTTACACACACCAACCACTTCTTCTTGGGCACCCAAATAGGCTCAAGTCATAAGATGCTCTTACACCTGTCATAGCACATTCCTTAAATAGTTCTTACGTGTCATAGGAATCCGTCATGATCATTTCAGTCATGATCTCCTTACGCACAAGATGCTGACACATCAAGTGGAGTGACACATCAACATGCCAACTAGGCATGTATAGTCACACTTAATTTCATTATTTGCAAAAAATACATTTACAAAACAAATAATAAGAATTGGAATTATCCAAGGTTGAGACACCTTATTCCTAACACAGAATACATGCCACAACTAGCGTCATCCTTCTTTCTGTACCTTGCACATACCAGCGAACATTCCTTAGCACACTAACTGTCATCCCTTAAGCTCACATACACTGAATCCTCATCACCTGTAAGATGTACCCAAAACACATAGACTTACTCTGTCAACTTCCACTGTCACTATATAGTAACCAGTCTTCACCAACTCTTCTATAACTCAACCAGTATGCCATATTACGTCATACGATCTTAGATATAAGATCAAAACACCTTCCTGTACCCATAATTGACTTCGCACATTCTAAAACATCCATATAGTATCCATACATTGTAATAACTAGTTTGTTCTCTTCATAGAAACATATGTTGACATCAGTAATTCCAACATCACTCAACACAGTGATTAAACATATTAAGTGTATCCAACAATCTCCCCAATGCATTAGCAATATCCAAAAATCTCCCCCTTTGGCATTGATGTCAACATATGGGAAAATCCATCAACCCAAAGTTCTGTAACCAAATAGTACTCTCATAGTACAACTTCTCATAGTATCTCTTCATACAATCTCCCCATACAGTAGGGATTTTCTCATAGTATCTCTCCCCCTTTGACAAAAATGGCAAAGGGTTCCATAAGTCATCAATTATCCTCAACAACTGTCTTCAATGATCACTCCCCCTAAGGAGTAGATCCATACATCAAGTTTAGAAGATGATAAGGCTATGAAAACCTCTGGACTAATGCATCCCTACATCATTTAATTCTGACTAGGAGGGGCTTGCACCCCAAGCATACCTCTGAGATACTGATGCAGGAGCATCTCGGGTTCGTGGTAATCCCGTGTCACCAAAAATAGTTTGAAGTTTTTCTGCGTTGCTTGGTTCCTACTTTGACTGAGTTGGTCGGTAGTTGGTCGGTTTCCTTTGGTTACCGAGTGTGGTCGATTATCTCTTGGGCGGTTGGTTGTTTCACTGGCGCTCAGTGTTACTTGTTTGCTGCTCGGTTATCTTTGCTCACCGATGAGTTTAGTTTTAGTTTCTATTGTGGCCGACTTGTGCATTTATTATGGGTAGCAGATTTAATGTTGGAATGCATCATTGGGAGGCGTGTGGTCCCAGATTTGACCGTTCCTTCTGTTGATTGTGGAACTGAAGGCCGACTCAGTTCGGTAGACTCTTGTATAAATGTAGTTGTTTGGTTGTAGTTTAGGGGGAGGTAGTTGAATAAAAGATAGAAGATAGTAAGATTAGAGATTTGATAGATCTTCGCATGTTTGAGGACTTCTGTAATTCATTGTAATATCAGGCTGTAACCGGGAAGGCCTTACAACCTGACATGTATGGTTCCATTTGATGAAATATATGAAAGCTCTTGCATTCTCTCTCTCATTATTGTTGTTTTTTTTTTCTGCATGTGTTGAGCAGGCTTGGATCATTAGGGTGTGCCACTTCTTGGCCCCTCTTGGCCCCTGCCTTGCGTTAGGTGGTATCAGAGTGAGGTGAGATCTTGATTTAGGTCTACGGATCTAGGTTTGTAGGTTCCTCTTGAAGCCCTAGTTGATTGTTGTGGGGTAGCAGATTGCGACTTGACCTGCAATTGCATAGGGTTGTCAAGATGGTTCGTGGGAGGTGAGATGCAGATCCAGGATTGGCAGATATGTTAAGGAAGATTGTTCCTAGGTTAGAAGCTATTGAAACAACCCAGAGAAGAGGCAGACATCTTGAAGATGTTAGTGATGATGAAGTTGAAGAAGAACAGGCGAATGTAGAACCTGCACCAGTTATGGATCAAGGTGAAGAAAGATTTTTGAAGGCTTTGACAAATCTGAAGTCTACACCACATTTCAATCCTCCTGAGTATGGTGGAAAGCTAGATTCTGATGAATTGGTGGACTAGATCACCGAGATGGAAAAGTATTTTGAGTATGAAAACATTCCTGAAAATAAGAAGGTGAAGATTGCAAACACAAAGTTGAAAAGTCATGCGTCCTTATGGTGGGAACATCTACAGCTGGATAGGAAGAGGAAAGGCAAAGACAAAATCAAGGTATGGAATAAAATAGTGAATAAATTGAAAGGAAAGTTCTTACCTTGTGATTATCAGATTAACCTAGTTCAGCAAATGCAAAGTTTGAGACAGAAAGATAGCTCGGTAAAGGAATATACTGAGAAATTCTATAGATTAGATGTCAGATCTTGACATGATGAAGATGATGTGGAAAGAATTGGTAGATACCTGAATAGTTTGAGAGTTTCCATCCAAGAGGAAATTAGTATGGTCAAGTTGGAGAACATTGAAGAAGCTTATCAATTTGCTTTGAAGGCCAAGGAGAAATTGAACAAAAGACATGAGCAAAGACAAAGAGGTCGAGATGATAGATTCCCTAGAGGAAGAGGTAGATCTAATGGTGAAAATGGTAGATCTAAACCAAAAAAGAAAAATCTAGACAAAGGCAAGACCGAGTGGAAAGGTGAAAGTTCATCTAGAGGTAGAGGCGGTAACTACCGAGGTGGTTATAGAAGAGGAAGTTTCCGAAGAACTTGTTACAATTGTGGAGAAGAAGGACATAGATCTTTTGAATGTACACATGCTAGTAAGAAGGCTGGTAGCAGTAGAAATGCTTTGGTGCAAGAAGAGTCACTGAATGAACTTGAGAAAGAAAATAACTTGATGGTAAGGAGAGCACTATGGAATGAAAGTAGGAAGGAAGATCCGGTAAGGAAAAGTTTGTTCAAGACTAGATGTAGAGTTTTTGATAAAGTTTGGAAGGTAATCATTGATAGTGGTAGCTCGGAGAATCTGGCATCTGAGGAGATGGTCACAAAATTGCAATTGGAAAGGTTGGTACATCCGAAGCCCTATCACATTTCGTGGATCAAAGATGAGCATACACTCCTGGTAAGTGAACAATGTTATGTGAATTTGAAGATTGGAAAGTACTATAATAAGGTGCTATGTGATATCATGCCTATGGATTTTTGTCATATTTTGTTGGGTAGACCTTGGCGATATGATAGACATGTGATATATGATGGGAGATTGCATAAGTATACTATTGTGGCTAATGGAAAGAAACAAATCTTGTTACTATTGATGGAAGAACCTGTTAGTAATGTTTGCACATCTGTGAAAGTTTATTTGATGGAGGGAAGAAATTTTGTTAACTCTTTGAAGAAGAATGATATATGTTTTGCTGTGATCCCTAACAAACAGAGTAAGAAAATAGAGGATAATGTCCCTAAGGAGATTGATAAGTTACTCACTGAGTACAGTAATATCATTTCTGATAATGTACCTGATGGTTTGCCATTAAAAAGAAGTATTGATCATTGTATGGATCTAATCCCTAGAGCTAGTTTACCGAATAAGGCACCTCATCGGTTGACACCTACCGAGAATCAAGAATTGAACCGACATATTCAAGAGTTGCTGGAGAAAGGTTTGATCAGAGAAAGTTTGAGTCCTTGTGCAGTACCTGCTCTATTGGCACCGAAGAAGAATGGAGAATGGAGAATGTGTGGAGATTCCAGAGCAATCAATAAGATAACAGTGAAGTATAGGTTTCCTATACCAAGAATGGATGTCATAATGGACAGTTTGACTAGAGAAAAGTATTTCACCAAAATTGATTTGAAAAGTGGGTATCATCATATCAGAATCAGAGAAGGTGATAAATGGAAAACTGCTTTCAAGACAAAAGAAGGTTTGTATGAGTGGTTGGTTATGCCTTTTGGTTTAACTAATGCACTGAGTACTTTTATGAGGCTGATGAATGAAGTATTGAAAAAATTCTTGGGTAAGTTTGTGATTGTGTATCTTGATGACATTCTGATATTCAGTAAGACTAGAGAAGAACATTTGTTGCATGTTAGACAAGTTTTGCAGAGATTGAAAGAAGAAAAGTTGCTGATAAATCTGAAAAAGTGTTCATTCATGAAAGAGGAGATTGTGTATTTGGGATTTGTTATTTTAGCTGATGGTTTGAAGATGGATCCTGAAAAGGTTGAAGCTATTTTGAATTGGCCTACACATGTGAATGCTAGTGAGGTAAGATCATTTTATGGTTTGGCAAGTTTTTACCGAAAGTTCATAAAGAATTTCAGTTCAATTTGTAATGCTATGACTGAGACTATGAGATGAGACAAAAGAGAAGTCAAGTGGACACATGGAGCTAATAAAAGTTTTGAGACTTTGAAGCAGAAGGTTGCTGAATTACCTATTTTGGCATTACCTAATTTCACTAAGGTATTTCAAGTAGAATGTGATGCAAGTGGAAGTGCAATTGGAGCTGTATTGAGTTAAGAAGGTAAACCTATTCCTTTCTTTAGTGAAAAGTTGAATGATGCTAGAAGGAAATATTCTGTGTATGATCAAGAATTCTATGCTATTGTTCAAGCACTGAAGAAATGGAGACATTATTTGATACCGAGTGAATTTGTGTTGTATACTGATCATAAGGCTTTACAGTATTTGGGTAGTCATAATAAGTTGAATCAGAGACATATGAAATGGGTTGAGTATTTACAAAGTTACACATTTGTGATAAAGTATAAGAGTGGAGTCACTAACCGAGTTGCTGATGCATTGAGTAGAAGAAGATCTTTGATGACCGAGATGAAAATTGAAGTTCTTGGTTTTGATGAGATGAGAGATTCTTATGAGTTTTAACCTGATTTTTCTGAGCCATGGAGAAAGTGCAGAGCACCTATTCAAGATAAAAAAGATACTAAATGGGATGAATATTTTATTTGGGAAGGTATATTGTTTAAAAGTATTCAGTTGTGTATACCGAGAGGAATAATGAGGACTAACCTGATAAAAGAGAAGCATAGTAGTGGGTTGACTGGACATTTTGGCATTGATAAAACATGGAATTTTCTTAAGGAGAAATACTATTGGCCGCAGTTGTATAGAGATGTTCAAAAATTTGTGAAAAGTTGTGGAATTTGTCAAGTTGCAAAAAGAGTAAGTCATAATATTGGATTGTATGTACCGATTGCTGTTCTTGAGAAACCTTGGATTGACATCAGTATGGATTTTGTTCTTGGCTTACCAAAGATAGTAAGAGGTAATGATTCTATATTTGTTGTTGTGGATAGATTTTCTAAGATGGCACATTTTATATCTTGTAGAAAGCCAACAGATGCAGTACATGTAGAAAATCTTTTCTTTAAGGAAATTGTCAGATTGCATGGATTACCAAGGAGTATTATCTCTGACTGAGACAGTAAATTTGTTGGATACTTTTGGAAGACCCTTTGGAAGAAATTTGGCACTGAGTTGAAATATAGTTCTACATTTCACCCATAAATCAATGGACAGACTAAAGTTGTGAACATAAGTTTGGGAAATCTTTTGAGATGTTTAGTTGGAGACACATTGAGTAATTGGTATTATGTGTTGGGAAAAGTAGAGTTTGCATACAATAATTCAATGAATAGGAGTACTGGAAAGACACCATTTGAGATTGTGAATGGCACATAGGCGAGAGGTATATCTGATTTGAGAGACATTACTGATGAAAATAAGAGAAGTGCTGAAGGAGTAAAATTTGTTGAGTACATGAAAACATTGCATGAAGATGTGAAGCTAAAGCTGGAAGACATTAATTAGAAATACAAAGACAGAGCTGATAGATCAAGGAGACATAAAACTTTGGATGATGGTCATGAAATGATGGTTCATTTGAAGAAAGGCTGATTTCCTGTTGGAACATATGGGAAGCTAAAAATGAAGAAGTTTGGACCTTGCAAGATTCTGAAGAAATTTGACAGTGGAAATGCATATGAGATTGAGTTACCTGATGACATGGACATATCACTGATTTTCAACATTATTGATTTGTATGAGTATCATGAACCTGGTGAAGAAGTGATAGTACCAAAAAAATATCCTAAGAAACAGAATGAAGAAATTGAACAAATTTTGAAGGAAAGAGTTGGTAAGAATACAAGAGGAAAACAATATATGGAATATCTAGTAAAGTGGAAGAATAGACCGATGAAAGATAGTTCTTGGATTTCTCAGTCTGAGTTGGATGCAGCTCAGACCAGACCTACCAAATGATTCAGAGAATCATTTCAAAATAACCCCAGGTGTCTCATGCAGGAGCATCTTGGGTTTGTGGCAATCATGTGTCACCAAAAATAGTTTGAAGTTTGTTTGTGTTGCTCGGTTCCTGCTTTGACCGAGTTGGTCGGTAGTTGGTCGGTTTCCTTTGGTTACCGAGTGTGGTCAGTTATCTCCTGGGTGGTTGGTTGTTTCTATAGTACCTTGTCCCTAGCCCAATTTTATAAATGTTATGATTACTTTAGGATGATAGATTAATTATTAATGCGTATGATTTTACTAACCCCATACTTGCATGTGTATGGTTGATGTGTTTGTTTTATATTTCTGTTTGACGTGCCTGATGTGGTTGAGGGACGGAGTCATAGTTACTTATTTGTGAGATCCACATGATCAGTTGATCCCCGCCATTGTCTGTTATATATTTATATATGTATGTACATGTGGGTTTTGTATGTAGGTTTGCAGGTACCGAGCATCAACTTCCCTGAATTGTCAGGATGAGCGTGCCCTATCGCAATATCTCAAATGGTAAGAGAGGGGAGATAATACACAAATCCAAAACCCTAACCTAAGCCCATTTGTCTTAGGATTGGACAAGAATCAGTTTGACTACCCTACCTAAATTTGTCTAGGTGACAGGAATTCATGGATCCCTTTCTGGTGTTGCTTGGTTTTACTTTGTTTGATTTTACCTCGTTTGACTTAAGTTGATTTATTGATTATGTGGGTGATTTTATGTGAATTATTGATTAATGATCATAGTTGAATTTAATATAAATCATGTTCTTAAGTTTATTTGAGAAAATTTAATTAAAAGTGGAATAATTGATTATTTGGATTTAGTTGATTATTTAATTGGTAATTAGATTTAATTATGTTTGTGTGCATTATTAAATAATTAAATATTTAATTGCATTGACTTAGGATGCTTTAAATATTTAATCTATTTAATATGTATTTTAATTATTAACATGTGCATAATTGAAAATTGAATTGTTTTCAAAAAGTCAAGTTGAGTTGTGCATATAAAGTTATTTTAATTTATTAATTAGGATTTTCTTTCAATTTCTGAATTGGAGTTTGATTAGGAGTTAACTGTTGAGTCATCTCTGGGGTTTGCATGTAATGGGGAATTGAATCCCTAATAGGGGGAATTGCATTCATTTGGAGATTAGACAAGTTTTGGAAGGGAATTTTGGGGGGAGAGCTTGTGCTTTGGGATTTTGGAGAATTTTTGCTTGTTGTGGTTGTTTGTTGGTTTGGCTTCATTGTGCGTCTGGGATTTGGGTGTTGCGTGCATCATGAATTCAGATCTGTAGGTGGAATCAATCTTCAGAGCAATCTTGGTCTTCAGATCTTCACAGGTTTTCTATTTCAGTTTCTGACATTGGATCTAAGGTATGCTCAAAAATCCTGCCTGTTAGTGTTATTATGCATCTGTATGGTTTTTTCTAATTGTACAAGTTTTAGTTTAATTCAATAGATAGATCTATGCTTAATTTGAATTCTGGGTAATTAGAAAACCCTAGGTTCTATTGATTTTATGTTTTTATTGAAATTTAGCATAGTACTAATACTCTGGCAAAATTTCATTAAAGGATTGTTTATAGATTTCCTACAAAATGAATTATTAAATCTGGACTATAGTTTGAAGAAATAAATCCCCTATTAGAAAGAAATTCATTATTAGCAAATAAAACCCAATTTTAGTAATAAAGCCAATTTTGGTTGAAAATCTATACATTCTGTTAATAAAAAATTGATACAGTCAAATAATTCCAGTCAAAGGAAAAAGTTATTTTGTGGCATGACTTTGGTATATTTGGTTTGATTAAATTTATATACTTTTTCTTTTAGGAAGAATAGATTCCTGTATATAAGAATCAAAATATAAGATTGGTTTTAAAAAAAAATATTATCTTGTTAAAAAAATATATACAGTTACATTGTGAATTAAAATAACAGTAAAAAAAAAAATTAATTTGGGTTTAAAAAAAGATACATTGGAAATTGTTTTATTAAAAATAATAATAAAAAAGAAAAATGAAAAGAAAGTTGTTTGGAGGGGCAGGGGCCACCACCTTCCCCCCCCTCGACTATCGTGCGAAGGTAGGTACGCCTGCAATGGCAGAGTACCTGCGCAGGCAGGGTACTCTGCCATGTGCAGGAGTACCTGCGCATGCGCAGGCCCACCCACGGGTGGGTATTTTATTTTAAAAAAAGTTTTGTTATATATATTTTTTATATATTTAATTTTGTATAATTCAAATTTGTTTTTAAATAAATTTTCAATTTAGTTTATTAATTTAGTTTAGTTTTAATTTATATAGCTTAGTTTAATTTTTATTAATTAATTAAATTTAATTAAATTTATTGTTTTAGTTCAATTTGATGTTATATATTAATTTAATTTAAATGCATCTCATTTTGTCAATCTAGTTTAATAATTGGTTTAATTAATTTAGTTTAATTAAATTATTTAATAGATTGGTTTAGTTTAGATAATTTCGATTATGGATTTTAGTGGTAATTAAATCAAATCTTAATTTGGTTTTTTTTATTAGATTTAAATAAATATTGGAAGAAAGAAATTAATATTTAGTTAAATACATATGATTTGTAGATTCATCATTTAATGAAGAATTAAAGGCCAATTATGGATAGGTTTTATGTAATTCTTTATTTATTAAATATGAATTGTCTATGATTAGAACAACTACTTGTTAAGTGTTATGATTCTACTGAAATTGGGCATTTTATTCTGTCGGTTGCATAGAACGTATATATGGAAATTTCTTTTATTTATGATAGTATTGTGATGTCTATGATTAAGATTCTCTTAGCACTCTTGTGTGTTTCTATTTTTGAATTTGATTATGCCCTTGATGAAATATAAATGAATTATGGTTCTATTGCAGTAGTTCTTTATGGCGTGAGTGTTGTATTCTTCATTCCTATAGTGTCATCTTTTACATTATGTGATCTCGAGTACTAGAAGACCTAGGGGAAAATAGAGGCCGGGGTATGAGTCATATGGTTGTTTTCAGTCATGTTTTGATGTGTGTGTACATATGATTATCATTCTTGATTTGACCATGATTGGCTCATGCTGTATTGTATTATGTTTATGGTATCTTTGTAATCATTTCTAGTTCTTATGTGTGAAACTAGATTTGGGATTACTTGGTACCTGTTTGATCTATGTGAGATTGTGAATCTAGGAGAGGTTAAATAGGTGCATCTTAGGGGAGTGGCTTACAATAGGGGTCTTGGGCTCAAAAGGGGCCAGTACTAGGGTAACCTATCATAAGTTGTTTAACAAGTGATAACCTAATAATAAAACTTGGGGAATAACATTAAATACAAGATTGATATGTTGGTTCCACATGGATTATGTTGAGGATCTAGGGTCCAGAGTGGCCTGTCCAGGGTAACTCAACTCGATAGACGCTTGAGGGTCCGGGGTCCAGAGAGACCAGTCCATGGTAACTCAAGTAGTCGTCCATGTGATGCCACTCCCATAGTATGTAGCCTAAGCCTCCTCCATAGTTATTCTTCATGTTTCAGATGCCTCTGGTTTAGTGATTCTTACCTTGCACTATTTCTGTATACCTCGAGTAGAGAGATTTCAAGATCCTTTCCTTAGCTTGATCTGTTTGATGTTTGTTATCCGAGTGAGATCTATTGTTATCTCCTCAGCATGGTGGGAGTGGACCATTTAGGTTCATGAGGTCGTGTGGTAGTGATTCTTTTACCATTTGAGATTTCAACATTTGTGTACTAGTGCTGGATGATCCCTGTGGTAGTTGATCCTTCTTAATCTTCTTTGATGGAGTTGTACTCTTCTCCTTCTTCTTCTTTGTAATCCTGTATTAGTGTATCACATGTGATACCTAATCTGGACTTTGTATTTTCTATTTGTTAGAGTGATCACCACATACCCTGCGAAATGTGTAGTGGATGTGTTTAATTATATTCCATGGATGTTCATGTGGATTGTATTTATCGTTATGTGATGTAATTGTATCATTTATGTTATGGTATCTTTTGTTGATGTTAGTTAGATGTGTTTTTTTCTTAAGTGATTCTATGTCATGAGACCCTTGAGAGTTGTAACCTGTGTGGGTTATTGTATTGTTGTGAGTAAATGGTAATTGCTTCCACATTGTTGTTTATCTTGTATGTTAACTTTTTAAAAAAAATTATTCACCAAACTTAGTAACATGTTTTAGGATATTTTCTCTTGGCTACCCTGGCGGGATATTACAGTTTCACTGGCACTCGACATTACTTGTCTGCTACTCGGTTATCTTTGCTCATCGACAGGTTTAGTTTTAGTTTCTGTTGTAGCTGACTTGTGCATTTATTATGGGTCACAGATTTAATGTTAGAATCCATCATTGGGAGGCATGTGGTCCTAGATCTGACTGTTCCTTCCGTTGATTGTGGATCTAAAGGCCGACTCAGTTCAGTAGACTCTTGTATAAATGTTGTTGTTTGGTTATAGTTTAGGGGGGGATAGTTGAATAGAAGATAGAAGATAGTAAGATTAGAGATTTGACAGATCCTCGCATATTTGAGGACTTCTGTAATTCATTGTAATATCAGGCCGTAACCGGGAAGGCCTTATAGCTCGACATGTATGGTTCTATTTGATGAAATATATGAAAGTTCCTGCATTCTCTCTCTCACTATTGTTGTTTGTTTGCTTCCACATGTGTTGAGCAGGCTTGGATCATTAGGGTGTGCCATTGCTTGGCCCCTCTTGGCCCCTGCCTTACGTCAGATACTCAAAGGCATCTTTTGGCAATGACTTTGTAAAGATGTCTTCTATCTGTTCCTTTGTGTTAATGTATTCCAACCTTATTTCCTTCTCTGCCACCTTATCTCTCAAGAAGTGATACTTAATAGATATATGCTTAGTTGTAGAGTGCATCACATGATTCTTTGACATGTTTACTATACTGGTGTTATCACAATAGATAACCACTTGTTCATCAAAAGTTATTCCAATAGCTTTTAGCATTTGTTTCATCCAAACAATTTGAGTGCACTTAATAGCAGCAGCATTATACTCTAATTCAACAGTATATTGAGCTATACAATCTCGCTTTTTACTTAACCATGAAACCAACCTTTTTCCAAGAAAAAATGCACCTCCACTAGTACTCTTCTTGTCATCAATATTCCCTGCCCAATCAACATCAATATAAGCATGAAGTTTAAAGTTATCATTTCTATCATACCATAAGCCATATTCCATTATTCCTTTTAGATATCTAAATATCCTTTTCACAGCAACTAGGTGTGTCTCTTTAGGTTCTGCCTGATATCTAGCCACAATTCTAACAACATTAGCAATATTTGGTCTAGTGTGAGTCAGATATTGTAATCTAACAACCATTGATATGTACTTGGTCTAAAAAAACACTTTGTTTCATCATTACTTGATAGTTTATGACTAGTCACCATGGGTGTACCAACTAGTTTATAGTCTTCCATTCCAAACTTTTTCAATATTTCTTTAAGATACTTAGTCTGAGAAATAAAAATGTCATTCTTGCTCTGATTTATTTGTAGTCCTAGAAAGAATTTCATTTCACCTATCATGGACATCTCAAATTCATTTTCCATCTCTTTAGAGAATTTCTTACACATATCATCATTTCCTCCAAAGATAATATCATCAATAAAAACTTCTATTATTAGAATTCCATCTTTACTAGCTCTTAAATATGGGTTACTATTAGTATTACCTTTTCTAAACCCAAGGCAAAGTAAGTATTTGTCTAACCTTGCATACCAAGCCCTTGGAGCTTTCTTCAGTCCATACAGTGCCTTCTTCAACTTGCATTCCATGTCTTCTTCTTCGGATAGAGGAAATCCACCAAGTTGTTCTATGTAAATTTATTCTTCAAGATCCCCATTCAAAAATGCAGATTTCACATTCATCTGATATACCTTGAAGTCTTTGTGTGCAGCATAAGCCAAGAATAATCTAACAGCTTCTATCCTAGCAACATGAGCAAATGTCTCTTCAAAATCTATGGCTTCTTGTTGTGAATAACCTTTACATACCAATCTTGTCTTGTTCCTTAAAACAATTCCTTCTTCATTCATTTTGTTTCTGAAAACAATTCCCAATCTAGGAACCAATTCAAAATCTAGGAACCAATTCCCAATTGTTGTTTTTCTTTATCTGATCTAATTCCTCTTGCATGGCTTTGATCCAAGATTCATCTCTACAAGCTTCATCAGTAGTCTTTGGTTCAACTTGAGAAATCAAACAAATTTCTTCCCTTGTATTTGATCTAGTCATTATTCCTTTACTTGAATTACCAATAATTTGATTTTCAGGATGATCTTTCTTTACATACCTCAAAGTCTTAGGAATCTCAGTAGCCTCATTTGTGTCATCATCACAAGTCTCATTTTCACATTTAGTCTCAATAAGTTCTTCTTCTTATGTAGTAGCAACCTCTTTGATCTTTGTATTTTAATTACAATCATACATTCTCTTTTGTATCTAAAAATTTTCATCTATCCATACATTGTTACTTTCAATCATCTTCCTTAATCTCAGGTTGAAACATTTGTAAGCCTTGTTTTTAGCAGAATAACCAAGGAAAATTCTTTCATCACTTCTAGCATCAAATTTCCCTATCTCATCATCTCTTTTGATATCGCATTTACTACCAAATATTCTGAAATATTTTACGGTAGGAGTATGATTAAACCACAATTCATAAGGAGTCTTACTTGTACCTTCTCTGATTTGAATTCTATTTAAAGTGTACAGTATTGTCCCAACAACTTCTCTCCAATGCACATGAGATATATTTCCTTCAAGCAACATTGTCCTAGCAACATCCAGTATAATTGTGTTTCTTCACTCTGCTATCTCATTCTGCTGTGGAGTCCTAGAAGTAGAATTCTGCCTTTGTATTCCATGCTCTTCGCAATATGAATTGAATATATCTAAAGTAAAATCTCCACCTCTGTCTGATCTCAAACATTTTATTGTTAGACCTGATTCATTCTCTACTTTTTCTTCGAATATCTTGAATTTGTCAAATGCTTCTGATTTTTCTTTCAAGTGACCCACATCATTCTAGAAAAGTCATCACCAAAAAGTATAAAATACCTTTCACCATAGTATGATCTTGTCCTTGTAGGTGTTGTTGGTGCTCAAAAATGCTGGACCATTTTGAGGCCAACTGACAGGCACAATAAATGCCTCTGCAATTCTAGTTCGATCGAACCAAGGCTAGTAGGCCTAAATTGAATATATTGTCTAACTGCACAAATAGGTGCATAAACAACATAAATTCCTTCCAAAGGGGTTATTGATCCTTGGAGGAAAAAGCAACCTAATATCCTAATTGTCAGATAGCTTGAAATCTAAACTAAGGTAAGGAATTAATGCTAAACCTAATTTAATGCTTGGTAAATAGGATAACAGATAAGATATGTACTTCACAGAAAGAAATAAATGACAAATTCAAATGAACAAATAGACTAGTGCCTAGTACCAAAATGGGAATAGAGTCAGATACATTCAATGTTGTGTATAACTGGAGATGGTTTTAAGATAACTCACTTCTGTAAAACGAGACTATCAACCTACAAGTTTCTATTGAAACAAAATTTACAACAATTTATACAATAGGTCCTATGGTTTTTAACTCAATTGAAGAGTCCGAAAGGAAACAATAACAGGTTCTCAGACCATGCTAACATTATTCAAATTGTACAAATTAATCATAAATGAATGCATGAAATAGAAAACACAACAGGATACCCTGGCTAGAGAGTAATCCGAGAAACCAATTGAACGTAAAAAATTATATTAACAGTAGGGTACAAAAACTTATCTGATATTCGCACATAAGATTTTGGGCATTAAATTCCAATCTGTGAGAGGTAGATTTTTGCCATGATTCATTGTCCTTTTTTTGTTTACAATTGAATACATATAAATATAAATCCCAATAGTTCCCTGTGAAAGGACATGCGCTTTCATAGGACCTAATTATACAACTACCCCAAAAATATACATAACAAACCATAACAATGGTTGTTAGGGAAATATTTCCCATATAATTACATTGATTTTTTTGCACTTTAGGTGTTTCATGTATTAATAATCCAATTTTTAAGCTCCTGCACAAAATGCCTAGCATTAGGTGGTATTAAGGAAATAAAAAATCATTACATGTGTAAGGTTTTCATAAAAACTATTTATTATTTATTTATTAATTAACAATAAATTGAAAATAAGACATAACAAAATTATGATATAACTCACATAAATATTTTAATAAATAAAGTGCAAATAAAATAAAAATCATAAGCCACCCACTTTATAAATGATTTATATTTATCAAAACATAAAACAACACCTAAAATATTTAATAGAAATAAGGCATTGTAATTTTAAATTCAAAATTTATTTGCATAATGTATTAACGCTAACATATTCATTTTAAATTACCTTTTGAACAAACAATATAAAACACATAATAGAAACACTCCTTTCCATTATGGTAAAAAAAAATAAAATTATAATTCATCCTAAAAGAGGGACACTTACCCTAATAATAAGAAATAATCAAAATAATTTACATTAGGGCACGTGTTATAGGAGACAACAACCCTAATGGTGCATATATTAATAAATCCATTAGTTATTACTTTCTAAAAAATAAAAAGTTACAAATGAATTACAAGGGTACTATATAATCACTTAACCCCCTTTTAACTTTACAATTTTTAATTTTAAAATTAAAAATAAAATTACAACAAGGTAAAATTATATGACTACCATTAGGGATATGAGAACTAAGGAATGATATTAATTAAAAATGTATCAAAACCCTAAAAGTTAATAATCTTTTACCAACATTATTTGCCTTATCAAATATTTTTACTTTAAGGTTTTAGGAATAAAATATAATTTAAGATTAAAAAACAACTATGCTAGCAACCATAATAATCTCTCAAAATACAAACCTATACTACACACAAAATATTCATTTAAAAATTTATTTCAAAGGAAATAAGATTTTCTTTAATTTATACATTTATTTACAACTACACTTCCAAGGAATAATATAGAGCAATTGGTAGGGGTAGGGTCGGGTAGTTAGGTAGGAAAAGGAATGGGTCGAGAGGTCGAGTGTTCAACTCCCTCTCCCCATTCTTTTTCCTAAAATCGAAAAAATAAATAAATACACAAAAAAATTCCTAATTTAATTTGAAAGTTAATTTAGGGAAGAAATTACTCCTTGTGTAAGAGGTTGCACTTTATTTCTCACCTGCACATAAAAACAAAGATAAATAAGTATCTTCTCCTAACCCTCTCGAAGAAAACAAATAGACTAACTGGTTAGGGGGTAGGAGGGTAGATAGGTAGGAAAAAGGTTGGCTTGAGAGGTTGAGTGTTCAATTCCCTCTCGCGGCCTTTTTATTTTATTTATCATTTTTAGAATAATTTTATTTCAAAAGAATATACATTAAATAATTTGAAATAAAACAATTAATAACTTAATATATGAAAAATAGAGAATGACAAACATATATGCATTTTATCCATTTTAGTTTTTTATCAAAGGAAAATTATAAAATATGAAAAATATATATTATACTTCCTTGACATCTTGTTCCTTTAGGACCTGACATTTTCAGTGTCAACAGTGGCTCTTATTCAGGACATGCATTCATGCCTGGATGTAGCGAGATCCTAGTTATCTCTGGAAAAATAGACCATAGTGAGAAAAGAAACATGATGCTTAAATGAAATAAAAACAATAATATACAAGTTAAAGAATACTTCTTGTTTTAAGAGAAAAATGGCTTCAAATATTGATCGTGAGTAGGGAATTCCTGAATGACTTAATCAGTGTCCTATAGATAATATGAATTCTCACCTGCTTTCAAGACTACCATGTAAGATCCTAGCCATAATGCCTCAAACTTACCATGTTTTCCTTTGTCTTGGTCTTTTGCATTCCATTTCAATACCCAATCACCTTCTTTGAAAGGTCTATTTGATGCTCTTTTATCATGCAGGGTTTTAATCTGTCATTGTTGATGAAGATTATTTTCTTGTGCTATTCTTCTCATTTCATCTAACTTTGACAACTGGCTCAACTGGTCTTCCATAAAGTCTACATCCTCAAGTTCTTCTTCTTGCATGAATTTGTATACTGGCAGGAGATTATTCAATGGTAACCTCGCTTGTTTCCCATAAACCAACTCATAAGGAGAAAAACCTGTCGATCTTTTCACTGTCACTCTATCTGCCCATAAAGTGAGATTTAGCTTTGAGTCCCAAGCCTTTTTGTTGTTACTAAACATTCTTCTGGTAATCTTCAGTATATTCTTATTGCTTGATTCTACTTGACCATTCCCTTGCGGATGATATGGAGATGAGTATGATAGGTTGATGCCATATTTTTTACAAAATTCTAAAAATTCCTTAGATCTGAAACACATGCCATTGTCACAAAGAATCTTATAAGGTACTCCAAATCTGGTAAGTATATTATCTGTCAAAAACTTGATGACCACCTTGCTTGTAGCCTACCTTGTGGGTATAGCTTCAACCCACTTTGTAAAGTAGTTTGTCGCAACCAATATCCATCTGTGACCTCCACTCGAAGCATTTGCAATTTCCCCAATAAATTTTATTCCCCACATTTTGAAAGCCTCCTCAGTTTGTAACGGAATAAGGGGTAAAGCACCATTGTATTTTAGTTTCCCAAAGAACTTCTGACAGGACTCACACTTTCTAACATAATCATAATAATCCTTAAAAACATGAGGCCAGTAATACCTGACTTTCAATATCTTGTGAGCTGTTGTCTTAGCCAAAAAATGACCGCCGCATACCCCATCATGTAAATCCTTAATAACTGACTTGGCCTGATAGGTGTCTAGACAGAATAAGAGGACACCATCTCTATTTTTCCAATATAGGTCTCCTTGAATCAGCACATATTTGGATGCTTGTAACTTTATGGTTCTTCTTTGATTATCATTTATACCTTCACAACACTTCATATGCTTTAAGAAATATACTATGTCTATGTACCATGGACACTGCTCGATGCTCATTTCTGCACTTTCTAAATCTACTTGGTTCACTTGTGCTGCATCCAAATTTGTTCTGCCATAAGTTTAGCCAATCCTTGTCCTCTAATTAACTTAGTGATCTGAATCTCAATATCGAACTCTTGAATATGATTTATCCATCGACATCTTTTTCCTGTAACCTCTGATTGCCTCAAAACATCCTTAGTTGCTGCATTCGGTACGTATGCCACAATCTTAGCTCCAACTAGGTAGGGTCTGAATGATTTCACTGATTTCACTAATGCATAAGCCTGCTTTTCATGTATGTCATAACTCAACTCAGAAAATTGCAAAGTTTTACTAAAGAATGCTATTGGTTTCTCATATCCTTCATCATTTTTCTATAACAAGACTATTGCTATGGTGTGGAAAGAAGCAAAGGAGAACAACTGAAATGGTTTGGAAAAATCAGGAGACTTAAAAAATGGCGCTTCCTTGATTGCTTTCTTAATATTGGAAAATGCTTCTAAAGCCTCATCTATCCAATTTATAACTGCATCCCTTTTTAACATCTTTGCAATAGGTTTTATGATTTCTGAAAAATTTGGGACAAACCGTCTTACAAAGTTGATTTGCCCAAGGAAAGATTGAATTCCCTTAATATTTTTAGGGATCGGAACCCTATCAATTGCTTCAATTCTTTCTAGATCTATTCTGACTCCTTCCTTGGAAACAATATGACCAAAGAGTTTGCCCTTGGTTACCTTGAAATAACATTTCTTCGGGTTTAAGGATACTCCATATTCAAGGGCTCTTTTGAAGATTTTCTCTAGATCCTTGCAATGATCTTCTTCTTTCTTGGAATAAGTTGTGATGTCATCCTGATAGATTACCATGATAATATCAATGAAATCCCCAAAAGCCACATCCATGGCCCTTTGAAAAGTAGCTCCCACATTCATAAGCCCAAATGGCATTCTTGCATAAACATATGTACCCCATGGCGTAGTGAATGCTATTTTGTATTTCTCTTCTTCTTTAACTTTAACCTGATTATACCCGGAGAACCCATCCATCATGGATAATAATTCATTTCCTATAACCTTTTGTAATAATGCCTCCATGTTTGGTAATGCATAATTATCCTTTAACGAAGATATGTTTAGATTTTTGAATTCCACACAAAGCCTAATATTTTCATTCTTCTTCCTAATAGGTACCAAATTTGAAACCCAAGTAGAGTGTCTAATCAGTTTTATGATACCAGCATCCCTCATCTTAATGAGTTCCTCCTTCATCTTAGGAGCCAAAGTCAGATTGATCGGTCTTTGCCTTTGTCTAAAAGGCTTTGCATCAGGTCTCAAGGGTATTTCATGTTGGAACAAGTCCTCTCTATAAGCCTTAAGATCGTCATAGGACCAAGCAAACACATGTCTATACTTTCTTAACAAACTAACAATATCAGATCTAATTTTAGGAGTTAACTTTTTACCAATGAAAATCTCTTTAGGAGTATGTTCATTTCCTAAATTTATCTTTTCCACTTCCTCTATATTAGTATTTTCGATTTTAACCTTATTACTAGAATCTTTACTATCAAACATTTTTTGTAGTGTAACAAGCCCCTTAGGAATTTTATTAGTTTTAAGTTGAATCACATCTTTTCCAAATAAAGTATCCTTTTCATCTATTGTTTCAACATAAGCATTTAAATCAACGAGTTGATCTTCGTACCTTTCCTCTTATGCAAGAAACTTTATAATGTCTCTATCATTATCAAAGATTTTCCAATTATGAACGTTATCATGTATTGATGGCCTTGGTTTGATCTCTACCTGTGCAATATCTTCACATGGGATATCATTATGCTTAACTGCTAGGTTAGCCATGAAATCAACAAGAATATTCTCAGATCTATCTATCCATGTTATCGAAAAAGCATCAAAAACTTCTATGGAATCCCACACTTCATTCTTGTACCTTTTTAGGGTATGATTCTTAGTAATAAACTTATCCCTAATCTGAGATACAATTAATTCAGAATCACCATAAATAGAAAGAATTTTGATACCATGCTTACCTGCTATTTTGAGACCTAGTAGGAGTGCTTCGTATTCTGTAGTGTTGTTAGTACATTCAAATGCTAACAAAAAGGAATATTTAAAAGATTTCCCATTTGGGGATATGAACACCACCCCTACTCCATTACAATTTTTACTACATGATCCATCAAAAAACATTTTCCAAATGAGATCATTATTTTCCTTAGCACATACTTCAATAGGACTAGTATTTTCAATGAGATTTTTATGAATCCTTACCTAGAAATTCTCCATGTCGGTGTGGCAGAAGTGCGTAACCTGGCTTGGATCAACATCTTCAATGATGTAAGTAGATCTTGGTTCTTTGTCGATCCTCACAACCCTACCATTTACTGGGATAGAAGCATAAGATAGATTTAATTGAATATTTCCACCTACTAAATTAGACCATTGTCTAGATAATAACATTCCATAACTAGGTGGTACTTCAACAACAGTAATATCTATTTTATAAGATTTTTCAGGACATGAAGGAAACTTAAATTCAACATTTTTCATTATTCCAATAACTGGAACTGACCTATTGTCCATAGCATAACACTTCCCATAAGTAGTGTCCACATTCATTCCTAATTATTTCATTACCCCATGAGGCATAATATTAACCACTACCCCAGAGTCTAACATACAATTTTTAACCAATTTATTGTTTATCACTGAAGTTAGAAAGGAAGGATCTACTTTAGTAGCATCTTCATTAACAAAAGTTCCTAGGTAAATAACTGGTAATTCTTCATTATCCTTTTGTTCCTTTGCATCTTTTTTAACATCATTTATTAACTTGATTGTTTCATTCCTGCAATTAGTTAATTTAATTATTTTCATTAGAGGGATAGAAAGTTTCACCTAAGATAATGCTTGAGACATAAATGAAGTATAGTTTGAAATTTCCTTACCATTTCTCTGCTTGTCCGCGGGTTTGCTTATCCTTGATGTTTGATCAACTTGCCTTTTAGGAACATATGTCTTTGTCTTTCTCATTTTAGCATTCTTGTTTGAAATTTTGTACATTACTACTGCTTGTTCATTTCCTGAATTCATATTCTTGTTCCTCAAGCGATAGTTGCTAAGCACTTGTTCCATCGCTGCTACAGTGTAAGCCTCTCTTTCCTCTCTTGTTGTCCTAATATTCAGACTCTCATCATAATTTGAAAAGACTTTCTGTTCTTGTTGGTATCCCAACCTCCTATAGCTTTCATCCGGCATGTATTTGCCATCTGAACCATCTCTATCTCCTGACCAAAAGGGTGTAGATGAAAGAGCATTTATCACATGCCTCTCTTCACATCCTTGGTTTTCCTCTTCCAAAATCTTCTATGCTATAAGGCATTTCTCTTGAGGGTGAGGCATTTTACAAATTTCACACCAAAACTCATCCCCTATGAAATGATTATTTTTCTTAAGAGGGTCTGGAGTGTCTGTTTGTTTTTTTAAGGGCTTTCCATCCTTCCATTCTGTATGGTAAGGCATATCCTACAATCTGTATCTATCATTCCTGTTGAAATTTCTGTCTTGCCTTCCTACTTGAAAGTGACCTTTGTTTGGTTGCAAATTCTTCATCAAACTCACTAATTCATCCATTTTATTATTTTCATCATTCTTTTTCGGGACTGTAGGATCGAATAGTTTGGGATCATTTCTCTTATCAATTCTTCTGACAGCTATTCTATTGTTTTCAATATTCAATGCAATTTTGAAAGCCTGCTGTAAAGTTATTGGGTTATGAGACCTTATCTCATAATTCATCTTGACATCAAAAGTTTTCAAATAAAAGGTAATTAGAAAAGGGTCAACAAGGCGGATATCTTTTGGAATCTTATTCAACACCCTATTAAACCTCTTATTAAACTCCTTTACTGTTTCATTTACATTTTTCCTCATAGTGGTTAATTCATGAGTTGTAAAGGATGGATCTTTGTGATCCCCAAACTCTTCAATAAATTGATCAATGAAGTTCTGCCAATAGGTAATTGATCCATCTGGCAAATTTCTATACCATTCATCTACACTATCCTTGAGTGAGAGAACTAACATTTTCATACACACATCCTCATAAGCAATGTCGAATTCATAAACAATATTTTTTACATTAATGAAATGTTGTTCTGCTAATTGGGAACCGTCTCCATTGAACTTGGGGATAGCAGTCTTTAATTTATTAGGTATTGGGTCAGGACATCACATTACATTTGAAAAATACAATGGTCTATATCTTTCATTAACTTCCTGAAATTTGGCATCAAATAAATTTCTATTATTGTTATTCTAAAAATATTGATTTTGAGGAATAGGGTTACCTCTCTGCCATTGATTTTCTATATTACCATATTGACCACTGTGAGGCTACTGAGCCACATTCATTGGGTTTGGCATCCCTCCTCCGTGTTTTCGATGTTTTTTTTGTGTAGGATTTCCAGGTTGCCGATTTGTACCCATAACATTTGGTTGTGCATAAGTTTGGCCTCCCCCTGGATAAATTTTACTATGCATTGGCTGATCAGGTACACTACCGTTTTGCAGATTATATCCATTTTCATAATAATGTCTATCAATATTTTGGTATTGTGCAGTACCTCCAGGATATTGTGTACTTAGATAATGATGTTCATTATTGTTATTAATACCTGTTCTAATACAATCATGAATTTCACTCTGCAGATGCACCCTATCATTAGGTTGCTGATGAAAATAAGTATTATTTCCTTTACCTTGTGCATAATTTTCATAATGCTACAGAATTTCATTGTCTGTATCATCCATGTTGGCATTTAAGAACTGTGCACCACCTTGGCTTTGTGCATGGTTTCCTGCAAATGTATATTCTCTGGCACTCCCAACATAATTATTATTTTTATTTTCTCTAATATATTGATTATGCACTTTATTTTTCTCTGCATTAATGTTTTCATTGTAAAAATAATTGTCCTGCCATGAATAAACATCTTTATCTATATCTCCAAAATTAAAATGAGTATTTTTATTATCATAATCATTTTTACTATGCCCAAACTTGTAAATATTACCTGGCATATGTTTATCTCTAGTCCCTTTATGTCCACCGTACTGGGCATATTCCTCTTGTGTATGATAATATATATTATTATCATTTTGACCTACGTGAGTATTGTGTCTTTCATGATACTCATCATGTATATTCTGCAATCTATCATGTTTATCATTATAACTTTCATTGTAAATACTATCTTTTCCCTTCTACGTGGAATAATGAATCCTTTTTTGTTTATATGAATCTCCAGGCTGCTCACATGGTTGATTATCTTGGTCTTGCGCAAACTTGGGATGAATCACTTGTTGTTCATGAAAACGTTTGGCATCATACTGCTCGTTATTAATTTCTTTTCTTGCACGATTCTACGCAGGTTGATAATATTTTTCCCTCTCCAACTTTTGCGCAAGTTCATGACCACCATTTGAGTTATAGGCATGTTCTTTCATACTTTCCTTCTCATGTGAGTTATATTCATCGCTTGCGTGAGTTCCTATTTCACAGTATTCACCCCCTTTCTTCACGTGGAAGTTAGGATGATACGTTTGATGATGTATTTGTCTTAAATCATACTGTTGTGCATTCTCATGCTGCTCCTTATATCCTCCTTGGCATGCGTTTTGTGCTTGCGCCTCAGATGGATACCAATTCTGCGCTAACTTGTGCTTGGGTAGCGTGGACAACTCTCAATGCTCATTTCTGGAATCTTCTTTAATTTTAAAATTATCCAAATTATGTTCAGCATGAATATCGTTTGTACAGTGCTCATCATTTTCATGCATGAAATGGTGTATTTTAATTGGCTTCCCAAATTCTACACCAAGCTAGGCGTGGACCCCATCACATTGCTCATCATAACTTGTTTTATTATTTATAATATTTCTTCTATTTACATATTTCTCACAAAACTATATCCCACCATTAAGTGGCTACAAGTTATGCATGTTGTATTGATTTTCATCACTGGCTGGCTGTGCAACCACACATACATCATTGATTTGACTCATAGCATTATTTCTTTGTTTACAGGTGTCCAGATGTTGTGCATCACTCTAGCTTTGCACATTATTATATGGTTGTTCGCGTATATTATTTGGCAAGTTATTATGTGCTCGAACATACAACTCGCCACCTTTTGCATTGCACTTAACATAATGCTAGTTCTGCGCAAGCATACTTGCCTTCTCAAATGAATTATGACATTGCATATGTCCTTGACTGGCTTGCGTAGGGTGTTGCTCATGTTTGTTACATGTCCCGTCACCTTGCGTGTTGTGCTCAATATAGTGCTGGTTTTGCTCAAGCACTTTTGCTTGCTCAAATGCATTATAATGTGGTGAATTTCCTTTAGTGGCTTGCGTAAAATGGCTTGCCTACTGCTTATAATATGTTTGTTGATTATTATTTTTATTCATTGAGTTCCCATGTTGTTCATTACCTTGTCCATGCGCAGGTATGTATATTTCATTTTGTTGCATTCTCATCTGATTTTGCGCAAATCTGGGTAGGTATTCGCATGAATCCTTGTAGTGGTGAGTTTCTTTACTACATGTTTCATTTGTTTTACCTTCATTCCTCTCTAGTCGCACGTCATTGTATCTACAATACACGTTAGATGTGTTTAATTGCTACTGGTGATGCCCGACCTGCTGTGTGAGTTGCACCTCATGATGTGTTGGTTTATTATATTGTTCTGCACTATAGTTTCTATCCCACATAGCATGCTCTTGGGTGTATTCCCCCTTCTGTGCAAGCATATTTTCATTGTTATAATGTTTATTTTGTATATCTTCATCTACATATTCCTCTCTTTGCACGGGATAATAGCCATCTTCTTGCACAAAACATGGTAGTTGCTGTTTAAAACTCTCCATTTTATTAACTCCAATATCATATTGATGTGAGTGATTAAATCTATATGGCTGTTTAGATTCATAATTTTCTCCAGTAGCATTTTCATACTCATCTCGTATCTTATCCTAAGACAGCTCATAATACTTACCTTTATTTTCAACATTTTTATTATAATACTCACCCTTTCGCTAATTGTGAGTGTAGTCACATTGAAAATGTTGATCATTATTAGCCAAACTATGGACATGCACATCATTTCTATTTTCTTTATAATATGCATCCTTAGTGTGTAGATATGCTTTATCAACACTATTATTTCCCTGTATATTTCCATAATGCTTGTCATTATAACTTTTCTCAAAACCATTAAAATTATGGCCAAAATGCCTGTTATTATTCCGTTGTTGTGAACCTTCACCATACTAGGAGTGGTTACATTCATCACTATTAAATAAACTGTAAGTACTTCTATTATGCAGAGTGTATTTTTGCAACTTATTCAAATCACATTCATCATCCTGCTTTTGATTTTCCTGATCACTGTTATTCCTTATAATCTCTTTTGCACTGTCATGAACATCATAGGGGTCATTAATACTTTTTGACTTGTTACTTAGGTCACACATTGGATTAGAAAAAATATTGAACCATTCACTGTCATCTCCTGTGGTTCTCCCTTCTTTATCTGTTTTAAACATAGGGTTAGTGGCATTATCATGAGTAATGTGACCACTATTCTTTCTGTGAGGAGGAGTGTAGATCGGCACCTGAATGCTTCTATTCGCAACTTCATTATTATTAACTTCACCATTTCCGCCATCACTTCCGTCAGGTGAAATAACATTTTCCCTTTCTATTCCTATTTTCCTAAGAGCTTCGTCTGACTGTCTTATAAGGGCTCTGAGCATCTCCTTATCTTTACGCTCCAATCTAATCATCCCCTCCACTATATCATCCACCCACCTCTCCCTCTGCTCATGTTCACACATGACCTCCTCACTGTTATTCCTATAGTTACAGTGATCTGAAGTTGGGAACTACTCACAAGAAAATTCCTGACCTTTATTTTCGTCAGGTTTCTTTTCAGGAGATACATACAACATCTTCTTCTTCGATTTCTTATTCCTCCTATTCGGTTTCAATTCAGTGAATGAATTATTCTTTAGGGACCTTCTCCCTAACATAGGCTTTACCTGATACTGTATTCTAGAGTCGCCACCTCACTTTGTGTGAGGAATCAAATACTGTTTTGAATCCTTCTTCCCAGTAGAGTCTTTACGACACTAACCAGAGATTCTGAAACTGACTTTCACTAATAGGTAGTTCCCCAGCAGAGTCGCCAATTTGTTGGTGCTCAAAAATGCTGGACCATTTTGAGGCCAACTAACGGGCATAATAAATGCCTCTGCAATTCTGGTTTGATCGAACCAAGGTTGGTAGGCCTAAATCAAATATGTTGTCTAACTGCACAAACACATGCATAAACAACATAAATTCCTTCCAAAGGGGTTACTGATCCTTGGAGGAAAAAGCAACCTAATATCCTAATTGTCAGATAGCTTGAAATCTAAACTAAGGCTAGGAATTAATGCTAAACCTAATTTAATGCTTGGTAAATAGGATAACAGATAAGATATGTACTTCACAAAAAGAAATAAATGACAAATTCAAATGAACGAATAAACTAGTGCCTGATACCAAAATGGGAATAGAGTCAGATACATTCAATGTTGTGTATAACCGGAGACAGTTTTAAGATAACTCGCTTCTGTAAAACGAGACCATCAACCTACAAGTTTCTATTGAAACAAAATTTACAACAATTTATACAATAGGTCCTATGGTTTTTAACTCAATTGAAGAGCCCGAAAGGAAACAATAATAGGTTCTCAAACCATGCTACCATTATTCAAATTGTACAAATTAATCATAAATGAATGCATGAAATAGAAAACACAGTAGGATACCCTGGCTAGAGAGTAATCTAAGAAACCAATTGAATGTAAAAAACTATATTAACAATAGGGTACAAAAACTTATCTAATATTCGCACATAAGATTTTGGGCATTAAATTCCAATCTGTGAGAGGTAGATTTTTGCCATGATTCATTGTCTTTTTTTTGTTTACAATTGAATACATATAAATATAAATCCCAATAGTTCCCTGTGAAAGGACATGCCCTTTCACATGACCTAATTATACAACTACCCCAAAAATATACATAACAAACCATAACAATGGTTGTTAGGGAAATATTTCCCGTATAATTACATTGATTTTTTTGCACTTTAGGTGTTCCGTGTATTGATAATCCAATTTTTAAGCTCCTGCACAAAATGCCTAACATTAGGTGGTATTAAGGAAATAAAAAATCATTACATGTGTAAGGTTTTCATAAAAACTATTTATTATTTATTTATTAATTAACAATAAATTGAAAATAAGACAACAAAATTATGATATAACTCATACATATTTTAATAAATAAAGTGCAAATAAAATAAAAATCATAAGCCACCCACTTTATAAATGAGTTATATTTATCAAAACAGAAAACAACACCTAAAATATTTAATAGAAATAAGGTATTGTAATTTTAAATTCAAAATTTATTTGCATAATGTATTAACCCTAACATATTCATTTTAAATTACCTTTTGAACAAACAATATAAAACACATAATAGAAACACTCATTTCCATTAGGGTAAAAAATAAAAAATAAAAATTATAATTCATCCTAAAAGAGGGACACTTACCCTAATAATAAGAAATAATCAAAATAATTTACATTAGGGCACGTGTTATAGGAGACAACAACCCTAATGGTGCATATATTAATAAATCCATTAGTTATTACTTTCTAAAAAATAAAAAGTTACAAATGAATTACAAGGGTAATATATAATCACTTAACCCCCTTTTTACTTTACAATTTTTAATTTTAAAATTAAAAATAAAATTACATCAAGGTAAAATTATATGACTACCATTAGGGATATGAGAACTAAGGAATGATATTAATTAAAAATGTATCAAAACCCTAAAAGTTAATAATCTTTTACCAACATTATTTGCCTTATCAAATATTTTTACTTTAAGGTTTTAGGAATAAAATATAATTTAAGATTAAAAAACAACTATGCTAGCAACCATAATAATCTCTCAAAATACAAACCTATACTACACACAAAATATTCATTTAAAAATTTATTTCAAAGGAAATAAGATTTTCTTTAATTTATACATTTATTTACAACTACACTCCCAAGGAGTAATATAGAGCAATTGGTAGGGGTAGGGTCGGGTAGTTAGGTAGGAAAAGGAATGGGTCGAGAGGTCGAGTGTTTGTTCAACTCCCTCTCCCCATTCTTTTTCATAAAATCGAAAAAATAAATAAATACACAAAGAAATTCCTAATTTAATTTGAAAGTTAATTTAGGTAAGAAATTACTCCGTGTGTAAGAGGTTGCACTTTATTTCTCACCTGCACATAAAAACAAAGATAAAAATGTATCTTCTCCTAACCCTCTCGAAGAAAACAAATAGATTACCTGGTTAGGGGGTAGGAGGGTAGATAGGTAGGAAAAAGGTCGGCTTGAGAGGTTGAGTGTTCAACTCCCTCTCGCCACCTTTTTATTTTATTTATCATTTTTAGAGTAATTTTATTTCAAAAGAATATACATTAAATAATTTGAAATAAAACAATTAATAACTTAATATATCAAAAATAGAGAATGAAAAACATATATGCCTTTTATCCATTTTAGTTTTTTATCAAAGGAAAATTATAAAATATGAAAAATATATATTATACTTCCCTGACATCCTATTCCTTTAGGACCTGACATTTTTAGTGTCAACAGGTCCACATAGGTCTGTATGTACCAGATCCAACTTTCCTTTTGTTGTATATGATTTTCTTTTATAACTATTTCTAGTCTGCTTTCTCATAACACATTCTCTACATATAGTGTTAGATGGTTTCACAATATCCGGTAGGTCTCTTACTACATTAGTCAGGCCTGCCTTCATAATATTATCAAAATTAAAATGACAAAATCTTTTGTGCCATAACCAACTATCATCTACCTTCACAACAAAACAAGAAGCTCCATATGTATTTAATTCAAATACATTACCTCTAGATTTAGTACCGGTTGCAATCAACTTTCCTGCCTTACTTCTGATAAAATATTTTCCATCAGTTGTCCAACACTCAACAAGTTATGCTTAAGTCCACCAACAAGTAGTACATTGTCAATATTAGTCTTTCCATCCAAATAAATAGATCATATTCGAATGATAGGTTTAGGAACATTATCTCCGAATCTCACAACACCACCATCATATCTCATTAGTTTAACAAACTTATTTTTGTCTCCAGCCATCTGATGTGAGCAACCACTTTCTATAACCCATTCAGATTTCTTATCAACATGTGATACTAAATATTTTTCTTCATAAATTGGTTTTTCATCTTTAATAGTAATAAATCCAATCTCCTCATAATCCAAATCATCATCATCAGAAATACCTTCACTAGCATAATAACATTCCTTATCCTTTGAATACTTAGACTTGAAAAACTTAGGTTTGTACTTAGGAACTCTTGTAGGACATCTAGATGCAAAATGACCTATCTTATTGCATGCAAAATATTTCAAATGTAACTTTCTTTCAAATTTACCCTTACCTCTCTTTTCTCTTCTAGCAATCAATGCAACAAGTTCATCTAGCTTTCTTTCTTATGCTTGTATCTGTTCCCATTCCTCAACATATTCACCAAGCTCTTCTTTTATGTTCTCACTGCTGGTGCTCAGAAGTGCAGACATTATCTTCCTATGAGTAGATTCTTTAAATGTTGTTTCAACTTTAGGTACAAAATCTCCCATTTCTGTAGCTTCAAAAGTAGTTAGCTTTGCAATCAACACTTCTCTACTAAAGTTAGGAGTCAAAGGTATGCTTTCTTCTATATTCTAAGCTTTGGTCTTGTAGATTGGTGTCAATGATCTAAGGATCTTCGCAATGACTTCTTCCTCTTCATAGGTGCCTCCAGAATTTTTGATTCCAATCACAACTTATGTAACCCTTTGTACATAAGCCCTAATGCTTACATCATCCTTCATTTGCAACGTCTCCATCCTTGTTTTCCAGTTTTGTAACTTTGCTTTCTTGGTAAACTTGTCTCCTTCAAATAGTGCTTCTAATCTTACACCAAATCTTGTGTGTCGAATTTAGATCTTTAACCTCAGTAAATTCTCCTTCAGAGAGTGTGTTGATCAATGCTTCCCTTGCACCCATGTTATACAAAAATATCTTATTTTCATCATCAACAACTTTTTCCAATTCATCCTTAGCCTTCATAGCCACCTGATTCTTTGTAATCATCTAGTAGTAAATGCCCAAACATAAAAAATGAGTTTGCATCTTGTTCTTCCAACTGTCAAAGTTTTTCGGGATCAAATTTCAGACTATCCTTCCTATAGAATGACATCTCCAAGATCACCTCAAGTTGTTAAGCTTTCTCTCTAAGAACTAGTAGCTCTGATACCAATTGTTAGAATAACAGTCCACCAACACAACAGAGAGGGGGGTGAATTAGTTGTATGATAGATTATTAAACTTTAAACTTTGAATATCAACAATATCAAATCAAATGAACACAATGAATGCCAACACAATATTTGTTGTCGAAGAAACCATGTTAAAGGTAAAACCCCGGTGGGAATTAAAACCCACTAATGATGTACTGAGAGTATAGTATCCTTGTTAGAAGATCTAGCCCTGTTAGGAGCTGATTAAAACATTACAGTACATAGTCCTTATTAGAGGCTAGACTCTATTAGGAGTCAAGAAAAAGGGTAGGCTCACTGCCTAGGCTCAATGCCCAAAGAAGGTTATGTCCACCTTCAGAACTCACTGTTCATAACACAAGTGTCTATAAAGAAATACGCAATCTTTGAAATGTTCGATAGCAAATATCTTTGCTTGATCAGTTCCAATGAATTATATTATTTATCCTCTTCTCTACATCTAGTAGACACAAGCTCGCAACTTCCACAATCCTCTTTTACATTACATACATTCTACCATTATTATCTCTTCAAAAGAAAAGATCTTACATATATACCCTATTACAAAATAAATGATTAGGTCGGCCAACTAGGCTTTCCTAATATACAAATGATTACATAATCCCTTGCTAATATACACATGGTATCTAAAAAAAGTATACAACAATTAAGGACCGACATCCTTAATTCATGTTCACCATCCATAATACACGCTACATCTCTCCAACTTCCAAGTAAGTCTTCTCCAGAATACACGCCACAACTGACATCATCCTTCTTTCTGTACTTTGCATAGACCAAAAAACATTCCTCAGTACACTAATTGTCACCCCTTAAGCTCACATACACTAAATCCTCATCACCTATAAGATGTACCTAAAATACAGAGACTTACTCTGTCAACTTCCACTATCACTGTCCAGTAACCAGTCTTCACCAATTCTTTTGTAACTCAACCAATATGCCATATTACATCATGCGATCTTAGATATAAGATCAAAACACCTTCCTGTACCCACAACTGACTTCACACATTTTGAAACATCCATACAGTATCTGTACACTGTAATAACCAGCTTGTTCTCTTCATAGAAACATATGTTGACATTAGTAACAAAACACAAATGACAACAACAGTAATTCCAACATCACTCAACGTAGTGATTAAACATATTAAATGTATCCAACAATCTCCCCAATGCATTAGTAATATCCAACATTAACTTGTGGAATTGGCTAGCTCAGATGGGGGATACCTCATGGATTCTGAGGGGGGCTTTAACATGATAAAGAACCCCTTAGACAAAATAGGTAAAGACAAATATGAATGGAAAGGTGATGAAATTTTTTTCTGGAGGAGAATGGTTAATAAACCTAGACTATTTGATCCCCTTACTAGAAAGAAGAAAGAGTCTTATTCCATTAGGTTTACATGGTGTACAAGAATCAGAAAGGAGCTAAAAGGATTTACAGTAGGCTTGATAGGTTCTATGCTAATAAGAATATTCTCTACTTTGTTAAGTATGGTGAGGGGTGTAGTGTCAAAGTTATCCCCTTTACCCTCCCAGATCATTATCCAACTCACACTGTGGCATCCTTAAGTGACTCCCCTATCGAGACATGCTCAGATAATCACCCAACTCACACTTTGGTGTCCTTAAGTGACTCCCCTATCGAGAAAACCTTAGAAAAAATAGGTAGAGCCACACTTGAATGGAAAGGTGGTGACATTTTTTTCTGGAGGAGAATGGTTAATAAACTTAGACTATTTGATCCCCTTGTTGGAAAGAAGAAATAGTCCCAGTCCGTTTGGTTTACATGGTGTAACTATGAGAAAGGAGCCAAAATGATTTAAAGTAGGCTTGATAGGTTCTATGCTAATAAGGATATGCTCTACTTTGTTAAGTACGGTGAGAGGTGTAGTGTCAAAGTTATCCCCTTTACCCTCTCATATCATCATCCAAATCACACTAGGGTGTCCTTAAGTGACTCCCCTATCGAGACACGCTTCTAGAGGGATGCTTTTGTACTAAACACTAGACTACTATTGGATGAAGATTTTAGTCAAGCCATCAGATTTGTTAGATTATTTAACAAAATTAATTTGACCTCTCATGATGAAAGGGCTAAATGTTATCAGAATATTGGTAGTTGGAGAGTGTTGTTTTAGACTAGAAGAAAAAAAATCCAAAGACAGAAGAAGGGTGGAAACATAATTGCACTATGAAATCAATAGGTCTAAGGAAGCTCTACAAGAAGACCCTACTAATTTGCTAGCTCAAGAAGCCCTTAGCCAAGACAAGGATTCTTTGAGGAAACTACATAATGTTGAGATGATGGGGGCTTAAAACTAGGGCTAGAATGAATTTCTAGAGCATGGGGATAAATTCTCTAAACTACTCTTTCAAATCCTTAAGTGTAAGAAAGCCAGGGAGAAGATTGATTGTATATAGGATGGAGATAGGAATATTAAAGATCAAATGAGAATCTTGGAGGAATTCAAACAATTCTATAGTAATCTCTTTACTTAAAAGTAAGTATGGAGGACTAAAAATTTATTATTAAAGAGATCACTATGGATGAAATATGTACAAGTCTATAACTACTCTCAGTAGTGATAAGTCACCAAAGCCTGATGAGCTCCCAATGGAATTGTATAAGGAGCACGTCGAGTGGATTACACATGATCTTCTCTTGATGTACATAGAAGTAATCAAGAAAGGTACCATGGGGAAATATATTAATAGTGGACTCATTAAATTGACACCTAAGCAGGGGGATAGGACTCTCATAAAGAATTAGAGACCTATTACTTTACTTAATGTCTTGTACAAGATCCTTGCTAAATTACTGGCTAGAAGGTTGGAGGATATCCTTCCAAAGGTAGTAAACACTACAAAAAGTGGGTTTGTGAGGGGCCTATATATTCTAGAAAAAAATTTGATATGTTGGGAAGCAATGAATTGGGCCAAACACTCCAACCATGTAACCTCTATGTTGTTGATTGGTTTTGAGAAATCTTATTGTAGAATCGAGTGTAGCTTTATCTTCATGATGCTTGAAGGATTGTGATTCTCTAGGTAGTTTTGTAAGATGGTTGGTACTCTAATGCAGGATGTCAGGGCATGTGTTGAGGTTAATGAATGCAAATCATAATATTTTGAGCTCACTAGATCTATTAGACATGGTTTCCATTTAGCCCCTTCCATTTTTGTCATTGCGGTTAATGTGATGTTCTACCTTTTGAGGGATAGTCTCCTATCTCCTAGAGTGAGAGGCATCACTCTTACCAATGAAGAAGACTTGTCTAATGAACAATATGTAGATGATATAGCCATCTTAATCATATTGGAAGGAATTAATCTTACAACCCTGATGACCAAGATGAACCTTTTTTGTGAGGCCTTTGGGAGTAATATTTCCCTCTTTGAGTTTTTCATGCTCAGTTGGGAGCCTTAACCCCCTCCTTGATTTAGAAAATATCCTTTGATGTGGGGTGGAACTAATCACCAGGTGAGATACATGAGCATACCATTTTCTATCAGTCCTAATCTCAAAGATATGTGGAATTGGGTGAAGGAGAAGATAGACACGAAGTTTAAAAAATGCAAGGCAATATATATCATTGGTTGGCAGGATGCAAGTGTGCCAAAAGCTTTTGTCATCATATAACATATTTTTATACATCTTTTCTATTCAACAATTATCACTTTAACTATATCCAGAAGAAGATCACATAGTTTGTTTGGTTACATAGTAAAGGGAACATGAAGAAACATTTTGTGAAGTGGACTTGGTGCACAATGAGTAAGAAGAAGGGGCAAGTTGACCTCAAGGACTTAAGACTTCAAGGATTATCCCTGGCTGCTAAGTTGATCTTCAAATATTTGGAGGGTTATGAATCTTGGAAAGTTTTAATTAGACACAACATTGCTAATTATACACCTAGGCATAATACTAGTTGGAAACACATTCCAATGTGTGATCTCCTTGCTAGGAACATTCTGGTGAAACCAGTTGGACCTTTGGTGTTCAAGGATATTTAGAAATCTTGGGAGAGAATTATGTGTTGGAAACTACAATTGAAGCAATTTTTGTGTTGTCATTGATGTCAAAACCTTAACTGGTAAGACTGTTGCTACTTAGGAAAGTACTATATCTATTTGAGTGTTGCTAAGGGGATAGGCAAGGTTGGTAATAATAGCACCTAAGGAAAGGTTGAGGTATCTTGATAATACAAAGTGTACTTGACTATGTTGTACAATGATGAGATAATATATTGTTTATCTTAGTAAGATTGAAGACTAAACTAGTAGGCTTGACCGAGAAAAAATGGAGAAATCATGTTCAAGCCGAGTGATGTTAGTGTCGACCAAGTCAGTATATGCCGAGCAAAATTCTAGTGTTGACCGAACATCAGTTAATTGCCGAGAAAGACAGTATAAGCCGAGGAAACATTTTTAGTAATGACTGAGCTTTCTACATGAAGACTGAGTAGTTGATCGCAGTATTGACTAAGCATCAGTATTTTTATATTTGAAGAGAATTCAGATTTGGAGCCGACATTGTTGAATTCTTGGATTATGTAAAATGTGTTGACTTTATTTATTGATTGTTTGAAAGCATTGAATGCACTGAAAATTTTTTTATTGTAAATCTTTAAGAGATTTGGGATGTTTCTAGAAAAGGAGCTAAAGAACATAAAGTGGGTAGATTCAATGAATCTGACCTAACCCTAAGATCTATGAAGGAGATTGATCAGAAAAAGATGAGTTAACCTAATTGAGGAAGTATTAAGGGAACCTAAGCATTAGGTATGTGTATGCATGGCTGAACATAGGATTCTAGAAGATCAATAGATGTTATTGACTGTATAAGTAGAAAAGGCTAAAGGAGAAGTGTGGTGATTGCTTGAAGAAAAGTTCTGAGCAGATCAAAGATGGAGATGACAAAGTTTCAAAGTCAGTAAACTAGCATTTGTGTACGGAATTGGATCTGATATTTGCAAAGTGAGTTGTATGTTTTTCAGATCAATACTGCTGCTACTTTCTAACCATTGTAATAGTCAAAATCCTTTTAACAGAGGTTGACCTAACAGTCATAGGTTTAAATCCTTTGAACAAGGTTGCATTCTAATGGAATGCATGTAAGTCCTATAACAAGGCTCACTTCTAATAGAGTGATTGAAATCCTTTAACCGGGTCACACCTAGCAGTGTGTATTGTAACCTTTGACAGGGTTGGCTTTTAACCGAGCTCACTTCAAAAGAGTGAAAATAATAGTAGCATGTTACAAAGTGGTTTTTCCCAGATTGGGTTTCCACTATAAATCCTAGTGTCAATGCTTGTGTGAATGTTTTGGTTTAAACATTTCTATGTTTTACAAGTTAGATACAGTTGGGTAGTGGACTGCAATGTTATATGTTTCTATTATTGAATCAGTGATGACCGAGTTGGTTTTGGTTGTTAGATCTGATTTAAAGAAAAAAATTTTAAGTTTGTTTTATACATCTGGACCTGAGAACAACTGATTCACCCCCCTCTTTGTTGTTCTAAATCATATTAACATTATGCATATTATTACTCACAATGACATCATTAGCAAGAATAAACCTAACTATGGGGAAAGGTCCATCTAATAGAATTTTAAACACAAGGATAAGATATTAGTTGTAATGCAAGGATGTCCAGCAAGCCAGTGGAAAAATAAGGGAATCAAGATACTAAGTGATATTATTGTTGATGGGAAATTGATATCACATAATGGATCCTGTGATAGGTTCAACATCCCTCACTCTTAGTGGAGGATGTTTACTGTGCTTAGGGAAGCATGTGGGCTCTCTTCCTTCCCATGATCTATCTTAAAGATGATGAATGATATTGCCTTTGTTTCTAGCCTGATGACTCCCTTTTACGTAAAGTGAAAGCTAAATCCATTTACTCTTGCCTTGTTGATCCATATGTCATCTTGACTTTTCTTAACACCTCTTGGAATCAAAATTTGGACCCTCTCTCCTAGCATAATGCTCTTAATGCTCTTTGGGCTAGACCTATTGAACCAAAAAAAGTGCTTTATATGGAGGCTGTTACTTCTTAAACTCACAATTGTCAACCTAGTTGGGAATACCAGCGTATGTTCAGTTTGCAGGATGTGGAAAACCACCAGACATATCTTCTTTGAATGCTTATTTTCTAAAGAGATCTAGAACATGTTTGACATTACTATCAATGAGAATGTTAGTGTCTGGGAAATCCTTAATGGTTATGTTTCTCAACTCAAGAAAGATTTTAACATGTTTTGGTCTATTTTTTCATGTGAAACTCTATAGATTATCTATAAATTTCATAATAATAAATTTTTTAGTGGTAGAAATGGATTTCTTATTGAGTCTCTTAGGAGACTCATAATATATGATGTTTATTGATAGGTCACTATCACCATGAGGATGACAAAAGAAAAATTTAAGAACCTCCTTAAAGATGGCACATCTAGAGTCTTCACCTTGAAGATTACCAATGGGTATACATGGACAAGAAAGACAGAAGAGGGGAGACCATTTGAGACAAGGCTTGCATTTTGTAGGGGATTTAGAGGAGAAGAGGAAGAGGGAAGAAAGGGAGAAAACCAGGGAGAAGACTACAACAGTAGCCCCAATGCCCCTTAATGTAGTGGCCCCAGGTATTAAAGTTGTAGACTTCATCAAGGTAGTAGGCCAAGGATAGAAAAGACAAATCTGGATGGAAGGCAACAAGGGGTGAACAACTTGGATATATGTATATGTAGATCATGAGGAGTAATTAACTATTTGAATTTACAATTTGTGACACATCCAAGTTTTGTATATTGATATTGTGTTGTACATTTTATTACCTTCAAAACTGTAGATTGTTTATAGGTTGATATATATTGAAGATACCGGTATACTTTTTGGATGTGTTTTTTTTATGAGTTGCTTTGAGATATGTAACAAAATTATCATATAATTAATAGAAAAATATTTTTTCTGAACCCATATAACAAACCTGAATCAACAACTTTGTTAGAGATATTTTGAGTTGTTCCTTTTCCCATATCTACATTTGGGGGTCTAGAATATACCCTTTATTCCAAATCCTCTCTAACAAAATTGAATTATATTAAATATATTCCCTCTAATTTGACTAATAAATTTGATGCAATCTTTCATAGATCAAAAAGTCAATTTGGAGAGAGGAAGTAAAAGCTATTAGTTTTTATTTACTAGCACTTGCACCCCATTGGGGTATAATGTTTACACCAATAGCAAGATATGTTATCAGTAATATATTGGAGGGCTAATAATAAGCAACTAAAAACAAAAAGCAATAGTAAAGCAATATTTTGCATGGTTTGACAAAATCCAATATGTAATAGTTGTCTAAGATCTATGTCACTAAAGAAACTGGTAATGGTTGCATCTTTTTAGGGTAAAAACATAATTTCCTATCATAGTTGAGGCTAACTTAGAGGATTCAGCCAAGAAGAACTCAACCAAATACTACTCAACTAGATCCACATATGCACTGCATGGCACCTAATGATGCATACATGGCTAGATATACTTGACCAAGTGGGACTTGATTGAATCCCACTCGATCGAGTCTCCCTTGCTCAATAAATACCTCAAAACACATCTTAAGCCCCTCATTTTCATAGTGAGGGGCTAGTGGAGCAAAGAAGGGGCTTGAGGACATTCGACTAAGTGCGAGGTAGGCCCCCCACTTTTTAGCATTTATTTGATTTTTCTTTATTTTTTAAAGTACTTTTTGTAATTATATGATTAAAAAATGATTTTTTAATGTTATATTAGTAGCAAATGTTTAATTTTTTATGTTGTATAAAATGGCTAGTTAAATAATATTTTATTTAGAAAACTAAAACCTTAAAACGTAAACTTTAAAACTTAAAAATCAAACCTTCAAATTTAAACCTTAAAACTTAAACCTTCATACTATCCAACCTATAACAAAACTTAAATCTTCAAACTGTTAAACCCAAAACAAAACTTAAATCATTAAACTATTAAACCTAAAATGGAGCTAAAATGAGTATCTAATTATAGATGATAATGTTTTATGATAGTACACTCCCTAGCTATTCATATGACCTAGGCATCAATGCTCATCTCACATTATCGAATCCATCAAACTAGGCATCGTGTCCATCTTGTCACATCATACAAGCATAGAACAAAATTTCCAATATTGACATCATATTCACACAAAGACTCAAATGCAAGCCATAAATTATAATAGATCATTATATCAAAATACACTTACTTCATGCGATATTAATCAAATAGAGCATTTACATCATCTCATGAGTATACATGAAATATATCTCACAACATCAACATTACAACAAAATAAATATTTGATTACTTCAAGAAATGTTTTACATATTTTCATATAAAACATCTTTTGTTAAATCATGATATTATTGCAAGCTTAAATGTTAGTACATTTTCTTTGTTAGATCTACTCCCTTAAACATTCCATCACTATTCAATATGTTCTTTGTTAGATCTACTCCCTTAAACATTCCATCACTATTCAATATGTTCTTTGTTAGATCTACTCCCTTAAACATTCCATCACTATTCAATATTTTCTTTGTTAGATCTACTCCCTTAAACATTCCATCATTGTTCACCATGTACACTATAGATGACATCAATACTACATTAGAGAACTAGAAAATGATTTAAACATAAAAACATAAATAATTTAAACTCAATTGAAAATACTTATATATAGCCTTAGTGTATTGTAAAAATATTACTAGATGCAAGAATCAAGTTTGTCATTTTCTCATGCAACATGAACCTTGATATGTCTATCATTTTTCATTTATCGAATTTAACAATTTCATGCAACCTATCATGCAAGATGAAAAATGCAAAAATGATTACAATATCCCATTTGTTTTCATTTCATGCATATGACATGATAGTTTCTTTTCTAAATATTAAACCAATTTAAATTTGAAATCTTGCTCCTTTCCTGAAACGATATGTTGTCTAGAAATTTTTTGGCCATTCAAAGAACCTTTAAACATCAACATTAATCAGAACTATTCATGGAACCATTAGAAGACTAAAATTTCACTAGATACCGATGTACTCTGTAATGATTCAATACATCTTAAGGGGATACATACTACATAATGATTTGAATGCCCTAGGGAAATGAAATTGTTTTTAATTTACAAGGTTTTTAATCTTTTTTGTTCAATGTATGTGTTGCAAAATTGAAGTGTACATTTGATGATTTGAATGTCTTTTGAAGGGATCTATAATATGTTTATTGATTTGAATGTCTTAAGGGGATGTTTTTAATAAGTATTGATTTGATTATCTTAGGGTTCAATGAAATCATTTTTAATTTACTTGAGCTATGTAATGTTTATATGGTTAATGTTTAATTTTAGATTTGATTTGAATGTATAGTTTATATATACAACACATATATGTATATATGAACTATTTTATTAATTATATTTAATGTACATGTGTACACTTGCAGTTTTTGGTGTAGGAACACCCAGGACCTAGGCTAGAGAGTCCTATTTTTGGCTTGTACTGATCCTAGCCAGACTAGAGGGTAATAAAAGGCTCCAAGAGGATTTGAGTGTGTTAGGAGAGAAAAGGTTTGAGTTAATGTAGGGTTTGGGTAGGTTGATCAGGTTAATGAGTTAAGGTACCCTTAGGACCTAGCTATGTCCTAAAGTTGCTAAAATGGGTAAAAATGTGGAAACATGGTTAAAATGTTTAGTTTTGGTCTAAAATGACCCAAAATAGTTTTAGATAGTTTAATTTAGTTTTGTTTGAGTCTTTTTGAGGGTTGAGAGAAGAAATGAGCAATTTAGCAAAAGTTGCATGACAACTTTTGTCCTAAAAGGACCGACAAAGCTTTTAGGTCATTATGGGTCATAAACACCCTAGACCTTGAATCTAGAAGCTATATAAGCCCTAATAGGCCCAAATATTGAGGTTAGCATCTTTTACAATTTTTGGTTGTGAAGAATATAATTACTGTTACTAGTTTTGAGGATACAGTCTGAGCTTTGATGCAATAGTAGCATCTAATGTAATTAGTTTTTCTTGGAAAAGAAGGATTTAATCCATATTTTGTGTTTCATTTCTATTCTATATTAGTTGGTGTGTTTTTTAGGTGTTTTATTAGTCTTATATTAAATCTTTTGTATTTGCCAGCTCACTAGCCTGTAAATAGTCTAGTGTAGAAACATGGCTCCCCCATGAAACCCTACCGTGTATTCATCACAATAAATTGGGGCATGGTAGAGGATCCTATGTACAATGTAATTAGCTTTGGTAGAGGTCTGGAAAGAAGAATGACCAATTTTAAGACCTTTCCCTAGGGGAGTGCTATCATTGCCCGACTAGGGACAAGGAAGTGTAAACTTGTTTTTACTTAGAGGGGTGACTTGAAAGATATACTCCAAGACTTTGGAGACTAAGAAGAGGACCAAAAAATGTCTTAATGGAGATCTTAGAGCCTGATCAATCCATTACAAAATCCTAAACTTACCTTGAGAAATGGGCACCTAGAAGCCTTTGAAACCCTTGTAAAACCCTCCATTTTGTGTTAGGGAAATGAACAAATGCTTGAGACCCCAAGACCCACAAACTCATTTAGAACATGCCATAGGTACCAAGAATCCAAAAATAGTTTGGTGTAACATTTGAGAAGATTTTGAAGAAAGTCCTAAAAACTCAGACTAGGAGGCCTAATTGGGGCTCTAGGGATACAAGGCTAAAAAAAATATTTTGAGGAGATCGATAAGAAGGAAAATTAGAGACCTTGATCAATTGGATCAAGAAGTGAGACAAAATCAAAAAAAGACTACCTCCACACCCTTTCAAGAGTCATTAACTTCCTAAGGAGTTAAGATACATTTAGCATGAGTATAGGCAATGAAGAGAAATAACTTTTAATCAGTGATGTATTACCTAGGAGTTGAAGTGTGAATCGAGGGAGTGAAGGACCTTGAGAGAGTCCTTAGGAGAAAAAGATGAAGCCTTGTGAAACCCCTGATCAATTTTTTTTGGGATTGGAGGGTTAGAAATCTTACTGATCCTAACCATGTAACTAGGCTCCTTGAGTGATCACATCATATTGGTATCATAGCACATTAAGATTTGGGAAGAATTTTAAGTCAGAGTTAGTGGATGAGTCAGCCATAGTGACCAATGCTGAATTGGCTAGGGAAGTGACAAAATGGAAGGAGGAGAATAGTTTTCTCTGGGAGAAAATGACAAATCTTAGAGACAAGCTAGGAGATGTAGAAGAGAAAGCTGAATTGATGAGTGAGAAGCTAAAAGAAGATGAAGGAAAGGGAAAAGAGGAGGTTGAGGAAGATAAAATCCTTGAGCTAGACCCTATATTAGTTGAAGAAACTTTCTTGAGGGCACTCAAAGCTATGAGTGGAAAATCATTAGAAGGGATCCCACTTTTTAGTGGCAAGATGGAAGCTAAGTTGGTTATGGAGTGGATTGAAGTTATGGAAAACCTTTGAATGTGAGGGCATTAGTGAAGCTTAGAGATTCATGGTAGCCAAATCAAGGATGAGAGGGATTTCTCTTACTTGGTGAAAGTTTGTGCAGGATGAAAGGGTGAAGGAAGGAAAGAACCCCATAGAAAATTGGAAAGGTATGGTGGTCAAGATTAGGGAAGCATACCTACCTAATGACAATGAAGTGCAGTTCCACAAAAAGAGACATAATTGGAAACAAAAGGACCTAGAAGTCAGTGCCTACACATAGGAATTTCAAAAACTATGCCTTAGATCACATGTTGTGGAAGAGGAGAGCCTAAAGGTGGCTAGATACCTCAATGGTCTTAAATGGAACATCCAAGAATAATTAAGCTTGTTAATCCCCAAAACCATTCATCAGTGCTATCAGTTGGCACTCGAGGTTGAGAAGAAGCTCAAAAAGAGACATGAATCAAGTAGTCAAGGTAGAGGCATGGGTAGAGACAATAGGGGCTATAGAGGTAGCTATGGAGGAAGAACCTCAAACTCAAGAATCCAAAGTGAGACCAAAATCAATGAGAAGCAAGGAGAAGTTACTAGCAGTAGAGGAGGCTACCATAGTAGAGGTAGAGGATCCAACAATAACTTTAGAGGAAGGTTAGGAGGCCAAGGGAGAGGGTCCTACTTTTCTTCCATGAAATGCTACCATTGCCACCAATATTGACACCCAACATATAGGTACCTTGAGAAAGGATCCACTTCACAAGGTGGAGAGAAGAGAGTGAACTATCTTCAAGAGGAGTCTTCAAGTAGCAAACCTACAAAAGTATCCCTAGATTCAGAAGTAGGGGATAACCTCATGATAAGGAGGACATTGATCAAAGAGCCAATCAAGGAGGAACCTAGTCAAAGAAGGTCTTTATTCAGGATAAAATGCAAAATATTGGGAAAAGTGTGCAAGATTATTATAGACTCCGAGTCTACTGACAATATAGTCTCCAATGAAGCAGTCAACAAACTAAACCTTCAAAGGATTCCTCATACAAGTCCCTATAGAGTCACATGGCTAAATAAGGGTCAACATGTCTTTGTAAATGAGCAAGATTGGGTAGAATTCACCATTGGAAGGTACAAGGACAATGTACTATGTGATGTTTTCCCTATGGATGCTTGCCATCTTTAACTAGGGAGACCATGGAAATTTTATAGGCAAGAAATCCATGATGGAGCCAAGAACTCCTATTCATTCAAAAAAGATGGAGTTACCTTTAAGATTCAATCCCTTCTAGAAGATGGAGAAGTGAAACCAGTGGGTCCTAATGTGCTTTTGGTAGGGGAGAAAGAGTTCCTAAACACCTTGAAGGAAGGTGAAGGAGTGGGGTATGCTTTAGTGTTGAATCCCAAAGAGGAAGGAGAAGTCAAAAAGTAAGAAGTACCCAAAGAAGTTCAAGAGTTGTTAGAAAAATAAAAATACATTGTGATTGATGGAAAGCCAACTACCCTACCTCCTAAAAGAGCCATAAGCCATCAAATTGACTTTATTCCAGGAGCCTCCCTACCTAACAAAGTTGCATATAAAATGACCCCTCAAAAAAATGAGGAAATAGCCAAACAAATCCAAGAACTACTTGATCAAGGCCTTATAAGGAAAAACATCAACCCTTGTGCTATCCCCACAGTCCTAGCTTTAAAGAAAGGAATGAACTTAGAGGTTGTGTACTGACTCTAGGGCCATTAATAGGATTACCATAAGGTATAGGTTTCCTATCTCTTGGATTGAAGACTTGATGGATTGCTTAGGAGGGGCAAAGTATTTTTACAAGATTGACCTCAAAAGTGGATACCACCAAATAAGGATTAAGGAGTGAGATGAGAGGAAAATTGCTTTCAAGACTACTGAAGGCTTATATGAGTGGCTAGTTATGCCCTTTGGGTTATCCAATGCCCCTAGTACCTTTATGAGGTTAATGAATGAAGTGTTGAAATAATTCATTGGAAAATGGGTTGTGGTTTACTTAGATGATATCCTCATCTTTAGAAAGTCCAAGGAGGATCATTTGGTGCATTTGCAAGAGGTCTTACAAAAGCTACATGAAGAGAAGCTCACCATCAATCTTGAAAAGTGTGAGTTCATGAAACCATAATTGGTGTACCTAGGCTTTGTCATTTCATAAGGTAACTTATAAATGTATATGAGAAAGGTAGAAGAAATCTTGAAGTGGCTTACCCAAAAATCTTCTACAGAAGTGAGAAGCTTCCATGGGTTGGCTCAATTTTATAGGAAAATTATCAGACATTTTAGTGAGATTTGTGCACTAGTTCTAGACACCATCAAGGGAGGCATGAAGGCTAAATTACAATGGAATGAGAAAGCTGATAAAGGTTTTGAGACATTCAAGAGAAGGATTGCAACTCAACCAATATTGGTGTTACCTAGCTTTGATAAGTTGTTCACTGTTGAGTGTGATACTAGTATCATTGCAATTGGAGAAATCCTAAGCCAAGAAGATAAAATAGTGGTCTTCCATAGTGAAAAGTTGAGTGAGGCCAAAAAGAAGTACTCCTCATATGATTTGGAGTTGTATGCTTTGGTCCAAGCCCTAAGGAAGTGGAGGCATTACCTCCTTCCTAAAGCATTTGTAGTATATACTAACAACCAAGCTTTAAGCTTTCTCAACTCACAAGATAAGTTAAGCCACAAGTACATGAAGTGGGTTGAGTATATTTAGGCTTGTACCTTCATAATAAAGCACAAGAAATGACAAAAAAATAAAGTAGTAGATGCCTTAAGCCAGAGACTCTTGACAATCCAAGAAATTCAGCTAAGAAGCATATGCATAGAAAGTTTCAAGGACTTGTATCCAGAAGATGTAGACTGCTCAGTAGCTTGCAAGGTATGCAAAGACTTTCAAAATCTTTTTCATAGTGAATATGTTGATTAACTTGTCCAAGAAGCTCTTTTATATAGGGGAGGACAATTATGTGTGCCTAGAGGCTCCAGGAGGGAGAACCTCATTCAAGAAAAGAATAATGGGTCATTGAGTGGACACTTTGGATTCCATAAGACATTAGAGTTGGTTCAAAGATTTTACTATTAGCCAAGGATGAATAAGGACATAAGGAGATATGTGGAGACTTGCATAGTTTTCCAAATGACCAAAGACACCTCATCCAATGCAGGGCTGCATCAACCCCTTCCAATCTCCAATAGATGTTGGGAATGTCTTAGCATGGACTTTGTAGTAGGATTGCCTAAGACCAAGTAGGGATTTGATAACATCTATGTGATTGTAGATAATTTTATCAAGATGGATCACTTTGTGCCATACAATACTACTCATGATGCTTACCATATAGCCAATTTGTATTTTAGGGAAGTAGTCAAGATCCATGGATTTCCATTAAGCATAGTATCTGATAGGGACTCTAAGTTTATGAGTCATTTTTGGAAAATATTATGGCTCAAGCTTGGCACCAATTTGTCTTTTGGGTTTGTGTACCACCCCCAAATGGATGGGCAGACTGAGGTAGTTAATAGGAGCCTATCCAAAGAGTATGGTCAGTCATGGAATTAGGTGATAGCACAAGTAGAGTATGCCTACAATGATACCATTAATAGGAATACCGATAAGAGTCCATTTGAGATAGTCTATGGGATACACCCAAGAGGCATCCATGAATTGAGAGAAATTGGAGACACAACAACAAGGAGTGGATATACAGAGGATTTTTCTAAGTCCATAAAGGAAGTCCATGATACAGTCAAAAAATCTCTAAAGGATAGTACCACTAAGACTAAGAGCAAGGTAGATGAAAGGAGAAGAGAACTACAATTAAAGGTGGGAGATCTTGCCATGGTAAAATTGAACAAGGCTAGATTACAAAAGGGTATCCCACACAAGCTTCAAATGAAAAGGATTGGCCCTTGTGAAATCCTAGTTAAGTATGGATCCAATGCTTACAAATTAGACTTGCCAACAGACTTGGGTATCTCACTAGTATTTACGTAGCCAATTTAGTATCTTATAAAGGACTCATACCTGTTGGAGGTAGTGACACTGATACATTTGGGGTGAAATTGCGACGGCAATTTGCGACGACAGGCAAATGTCATTAGGTTTTGGCTTTTTTTTTTCAAATATAGCCCGACACCGTCGCAATTGCGATGGCAATACATTTGGAATTGTCGCAATTGCGATGTTGTCGGGATATAAGTGCAAAAAAACAAGAGCCTTGTCATCATTTGTGTTGTCAACAGTGTCGTAACCCTCCGTGAAATCACATCGGGATATAAGGGCACGTTGTCATTTGTGTTTTCAACAGCGCCGTAACCCTACGCAAAATCACATCCGGATATAAGGACAAAAAAAACAAGAACGTTGTCATTTGTGTTTTCAACAGCGTCGTAACCCTCTGTATGTGAAATCACAGCTACAATTTGTGAGTACGTTGGGTTTATTTTTGTTTTATCATTATTATGTAATCTGGTATTCAGCTGTTAGAGAGCTAAAATACCAAGAAATGAGGACATATCTGTGTTGAATTTATTGTTAGCGGCTTTGGTTATTTAGAAGTTTAATTTTGTTTCTTCATCTTTCAAGCACAAATGTTTTGTGGACCGTAACGTCTTCATTGTTTCGAGTATGCAATGAAACAGCCCTAACTTGCAACGTTGTCATTTGTGTTTTAAACAGCGCCATAACCCTCCGCGAAATCACATCGGGATATAAGGGCAAAAAAAACAAGAAGGTTGTCATTTGTGTTTTCAACAGCGCCGAGAGAGATTCCCTCCGCGAAATCACAGCTACAATTTCTGAGTACGTTGGGTTTATTTTTCTTTTGTCATTATTATGTAATCTGGTATTCAGCTGTTAGAGAGCTAAAATACCCAGAAATGAGGACATATCTGTGTTGAATTTATTGTTAGCGGCTTTGGTTATTTAGAAGTTTAATTTTATTTGTTCGTCTTTCAAGCACAAACATTTTGTGGACCATAACGTCTTCATTGTTTCGGGTATGCAATGAAACAGCCCTAACTTGCAACATTGTCATTTGTGTTTTCATTTTATTTGTAGCTGTGATTTCACGGAGGGTTACGGCTTTGGTTATTTAGAAGTTTAATTTTATTTGTTCGTAACCCTCTGTGAAATCACATCGGGATATAAGGACAAAAAAAACAAGAACGTTGTCATTTGTGTTTTCAACAGCGCCGTAACCCTCCGCGAAATCACAGCTACAATTTGTGAGTACGTTGGGTTTATTTTTGTTTTATCATTATTATGTAATCTGGTATTCAGCTGTTAGAGAGCTAAAATACCCAGAAATGAGGACATATCTGTGTTGAATTTATTGTTAGCGGCTTTGGTTATTTAGAAGTTTAATTTTATTTGTTCATCTTTCAAGCACAAACATTTTGTGGACCATAACGTCTTCATTGTTTTGGGTATGCAATGAAATTGCCCTAACTTGCGACTACCTTCACGGTACTTGTGTACAATATCATAATGGGACCTTTGACAACCGGCCCTCAAATCTATTTGTAGATTATCTTTGAATATAATCTTTCCTACCTCAGGTACGAGCAATCTTCTGGAGCAAGATAAACACCAACACCATATGTCGGACCACCATTCATTAATCTGTTATTGCTAAAACCATGTAGTATAATTGATGATATGCTTGTATCGGATGCTCCATGCCATGCATATTTAACATTTGCATTACCACGAGAATTTCTTGTTATCTCAACCTGTTTGTTGAAAACCTGCAGCCGAGCCTGTCCCAACCTATCTGTTTGTGAATTTTGATAAATACCAGTAACATTGGTTGCAAGTCCAATTTTATTTAGGCCAGTAAGGAAACAATTTTTCACAACTACATACTCTGTATCGCAATCCACTAATTTGATCAATTTGTCCCCCAGCTGTTCAAATTCACGAGCCACAAAACTAGAACATTGTTGGGATTCAGAAAGCAAATTGTGATTAATGACACCATCCCTAACCTCATCACGCAATATCTGACCATTCTCCAACTAAGTTGCATCTGTACCTGTTCGAACCTTAGCTGATGTTTTATGAAGCAACTGCTTTTCTTGGAAAGTCTTTATAGGTAACTCGGTTACAGGCTGTGGCTTTGTATCCTTAAACAAGTTTGAATCTCTTAAATCTCTATACAATTCATTTGCGCCAGTGGGGCCCTCGGTTGAATATTTCTTGATCAATTCATCTAATTTAGGAACATTCATGGATACCACATCAGCCACAGGCTTCAAATTACTAGGAATACAAACTTGCTCAGTTTTGGAAACCTCCATACTAGCAGCAACTCTATCACAATTCTCAGCATTTGAGGCCTCGGTTGGACTTATTTGAATTTCAATCTCGACCTCAACTTTAGAGGCAACTTCTTCATCGGCATTACCCTCAATGATAACTTTGGGGAAAAAGCATGAACCATTCTCATCAATCCAAGCAATGGACCTTTGACAGCCGGCCCTCAAATCTATTTGTAGCATTCGCAAAAAATCAACAAGATATGGAGAGCCATCTATTGCCAACTCTACAGTGGGCATGCCAGCCAAAAACTCATCTCTAAGTGAATCCAAAACTTGGACAGAAAAATCATTCCATGAGCCATTCCAAAAATACATCACCCTCGTGGGAACTGAACTCTTACGAAAATTCTCATAGTTATGCAATGTTGCCTTGCCCGAACAACACTTATACAAACAACTAAATTTTATGCTTCTGTCTTTCTTGCCATAGTTAATCCTATTCTTCTGTACCCACTTAGATAATCTCCTTCCTAAGGATAGGAAACCATATTTATTTCCTTGTTTTCATTTCATTTGAGCTCTCTCCAAAAAATTTATGCCAAGCTGACACAAATGCTTGTCTTCACCCTTCATTGCAAACAAAACCAATTTACAACCCAAACCGTTTCAACTAGGGTGTAATTATTTACAATGTCACTACAGCACCATAATCTACAACCACCCCTAACAAGATGCTACAATATACACTAAAATCCGATGCCACATTTTACATCGATACGAAGAGAAACAACATATAGAACAGAGAGTTGATCCTAGCATTCAGTCTCATTATTCAAACTCTGATCGAGCCATAAAACAATACTCAAATTGTCAAGAAGTTAAATTAGGCCAAGAAAACCCCAGTTCCACCATGAAACCTCCAAATCTCAGTTTCTGACTCCACTCCAACAGTCCACTTCCTTTGTTAGGTCCACAGGCCTAATGCATGCAATTTAGGATTGGGTTTCCAAACAAAGTATGAGGAATGGGTACCTGGGATCAAACACTGAGTTTTAGGTTGTTCTCCTCACCCTAGGTGTATATGCCTATCAATAATGCAAATATAACAGATTGATTTAATTGGAACCAACTTGAATTAGAATGAATAGTCATTACATAGGAGACCCCTTAGTTATATAGCCAAGGTTAGTACAAAGGAGTGAATGAGACAATGACAATAGATAATCAATAGATAACTTATCACCCAACTAAGATGGAATCACATGTCCACCAAAGGTTAATGATCCTCCAATGTGTAATAAAGTATGTGCGACAAAGGTGGAGTCAAGACATAAAGTGGAATGTGATAACATGATAACACCACATAAAGTGAAAAATTTCGAACTACTCCTATGTGATCCCTAAGTAAGCTTGAGTGTAATTAGTACCCACGTGACAATTTACCAAGTTAAAATAAATTTTGGTGGTAGGATTTTTTATTAGTTTTCTTTCTATCTTTTTTTACTAAAAACAAACTTGAAATGTATTTTATCTTTGTTTATTAATATAAAATCATATATTACCAATGGAAAAAATCTTCTATATATTTTTTCACCATGTTCTATAGCTGAATTGAACTATTTGATGTATAATTTATCTACCTAATCTTTTGTGCTTGCATGACAATTTTGAATTTTTCAATCACATAATTTTTAATTTATTTATAGTTGTTATGCCATTCTTGTAATTTGATGCCCCACCCATTCTTACATTTTTCATTACGCTTCATCTAGATTTTCTTCCTATGGTTTATAGAATACTTAAAAACCCAATTGAGCCAATGATTGTCATTAATGGTTTCAACCTTTTTTAATAGCTTACATTTGGGTTATCACTAATGTTTGTAAAGGAAAAATGTCTACTGTAGCTAAAAGAATTTCATGAGAAACTATAAATTTGATTATAATATTTCTTTTTACTATATTTTTTTTTATTCTTTCTAGTTATCTCCAATTGTTCAATTTCTCATATTTTTTCCCAACACTTGACAACCATAAAGGACAACCAACATGGGTAGTAGACCAATATGGTTTTTCTCATTTTTTAATCCCAAAGTTTGGCTCTCCTACACCCATTTTGAAGAAGGTGTGAGGTCGTTTAACCTTAATGCATTCCCTTTATTGTCTTTCTCTTCTAACTGAGCTTACAATGAAAATAATCCTAATACATACACCCATTTTGAAGAAGGTGTGAGGTCGTTTAACCTTAATGCATTCCCTTTATTGTCTTTCTCTTCTAACTGAGCTTACAATGAAAATAATCCTAATACATTTGTATTCTTTCATTATTTCTAGCAAGCTACCTTAAAAAAGAATGGTAATATTTTTATCTTTTCTATTTAATAATACAACCATTATTTTAGTCTTGGTTATATGGACTTGCATTCTAACCTTCTGACAAAAAGTGTTCCAAGGCCTTCAAGTGCTCTCTCAATGCATGGTCTTTTTAAAAAAAAAAAAGATAAGATCAACAACATATAAAAGAACCTTCACCCCATAGTTTTCCAATTGAATAACTTCCCCATCTATCTTCATTAATCATGCCTCTAACTTATAAATGTATATGATATAGGGGGAATAACTATTTGAATCTAATGTCACCACCAAAATTCTTAGACATATTCTTTCTTGTTATCATTTTAGCTCTAACCTTATCATAAAATACATGCACAACTTCTCTATATAAATCTTAGATGATTGATTATTTTATTCTATTCCATAGTTTATCTCTGGGTACCACGTTGAATGCTTTCTTTAAGTCCACAAAACAATAAGCATCTTATGCACCTTGACTGTCCAAGATTTTTTCAATCAAGTCCCTACAAAATAATGTGATGATCAATGGTAGAGTATCTGGGCCTAAAACCTAGTTGTTATTTTTCCCCCTTTCCCTCATTTTCTACCCACACAAAAACCAAGTTTTAAGGTCCTTCACACACCGCAACCTTCTGATTTTTCACTATATATCATTTTCCTAGTCAAAAACATAGAAGCTTTTGACCTAGGGCTTGCTCCCAAATGGTGTAACCTCAACCTCCTGGTTCAAAGATTTTGGAATATGAAAAAGGACCTCCCTAACTTGCATTGTACCGAGGAAGAAGAATTTCCAACGGTCAAAATTCAAGTTAGGGCCATTTGAATGGCTAAACCCTGAAAACAAGGGTTTCTTAGACCAGCGGACAAGAAAATTGAATAACTCTGATATAAAATGACTCGAAGTTATCAAACCAATTCTAAAAGCATAAAATGGAGATGCTCCAACTTTCAGATAGGTTTTGATCACCCCTTCACATCCGTACACCGTACTGTCACCACGATTTGCAAAGAAAATTGCTCTGAAACAGGTAGTTTTATTGATTTGAAAGCAATTTCAATACAATGAGGATCTCTTCGATTTCCTCAGTCATTTGGAAGCCTAAATAGGCTCTCCCCACTGTTGGCTTAACCATTTTTATGGTTGTAGCCGTTTAACCAATTCAAACTCAAAATTTCTTAGCAACTTTAAAAGTTGCATTACAACTTTAAAACAACTTTTGTCGGGTAAGACAAAAAGTCTGTTTTGGAAGACTAAAAGACCTTATTTGATGTTTTAGACTTTCAAACACTCTTAAAACACCTAAAGACACCTAGATAACAAAATTTCATCCAAGGGACCAATCGATACCCAAGGTTTATTAGAGTGACTGTCCTCATTTGTTGAAGGAAAAAAGCATTAATGTGGTTCAATAGCAATGCATTCAAGTGGCAATTACACAAGGGACAGTCACTGTGAGATGTCCTCATTTGTGACAAGGACAGTCACACATGAGGACATCTCACAGTGATTCTCCCTTGTGTAATTGCCACTTGATCACTCTAAAGACAACATGATAATGTACACTCATTGTAAGGACAGTCACAAATGGGGACATCTCACAGTGAGTGTCCCTTGTGTAATTGCCGCTTGAGTTACACAAGGGACATTGATTGTGAGATGTCCCCATTTGTGACAAGGACAGTCACACATGAGGACATCTCATAGTGATTGTCCCTTGTGTAATTGCCACTTGAATGTATTGCTATTGAACCACATTAATGTTTTTCTTCTTCAACAAATGAGGACAGTCACTCTGAAGACAACATGATAATGTACACTCACTGTAAGGACAGTCACAAATGAGGACATCTCACAGTGACTGTCCCTTGTGTAATTGCCACTTGAATTACACAAGGGACAGTCATTGTGAGATGTCCTCATTTGTGACAAGGACAGTCACACATGAGGACATCTCACAGTGATTGTCCCTTGTGTAATTGCCACTTGAATGTATTGCTATTGAACCACATTAATGATTTTCTTCTTCAACAAATGAGGACAATCACTCTGAAGACAACATGATAATATACACTCACTGTAAGGACAGTCACAAATGAGGACATCTCACAGTGACTGTCCCTTGTGTAATTGCCGCTTGAATTACACAAGGGACAGTCATTGTGAGATGTCCTCATTTGTGACAAGGACAGTCACACATGAGGACATCTCACAGTGATTGTCCCTTGTGTAATTGCCACTTCTCAGAATTACTCTATCAGATACTTACAATTAAACTAAGTAATGGAGGTTACTTAAGATATCAACCGCTATTTCAGATTCAATCACAATATGTGTGCAAGACCCCTTAGTGCTTTATAAACTGAGGGCATCATTTGGTCCTAGGATGAAATCTACATGTTAGGTATTTGTTTGGTGTCTTAGGTGTGTGTTTAGGAGTCTAAAGGTTCATAAAGGTCTTTAAAACATTCAACACAATCTTCTAGTCTTTCTCGGCAAGAGGATTGTTTACAAAAATGTAATGCAACTTTTAAGTTGCTTAGCAATTTCAGTTTTAAGACTGGTAAACGGCTATAACCAACTAAATGGTTAAGCCAATGCAATTGCAGAGCCTATTTAGGCTTATTGATATCAGAGGAAATCTGAGAGATCCTATTGTAATCTTTGATTTCAAAAAATCAATAAAGAACACCTATTTCTGTGCTATTTTCTGTGCTTTCAATGCAACAATATGGCGTACGGATGGTTTGAAGGGAGTCAATTTGGTCCAGAAGTTGCAGGAGACCTTGTTGCATGTTTTGAACTTTATTTGGTCCTTTCAAGTCTTTGCATTGAGGAGTTGGTTAATACTATTTGTCTCTGCTCTGCAAAACCCTTAGTTTCAGGGTATGTGTACATTATCATGTTGTCTTTACAGTGACTGTCCTCATTCAAGTGGTAATTACACAAGGGACAGTCACTGTGAGATGTCCTCATTTGTGACAAGGACAGTCACACATGAGGACATCTCACAGTGACTGTCCCTTGTGTAATTTCCACTTGAATGTATTGTTATTCAACCACATTTATGGGCCCGTTTGGACCATGACACACAGTAGCATCTACAGAGAAGAAGTTTGGTATGCAATGGTCTTGAAACCTCCTGAGAAATTCTTGGTATGCATTTGTGTGGTGCAAAAGCTTCGTTGAAAGAGAAAAAGAAGAAAAGAATAGAAATGATTTTTTTTCTTTTTATGTCATATACTGTAACCAGCTACTTATAACTTGCAAAAATTATTATAACCATTTGAAATTGAAACTTGGTTTAATGTGAAACTGAGAACTGCTTTATTAGAGCTTTATGTGATTTTGATTCAGACATCAAGAACATTGTTTGCCTAATATTGTGATTAATGCTTATTTATTAATATCTCATACTAACAGACAATTGATAATTGTAGGGAAAACGTCATTGGGGGTCTTTGAGGATCCACCAGAAGCCAAGGAGAAAATGTATTCAAATGCTAAAGATGGTGTAACAGTCCTTACAGCTGTTGAACCTTGCTATGTAGATCATCTCTGATTCTCCAAGTTCAACGGTACTGTGGTATTCCTTTGGATACTTCTAATGGCAAATTTCAGACATCAAGTTCTTTTTGTATGAAACTACTACATTTGTAATCTGTAGTTTTAAACTTTTAGTTTATAAATGTTCATCAGCTTTAGTTCGTATGCTGCCATTTCAAGTATGATTAATGAAGTTACCTTTATCACAGGATGAAAGTGAGCAGTCAGCATACTGGTACGGAGTTGGCAGCATTGATACGGTGACTAGGGCATCATTTAATGGTGGTATTGTGTTTTCCCATGTTTAGGGCATCGGCCTTTTGAAGCATTGCCTTCAGCTTTCTTAAGTCTGAGTTTTAAGTTTGTTTATTTCCATCCTAACTTGCTTTTCCCTCTTCGGTTTTGCAGTACTCTGAAGGTAGTCACAAGTTAGGGCTATTTCATTGCATACCCAAAACAATGAAGACGTTACGGTCCACAAAATGTTTGTGCTTGAAAGATGAACAAATAAAATTAAACTTCTAAATAACCAAAGCCGTTGTTGAAAATACAAATGACAACGTTCTTGTTTTTTTTGCCCTTATATCCCGATGTGATTTCGCGGAGGGTTACGATGCTGTTGAAAACACAAATGAAAACACAAATCCCTTGTGTAATTGCCACTTGAAGGAGGACAGTCACTGTAAAGACAACATGATAATGTACACTTACAGTGAGTGTACATTATCATGTTGTCTTTAGAGTGACTATCCTCATTTGTTGAAGAAGAAAAGCATTAATGTGGTTCAATAGCAATACATTCAAGTGGCAATCACACAAGGGACAGTCACTGTGAGATGTCCTCATTTGTGACTGTCCTTACAGTGAGTGTACATTATCATGTTGTCTTTAGAGTGACTGTCCTCATTTGTTGAAGAAGAAAAGCATTAATGTGGTTCAATAGCAATACATTCAAGTGGCAATTACACAAGGGACAATCACTGTGAGATGTCCTCATGTGTGACTGTCCTTGTCACAAATGAGGACATCTCACAATGACTGTCCCTTCTGAAATTGCCACTTGAATGAGGATAGTCACTGTAAAGACAACATGATAATGTACACATACAATGAGTGTACATTATCATGTTGTCTTTATAGTGGCTGCCCTCATGTTGTATATTCTTCTCTGTAGATGCTACTATGTGCTAGGGAACTTCTTAGAACTGTTGGTATATTCTTACAACTTGTTACACCTGGGATATTCTTCTCTGTAGATGCTACTGTGTGCCGTGGTCAAAACAGGCCCATAAATGTGGTTGAATAGCAATACATTCAAGTGGAAATTACACAAGGGACAGTCACTGTGAGATGTCCTCATGTGTGACTGTCCTTGTCACAAATGAGGACATCTCACAGTGACTGTCCCTTGTGTAATTGCCACTTGAAGGAAAAAAGCATTAATGTGGTTCAATAGCAATGTATTCAAGTGGCAATTACACAAGGGATAATCACTCTGAGATTTCCTCATTTGTGACTATCCTTACAGTGAGTGTACATTATCATGTTTTCTTTACAGTGACTGTCCTCATTTGTTGAAGGAAAAAAGCATTAATGTGGTTCAATAGTGATGCAGAGTAGTTAGCAAGAAACTTGGATTTATGTCCCAACCCGCTTCAAGACACCAAAATGACTCAACCAATCAATTAGGCTCTGATTTCTATAGGTTAATGTTTAAACTCTGCAAAGTAATGAATTTGAAGATTTCAAGGATCACACAACAACTTATGGACTCAATCCCATTCAATAACAAATTTCCTTTTAGGGACAAGTTCCCCGATTTTCTATCAAAAGAGACTTTTAAGGTTCTAGATCTTACTTCCTGTAGAAAAACTTAGAAACCCCTTAGATATCATCTAAATAACAAGAATCATGCATTGGTTGTGATCTAAACAACCCAAGACATCAAAATAACAAACTGACCTAGTGACCTTGGTAGGTCTCCCAAACTTGCTCTGCAGCCATAACTCTGCAACTTGCCAAAGGACTCTAAGAAGTTATATGTTTTTTGAGTACCCTTTTGGGATTTCTAACAGACCACCAACTCCTAGACCCTGACTCCACTCCAGCATATCAATGTCTTCATTGAGTCCGCAGACCTAATGCATGCTTTTAGGTGTGGGTTCCAAAACAAAGCATTGAAAATGGGTGTATGAAACCAAGATCAGAGTTTTGGAGTGTTCTCCTGATCCAGATAAACAAGAATGCACAAGTTTTCAAGTCCTCAATATGATGCAAGCTCCTGATTTTAATCTGATTACCATCTTCCCAGCCAAAAACATGGTAGTTTTTGATCTAGGGCTCGCTCTCAACAAATGCAGATGCAACCCCCTACCAGGCAAAGCAACAATCTGGGTATGATAAGGTGAAATTTTGTAGTCCTTTTGGGTATGATAACAGTTCCAGTTTCCAATAAGATGGTTCATTTTTATAATCTAGCTTCAATTTCTCTTGTGAAAATCTTTTTTTCATTTTATGGGTGGTAAAATATAATTATTATGCTAGAGGTGTGTACTTATGGATGATAATGAAACAAAATGATAAGATTTAAGACTCTTGTTTTTTTTTTAAAATAGCAATTTAAGTTTCCTTCTATTATAAATTACTGTTTTTCTATTTTTTAATGTATCTTTCCAGATCTTTTATATCAATTTTATTTATGAAATATAAATATATTAATAACATTTTAGTGTTTTTAGGATTAGTTTATATCAATTCTATATATCATCATTCGTCATTCAATTGTCAGTATTATTAATTTAGACTGTGCAATTGTAGAACTACTTGAATATGGGTTGGATGGATACTCAAGCAGGGGAACCCTCCTCAAATATCTCAAGCAGTGAACTTGGAAAAATGTGTCCTGAAGGAACCCTTTCCATCAGAGAGATAAAAGTACAAACAAGTAAAAGAAGCAGGCTCTGCAAATATGTTTTTGAGAAGAAAAATGATAGATTATTCGAGTATGGTTCATGAGGTATATCTAAAAAGACATTTTTTTTCTTATTATAATAAAAGAGGAAGTTGTGAATGTCAAAGTTGAGTGAAACAAAAATTATTTTCATCAAATTTTGTTAGGCTTGCTTTTGGGAATAGTTTCTTACAATATTGCTATTAAGATTTTTATTGTGTAGTTTTTAGATTAGGTTTATAAAATTATATTTCATGAGTAGTGATTCATATTAATCAATTAAGGATACTTTTGGAAGGTATTTTCAATGTGTCAAATTTTGATATTTTTACAAGAATTAGATTGTGTAATTTTTTTAATTAAAGTCATTGACTCATATTTCATAAATAATAGTTCTCATGAATCCATCTCTTATAAGATTGAATAGTCTATTTAGGAAGTATTTCTGATAGTATGTCAAATTATGATATTACTATTACCATTAGATTGCATGGCTTTGAAGTCAACCTCATTAACCCATATTCTTCTCTGTAGAAGCTACTATGTGCTAGGGAACTTCTTAGAACTGTTGGTATATTCTTACAACCAGGTTACACCTGGGATATTCTTCTCTGTAGATGCTACTATGTGCCATGGTCCAAACGGGCCCATAAATGTGGTTGAATAGAAATACATTCAAGTGGCAATTACACAAGGGACAGTTTGATGCAGAGTGGTCAGCAAAGAAACATGGATCATTACCCAACCCACTTCAAGACACCAAAAATGAATCAATCCAAACAATTAGACTCTGATTCTTATAGGTGAATGTTTGAACTCTGCAAGGTAATGAATTTAAAGGTTTCAAAGATCACACAACAACTTATGTACTCAAACCCAATCAAGTTCAATTTTCTCTTTAGGGACAAGTGCTCTGAATTTGATCAAATGGTGTTCTTAAGGTTCCAGACCTTACCCCCTTCAACAAAACTTAGTAACCACTTAGATATCACTTAAATAACTAGAAACATGTATTAGTTTTGGTCCTAACAGCCCAAGGCATCAAAATAGCAAAATGACCTAGTGGCTCTAGTAGCTAGGTCTATGAAACCTGCTCTGCCCCATTAACTCTGCAGATTGCCAAAAGACTAAATGACATTATCTAATTTCTAGACACCCTTTTTGATGTTCTTTCAGACCTCCAAACCTCAAACCCCAACTCCACTCCTGCACTCCTCTTCTCTTGTCAAGTCCGCAGACCTAATGCATGCAATCAGGCTTGGGTCTCAAGACAAGTGTTGAAGAATGGGCTCCTGGAATTAGAATCAGAGTTTTAGATTGTTTTTCATACCTTAGACATTCACAAAAACCAAGATCAAGGGTCCTTCACACACTTCTAGACTCTGATCCTTCATTTCTCATCAAATCCTAGTAAAAAACAATAGAGTCTTTGAACTAGGGCTCGCCTTCACCATGCACAGACTTAACATCCTGTTCTAAAGCCTTTGGAATATGAAAATATACATGTCTAACCTTCATCTTGCCGAGAATAAAGAATTTTCAACGGTTAAAACTCAGGTTATGGCCATAAGAGCAGTCAATACCCTGAAAATAAGGGTTTGCAGACAAGGTTCAGAGAAAATACAATAACTTTGATTTAAAACAAGTTAAATCCTCCAAACCAACTCTCAGAGTATCTAATATCTCTAATACAATTTCCAAGCCAGTTTGATCATACAACCATCATCCGTACATCCGTACAGAGTTAGTTTTTGCACAGGAAATGCTCTAAAATAGGGTTATTTATTAAATTTTGAAAGCAAAATGGTTCTCCAAGTCTCCTCTGCCATTCCTTCAACCATTGGAAGCCTAAAAAGGCTCTGTGGATAGTTTCTTAACCATCTAGATGGTTATGTCTGTTCAATACAACAAATAACAACTTTTGAAGCAACTTTTAAAAGTTGCATTACATATTGTTAACAATTTTGCAAACATTCTTTCCGAGAAAGGCTAAAATGTGTTTTGAATAGTTTTAGACCTTTATTAATCTTCCAAAACTCCTAAAACACCTAACAGACACCTAGCAATCAAATTACATCCAAAGACTAATTGATACCCAAGGCTTATAACAATACCAAGGGGTCATAGTCCAAACATGTGGATGGGTTACAAGGAGATGTTAATCAATCCTGTAACCATTATTACAAACAAGAAAACTTAAATACTAAACCATTGAAAACATCTTAAAACATTTAGTCTATCAATCCTTCAACACAAGGCTCCATGGTGATATGATGTAACCTTAGGAAAGTAGGTGCTTGTTTCAATAGGATGGGATGACTTCTTGGCTTCATGGTGTCTTTCTTCAATCACATGGTTTTTGGTTTGCATGAGGGATGCCCCTGCATCACAGTCACTATGAGATGTCATCATGTGTGACTGTCCTTGTCACAAATAAGGACATCTCACAGTGACTGTCCCTTGTGTAATTGCCACTTGAATGAGGACAGTCACTGTAAAGACAACATGATAATGTACACATACAATGAGTGTACATTATCATGTTGTCTTTACAGTGGCTTCCCTCATGTTGTATATTCTTCTGTGTAGATGCTACTATGTGCTAGGGAACTTCTTAGAACTGTTGGTATATTCTTACAACTTGTTACACCTAGGATATTCTTCTTTGTAGATGCTACTGTGTGCCATGGTCCAAACGGGCCCATAAATGTGGTTGAATAGCAATACATTCAAGTGGCAATTACACAAGGGACAGTCACTGTGAGATGTCGTCATGTGTGACTGTCCTTGTCACAAATGAGGACATCTCACAGTGACTATCCCTTGTGTAATTGCCACTTGAATGAGGACAGTGACAGTAAATACAACATGATAATGTACACAAGTACTGTGAAGGTAGTCACAAGTTAGGGCTGTTTCATTGCATACCCAAAATAATGAAGACGTTACGGTCCACAAAATGTTTGTGCTTGAAAGATGAACAAATAAAATTAAACTTCTAAATAACCAAAGCCGCTAACAATAAATTCAACACAGATATGTCCTCATTTCTGGGTATTTTAGCTCTGTAACAGCTGAATACCAGATTACATAATAATGACAAAAGAAAAATAAACCCAACGTACTCAGAAATTGTAGCTGTGATTTCGTGGAGGGAATCTCTCTCGGCGCTATTGAAAATACAAATGACAACGTTTCTCTACATTATCATGTTGTCTTTACAGTGACTGTCCCTTGTGTAATTGCCACTTGAAGGAGGACAGTCACTGTAAAGACAACATGATAATGTACACTTACAGCCCGTGTACATTATCATGTTGTCTTTAGAGTGACTATCCTCATTTGTTGAAAAAGAAAAGCATTAATGTGGCTGAATAGCAATACATTCAAGTGGCAATTACACAAGGGACAGTCACTGTGAGATGTCCTCATTTGTGACTATCCTTACAGTGAGTGTACATTATCATGTTGTCTTTATAGTGACTGTCCTCATTTGTTGAAGGAAAAAAGCATTAATGTGGTTCAATAGCAATGTATTCAAGTGGCAATTACACAAGGGATAATCACTCTGAGATTTCCTCATTTGTGACTATCCTTACAGTGAGTGTACATTATCATGTTGTCTTTACAGTGACTGTCCTCATTTGTTGAAGGAAAAAAGCATTAATGTGGTTCAATAGCAATGCATTCAAGTGGCAATTACACAAGGGACAGTACGTACATGCCCATTAAAGTTTGTGTTTTGTTATCCAGCATGACAATGGAGACAGCATACTCTGTGTCAATTTTACTGATCAAATTTCCCTCCGCCAGGCAAAGCAACAATCTGGGTATGATAAAGTAAAGTTTTTGCAACAATTTCTTGTTGCTGCTAAGGTTACCATTGTTTATGGTTTCTGTTATATAGTTCTATCTATATTGCTATATGGCCTTTTGTTTAGGATTAAGTAGACGAGGGAAAATATTTCTTTTGTGGATTGTAAACAAAACATTGAATTATTTCAGAGAACAGATCTAAATCTATAAGATGCTACGATGGAGCACATGACCATGTACTTGTGAATATTAGGATCCATGTTAATCAAATGACTACTTTATGCAAATTACTTTTGAGTAAGTAAAAGGCAATACAATTTTTCGAAGTGTGCAAGGATTTTTATGATATACAGGTGTACGAAGAAATGAATCTATGTTGTTTTGTATCAATATCAAACATCTCTGATATATTTTCATGTTTTTATAATCTATTTTGCAGATAGAAAGTTGAAATGCCAGCTATCCTAGAGCAGTCAATAAGAATATTGTCTGATGCTGGTCTTGGTATGGCCATGTTCAGTCTGGGTATGTTTTGAATTCTTCTCTATCTCTCTGACTGAGGAGTACTCGATATATGCATGTGCTTTTTTCTTCTTTGATGGTTGCGAAGCTCTGTTTGTTCTAAATACCACCGTATTGCAATTGTATTAGTTTCATTATTTTCTCTAAAGTCACTATATTTTTTCTTATTATAATAAAAGAGGAAGTTGTGAATGTCAAAGTTGAGTGAAACAAAAATTATTTTCATCAAATTTTGTTACTGTCATAAGGGACACTAATAAAGCCCTAGCTTTTCCTCTGATATAGCCTTCTCCCATACCTCATCCTGAGATTCTTTATCTTCTGTGTCATCTGATCCTCCTATACAAGTTGCAAATGAAATTTATCGCTCATGTATAAACTGAGATAATATAATGCACTCGATATTTGAATCGTCGTACATGTATAGAATGACAGAATATAATGCATTCAATATTTGTATTATCGTTCATGTATAGATTGAGACAACATGATAATGTACACTCACTGTAAAGACAACATGATAATGTACACTCACTGTAAGGACAGTCACAAATGAGGACATCTCACAGTGACTGTCCCTTGTGTGATTGCCACTTGGATGTATTGCTATTCAGCCACATTAATGCTTTTCTTCTTCAACAAATGAGGATAGTCACTGTAAAGACAACATGATAATGTACACTTACTGTAAAGACAACATGATAATGTACACTCACTGTAAAAACAACATGATAATGAGGACAGTCACTGTAAAGACAACATGATGATGTACACTCACTGTAAGGACAGTCACAAATGAGGACATCTCACAGTGACTGTCCCTTGTGTGATTGCCACTTGAATGTATTGCTATTCAGCCACATTAATGCTTTTCTTCTTCAACAAATGAGGATAGTCACTGTAAAGACAACATGATAATGTACACTTACTGTAAAGACAACATGATAATGTACACTCACTGTAAAGACAACATGATAATGAGGACAGTCACTGTAAAGACAACATGATGATGCACACTCACTGTAAGGACAATCACAAATGAGGACATCTCACAGTGACTGTCCCTTGTGTGATTGCCACTTGAATGTATTGCTATTCAGCCACATTAATGCTTTTCTTCTTCAACAAATGAGGATAGTCACTGTAAAGACAACATGATAATGTACACTTACTGTAAGTGTACATTATCATGTTGTCTTTACAGTGACTATCCTCATTTGTTGAAGAAGAAAAGCATTAATGTGGCTAAATAGCAATACATTCAAGTGGCAATCACACAAGGGACAGTCACTGTGAGATGTCCTCATTTGTGACTATCCTTACAGTGAGTGTGCATCATCATGTTGTCTTTACAGTGACTGTCCTCATTTGTTGAAAGAAATAAGCATTAATGTGGTTCATTAGCAATGTATACAATCATTTTTTTTTTTAAATTTACCCAGGGCTGTTGCAATTTCTTGGGAGCCTGCCGCAATTGCAACGGCCCTCCGAAGCAATGCGACGAGAGCCCGTCGCAATTGCTTCGGAGGGCCGTCGCAATTGCGATGCCCTGCCGTCGCAATGCGGCGGAGGCCCATAATGGATAAGGGCCGTATGGGCGACGGCCACGCCCGTCACAATTGCTTCGAAGGGCCATCACAATTGCGACGCCCTGGAGTTGCAATACGACAGAGGGCCAAAATGAGTGAAGGGGTGACTTTGCGATGGCTAGGTGTCACAATTGTGACAGCTACCCATAGACGTGGCAATTTGCGACTAAAAAACTACGACGTCAATGGGTGTCACTTTTGTGACACATAGCCATCGCATTTGCGACACATAGCTATCGCAAATTGGCCTCAAATGTACTAGTGTGAACATGCCAAAGTTTCAAAATACTTAGAAAATATGCAGATACCAATCACTCCAAGCCTCCAAGCTGAGAAGGTCTTGAGCTCTCGGGTCATAAAAAAGACTAGGAACATAACTTACTTGGAATACCTTGTCAAGTGGAAAGGTAAGGAAGATGCAGAGGCTACATGGGTCTCATAGATAGAGTTTTAGAGGTTAGGCATGAGCCCTGACTCAGTCCCCACCAATGGGACTTGATTTCTTTGTTTAGGGGAGATTGGTGCAGGAGCACCTAGGACCTAGGCTAGAGAGTCCTTCTTGCATTTTTGGCTTGTACTGGTCCTAGCTAGAATAGAGGGTAATAAAATGTTCCAAGAGGACCTAAGTGTGTTAGGAGAGTAGAGGTTTGAGTTAACCTAGGGTTTGGGTAGATTGACTAGGTCAATGAGTCAAGGTACCCTTAGGAACTAGCTTGGTCCTAAAGTTGCTAAAATGGGTACAAATGTGGAAACATGGTTCAAATGTTTAGTTTTGGTCTAAAATGGCCCAAAATGGTTTTAGATAGGTTAATTTATCTTTTTTTGAGTATTTTTGAGGGTTGAGAGAAGAAATGAGCAATTTAGCAAAAGTTGCTAAAAAGTTGTCATGACAACTTTTGCAACTTTGCAAAAGTTGCATGACAACCTTTTTCCTAAAAGGATTGACCAATATTTTAGGTAATTATGGATCCTAACCACCTTATACCTCAAATCTAGAAGCTATATAATCCCTAATAGGCCCAAATCCTAAGGTTAGCATCTTTTACAATTTCTGGTTGTGAAGAATTTAATTACTATTACTAGTTTTGAGGACACAGTCTGAGCTTTGATGCAACAATAGCATCTAATGTAATTAGTTTTGCTTGAAAAATAAGGATTTAATCCATATTTTGTGTTTCCTTTCTATTTTGTATCAATTGGTGTGTTTTGTAGGTGTTTTGTTAGTCTTAGATTAAATCTTTTGTATTTGCCAGTTCACTGGCCTGCAAATAGTCTAGTGTAGAAACATGGCTCCCCCATGAAACCCTACCATGTGTATTGGAGTTGATGAGAAAAAAACCCACAGCTCTCATGAACACCTACATACAAACACTTGTCACAGAAAGAGAGAGAAGCAAGAAGCTAGAGATACTTGAACACATTGATCTACGAGAGAGGAGAAATCATTGATGTACGAAAACAAAAATTGCAATTCAATAATGAATAATCTATTTAGAATACAAAAGAGATCAATCCTTATAAAGGATATCAAAACCCTAAAAGGGTGAACAAACATAGGTTGCATGATAATAATTAATAAAGAAATTAATTATTATATGTGTAAAGTTTAGCTTAAGTAGAAAGAGATAATAAGTGACTTAGTAGTTAAATCAATATGATTTAATTAATAAGTAAACACTTTATTAATCTAACAATGTGTTAACATTAAAAGTTTGGGCATGGTAGAGGAGCCTATGTATAGTTTAATTAGCTTTGGCGGAGGCCTCGAAAGAAGAATGACCAATTTTAAGACCTTTCCCTAGGTGAGCACTATCATTGCTCAACTAGGGACAAGGAAGTGTAAACTTGTTTTTACTTTCAGGGGTGACTTTAAAGCTATAATCCAAGACTTTAGAGACTAAGAAGAGGATCAAATAGTGTCTTGATGGAGATCTTGGAGCCTGATCAATCTATTACACAAGCCTAAACTTACCTTGAGCAGTGGGCACCTAGAAGCCTTTGAAACCCTTGTAAAACCCTCCATTTTATGTTAGGGAAATGTATAGATGCTTGAGACCCCAAGACCCAAAAAATCCTTGAGAAAATTTCATAGGTACCAAGAATCCAAAACCATCTTGGTGTAATCTTTGGGAAGATTTTGAAGAAAGTCCTAAAAACCCAGACTAGGAGGCCTAATTGGGGCTCTAGGGCTACAAGGCTAAAACACAGATTTTGAGGAGACCGGTAAGAAGATAAAGTAGAGACCTTGATCAATTGGATCAAGAAGTGAAAAAAACTCACAAATAGACTACCTCCACACCCTTGCAAGATTCATCAACTTGCTAAGGAGGTAAGGATAATTTGGCATGAGAATAGGCAATGAAGAGAAATAACCATCAATCAATGATGGATTACTTAGGATTTGAAGTCTGAATTGAGGGAGTGAAGAACCTTGAGATAGTCCTTAGGAGAACAAGGAGAATCCTTGTGAAGCCCTTGATAAATAATTTGAGGGATTGGAGGGTTAGGAATCTTAGTGATCCTAACCAAGTAACTAGGCTCCTTGAGTGATCACATCAGTTTTTATCTAGATTCATGCATCATCTATCATATCTATACATTATGGAATCCGGTAGTTCAAATCCTAGAATCCATTGTGATAGTGACCATACATCATAGACATCATGTCATGGTACTCCCTAGAGTAGGGAGAATCATAGATAACAGACTTTCTAGATTGCACACTACTCTAGCTCAGCTAGAGTAGATGCTGCAAAATATTGTTGTCCTCCCTAATAGGGAGATGATGACATCCATTCACATTGAGCTTAAGAATATGATTCAGAAGGTTGAAGCATACAACCCCTATGATGAAACCTCCATTGACACATTTTATAAAAGCTTAGCTAGTACAATGTCAGGGATAGTTAGATGGAGGACTGTTGATATGGATGTTTCTGTGGCCAATGTTAAGACCATGTTTCTTGATTACCTAAAGAAGAATGTTGTGAGATCTTACAAAGTGAAGAAGTGTAAGGATGTGTTGGAATACAACTGATTTGGAATCTGATTGAAGAATCTGTGATTAAAGATCACTGAGGATTTGCTGATTAGATATGTAATATGATTAAATCAATATTATGTGTCATTGATGCCAACTAGTTTGAGAACACTTATCTTGTAAGTTACTATACCGAGACATCTGAAGAAAGGTGAAAGAGATGAAGAATAAAGAAATCTACATGGGGAAAGATGTACATGATAGATGAGGATAAGGAACACATTGAGTAACTTGTTGATGAGTCTATGACTTGATGATATTGACTTTATTATGTTGCATTCATCTATGATGAAGTATAGAGATGAAAGACACAAAGCAGTGTTGTCGATAAATGAAGCAATTCTAGTATACACCGATGGTTTTTAGTGTATACCAATTGTAGTATTAACCGAGCAGTGTTCACTGATGCATTTCTTTGTTAACCGAGTGGAACAGAATGAATTAAATGATTATTTTAGCTGATAAGATTGATGAGCTGTAAAGTACCTCGATTTCAGTGATAACAGATAATGTTTGTTATGAAGATCGACGACTAACAAAATTAAAGGAAGATCTAATGGAGGAGATTGAAACATGTTACTGGCACATCAGCCGAGAAAGTTTGAAGTGGCAAAATCTATGAATGTGGTTAAGCAGCAAAATCTGATGGAGGAGAAGAAAATGATTTACCCGTCTATATAAGAGACTAGAATTTCATTATGGAATGACATCAGAAGAAGGAGAAACTATAGGAATATTGCGTGAACAAGGTTTTCATGCATTCTGATCATACTGGTTAAGTAAGAACTGAGTTGCAGAAAAATTACCGAGCTATAGAGAGTAATTATCGACAGACAGTAAGTTGATACAATATTGAATCAAAAGTGAAATATTGATCAAAAGGATTTATAAGGACTAAATATTGATCTGTAATCTACAATTGAAGTTGTATTAAAGTAGATCATTTACTATTACATATTTAACCATTGTATACAGTCAAAATCTCTTAACCGAGTGGACTCTGAAAGTCTTCATAGAATGAACATTGTTATCCTATCAACCCCATAGTGAATGCTGGTTGGATGATAACTTCTAGTCTAAAATACTCTAACAAGGTCACACCTAACAGTGTGTTTGTAAACCTTTAATAGGGTTGGGTCTTAACTGACCTCACTTCAAAAGAGTGAACAATTTTGGGTTGTCGGTCCCAGGTGGTTTTTCCCTTTATAGGGTTTCCACGTTAAATCTCTTGTGTTATGTGTTGATTGTGATATTTGTTTTTTATCATACTTTGCATGTTACATGTTATATTTGATCAGTAACTATTATGGTATTAGACTGGTAATCAGTAAAAGAACAAACAATGAAAGTAATTATTGTTTACCGAGAAGCAGAAATAGAAGAAGTTTTTTTGAATTATACATTTTGTTTTGGGACACTGGATAACTAATTCACCCCCCTCTTAGTTATTCTAACAAGATGACCTTGTGGCCCCCTTCATATATCTTGGATGGTTGGTGACCCATCATATGTGGCCATAAAAAGGATGAGGTGCTACTCTATTTCTGCAAACAATTGTATGCAAAATTCCATTTAGGGTATGATGTTGATTACAAAAAATTTCCTCGAAATGCAGGTTAGGGGTGGGGAATATTTGTACATAAGTTCAGACGACCTAATGTACCATAGCCCCCTAGTAAGAGGGTATTGGTGGGAAAAACCTTTGGTTCTTCCAAAAGCTTTGGAGTCCCACATTGGAGCTAGAGAGTACGCGGCTGAGGAGGCACACCTAGATATGTACTCTAGCATTATCTCCATTGCGACCCAATTTGACCATTTATCATCTGATTGCATGTGCATGTACATGCTACGATCTCGTACAAGCCCATTTGTTGATCGGTCAGATCCTTTTTATGATCATTACATTCACTACTAGCTCCCCATGTCTAATGATATAGCATGAGAGCTCGAGGATCATCTGCACGCGATGAGCTCTATGTTAGTGAGTGATATCCTTGATTCTTATTAGGGGTATTCTATATTTCATGAGGTCACTCCGAGTGAGACGCTTACATTCATTCGATGAGTGGTTAGGAGATCCTGCACTTCTAGCAGCTAAGGACATGGAGATGCACATGTAGGTACTTCCAGACAGGAGGACATTCTGATATGTCCTATAGCTCCGTGATAGAGTGTGGTTGATCCTACACCTCCAAAGTGAACACCTCCTCCAAAGGAGACACCCCCTCTACAAAAGACACCTACAACCTCATGATTTGAGACTAGATTCTCATCTTTGCTTATGGATGATACCATTAATCCCAATGTAGTGTCCTTACACTCTTCTAAGTTATCAAACATTGGACGTGCATTGCAACCGATAGATCAGGTAAGAAATCAAAATTTTGTTTTCACTAAATAATTTTATATATATATATATATATACACATTTTAAATATATAATTTATATATTTTTAAATATATTGTGTAGAGGAGATTACGATGGCCACCGCATACAAGGATTTACATGCACCCAATGATCCAAAACATCATGATACACATGTAAATTAATTTATTTTGAAAAACATGTACATGTTTTATTTTTTTCCAAGTTTAGATGTATATTTCAAAATTAAATATTTATTCTTGTTAGATAAAATAAATTCTAACACAAAATTTGTGTATGTTTGTATAGACCCCTCGAATAGGTGGATGATTGGATGAGGGACTAGGTGGTGAGGGCACCTTGAGTTAGAGTTTCATATTGTGGATACATTTCTATGTGCCTCTTGGTGCTAGTTACTTCAAACATTATGTTGTGGACATTGACCTATTTGATAAATTTATATGGTGTGGATCTACATTTCTATGTTGTTGATACATTTCTAGATACATTGTTGCCACATTTCTATGTTGTGGAGATTGACCGATTTCATACATTTCTATGTTGTGGATCTACATTTCTATTTTTTTGATACATTTCTATATACATTGTTGATACATCTCTATGTTGTGGACATTTCTATTTGATACATGTGTTTAGATATAGACATTTACATGGACTCATTTTAAAAGATTAATTTATCATGTAAATTAAGATGGCATAATTATATTTAAACAAATGAAATATATAAGTAATTTAAATATTGATTTGATAATCACACAATCAATGACATGTATATTTGGGAAATGTATCACAATTAAATTTGTATATATATAAGCAATGTATTTAAACTAACACATGACATATATATAAGGGACCACTGTATATTGAAAATATAGGTCTTCATTTCAAACTTAATTCAATGTATATAACCAATGTATCTAAACTAATGGCATATAATAAATGATGTCTATCTAAGTTGTATTGAAATCAATGGCATATAACAAATGTATCTCTACTAAATTTGCATGTATAAGAAATGTATCAACTAATGTGACATATAATAAAGGACATATGTAAGTAATGTATCAATCAATGGTGCATATACCAAATGAATACATACACTAATGACATATTTAATTAATCATATATTTAAGTTTAAGGTAAAGATGTCTTAAGGGGAAGTTGAGACCATTTAAGGCCCACTAGGACACACTAGAGCAATAAGTGTCTTATGACCACTTAAGACACCAATGTGTCTTAAGGGGACTTAAGGAGACCTACTAGGACCTCTTAGGTCACCTTAAGACACATAGGGGTCCTAAGTGGTACTAATATATCATAAGGGTCCTATTGTGTTGCACGAACAATTAGGACTCATTAGTACCTAATAAGACATGTTAGGACCTATTAAGACACATTAGGACCTATTAAGGAACATTAGGACCTACTAGGACCCCTTAGGTCACCTTAAGACATATATGGGTCCTAAGTGGTACTTGTAATACCCCAAAAATGGGCTATAAGTTCATTAACCTCTTATATCATCAAATCAAATGAAATCGACATCAAAGTCCTAACCTAAGGCACATCTGAATATCATCAAATCTAATTGATTATCTTAAATTCTGCATCGGAGAATATTCCTAGTAATATTCCTAATTATCATAATTATCTTTAATTTTATAATTATTTGGCAATAAATCACATTTATCCTAAAGTTTGATTAATTGAATATTTTCATATTTAATTAATTAGATTTAATATCTTGCCACTTAATTGTGTAATTAAATTTAATTCTATCTATTATTAATTGTATTATTTAATTTTGACAATAAATCTAATATATTATGAATAATTGATTTAATTCTTATTTAATTAATTAAAGCATGTTGTCATTATTTAATAATATAATTTTTAATAAAAGTTTGATAAAATAGTTAATTAACCCATAAATTAATTATTTTATTTCAAAAATCAGTTAAGTTGGAAATAAATCACTTTATTATTAAATTAATTCATAAATAAAACATGCACAATCATAAAAGTAGACAACTGTCAATTATCAATTAAAGCTAAACTCTATTTTGAGTTAAAGCTTAGCTTTTGCATGTTTTTGTGACTTAATTATCTGTTATTATCAGATAACTCAAAAATCAAGCTGAGTTATTTGAGTGATTTATGACTTTTTCTCATGTACCTCCAAAGCCCTGGATTTCTATAAAATCAAGGCCTCAGCTCTTCACAAATCATCCACATATTTTGCACACTCACGCTGGAGAATTGGAGGCTGAGGAATCAACTTGCGAATTCAAAGCTTTGTGAGATCAATTTCAATTGCATAGCTTTTATATCTTAGCATAGAATTTCATAGTTTTCATATCATTGTTAGAATCTTCATTGTTAGATCATTTAGCATCCATAGCATATCAGTTTATCGTTCTTATTGCATAGAAAATATCAAAAATATAGATTAATTGCATTCAATTTCATATCCATCTTTTGCATTCAAATCCTTCATTTAGGTGTCGTCTAGGTCACTGATCTCGATTACAATCTAAGAATATCAATCTCGCACCTATTAGAAGGCAGTAAATCACTTGGTTAGATTAGATTTCAATTTTGCACGATTTTGATTATCACTAACCTCTAATGTTTTACTGAGTGTTGTGTCTACAGATCAGGTACAATTTTCACACACACATTTCTGGTGCCCACCGTGGGGCCCTAAAATGGGTTTCCAATTCAATTCTATCAATTTCTATCTTTTTCTTCTCGGGATCTGTGCAAAATTGCAATTTTTAATTTTTGTCTGTACATCTGTCATACGAGTTTCTGAAAATGTTGTATGGGAGCATACCCACTGTCGTATGATATTGAACCCCCTGTCGTACTACAGTCTATCGGATCGAGGGTCATTTCATTTCATACCCACTGTCGTTTGGGAGCTCTACTGTCATATGGTATCATACCCATTGTCGTACAAGTTTCTGGACTGTCGTCTGGGAGGATACCCACTGTCGTATGAGTTTTGGTACCAGATTTCAATTGTCGTTTCATTTTTGCAGATAGTTTGTCAGATTTGATTTTTAGATTTTTAGTGACAGTTAACCCTAACAATTGAAATTTACTGTTTCTGATTGATTTCTGCTGATTTTGATTGGAAAAAGTGCAAGAATTGCTAAAAATCAAGTAAAATCTACTAAGCGCATTGTGAGGATCACGATGTATTCTCCTTCTTCTGAAAACATTTTGATTTGGACTTAAAATAAATCTCTCACGTGTCAAACTTGTGTGCATCTTTTCGTGCTTTTGATCTATTTCTACACACTTGCATAATTTGATACTAGGTTGTGATCCCTTAAGGATTCATTAAGTAGTCTTAGAATACTTGTGATTGATCTTGATTGCTATCTTGGGTTATTGGACTCGCTAATCAGCCAGCCCCTCATTTCCACCCCGTGGTTGCAATCTCAGCGCCATAAAGGGGAGGGGTCAACAGGACAGAAGCGTTAAATGTTCCACTTGGCAACCCTTTTGTGCTTTTAGGAACTCACTTGTTTTCTAAGTTGGGGACTCATTTTTAGCTTGTGTGAGGTGTTAAGTGTTCCACCTTGTGGACTCATCTCATATTCTCTTTAAGCGTTAAGTGTTCCTCTTTCTACTTTTTTGGGTATTTTTGGTAGATTTTCTTTCGGTAATATATCTGTGCTCACATAGTAATTAGGCCCTATGAACACTATTCGTGATTCTTGAGAGATTAGATTCCTAGAGAAATCTTTCTTAACGATAGAATCCTTGTAGGTAGGGAGGATACTTAGTGCGTTTCACATTCAGCTTGGTTAGTGCATCTTCTCTTATTGATCGACACATTCTCTCTCCGGAGAGGTTGATAGATCACGTGGGGTTGATATCATGAGCTTTGGTGAATCAAAATTAGTTAGTGCATATTCTCTTATTGATTGATACATTCTCTCCCTAGAGAGGTTGATAGATCACGTGGAGTTGATATCACAGACCTTGGTGGAACAAAACTTTGTCTTAGCATGTTGGATTAATCTGCTTGCTTTGTTTGGGTTAAAAGTGAAAAGGTGTCAAAAACCTTGGATCTGGAGCCAAGTCCCCTTGTGGTATAAATCTATGAGTCACCTTTAGAGAGGGTTAACCGTAGCGGACAATCCCTTCACAGGGCAAACTGCGTTGACGGAACCTCAAGCGGTAATAGCCATTTTCTCCATGGTAGTGACAGCCGCTATATAAATGTCCTTGTGGAAGAAATCTCCACGGGTATGGTTCATTGTTGGGTTGTCAGATCTCCCTAGCAGCTCTTGAAGATTAAGTTCTCAGACTGTGTCAAAACCCTGGTGTGCCGGGATTGGAGTTCACCCCTTTGAATCATAAAAGTTGCAGAGTCAAACCATTACTAAAAACCCTAGAGAGGCCAATTTTTCACTTTCAAGTATATGTGTGTTATTGCAAAACTTTTCAGAACATACACAATTAGTACTCTCAGGGATTAGCACAATTTGGTCACTTGATTGTTCATGCGCAAGGTTGCTTTTGCCCTTGTTCATTGTTTTCAGATGTGCTTGGAATCACTTGCTTGCTGTTCTGCATGCTTGTTTATCTACTTGGCTATTAAAAATGATCAAATCTGGTATAACCTTCAAAATCTAGACAATACAATTTGCAAACAATCCAAAACTGAAGACCTTAAATTTTGCAAAAATTGACAAAAAATCTTTCTGGAGTCAAAAGTCATTTCAAGAAGTCAAAAGTCGTACGAGTTTTGTCAAGTGTCGTTTCAGTATTGCCCATCTGTCGTACGATTGAGAACCCAATGTCGTACGAGTTTTCAAACCAGCAAATTCAAGAAAGTCAAAACCCTGTTAGCAACTGTCGTACGAGTTTTGTCAACTATCATTTCATTGCTACCCAACTGTCGTACGAGTTTAGCAATTGTCATTTCATAGACTACCCAATGTTGTACGAGTCTGCAGAGTGTCATTTGGAAAATTTGAGAGAGTTGTCAGAAATTGTCAAATTGCAAGATATCCAATGTTTCCAGCCTAGTTCCAGAATCTATCAAAAATATCATTGTGTCAAGAACAAATCAGTAGCTATTGAAAATCAGTACACATGTCTCAAAGAATCAGTACACATGAGGAAGAAATTCTGATTGCCGCTATGATGAAGCAGCTACAAGCTATGCAAGTCCAGCTTGACAAACTTGAGAAAGAAAAGGAACCTCTATACTCTTTTCCATTTGATAAAGACTTGTACATGTCACCATGCCCCCAGAAAAAATTTGAGCAATATGATACCTCTTCCACGGAGAGTGACACATCTAGCTTTGGAGACTATGATGACTATGACGACAGACAATGTAATGATACCTATGACACCTTTGTTCCTAAGAGTCCTCCTCATCGTTCATTCCTGCTTACTACAAATGGGCCGTCACATTGGATAGATCATGATGGTGATCCATATGATTCTGATTTTGAAAGAGACTTTGATGGCTTTTGTGGACAATACCTTGATTATGATCCATCTACTACTGCTGAGGACTATAAAATACATCGTGCTAGCTTGAAACATCAATACTATAAGGATCTCTCCTCTAAGAACTCTCCAGCTGAAAATAAAGATTACACTCTCAAGCAAGATCATGTTAATGCTGAACCTTTGTCTGGTGATGGTTCCCTTCCATCCCCTACTTCCTCCAATACCCGTACATTTCTTAAAGCTTCTGAGTCTTTCAAATCTTTCACAGAACCTTCATCTGACACAAGCCTTGATACTTTTCATGTGGTTCCCTATAGTTATCCTCCAGGGCTACCTCTTAAAGAAACTCAAGCTAACCTTCACTTGGCTGCGAAGACTTTCAATAATGATAAACCTAAAGAGCCTAAGCCTTCATATGCTATAATCCCTACTTCAGCTAGTCTTCCACCATCTCTTCCAAAGTTATCCATACAATCCCAACATGCTTCCTTGTCCTTAGAAGTGGCTCCATGTCAAGAGGACTCTAAAAATGATGAAGAAAAGAACATAAAGAAAGATCAATATCAAGAAACATCCATGTCATCCACTCCTTTTCACGATGTCTCTTATTTTCCTCAGGGTTCTTTTGATCCTATACCCCCTTTTTCATGCATTCCACCATGTCTTAAGTCTTCGCCTAAGCAAGATCAAGCTACTACTTACATTGTTGAGCTTATTGACAATCAAAATAACCTTACTACGCTTGCGCTTTCCAAAGATGATACTTCCATTAAGGTTGGTAAAAATGGTGTTCCTTCCAATGTTAAGCCTATTGAAAAACAAGAGAAAAATTTTGCGCTTAGGCTATCCAAAGATCCTTGTCAAGATCAAAGTTTTCCATCTTCTTATTCTACCACTCCATGTTCACTTCCACTTTCTACTCTTCCTAAGTCTTTGCAAGGTTTGAACAATCCTATCAAAAAAGGTGCTCATATTCAAGATGTCCATGATTCTATTGAAAATTCTAATGCTCACTCTAAAGATGTTGATATCCTTGGTTGTCATATAGATGCTGATGAACTTATTGATTATCCTTTTGCATCTTCCACTTCCATCCTTGGATCTCTTCCACCACTACTAAGGGCTTCATGCCTTCCTTCCATCTTGGGTCCTTATGTCCCTTCACTTTCCCCTCCTAACTCTCCTGATTCGCCATCCATCTTGGGTCCTTACATACCTCCATCTCCCATCTTTCCTCAAGATCAACATAGATGCATACCCTTGAATCCTTTTCATCCAGCCACCCATCTAAACCAGTCATATCCTCCCTCTTCCACAAGTCCCAAGTCTTTTGGAAGTAACTTGAATGCTCAATACAAAAAAAAGAAGCAATACAAGAATCCATCAAAAAGAGAAGATCGCCATATCTCCTCTAATAGACATGGAGGCATAAAGTCAAAAGAGATATCTAAGAAAAAAACTACAAGACAAGTATGGGTTCCAAAATCCATCATTGAAGATATTCTCTCTAGATCATCAAAAGGAAATAAAAAGCCTACGGCTATATGGATTCCAAAGTCTCTCTTGAAAGAGTCAAGTGTTGAGCAAAAAGTGAAATTGACATTCAAGCTTCCAAAGGCTTCCACTTCATCTCCCTCCAAAAATATTCTTCCATTCCATGTGCCTAAACCACAACCTCTGCTATCCATTCACCATATTCCTTCACGTATTCCTTCATTCACAATTCCTCCATCCTCTCACCACCCTTCAAGGTATGTGTTGATGTTGAGCTTGCCTTCCTTTCCATCTACCCTTTCACAATCCTTCCATGCATTATCCTTCTACCTTATATCCTTTTTCCTCATTTTCCTATTCCTCCTATCTTACAACCTCACTCGCTTTACATAAAACCTTATCCTCCATTTTCCTCTTCCATCTTCCTTTTCCTATCAGCATCTTTGAGCATATCATTTTGAATCCTTGGTATATCATGGTTTATCCTTTCAAGGAGCATTATCTAAAAAGCTTGCCTTCTTCCAAAATAAAATATAAATATAAAAATTGAAATTGTGCCTTGGTGAAAACTTGGAAACAGGCGCCTTGGTAGCAAAAGTAAAGAGAAATAAATTCATCCTATGGTGAAAACCACTCCCTTGTGGCGCCTTGGATAAGTACCACGATGAAAACCTGACAATCAGGCGTCATGCGTAGTTCTTCTACATATTTCATCCATTCCATCTTCTGTCTTTGATCTTGACAATGTTGATCTATACATGAACATTTGGCTATTTTGTGAGCTATCTTATGATGATCTTGCTTTCATTCCCTTCCTGCTTAGCCTTCATGTCTATTTTCCTTCATTCATTCTAGCCTTTCACTATCCTTTTCCCCTTTGGTCTTGATCTAATAACAAAAAAAAAGAAAAAGAAAGAAAGAGTAAAACACAGTGCTATGAAGCCTCTTGACATGTCTACTCTTTTGGACTACATCCTTTCCTTCTTTGGCATTACGCTATTGTGACTTATCCTATGATGGTCTTTCGTTGCTTGTCTAAATGCGCTTTACATGACAATTTTTCCTTAGCTTGGGTATTCTTGAGAAGTTTCCCCTTGAGGATTTCTTCCCTTCATTATCCTTTATTCTCTTATCTTCCATCTCTTCCACTAGCTTGCCAATCCCTCTTGTTCTCCACCTTGCTAGACATTGGGACTGCATGATATGATCTTGCTTGGGAGTTTGCAATAGAAAAATATGCTATCAAGTATACCCAGTATCAGAACAATTATCAAAATCATTATCAGAATCAGTATTAGAACCAGTATCAGAATAATTATCAGAACCAAGTATTAGAACTAGTGTCAAAACAAGTATCAGAACAAATATCAGAACAAGTATCAGAACTAGTATCAGAACGCCTACTGGGGCTACACCTTTCGCTTTAGTTTATGGGTCTGAAGTGATACTACCTATTGAGGTTGAAATCCCATCACTTAGAATCAGAATTCATGGACTTGTCACTGATGAAGACTACACAGTGTCTAGGTTACAAGAACTTGAACTACTAGATGAGCACAGACAAGCAGTGTATGATCATCTCAGAGTATATCAGAAGAGAATGTTTAGAGGCTACAGCAAGAAAGTCAGACACAGAGAATTTCAGGTTGGCGATCTAGTCTTGAGAGAAAATCCTAAAAATCAATCCCATCGAGAATGCAAGGGGAAGTTCGAACCCAATTGGCTGGGTCCCTTTGTAATCACTGCTACTTTTGGCTTTGGTGCCTATCAACTCTCAACGACTGAAGGAGAATAGCTTCAAGAACCAATCAACGTTCTCCATCTGAAGAAATTCTACGCCTAAGGCATTCAGTGCTTGGTAAATGTCCTAAAAAAAATCTTAAAAATCAGGAGAAGTCCTGAAAAAATGGACATCTTGGTGAAAACCTAGCAATAGGTGCCTTGATGATTCACAAAAAAAATCAAAAAATATCAAAAATGAAAAAAAATTGAAAAATGAAAAAAAAATACAAAAAAATGAGAAAAAGAAAAAGTGCCTTGGTGAAAACCTGGAAACAAGCACCTTGGTAGCAACAATAGAATCTCTACCAAGATGGTGAAAACCCAGAAAATGGGCGCCACTTGTTCAACATGCTCCATCTATCAGCACAATCTTGGTCTTTCCCAGCTTTCGGTCTTGCTTTAGTTTGTACATATCTCCTGGTTTGTTTCAACATTTCTAGTTTTCAATAAGTCGGTCTGTACACCAATCAGCTTGCGTGTCTGTATCCTATCAATGTTTAACACTTGGGGGAAATCAATGTCATATCTTATAGTCTCCAATGTATCTTAGACGTGTCATATCCACTCAGAGTCCTTTGAAGCTTCATTTGAGTCAGTCAAGTTAGTCTTGTCTCCAGAAAGGATTTTGCATCTACAACAACGCAATCAAACATCAAAACTCAACTGAAAACAATCTATGCTTTTTACATGCTTTTATCTCCTTGTATGCTTACTGATTCACATTGAGATTTTTGCATATTGTGTCCCTTCGAGCTCTTCGATGATGTCCTTTATAGGATTTAGAGAGTGATGACTAGGGGCATAATCTTTTCTTTGTCTTCTGCTTGTATGTGAAAATCTAACGTCTTTGGAAATTCTAGATTGAAATGGTGTCTGACTATAAGAGCCTCTATCTCGAATTGGATGGCCATGCGTACCTCGACCATTGATACCTAGACAATTCAAGGAAGTTTGATCTAACTATTGTATTTTTGAGTAAGTTCTTTCTCCTACTGTGAAACGCGATCTTGCCTAAGGATGTGAACGATAAAGGGTCACTACGGGTAATTCACATTGGATTTAGAATGATCTCTTGACTGTTTGATGTGTTTGCAATGCAAGGCATATTCAGGTCATCACGACGTTTATTTTTTGATGCTTATACAAATTGCTATATCAAAATGGACATGATATTCAGGTCATCTTGGCGTTTGTGCCTTGGTGCTTATATCTAATCCGACATTCCGAAAATAAAATCAATATTCATATATCCATGGTTGTTGACCAGTGGGTGTTGTATTGATTCTTGCACATACAAATCGATATTCATATGTCTATGGTTTCATAGCTAGTGGGCATTGTATTGATTTATCCGGTTACCTAAAAGTTCAATGATGATAACAAATTGACACATGATCAGTGACTAGGTCCTAGGTCTTAGGTTGCATTTCATTTTGCATGTCTCTTTGCATTTTGCATGTTGCATGATCTCACAATGACTAAACGAACTTCAATGCTTAAATAATTCTCCACTCACATCTTCAAATCTAACAAGAGCTGAATCCCACACGAAGGTTCCTCCAACGAAACAGCAAGTAGAATCCTTTTTCGGGATCAAAATTCAAATCTGAGATCGTTTAATATGTCAAAATCGCAATTTAAAATTTTGAGCCCAGGACGGTCTACTGCTTGCATAATCGACCTTCAATCATCACAGAGATCTAGTATTCAACTTAACTGATTAGCTTACATCAAACTATCAAAATTTCAACTTGGTCAACCATAGTCAACTCATGGTTTAACCTAGTCAAACTTGGTCTTCAGGACCTCCAAACGATGCAGAATGCATTCTCGGACGTGTATAACAACTTTTCAAATCAATAAGCATACTTCTGAACTATCAACGCTGACCTTTTCTTGTCAAATTTCAATTTTAATCCCGAAGGGGGCATGGTATTGCATATCATTCAAAGTATGTCAATCAAATCTATCAATATCTTTCATCAGTGATCAAGACAAACAATCACATCTAGTTGCTGATTCATCAAAAGTCCTCATCGCTCAGGGAAAATCTATCATCACTTGGGGCATATCAGATTCATCAAGATCCATATCAATCTAGTATTTTCCTAATCTTGTAAACTGTATCAATTTTTGCAACTATCGGATCATAGTGTTCTTTCCTTGGTTCTTCGGCAACTAAAGGATTTGGATGTGATACCCGCTAGTTCTGCTAAGACAATCGAGTCTAGAACGGGTCACTCACTTCTTATCAATCCTAAGGTTCAGAATCAGGTATTTTGACACTTTTTCGCAATCATCAGGTCATTGCTGCTATAGTAAACATTATCTCTGGTCATTCAAGACCTCCTATCTCAATATCTCTCAATCGGTTTCTATCTTGAGATCGGTTTATCTTTTGAATCAGTTTCATATCTTTATCAAACACAGACTATCTTTGAACCACTGCGCCTCGCACAGTAATTCAAAGAGGGGCAAAATGTAATACCCTAAAAATGGGCTATAAGTTCATTAACCTCTTATATCATCAAATCAAACGAAATCGACATCAAAGTCCTAACCTAAGGCACATCTGAATATCATCAAATCTAATTGATTATCTTAAATTCTGCATCGGAGAATATTCCTAGTAATATTCCTAATTATCATAATTATCTTTAATTTTATAATTATTTGGCAATAAATCACATTTATCCTAAAGTTTGATTAATTGAATATTTTCATATTTAATTAATTAGATTTAATATCTTGCCACTTAATTATGTAATTAAATTTAATTCTATCTATTATTAATTGTATTATTTAATTTTGACAATAAATCTAATATCTTATGAATAATTGATTAAATTCTTATTTAATTAATTAAAGTATGTTGTCATTATTTAATAATATAATTTTTAATAAAAGTTTGATAAAATAGTTAATTAACCCATAAATTAATTATTTTATTTCAAAAATCAGTTAAGTTGGAAATAAATCACTTTATTATTAAATTAATTCATAAATAAAACATGCACAATCATAAAAGCAGACAACTGTCAATTATCAATTAAAGCTAAACTCTATTTTGAGTTAAAGCTTAGCTTTTGCATGTTTTTGTGACTTAATTATCTGTTATTATCAGATAACTCAAAAATCAAGCTGAGTTATTTGAGTGATTTATGGCTTTTTCTCATGCACCTCCAAAGCCCTGGATTTTTATAAAAACAAGGCTCATCTCTTCATAATTCATCTCTCAATCATCTCTCAAATCTACAGGATCTCATATTTTTGCACAATCACGTTGGAGAATTGGAATTGAAGAATCAAAGCTCTTGTGAATCGACATCTTTGTGAGATCAATCTTATTTTAGCATTCATATTGCATATCATTGTTAGATTAGCATTGCATATCAATTTTCAATAGCATTCATAGCATATCAATTTCATAGTAGCATAGATTCATATAAGTTTTTATCATTCTTATTGCATAGAAAATATCTATAAAAAATAGCTTAATTGCATTCAATCTCATATCTAGATCAATTGCATTCAAATCCTTCATTTAGGTGTCGTCTAGGTCACTGATCTCGATTACAATCTGAGAACATTAATCTCGCACCTATTAGAAGGCAGTAAATCACTTGGTTAGATTAGTTTTCAATTTTGCATGATTTGATTATAGCTAACCTCTAATGTTTTACTGAGTGTTGTGTTTACAGATCAGGTACAATTTGGGACCTTCCAACGATGCAGGATGTGTTCTTGAATGTGTTTCACCACACTTCTCAAATCAATTAACATGCTTCTAAACTATAACACTGACTTTTCTTGTTAGATTTCAATTTTAATCCCGAAGGGGGCATGGTATTACACATCATTCAAAGTCTGTCAATCAAGTCTATCAATATCTTTCATCAATGATCAAGACAAACAATCATGTCTAGTTGCTGATTCATCAAAAGTCCTCATCACTCGGGGAAAATCTATCATCACTTGGGGCATATTAGATTCATCAAGATCCATATCAATCTGGTATTTTCCTAATCTTGTAAACTATATCAGTGTTTGCAACCATCGGATCATAGTGTTCTTTCCTTGGTTCTTCGGCAACTGAAGGATTCGGATGTGATACCTGCTAGTTCCGCTAAGACAATCGAGTCTAGAATGGGTCACTCACTTCTTATCAATCCTAAGGTTCAGAATCAGGTATTTTGACACTTTTTCGCAATCATCGGTTCATTGTTGCTATAGTAAACATTATCTCTGGTCATTCAGGACCTCCTATCTCAATATCTCTCAATTGGTTTCTATCTTGAGATCGGTTTATCTTTTGAATCAGTTTCATATCTTTATCAAACACAGACTATCTTTGAACCACTGCACCTCGCACAGTAATTCAAAGAGGGGAAAAATGTAATACCCCAAAAATGGGCTATAAGTTCATTAACCTCTTATATCATCAAATCAAACGAAATCAACATCAAAGTCCTAACCTAAGGCACATCTGAATATCATCAAATCTAATTGATTATCTTAAATTCTGCATCGGAGAATATTCCTAGTAATATTCCTAATTATCATAATTATCTTTAATTTTATAATTATTTGGCAATAAATCACATTTATCCTAAAGTTTGATTAATTGAATATTTTCATATTTAATTAATTAGATTTAATATCTTGCCACTTAATTGTGTAATTAAATTTAATTCTATCTATTATTAATTGTATTATTTAATTTTGACAATAAATCTAATATCTTATGAATAATTGATTTAATTCTTATTTAATTAATTAAAGCATGTTGTCATTATTTAATAATATAATTTTTAATAAAAGTTTGATAAAATAGTTAATTAACCCATAAATTAATTATTTTATTTCAAAAATCAGTTAAGTTGGAAATAAATCACTTTATTATTAAATTAATTCATAAATAAAACATGCACAATCATAAAAGCAGACAACTGTCAATTATCAATTAAAGCTAAACTCTATTTTGAGTTAAAGCTTAGCTTTTGCATGTTTTTGTGATTTAATTATCTGTTATTATCAGATAACTCAAAAATCAAGCTGAGTTATTTGAGTGATTTATGGCTTTTTCTCATGCACCTCCAAAGCCCTGGATTTCTATAAAATCAAGGCCTCAACTCTTCACAAATCATCCACATATTTTGCACAATCACGCTGGAGAATTGGAGGCTGAGGAATCAACTTGCGAATTCAAAGCTTTCTGAGATCAATTTCAATTGCATAGCTTTTATATCTTAGCATAGAATTTCATAGTTTTCATATCATTGTTAGAATCTTCATTGTTAGATCATTTAACATCCATAGCATATCAGTTTATCATTCTTATTGCATAGAAAACATAAAAAATATAGATTAATTGCATTCAATTTCATATCCATCTTTTGCATTCAAATCTTTCATTTAGGTGTCGTCTAGGTCATTGATCTCGATTACAATCTGAGAACATCAATCTCGCACCTATTAGAAGGCAGTAAATCGCTTGGTTAGATTAGATTTCAATTTTGCATGATTTTGATTATCACTAACCTCTAATGTTTTACTGAGTGTTGTGTCTCCAGATCAGGTACAATTTTCACACACACACAGTACTAGTGTATCATAAGGGGTTCTAATATGTCCTACGACCATTTAGGACCCATTAGTACCTAATAAGACATGTTAGGACCTATTAAGACACATTAGGAACTACTAGGACCCCTTAGGTCCCCTTAAGACACATATGGGTCCTAAGTGGTACCAATGTATATTAAGACACATTAGGACCTATTAAAGTACATTAGGACCTACTAGGACCCCTTAGGTCCCCTTAATACCTATTATATGTCTTAATATGTCCTAATGTTTCCTAGGACCTCTTATGACCTATTAGGACCTATTACGACATACTAGGACATATTAAGGAACATTAGAACCTACTAGGATCCCTTATGTCCCCTTATGATATATATGGGTCCTAAGTGGTACTAATGTATCATAAAGGGTCCTAATGTACCTATTCCAGGACCTATTAAGGAACATTAGGAAAATGTATGGTACCATCTAAATAATTAAATCAATCATACATATATGTATATAGCTATGTAAGAAAATATTGTACCATCAAAACAAATGAGTCAATCTTACATGTGTATATATATGAATATACTTCTAAAAACATTGTACCATCTAAATAATTAAATCAATGTTACATATATATAGCTATGCTTAAAAAAATTCAACCATTGAACCAAAACCATGCATATATAACATTCAACCATTGAACCAAAACCATGCATATATAGCTATATAAAAAAACCATTGAACCATCAAAGCTATTGAACCTATCATGCATATATAGCTATATAAAAAAAAACCATTGAACTAATCATGCATATATATAGCTATATAAGAAAACCACTGAGCCATCAAAATATAAAAGCATAAATATGATCCAAAAATATATATCTAGTCCTAGTTCAAATTATATATGAGTTCAAACTCTAGTTCAAATATGAAAGTACAAGCTACAAAAACAAATTTGGTGTAAAGGTCATCATACATATAGTATGGATCCTCTATCTTTTATTAACTCCAAAAGTTTTTCATGTTCTTCAATAGGAAACCTCCACTTTTGGTTTCCACATCCTTTTTTTGGCAATATCTCAAATTGCAACTTTGTCGCTACAATTAAGTGATTGTAATGTAGAACTCTTTGGCTAGACATGTATTCAATAAATTGAACTCCATTTTTGTCAATTTTCATTTATTGATAATATGTGCCCTCAATAACAACCGAACCAGTTAGATATGGTTGTCCTTCACCATCTACAGTTACTTATGGAAACTTGTATTTCACTTTTATGCATCTTAGTAGATCATAATCTACACCACCTATATTCTCAGGATTTGCAACCACATTAAAAATATCACCTATACAAGTGAATCATGCATAAATTAAAAATATAAGTAAGATCTCTAAAATTTGAACATCAATCAAGTGATATAAATTAAAATTAAATAAATGAACATGTATGCGCACACACATGTAACAACTAAATCAGAAACATGTTCATAATCATCTGAGTATATAGGATCATGAATGTCGATGTCATTGTCATTGTCTTCATAAGGAGGCATTTTGATTAACTCCATATCCCATTGTGAAACATATCCATTTGTAATATTCTCACATTGACTCATTACATTGTTCTCAACATAGTCATCGCAAATGAATGATTTATCTCTTACTTGAATCAATGGTGGCTTGTGGTATCCTGAAGTCATCACTCGATGTAAACTTCTAATACCAACAATTAATTAAAAATTGTAAGGACTGGATTGATTGATAACTATTACAAATATGAAATTGTTAGATTAACAATTGTGATAAAGGTGAAATGTACTTCACGATATTTTAAAAGAATTTGAGTTCAAATTTTTTAACCTTTCACTTCCAAAAAATAATGTTTGTTGTACATTTTGTATCCTGACTAGCAAAATGAGTTCAACATCATTTAACTATTTTGTTTGAATTCTTTGTCATGTTACCTACATAGAAGAAACTTATTAGTTTAAAGAAAATGAAAATTAAAGATTGTACTTACACATCAAACACTAAACACTATGTATACCTTTAAGTTCATGTTTCCAAAGTGCACACTTTACACATGTTCCTGCTCCATCGTGCTCTCCTTTTCCATATCCACTTTCAAAGAAGTTCAAAAGAAACTTAACATTGTGTCTCACATGTTGGACGGATAACCAATTAAAGGGTTTTGTAGACTTAAATTGTCCTGCATGATAAAGTTGTAGACACAAATGTACAAATAATCATTTTTAATAAAATTTATAAATTGAAATTATGCATATACTAAAATTGAATAAGATAATGTACTTACCTGCACAACCATCTGACCAAATCTAATGTTGTAAAACATTTATCCCGTGATTCGCAAGATCTTCAAGAAATATTCCAAAACAATGAGCCACATAGCTCCTATCATCTAACCTGTCAAAAATGATATAGAAATGAACCTCATTGATGATAATGCATTCATTTCGATCAATACTTTCTACCCCATCCAAATTAAATTGTGCATTTCTATAGGTCACTTGTACAAATATTACAACTTGTTCAGAATGATAATATTGAGCTTGGAGTTCTAATTGAGGGGAAAACGTATAGTTCTCGAAGAAATCTACAATTGAAAGAATACAACTAGGTGGAAAACCATTTTTGGAATTGTGAAATTATTTATCTTGCCTTCATGCACCATGAAAATGTTGGATATGTGGATAAATCACAGTTCAAAATTTGTTCATAAACTCAAGGTAGGGAAATTTTCTCTCTTTTAATGCAAGTTTTTTGGATTCCCCTCCTGTCTTGGTTTGGTATGTTTCATATTCAAATCTATTCCATGAAATTGACATTGAAACATCAATACTCTCAATTAACAATGGAAATTTATGCAAATGTCCACAATCAATGCATTCACTTTTTATACACTGGACATTGAAGTCATCTGAATCATCTAGTATATCACATAGAATGGACTTCACAAATTTTGTCGTACTTCCAAGGACAATTGTATCTTGATTAATTGTTGCCATAATTTTTTTATAAGATTGCAAGTATAGATGAAACTCAATATGATTTCGACAACAAGTTTCATGAACCTTATTTATACGTACAAAGAAAGAGCGCAAAATATCAAACATTTTCTGACCTATTTTCACATCTGGAAATTCTTTCTTGAATGCTTCAAATAGTTCACTTTGTGTTCCATCTATAAAAATTTTGGATGTTAAACTTTCATACTGGTCTCTTCATCTTTCAGCTTTAGAGCATCCCTTCTATGAGAAGTAACATGAGAGTTCTTGATCCAATATTCAATGAAACGTGTTATTACATCTTCAGGGATTTTTTCTTTTTGAGGAAGTCTACAAATATATAACTAGTTCTTTTCAATGTTCAAATCTAACATATTTCTCCTCCTAATGTATCTTTGAATAGTTCTTCTAGATACATTCAGTAATTTAGAAATTTCTTTAACTTGTCTTCTATGTGTCAACTTCTTACTAGAAATCATAGTCATCAATGCTCTACAAGTAGCAATTGAATTAGGTTCTTGATCTATTTTATTAACAAGAATCAATGCATCTTGTAAATTTTCAATTACTATTTCTTTTACTTGACCTCTCGTGCTTTTCTTATTATCAACACCCAACAACTTCAAAACTGGAGTCATTTCTCTTTTCTTGAATAACTTGGCAAATTGTGCTCTTCCCACCGCAAATTTATTCTCAAAATATTCCTTCCACATGTTTTTGAGATGCAATTTAATAGTGCTTTCAGGTACCATGTGTTCGGATGTAATTTGACTGAAAAGTGAATCCTCATTCATTTCCATCAAATTTTGCATTGCAAAAATAATATTTGTACCTCGATTACTACCATTGTCCTCCCGTGCTTGAGTTGCATCTTCTTCAGCATCAATAGGTTCTTCTTCAACATCGATCAATTGCTCTTCATTACGTTTTGTATTGCCTTTCATTTTGTCATCCCTTTTGCGATCATATTTTCTTGATCTATTGCTTTTATTTCCCATTGCACAAACTATAGAAAGAAAATTATGCTTTAGTACTCCTTGATAAAAATATCACCTTCACACTCCTTTAAAAAAATGCCTTTGTATTCCTTCACAAAAACACCACTTTTGAACTCAAAGCGCTTCACTTATTAAAAAATAATGATTTTTGAATTTCTAAAATTCTTAAAAACCACCTTTATTATATATGTGGTTTAAGGGGTGGGTCACTCACGCGACTGCTCACATGGGTGTTGACTCCTAAGGGAGTTTGTTCAAGTGGGATTCAACTGAATCCAACTCGGCCAAATTATGTGATGTGGCATGCCATGTGACATTTAGACCCCAAGTAATCTACAGAATTGCAAAAGTTTCAACTTTTGCAATTTCTTTCACTATGAAAAATAAACAATTTCAAAAAAGTAAAAATACCCTTTTGTAGAGCTCAGAATCAGAATTCGGGATATATGATTTTTATGGAATTTCGATTACAAAAATTTGATCAAATTTATTAAATATTGCAAGTGGGTATATTAAGTTTCGAGAAGACATTGATTCAAAAAATTAAAATAATTAGTAAATCAAATCAGAAAAAACAAAAAATTATATACAACACTAGAGGAGAGAGTCCTCTTCAAGAGTAAATATTTTTTAAAATTTTTTTTGTAGTTTTGATAAGGGAAAGAAGGTGGGAGATGAAAATTGTCGATTTCAGGTAAGTTTGACTTTAATTAGTTATAACAGACAAAATATAGATAAAAAATGGTTCTTCCTTTTTTTCTTACACTAGCTATACATGTAATCTAAAACATATTTTGAAATTGGTGGAAAATATTTTTTTTTACTTATAGTTTTTTGGCACAAAATAGACCCCTTGATTTGCAGTATTTTTCAGCAAACAAAAAATAGACTTTAAAAATTGAAAAAAACTTATCAATTATTGACTTTTTTTTTTGAAAAATCATAGGCATAAACTTCATCTAGTTTTACACATTTCATTAGTTTACATCATCTTAAAATTTTCAACAAAAATATCACTTTTATATCCTTGAAGTTGAACAATTTTGGTGTTGTTAGCCTTTTCCTTTATAAAAGTGTGACAACTTATTGTTCTTTTACCCTTTAATATGAATATAGAGAACTAAATTTATAGTTAATGCATGCATGTTTAATGCATCAACTCTTGTAGTAGCTAGTTTGAATAGTTGAATTTGGTTGTTGTTGTAGTGTCTTACTTTTGAGTGCATTTCTTATGCAAGTGATTACATAGGATTAACTATACCATTGTTCTTGGATAATAATGTGCAATGGTTTATCATAGGGATATTTTCTATAATTTTTAATTCTTGTGAGAAGTAGATTTTTCTTTGCTAAAGTGCATAGCTTGGAATGTCAAAGTTAGATCACATGTTTTCATCTTGAGTGCGTGCTTTTTCATGTTAATGAATTGCGTCACAATATCATGCAAATGTTGTGGCACTAAAATTTGATCACATCTATTGCTACTATCAAATTCATGCCTCCCAAGAATCTTGAGTTCATTTAGGCTAACATTGATTGAGGGCCCAATTTGCATAAACTATTTCCATTCATTCATCTCTATTGAGTCCTTGTGTTCATGTCATTGCCACTCTCTTCATCTTCATCTTCTAAGCTTTCTTACTCCTGGGTGGTATGATTGATGTTCCATACATCATATTTGGTTCAATTAATTTGCTTCCAATTTGTGATTATCACATCCTTAGTAATTCCTATGTTAGTCTCTATATTGTGGAAATGTTTGTATAAGAGTAGCTCACTCTAACAAAATTTCTCAAATTTATCCAACTCTTTTGTGACGGTGTAGAATATTGGGTACTTACTCTCTCTCTCTCTCTCTCTCTCTCTCTCTCTCTATATATATATATATATATATATATATATATATATATATATATATATATATATATATATATATATATTCAAGTATTATTTAGGAATTGAAAAATAGGAGAAAGGTCTTCTAGATTCCAATAGTTTTATTGTCTCGAGTTTCAAAGGTCATTTCATGAAGGTATGCAAATAGATAGATTGGATTTGATAACATTTTTCATCCAACATTAAAAAATGTGAAAGGTTAATTGCAACTAATAAGGTATGATTTTTAAAGCATATGCCATGTTTCTTTGTGCTCCTATATTACACAATGCCACTATTTTTGTTTCACATTTTTGATATACAACAACAACAACTAGATGATCTACTTATTGGGTTGTAGATATTCTTCTTAACATATTACTACAAATCTCAAATGTTCTCTATGCATTTGATACATACTTGAAAATGTAGTTTAGAACAAGTTCTCACAAGACAACAAGCATACAATCTATGTTGAATCTCCATATCAATAGCATTTATGGGGTCATGGATGTTCTATCTTTCATCATTTCTTCTAGGTTCATTTTTTTTCTACCCAACATCATCACATGACAAGGTAGATAAACTTTGTTCTCTCCATGGAGCTTTGTATTGTCACTCTAGTCTTTTTCCCTTCTTTCACAAGCATGTTCCCTCTTTGCATTTTGTGTACCTTTGGACATGATTAAATATCTCTTCACAATCATGGGAAGGGTCTATAGAAAAGATAAAGCCATATTTAGCAAGGACGGATCATTTAGCAGGGAGCCAAAAACTAAGTTGTTTTTGTGCAATGCATCAGAAGGTTTCCAACCATTGATGTACATGTCAAAAAAATGCTCGACACTTTCAACTTTAGCAATGTTCTTGTTAAGAACTACTAAGTGTTGAGAGGGGGGTGAATGATTACAAGAAAAAAACTTAACAATTTTGTCACAACTCTTAATTAATCAAACTAACCATTAGCAAAAATAAATCAATAATTCCATACACACATGAACACTAGATTTACATGGAAAACCCAAGATGGGAAAAACCACAGTGAGAAATGTACTCACTATATGCAAATATACGATTTGAATATTCTAGACCAAAAGCCAAGGAACTCATTGTCACTACCAATTTACACACATTTCCAAGGATTTCAACAATCCTTGATAAAACAATAAATATAGATTTCCCAAAAAAACCCACTGGTCTAGCAATAAATGAAAAAATGAATCGGTTGATTCATTGTAGTAACCTTCTTGTCCGATTCAACAATATGCACCTTAGTTTTGTCTTGTTCACACAATATTGCCTTGACACTTGAATCACACAATCTTTGCAATTACCTCACATACACTCATGCTCATCTCAACCTTTTTTGTCAAAATATATAGATATTTTTCCATGAGATACATTAACAAGGTCGACCATAAAGATAAAAACATTCTTAATAAAAAGTTAGCCACCTTGAACAAAAGACTAAATGCAGTCCACCCCAAGAGATAAAGAGGACCCAAACCTATCATAAAAGTTCTTCAAATAATATAATCCATCCTTATGCACCACAACTTCTTCCAAAGCGGGTCCCAAAGTAACATATAAAAATACATTAAGAATATGTTACTAATGAACCCAAAAATACTCTGAAGCATATAGTGCAATCCAAAGCATGACACACAATGGTTAACTCATCTTAAGTCACTTAGCTCTTCCCTTAACCTATATCTAGACCCATAATAGTCAATTCAAGTCACCACAAATAGTTGTGTCAGCCGAGAGACAACAAAGACAACAAAATAGCACATATGGCAACTAATCTTCAGCTGTGGAGCAAGCAAGAAAAATATATCTAAATTGAAACACCACACAAACTATCTAGCCCAGTCCACCAAACTACATATTGTTAGTTAACAAATTGGTCTTTTGGAAATAATAATTAAAATGACTCACTTTTTCCCATAAGTAAAGACAAATTGTAACTAACAATTGGATAGGTCATTATTAAGTTGATGATATTCCTCTGTATTTGATAGGGGTAGCTCCCTCATAAGATTTATGTTAGTTTCTTGGGGTATGCTTTTAATCAGAAAGAAGGAAAGGCCAATCAACATCCATCCATCACCATGGTATGAATGTGGCTATGTATTTTCAACAAGAAGGGAAAAGAAAAAATGATACAAAGATCATTCACTTCAAAACCCCTAAACAACTAAAATCAGAAATGTAAACGTAGGTTTCTTCCAAATATGCATATGTAGATTATAACTCAAAGATCCTAAGACATATACTCACAATTCAGATATAATAGAATAATCATAGGTAGGTACATATTACACATGCAAAACTACAACTGAGAAAAGAAACAATAAACACAAAGGTTTAAATAACTTCTTATTCTTGATCAAACTAAAATTCAAATACTTCAACACCTTCATACAAAAGACCATGTTTAGAATTAAAATCACCCGTTCACTTCCCTTTTTACAAAATTGAAAACAAAAAAACCTCTCTCCTCCTAGTCGATTCTCACTCTTGCATCAAAGTACAATAGGGATTTGGAAGAAAAAGTCCCTGTAATCTCATTTGATTACCAATTTATTACATGGATAGGCTTTCTCTTCTGAAGATGCCCGCCATCTTTTTAAGACTATCCGGGAAAGTATTGCCAATGTGAGTTGGCAGCCAGAGATGACCGAAACAGAGCTACGTTGGTGCACAACTCGACTATTGGAAGAACACACCATTTGAGGAGCTAATAAAATATGGGAAAGCCTGAACCTGTTTGATGTGGTTGGTGCTAGGTAGAAGTTCTCCACCATTTGTCTCCTGTTCAGCAGAGGTTACCTTTCTCTGGTTGACAGTTAGAGAATTAGTACGTCGTATGTTAGTTTTTCCTGAAACAATTTTGTTTATCATGGTGGTCAGTCATAAACTGCAACGGATTACTGCGATGAGGATCAAAGACCTCGTTTCCAGGTACAAAAATCCCGCATATCCACTTCTTAAAATCTCATATTGTCATCTTCAGTTATGGCTATCTATTGCTAGGCATTTATGTTTGGTATTAGAAAGTGTGACTTTTGGAAATATTAGTCTAAGATATTTTTTTAAAGAATAAATAATAATAATAAAATAGTTAGTGAACCTTCAGTTTTGAGTGAGAGATTGAATATTGAAGTAAAAGGTTTTAACATAATAAGGAAATGTATATTACTAGGTATGAGAGTATTAGTTGAAAGGTTCAACTTATAGCTCATGCTCTTTATTGGTAGCTTAATGAATCTAGGTTTGATGTGGAACCCTCTGTAAGGAAACAAAATTAAGCTTATTAAAAGATTAATAATAAAAACATGTCCCCACTTAATTGATAGCTACTAAAAATTATGAAGACCATGGAAAGTTTTTATTTTATTGCTTTTAGTATTATATTTATAAATAATAATACTTGATTTTAAATAGAAATAGAAAATTAATTAAAAAATAATATTTTATTATTTATTATTTATTTGATTTTATAATTTATTTTTTTAAACTTGTTATTATGTTTAAGAAAATATGTCCAAAAAAGTTACGAAAGGCCCAATTTTTAACATTATAAGCAAACATTTCATTAATTTGGCCCAATTTTTACCACTACAGACAAAAAATACAAATATTTTCCATTATGCAGGAATTATATAGTTTTAGGTTCCCTTATTTTATAAACATTAAAGAATTATATAAAAGTAGATTTGTAACTTAGCTTTCCTTATTTTCCAAACACTAAGGGCCCGTTTGGGTGCTGGAATTAGACATGATATTTCGGGATTAGATTTCTAGATAATGTCAATTCCATGTTTGTGTCCATCCAAAAAATTGGAATTGGAATTTCAAAATTCCAATTTTGCCCCCAAAATGAGCATTTCATCTTCCACTCAAATAGGTGGAATTGGAATTTTGAATTCCAATTCCAATTTTTATAAAACTAAATTTAATATTTCGTGGGATTCGTGACTATAAGGATGTATATTATATTGCTATATATATATATATATATATATATATATATATATATATATATATATATATATATATATATATATATAGATAGATATATATATATATATATATATATATATATATATATATATATATATATATATATATATATATATATATATATATATATATATATATATAGATATACATATAGATATATATATAGATAGATATATATATATAGATATATATATAGATATATATATAGATATACAAATGTGTATATATACATGTGTGTATACATATGTGTAGATATACACAAATATGTGTATATATACACATGTGTGTATTTGTATCTATATATATACATGTGTGTATATGTGTATACATGTGTGTATATACACATATGTATGTGTATATATATGTGTATGTGTGTATATATACACATATATGTGTATATATATACACACATGTATATATACACACGTGTGTATATAAACACACGTGTGTGTATACATGTGTGTATATACATACATGTATACGCATATGTACACCTGTGTGTATGTGTATGTATACACATGTGTGTATATGTACTATATATACACACACATGTATGTGTGTATATATATAGACATATACACACCATATTCAAAGAAATTAAAAAAAAGAATTAAAATTCCTTATGCATCTTCTTAGTCATCTTCCGAGTGAACCAAACGGGTCAGCCCATATTTCAGAAATTATTTTTAGGATTTGTATCTTCCAAAATTGCAGCATCTTCCAGAATTGACTAGAATTGGCATTTGGTATTCCGGCACCCAAACAAGCCCTAAAGAATTATATAAAAGTAGATTTGTAACTTATGTACAACTTGAAATTTATGAGATCATTTGAAGTACTAAATCCTAGAAACTAAAAATTTGATAAATAACCACATAAGACCACCATAACTTAATTCCATGTAAGCGGTACATGAGTGAGTTAATCAAGATTTATTTGATTCCGTTCAAATACATCAAAATTTTAATTTATTTGACTCCATTCATTTACATCAAAATTTTAATTTATTTGACTCCGTTCAAATACATCAAAATTTTAATTGATCAAAGATCTATTTAGTTAATCAAGATCTTTTTCAGGTTCCAATACATCAAAAATTTAGTTGATCCAAGATCTATTTAATTAATCAAGATCTAATTGAGTATAATTATATATTGTATGTAATTTTATTATTTTATTTATAAATATAATAATATCATAAATTGGTAACATGTTAAGTCTTTAATTTATTTTTTAATATTATTTTTTGAGTATTATTTATTCTATGTATTTGATTTTAAAGTAAAAATGAATGAGTAAGATTTCAAATGAGATAAATATTATTTTTAAATACCAATTTAATAAATGATTGATAAAGAATTTAAAAAATAACTTTTCTAAAAATATTTAATTTTTTTTAGTATTATTTGTTTTATATATTATTGAATTTAATAGCTATCAAAATAATTCCTTTGTTCTTAAAGCTTAATGGAGATATAGTTGTGAAAATGTCATTACTTCCTCCAAATTCCATTAAGAACCATACATGACTTGTGACTTAAAGTTAATTATTATAATTATAATTTAAACAATTTTTTAATTATTTATTTTAATTATAATAAAATACAATTTTGTTATAATATTTAATAATTTTTGCTAGTGTAAAAATGATGATGCGCAATTACCAATACATTCTCTCTTAGATATCATTTAACTTGTTTATCATATAAAGGAGAAGGGGAAGGAGATTGAGAAAGGGAAGGAGATGGAGGATGAGAAGAAGATCAAATAGATATATGCATACATGTCGAGGAAAATGTGTGTGTGTGTGTGTGTGTGTGTGTGAGAGAGAGAGAGAGAGAGAGAGAGAGAGAGAGAGAGAGAGAGAGAGCTGAAGTTTATTTTAAAATTCTAGGTTGTCCATTTCATATAAGAAATGATAGTTAGAGCGATTAGGAGACAAAGAAGGGGAAAGAGAGAGGAGGAGGATGAGAAGAAGACGTAGAAGTCTTTGGTTTTACATTTATTAGGCTTGATTATCAATAGGCATGGGTATTTTTAAAGGGCTTTCTATCCTCTTCTTATGTGTAAAAAAATATGACTCACAAGTACTTGCACTATAAATATGTAGGTGGATTATAATTACAGGGCTAGAGATTCTTCATACAAAACATGCGATACTTGGAAACCCAGAATCTTTAGATGTAGGGTGTGTAGATGAAAAAGTTGTAGATATAATAGTGCCCACCATGTTGATGCATGTTAAAATCTTGAACTTGTACTAGTCGAGATGGCATATAAAAGTTCGTGTAATTATGAAAAAGGAGATGCGCCAGTTTAAAAAATGATCAAGTTGCTAGACACTTCTCAAACTGTACTGTTACCTCTTTACTTTTTTCTAGATATTTCTTCTAAATGAGCTGATTAGTGAGAGGTCAATCTTGCTCAATTAAAATAAAATAAATATATACACACAAAAGCAAGGGAACAAGTGAGGATCTCTAATAATTTTAATAGTTGATAATGACACATGTACAAGATTCAAATTAACTAATTGCATTATTGAAAAACTTCAACCCCCAAAATAAAATATCTTTGTGATATTATGTCATGCAATTTACACGCGTGCCACAATTCTATAGGTTGTGTTCACACCTGAGAACATAATAGACTCTAAATTCTAACAAAAATTCACTTACAAAAAATGTTGATGATGATCTGTTGATGCTAAAAAAACACAAACAATCAAATCCAAAAACTAGCATGTATTCACTTACTATTTTACAACCATCTGTATCCACAAAACAAGGTGTTATTGAGGCTTCCTATTAAATGACGAGCATTCCATTTCAACAACTTGGCTCGATGTCATTCCATGAGTCTCATCAAGCTCCGATAAGACCTTCAGAACTGTTACACTTCTCATTTTTTTATTTGGACTTTTGCACCAACTCGAAAGTGACTACTTCAGAAGCCTGGTAATGCATGTTGGTCTGGATGGTGGGTAAAATCATCAATTATATCAATTTTATGTTATCGAAGAATGGAATGGTTGTATTTTATATAGCATTTTGTCTTGGAGCCACAACGGTGATGCACCTCTTTGATCCTCTCTAAAGACTTGTTGATGGCACTACAAATCCACTCGAATGAATGGCATTCTTTCTGTGCTAGAATAAGATCAAACTTGATATATCCAATGTATAATTGAGGTTTAATATATGGACCTCATCATCCACTTTAATAAGAAAATCTACATCACATTTGGCATAAGTAGTAAAAAATTAGCTCTTTGCTCTGGTGGACAATTCATGATTGAGAGTTCGGTTTTGGTTGAGTTGATTGAATTCACATCAAGGAACCCCTGAAACTTTAGTTGATAATCTTTATCGTGTCCTTCCACCATTACAAAATCATATGTGCTCAATAGAAGTGACCTTTTTCTAAACTCTAGCTCATTCTAGCTTTATCACACAACCAATTTTCTCATGTTCTATGCTTTGATCAAATATTCATACCGCATTTAAGTGCAAGTTGAAATATAAGAACTTAATCTTAAGTGCAAGTTGAAATATAAGAACTTGGTCTTAAGATGAGGATGGAGAGATGGTTCCTACAACCACATTAGATGCATCCATGAGTTTTGGAACTCATGTCAAATGCCAAAATCTTAATTTTCTTATAATTTTTGCATTGGGAAGAAAGGTGTTGGGTTTCAAAGCTTGTGTTGGAAATAACAATTTATGCCGTTAACTTTGTTAACTTTGCAATGAAATATCAAACTTTTCGCTTTCTCCCTTTAGTTCAAAACATATTGTTGGCGAGTGAAATAAGTTCCAAAACATGTACTTGGACCTGAAATATTTAATTTAAAGCCTCTATAATTTGCATTGGGTTGTTAAATAGTTCTTGACTAGGGTGGACCCCGTAGACGCTTTTGAAACCAATGCTAAACACTAAAAGCAACCAAATAATTGACTACATACTCTTAAATGGAAAGGATTTTTATTGGATACTAAAATGGGCCTGATGAAAAGATTGTCCATTATGATTTACATAATTGATTATCTTTGGGATTTACAAAATTGAAAAGAAAAAACCTCTCTCCTCCTAGTCGATTCTCACTCTTGCATTAAAGTACAATAGGGATTTGGAAGAAAAAGTCCCTGTAATCTCATTTGATTACCAATTTATTCAGTCGATAGGCTTTCTCCTCGCCCGCCATCTTTTTAAGACTATCCGACAATCTTACGTCGAGAAATAAGAACGCGCTGGGGAAAGCATTGCCAATGTGAGCTGGCAGCCAGAGACGACCGAAACAGAGCATGGTCATCCTTTAAAGCATAGAATAATGTGAATGGTTTTCTGGTGTTGAACGTGATGAATTTCACAGTTTCCATATTTGACACAGGCAGTGAGGATGCTAGCACAAGTTATGGAGTTTGGTTTTACACAGCCGGCTGCATATGTTCATAATGATTTTATTTGTTTTTTTTAAATCTTTTTAACAGATTCATTTTGCGCCGAGAAATGCAAATGATGAAGTACGTGCAGGTGACAGTTCACTAAAAAGATGGCTACGAATGCATTACACCAAATGGCGGCATCAATACAGTGAAATGTGTGGCACATGCGAAGAAATTTTTAGATCCCACCCATCCAATTTATCTATGACCATTCTCTTTACTTCCTCTCATCTTCAATTGCAGCTACGTTGGTGCACGACTCGACTGTCGGAGACTCGGAAGAACAAGGTAAACACACCATTTGAGGATCTGATAAAATATGGGAAAGCCTGAACCTGTTTGATGTGGTTGGTGCTAGGTAGAAGTTCTCCACAATTTGTCTCCTGTTCAGCAGAGGTTACCTTTCTCTGGTTGACTGTAGTTTATTTTAGAACTCCAGCTAGAGAATTAGTATGTCCTATGTTAGTTTTTCCTGAAACATTTTTATTTATCATGGTGCTCAGTCATAAACTGCAATGGATTAATGCGATGAGGATCAAAGACCATATCCACTTCTTAAAATCTCATATTGTCATCTTCAGTTATGGCTATCTATTGCTAGGCATTTATGTTTGGTATTAGAAAGTGTGACTTTTGGAAATATTAGTCTAAGATATTTTTTTAAAGAATAAATAATAATAATAAAATAGTTAGTGAACCTTCAGTTTTGAGTGAGAGATTGAATCTTGAAGTAAAAGGTTTTAACATTATAAGGGAATGTATATGTATATTACTAGGTATGAGAGTATTAGTTGAAAGGTGGTCCTAAGGGAATGTATATTATTAGGTATGAGAGTATTAGTTGAAAGGTGGTTCTAAGTATATAATGTGAATCTTGTACATGTGCAATTAGTTAATGTGAATCTTGTACATGTGCTATATAAGTGCTATTATATACATGTACAAGATTCACATTAACTAATTGTATTATTTGAAAACCTTCAACTCACAAAATAAAATATCTTTGTGATATTATGTCATGTAATTCACACGCGTGCCACAACTTCATATGTTGTATTCACGTCTAAGAATATAACAGACTCTAATTACTAACAAACATTCACTTACTAAAAATATTGATGGTGATCTGTTGATGCTAAAAACACACACACAATCGAATCCAAAAACTAGCATGTATTCACTTACTATTTCACAACCATTTGTATCCACGAAACAAGGTATTATTGAGACTTCTTATTAAACAATGAGCATTCCATTTCAACAACTTGGCTCAATGTTGTTCCACGAGTCTCATCAACCTCCAATAAGACCTTCAGAACTCTTACACTTCCCATTTTTTTATTTAGACTTTAGTACCAACTCCAAAGTGGCTGCTTCAGAAGCCTGGTAATGCATGTCAGACTGGATGGTGGGTAAAATAATCAATTATATCACTTTTATATTGTTGAATATTGGAATGGTTGTATTTTATATAACATTTTGTCTTGGAGCCACAATGGTGATGCACCTCTTTGATCCTCTCTAGAGAGCTGTTGATTCCACTACAACTCCAATCGAATGAATGCCATTCTTTCTGTTCTAGAATAAGACCAACCTTGATATATCCAACATATACTTGAGGTTTAAATATATGGACCTCATCATCCACTTTAATACAAAAATCTGTATCACATTTGGCATAAGTAGTAACAAAGTAGCTCTTTGCTCTAGTGGACAATTCATGATTGAGAGTTCGGTTCTAGTTGAGTTGATTGAATTCACATCAAGGAACCCCTGCAACTTTAGTTGATAATATTTATTGTGTCCTTCCACCATTATAAAAGCATATGTGCTCAAAAGAATTGACCTTTCTCTAAACTCTAGCTCATTATAGCTTTATCACATGACCAATTTTCTCCATGTTCTATGCTTTGATCAAATGTTAATGCCACATTTAAGTGCAAGTTAAAATATAAGAACTTAGTCTTAAGATGAAGATGGAGAGATGGTTCCTACAACCACATCAGGCCTATCCATGAGTTCTGGAACTCATGTCAAATACCAAAATCTTAATTTTCTTATAATTGTTCCATTCAGAAGAAAGGTGTCGGGTTTCAAAGATTGTGTTGGAAATAACAATTTATTTGTTAACTTTGCAATGAAATATCAAACTTTTCACTTTCTCCTTTTAGTTCAAAACATATTGTTGGGGAGCGAAATAAGTTCCAAAGCTTGTACTTGGACCAGAAATATTTAATTTAAAGCCTCTATAATTTTCATCAGGTTGTTAAATAGTTCTTGACTAGGGTGGACCCTGTAGACACTTTTGAAACCAAGGTTGAACACTGAAAGAAGCCAAATAATTTATTCCATACTTAAAGGCAAGTTCAAAATGAGATGTTGGACCCCGATGCATAAATTGGAGCCGTGTTGGGAAGGAAGAGGAGTTCTAGAACTCCTATTGGGTTCCTAAGTCTGTTGGAACGAAATGAGAGTGTCACTAACTCTCTTTTTACTTTCTATTCTCACTTCTTTTAAGAGTGCATGTTCACCATCAATTTTTTCATGGTTTTGAAAACAAACATGACCTTGAAATTAATTATAGAACTCCTTAGCTTATAATGTTAGAATTTTGTGTAGTTCTTGGAACTACTTCAGAAGTTGATAATAAACTATGGAATTGTCATACAATGGCAATGCTTTTACCTTTTGCAAGTGTTGCCAATGATATATTGGACTTGATAATCTTTTTCCAAAAACTTCATAATTTCTTTAGTGAACCAAAATCTATCGAAAATATCTAATTTTCTGATGAATCTGACATACTTGTTCCCAATGTAAGTAGAATAAGAAATGCGATTAAGGGTAGCCGTATGCCATTGAGCTTTGAAACCATTGAATGCTCATAACCTTTGGCTGCAAATCCTTATTGAAAGAAATGTTTTTCCCTTGTGGTGTAAATAGGTGATGGAGTTATACTCAAAATTTATCTTTGCCTTGAATGTTTGGAAACCACAATTTTAAGATGCCCATAAACACCTCGACAATAAATTGATGCTTCAAAACTACTTAAATGGTGAGGATTTTTATTGGATACTGAAATGGGCCTGATGAAAAGATTGTCCATTATGGATTTACATAATTGATTATCTTTGTGATTTTGGTAGGTTAAATTGCTTATACTAGGCTGAGAATAGTGGGATAAGGAAAACAAGATAGTTTCCAATTTGGGTATATTGAAAGTAAACCAACAATTGGCTCTAACTGGGGACCAAGACTGTGAAGGATGAAGTAGGAACCTAGAATTTCTGGTAAGGATCAATATTTTATCCATTGGGCTACAAAGTCAAAAATTTTGGTGAGAGTACAAGGTGCTACTTTATAGAGGGCGAAGGGGAGACTTGGTACACCAAAATTGGAAATCCAAAACTTATTTACAAATATGTATAGGGAAGGAAGCCCCTTACCTCAAGAAAGCATGAGGATGCTCAAATGAAACCATCAACTAACTAGGAGAAATATGAGACTTTTTGAAAAAATGTGGCCATGTGATGTATCTAAAAATAACTTCCATCTAGCAACTGCTTTGATGCTAAATATCAGATCAAAGGAATGTGGAAATTTTATGTAGATGCACTTGTATCCAAACAACCATTCTTCATCCTACACCTCTTGGGAACAACCAAAAATGCCTTCATAATTTGCTTCAGATGAAAAGGGACCATCCACTTGAAAGAGATCCAATCATATATCTTGATTCCAATTACCTTTCACTTGACTAGAACTAGAAATGTCATCATTGCCAACACCATTACTTGTTGAAGAAGCCTTATCATTTTCTTCAATCACCAATTCAATTGGTTTGTCTCCTTTGAACACCAATTCAATACTTTTATCTTTATCATCTGAAAAATCATCAACAACTTCATTCATAAAATAATAGTCATCAACATAATCTTTTAAGTATTGATTCAAAATGCCAACATTATGATCATCCTCCATTTGTTTTCAATTTTCTGAAACATTAGATTTAGTGTCCACATGATTCTCTCTTTTTCACAACATGATTTCAAAAATATTATTTTTAGAACTACTCTCTAGAATATATCCCTTGAATTCATTTTTACAATGAAAAGAGAATAAGGGTATGTGCAAGATCATGAGGGGCCAAACTATGCCCTTAAGTGGCAATGAAAAATCAGCAAATCAGGGTTAGTCAACTTGACGTGAAAATTTCAACTAGCTATGTACCTAATATCAAAAAGTTGTAAGAATAGAATCTATAGAAAATTGAATGTAGTTTCTAAACTACTAGGCCTTTTTTGAGAAAAAGTTAGTATGATTGGTGAAAAGTATAGATTTCAATGCAGCAGTACAAAAATTTTAGGAAAAAATAAGAAGTAGGTGTATGTCTGACCACCTTAATCATAATCAAATGATAATATTTTATTATAAGATTTTATATATAAGTAGCAGACTCATGCCGGGATGTGACGCATATTTTTTTGTAATTTTATTCCAAAAAAATAATTAATTATGAATTTTTTGCTACAACATTTTCAGAATAAAAAACTCTCGTGTCTGACCACCTTAACTCATTCAAAACTTTACAAAATTCAAAATTTTATTTTTTTCCCTTATAGTAGGCGAAGCATAGAATGTGACGCATTTTTTGGATTTCAAAAATGTGATACCATCTGAAAGTTATAGTCATTTTTCAATTAGTATATAAATTAGCACTTTAGAGGTAGCTCAATTAGAAAATAACTAATAATTACTTACCGAATTCAAAATTTGACAGCAATTATATCGATAGAAAGCTGATAATCTCCTTAAGATACCCTTTTCGTTTTATCAAATTCAAGTGAAAAAAAAGTCATTAGCTACATTGTCAAAGTTTTGAATTGACATCGCCACTTTTTGGCCCCTCATGATCTTGCACATACCCATAAATGTTCATCAATTTATTCATAATCATAAATCTCAAAGAGGGGATTGTTTCTAACCCTCGAACCTTCACAATACTTTGTCAACAAGTACAATGCATTGAATATGACCTAGCTAATTTGACTCCTAGGCTCTTCTAACCTTTCCTCCACTTTCATTTCTGTTGTAACATTCTCTTCAGATGAAACATTAATCATGACCTCATTTTGACACACAAAAGAAACATAAAAAATAACGTATTCTTTTTGCAAACTACAGGATAAATCAATATTGAGTTGCATATCTAATGATTGTGGCTTTTGAATATTATTTTCTATGATCATGGGGTAAAATTTAACATAAACCACATACTCTCCTTTTGCCCCCAAAAAATATTCATTGAGAAAGAAAGATGATTGAGATGGTAAATTATTCACAGCTTTAGTCGGTTCAATCAAATTACTCTTACATGCATGCATTTCTTTTTTTGATATTTTCTTCTCCTCAAGCTTTTTATCAAAATATTCCTGGGTAATGGTGCATTCATACCTCTTTCAATGTTATCAGAGCTACTAGTAAATGTGTTTATTCCAACTTCAATAATTTGACCACTTTCATCCTCAACTCCACACCAGAATTTATCATTTGAACATTTCAAGAACCAACTTGGAACAAAGACAACATTGTGTTCATCTAGTAATACTTCTTTAGGAGAAATAAGTGGTTGCTTAGTTGTGCTTGTCAAGAAAGATTCTAGCTTCTTACCTTCAACTTGGCGTAAAGTTCTACTTGTTGGTAATTATGACCGCAAGGTATTGATAAATTACTCCATTCAATCGGTGCACTGTTTGTTTCATAATGTTTGTACAAGGACACCATTTGAGAGAAAACATTGAATATCTAATGACTTCATGTTTGTTGCACTTAACGTGAAGAATAGAGTGGGAGATCCTATTTGATTGATCATTTTACTCAACTCAAAATGAAACTTGATACAATATGTTCTCATACTTCTAATGGAATATCCAAACTGCATTAGCTCTTGAAATAATTATTTGTCAAGAAGATCCTTTAGGTGTGCATGGAGGTCTTCAATTGTTGTTCATATGTTTTCTTCCACTTTTTTAAAAAATGCCATTGGAAGTGCTTCATTATAATGCCACATCATAAGATTGAAGATAAAATATTGAAACCTTGGATGCCTTTCAAAATTATGGCCATGGAATCTCATCAAGTGTAATGTATAATTATGGATTTTCACTTCTCTAAGTTGTGGCTATATTTGTAGCACAAATCCATTTGGGAAGAGAGTTAGAAATTCCATATCAAGAAACCCCTCAGTATTATATTCATTTATTAGAGACAAGTCAATTTAAGCCAATCGATAACATTGTTTGTGGGTCTACTTGGAATTTTCCCCATAAATGATGAAGCAGTTGTGCTGCTTTCAGTACGGTCTTCTTGGTCACACATTTCATTATCTGGTAACACTCTCTCTCTCCATAATTTCAATAGTATGAAGCATGCTCAAAATGCCATTTCTTGCTTCAAGGATTTGCGCTAAGTGTTAAACACTTATGGAAACATCATTATAATATGGGTCATATTTGATTTTTATTCCAATGATTCCTAATTACATAATAGTTGTAATAATATCTTCGTCCCATAGTCTTTGAATTACGAGGACATCTAGTTCTTATATTCTTTCTAGAAGTACATTTTCAATGCTCTTTATGTCTTATGAAAAATTTATCAAGTGACCATAGTATTTGTATTGATCTCCAATAGCATGGGTTACTTGTAATAATGGGCTTACACTAGTAATGATAATTTCTTCAACTTGGATCAATCTTTCCAATACAACAAGTTCCTCTCCTAGGTCCATGTTGTTTAGAGATGAGAATTGATGGATAACTTTCTCATTGAAGCATCTTTTGCAACTTGTATGAGTATTTGACAAATGAAGAAATGTGACTAGGTAACATTCCTTGCAAGCAATGCATGCTTGTAGCTTAGCAAGGGTGTCTATTCTTTTTCTAAATCCTTTTTATGCTCTCATGAAGTTAGAATTATTTATGAATGTTTTGATTATGTAAAAACATGTTTTGAAAGGACCTAAAACCTTTTACAATAGGATTACAGAATAGGCATTCAAGCTCCAAAAGGCATTATTGATTAATGTTATTGGTTGGTCTATATGTTGTTTTACTGAGGTATGGTGATCCAAGAATACTTGGATTTCTGAGTTTTTGACATCCTTTTGTGCATTTTTTTTTATCTCTTGACGTCAAGCATGATAATTTCAGCTTGCTTTACAATTTTGTAGTCTCGGTGCTTCTATTTGTTGTGAATCAATTTATCATTTTTATAATTTCTCAACAAATTATAGGTAGTTATTTCCTCTTTATGTTGTGCATAGTGTGCTCAAATTATTTCTCAACATTGCAATTTTTTAGGTTCCATTAGTTGGGCATCAACTTGATTCTTCTTGGTGGAATGATCCATGAGCTACATTTTCAAGATGTCAAGTGAAATAACTACTTATGATAATAGAAAAGGTAAAGAGAAAATGTTCATGTAAGTAATTCAATATAATTGGCAAATGTAGCATTGAGAGAAATGAAGTGTACATAGCCATACATTAAAATAAACATTTACATATTTTTATAATTGTTCTTGTTAAATGTAATCAAGATAGGTTTGATATAAGGAAAAGATGCAAAATAATTCATTAATATTAGTACTTAAGGATTTCCATACATCTTTCTATTAACAAATGCGTAGATTTTGTATTTCATAGGAAAAAGAATGATGAAATCTATTTCATCTTTAGTGATAGTTGTTTTCAACCATTCGTCATTATTGTAAGTATTGAACATGTCCAAATTGAGAAGACAAAAATATTGTATTGAACTATATTCTATAAAATATAATGTATTAGGGTATAAATTGGACAATGACACCACAACAAGTACATTGTAAATTTTAACTAAATCTTTCTATATAAATTTATTTTGGGGAAAAACATATATCTCAATGTAATGTACAAATCATGGATAAACAACTCTAGAACACTGAGCAATATTTCATATGATATTCACAATAAGGATACACAAATACCACACTAGGTAATATTTAGTAAAATTATTATTATAAGGAGTAACATGTACAATGAGATTATGAACAATGTGATGTAGGTATCATATAAGTATTCAAATACCATTCTTGCTACAAGGTCAAAATTTCAGGCATCGATGCACAATGAATTTGGAGGTTTTTTTAGGATCACTAGTTAATATATTTCCACATCATTTAAGTCATGTTCAATCACGGGAATCCCTTAGAAAGTTCAAATGACATACAATGCAAAAAACTTGTACATTTGCAAAGCCCATTTTACATATCCTCTTTGATTTTCTTCAAGAGTAGAGAAATCAATTGGTCAAAATAAAAAATCTCTAACTAATGTCTTGTTCATGGAAAGTTACTTGTGTTTCAAAATACAAGGATAATTGGAGAAATCTACCTAATATGTAGTGGCATGTTTTGAGAGAAAGTGCACTTAAAAGGGGAACTCAAAAGTCTAGATGTTGAATATATCATCACCAAAATAAAACATTGATAACTTTGAAAGTAATTTCAATAAGAAACCTATCTTGTATTGTTGTTTATACTTGTACAATGAAAAAATGATGATGAAAAATGCTAAGAATGTAGACCACTCACCAAATTTTATATTATGCATTAGGAAAGTCCCCCCAAAGGTTCATCCTCTAACAAATCAGATTAGCACAACCCTAAATGGATGAAGGGATGCTAATACAATATCTAAGTAAGAGTGAGGAATTGGAGTTTATTTCCTTAAATGATAAAGATGTGTGGTATGATATGTAAATGTGTGAAAGGAATTGATGCTATGATAAAATAAATGAAAACTAAAAAGGTACTATATTTAGCTCTGATGTATAAAAGTAAGTGCAATGGAAAAATGGAAAGAATAGACTCACCTTGAAGGAAAAAGAGGCAAATGGACCTTCAGATATGATTTTGACTGTCGCAGAGATGTCAAAATTAGGTAAAACTCTAGATTTGGGCTTCTGATATGTGTAACTTCTTTATGTGAAAACTTCAGCCCCATAGGATGAGGCCAACCTAGATGACCTAGTCTGGGATGAGGGTGGTTGTTCTTTCCCTATCTTTTCAACTCTAGATCTAATGAATATTTATGAGGGCTTGCAGTTGTGACTAATATTCATGAATCTAAATCCACAATTTTGTAGGTGTTCTTGTACATAGAAGAGAAGAGAAAAATATTATGGAAAGGGGTTTTCTTTGGTCAAACCACTATATAGGAATCAACCTTGAAATAAAATTGATATTACATAAAGAAAGTAATCTACACAAGATACCTTGCATGAGAAACCATCATGAATGGATGTAGTAATTAGTCAAATTCATGGATATGCTTACTTTTATTGTAGAATCAAGGATGTCTTCACAAATGCATAGATATATGATCACCAATCCTAGATCTAAAATGTAGATATACTTGATAGCCTCAATGGAGAAGGAGAGAAAAGAAGAGTGGATGTGTGGATCTTCTTGCTTGATTGAGAATTCCTCTACTTTTCCATCATGGGAGAGAAAATTTCATAAATAAGAGAAGATTTTATTTGCTTGAATGGATCTTGAAGAAGTGGAGACTTGGAGATATTGAATTGGATTCTTTCCTTCAAATATTGAATCTAAATCCTCAATTGCACAACTTGAATGCTTGAGGATAGCATGCACTTTCTCTTCAAAAAAAATTGGGTGTTGTTGGAAAATTGTTAAGAATTTCAGAGTTTTGGATTTGGGACATTAATGTTTCATCATTGATGTCAACATACTTGTTATTGTCTCAGACAATGTGTTCAGGATGTTCGGTAATATGGATCAGATGACTACCTACCTGATATGCATGGGAGTAGGAGATGAATACTAGGTCACTAAGAATCCTTATACCATTCTGAATGACCTAACAAATACTATTGCAGATGAGAAAAAGAAATTCAAGGAGAACATGTTAGCAAGAGAAGCATTGATTAGCACCTTATCAGATTCAGAATATTCACATATTTATGGATTGAGGATTGCACATGAGGTATGGACAAAATTAGAAACTATTTATGAAGGTGATACTTATGTTAAGTAAGATAAGTTGTAGAGTCTAAAAGCTAGACATGAAGACATGAAAATGAGAGAAAGAGAGATTGCCTCAGTTTATTTGCAGAGTGAATGATATGGTCTATGAAATCAGATGTGCTAGAGGGACCTTGATAGGTAATGAATTTGTTGACAAGATTATGAGATCTTTTCCTACATGTTATAGTGAGAAGGTTGTTGCTATTGAAAAATTGAGAACCATACGACCTATTTCAAGAGAAGATTTGGCTGGAAGAATTTGTGTCTATGAGATGAATTTACACTTAAAAAAGAACTTTCAAAGGTTGAAACTACATTCAAATCAAGTGTGACCTAGTATGACCAAGGATAAATCTCTACAAAGATGAAATTCAAACACTATTCTAAGGATTGGGAAGAGATCTGTTAGAATTTATAATCTGTCCTTGGTGTTTTATTTTAAATTTGGATAAGCCAAGGCATCCTAAATGTAATTTTTGTCTAGTCCAAGTGGGAGGACAACTCATTTCTTTTATTTTCTTTATTAAAGAAATTATCTTTTCCTCCTTATGAGGATTCTCACACTTGGCACACACTTAATATGAATGTGGAATTCATTCAACATCAGAGTTACATTATAACTCCATCACTCATATCTATTTAAGAGATGAATCTCCACACACTTAACACATTTTTTTCTCATTTTTTACTCACATTCTCAACTTATCTCTATCATTGTTGTAATGAGATTCTTGCTCACATTCTCTCTTTTTCTAGGCTTTTTGCTTCATTCATATTATATTCACAAGGGGTTTTCTTTTCTTTCCCCTTTCAAAATCCTTGTCTCATTGTGTTGATCTTGGAGCATCTTGATGGTTTTGATAGATCTTGAAGCTATCTCTATTTCATTGTGTTAATGGTAAAATACTTCCTTTTTCTTCACTCACTTGGATTCTTTCCTTTAAGTTCTTTTCATTTTTGAATATTTCTAATAAGATCAAGGAAGAAGAAAGTAAGATTGATGAACTTGAAGCCTTGATTTCAAGAAGACTACCTAAAGGCTCCAGTAAGTATGAAGGAAAATTATCTTTGAACTGTTTCAATTGTAATAAGATTGGTCATATTGCATCTAAATGTCTGAACAAAAATTAAAAAGATACTATAGACAAATCTAAGAAATATTATTCTAAGGGTCATAAAAATTTTTATGCTGCTAAAGAAGGTGTGAATGATGATGATTTTGTTGCTAGTGAGGAAGAAATTTCATTTATTGCTATTATTTAGAAGAAACTCCTAATGAAGGAAAGACATTAGTCTCAAGATTTTTAAAAGAGATGAATGGGTTATTGATAGTGGATGCTCACATCATATGATTGACCTAATAAAGATAAGTTTGTGAAGCTTGAGGACTATTATGGAGGTATTGTTATATTCAATAACAATGCTCCTTGCTTGATTAAAGGGAAATGATCTATTACTCTTGATGGTAAAAACAATAATGATGATATCTTGTATGTTGAAGGTTTACGTAATAACTTGTTGAGTGTTGGAAAAATATTGGATAAAGGTTGCAAATTGGAATTCATGGATGGAATATGCAAAATAATTGAAAGTACAAGAAATATTATTGCATCGAGTACACAAACTATTGGTAATCTATTTCATTTGAGAACTATTGAAAATAAATATTTAGTTGCTAAGGTTGATGATATTTGGTTATGGCATATAATAATTTATCATGTGAACTTTGGTAATATGGTGAAGATGAGCACTACTCATGTTGTGAGAGATTTATCCAAACTATTAAATCCTAAGAATATGTGCATGTAAAGAATGTCAATTGTGAAAGCTAACTAGATCTACTTTCAAGAATAAGACATATTATTCAAATGGATTGTTGGATTTAGTGCATACAGATCTATGTGGTCCTACCAAGACAAGAAGTTACTTTGGTGAAAGATACTTTATGCTATTTGTTGATGACTATTCAAGGATGACGTGGGTGACATTTTTGAAGGAGAAATCATAAGATTTTTAGAAATTCCATATATTCAAGATATTGGAGGAGACACAATCCAAAAGAAGATTGAAATGCCCGAGATTAGACAAAGGTGGAGATTTTACATTTGACAAGTTTTATGCATTCTATGAAGAACATGGGATAAAAAGACATACTTAAGCTCCCCGAACCCCATAGCATAATGGAGTAGCTAAGAGAAAAAATGAGACTATCTTAAACTCAACTAGGACTATGATTATTGAAGGAAAAGTACCATAGATCTATTGGAGAGAAGTAGTGTGCACCACAATATATACTTCGAGACATGTATAGATTAAGTAGGGAACTGGAAAGACTCCCTATAAACTTTGATATGGTCACAATGAAATATTTTAGAATATTTGGAAGTAAATGCTACATTAAGAGAGATGAAGACACTAGAAATTTTAATCCTAGAAGTGATGAATGAACATTTCTTGATGATTCTATAAAGAGAAAGACATATAAATGTTATAACTATAAAATAAAGAAGATTGTTGAAAGTGTATATTTTAGAGTAGATGAAAATGAGCACAGATCATAAAGGAATTGCAGGTATGATATGACTGAAGATGAAAATCAGATTGTGGAAATGCAAAATTAGAATCAGGATGGATCGGAAGAGAAGATAGAACCAGAAGGAAATGAAGTGGATGTTAACACTGAAGGGTCTTCTACACAAACTATATCAAAGACTCCAAGGTATGTAAGGATTAATCATTCTGAATATGTCATTATTGGTGATAAGAATAGAGGTTTTCATACTAGAGGGAAAATTGCTAGAGATGAAACTTGTTTTCTATTTGAATTTGAGCCTAAATATGTTAAATAAGCATGTATTGATGAGAGTTAGATGAAACCAAAAAAAATAAGACTTGGATCCTTGTTCCTAGACCTATTGACAAGAATGTGATCGGTACTAAGTGAGTATTCAGAAATAAGATGAATGAAGATGATAAAGTGGTTCAGAACAAAGTTAGACTGGTATGTAAAGGTTATTCACAAATGGAAGGTATAGATTTTACTAATACCTTTTCTCCTACTGCTAGACTTGAAGTTGTTAAACTACTTCTTGCATATGTAACTTATAAGAAATTTAAGGTCTATTAGATAGATGTTAAGTTTGCATTCTTAAATGGTGAACTAGAGGAAGATGTTTATATTGAGTAGCATGATGGTTTTATTCTAATTGAAGAAGGATATATAGTTTTCAAATTATAGAAAGTTTTGTATGGATTAAATAAATCTCCTAGATCCTGGTATGCCAGTTTGGTTATATATTTAACAAAGATTGGTTTCAGTAAAGGTACGAGACAATAACTTATATTTCAAAATAGTTGATGATAATGTCTTTTTTTTTTAAGTATTTGTTGATGATATCATATTTGGTGAAAATGATGACTTGAGTAGAGGCTTTGAAGATGAAATGAAAAAAGAATTCAAAATTTCTATGATCGATGAAATGAAATTCTTTCTTGGTTTGAAAGTTACATAACTAGATAAAGGAATTTTCATTACTCAGTCTAAGTATGTCAAATAATTATAGAATAAATTTGGCATATAAGATTGAAAAATGGTAGGAACCCCTATGGTTACTGGTTGTAAGATAACTAAGGATGATGATTATTATTGTTTTAATCAAACATTTTATAGATCTATGATCTATGGACTGCAATATCTAACTCATTCTAGATCAAATCTATCAAATGCTATTGGAATTACTACAAGATTTCAAGTTGAACCGAAGGAATGTCACATGGTTGCTGTGAAAATAATTTTTAGATACTTGAAGGGTATAATTGATGTTGGATTATGGTATGAGAAAGATGATGAATTCAATCTATGTGCATACATTGATGCCGATTGGGTAGGTAATATGGATGATAGAAAAAGTACTAGTGGAGGTGCATTCTTCTTGGGTAAGAAATTGGTTTCTTGGACTAGTAATAAGCATGATTGTATTTCTCAATCTATTGCTGAAGATGAGTATGTTGTTGTTGCAATTAACTGTAATCAAGCTATTTGGATGAAGTAAATGTTGAAGAACATAAGGATAAATATTGATGAATTAATTTTTATTCACTTTGATAACTCAAGTTCTATAAATATTTTAAAGAATTATATTTTTCAATCAATGAAAAATCATATTTCTATTAAGTATCATATCTTAAGGGATAAGGTAAATGAAAAGGAAGTGGAATTAGACTTTGTGACTTCTAAGGAACAAATTGATGACATCTTTAGAAATCCTTTTCCAAGGGATACTTTTGAGTATCTTAGGAAAAATATTGGGGTAATAGCCCCTCTGAATAATAGCCAATGATGCTATGGGTAGCATCAATCCAAAGGATCTATCTGAGAATTATGCACTGGATTGATTATTTTTGGGGACTAATCCTCAAGGGGAGCAATCTTATGGATATTTCCTAGTTTGGTATTTTTGATATCTTTGGTCATTTTCCATTGATGTCAAAGGGGGAGAAGATTAAGTGAAAAAATGCAAGATTAGAGATTGTAGAGATGGTCTTGAAGTTGGATATTTAGAGTGATCAAGTGGATATAGAATTGAATTTGTGCATTGATAAATTTTTCACTATATATGTTTCCATTAATTCCAAAGGGGGAGATTTTTGGAAGATTATTGAGCATGTAAGAGTTTTGGATTTGGGTGTGATGACATTAATATTTTTTCATTGATGTCAACATACTTGTTTATATCTCAGACAGTGTGTTTAGGACATTCAATAAGATGGATTTCAATTGTTTAGATGTTATACTAAAGATCTTGAGATGCGATGGTGAGGTATTATTCTCAGATGTATGTAGATCATCTACATAGGTTCATAGATGTTGATTTGATAGTTTGATTAAGATGTGATCAAGTTTCTGGTCAGTAGTATCATAGTGTTCTTGTGAACAGTGGTTGTATATTTGGTTTGGTATGAATTAGATGTGATGTTTTAGAGGTTGAAAAGTTTTTTATTGTATGATCCCTTATTATTATGATCACAACTGGTGTTTTTCATTATTTAGAGTACATCAAACTATCTTTTTTTATGTCTGAGTTTGGTATTTTAGTGTTTCTATTGACCAGAGTTAAAGATGAGTTTGGATTTAATATTGGAGATTGTGCAAAGGTTTTAGATGGTATTCATGCTTCTTGTTAGTGTTCTTGGATCATGTGGTGATTGTTCTATTGGTTCGTGTTGGTTGTGGTGATCAAATTTTCTTCTTTGGTAGTGTATTGGTATTTCTTCATTAGTCCTAACTAACTTAATGAAGTAACATGTTGTGATTCTTGGTGATGTATTGGTGATGGTATAGCATGTTCAAGGATGAAGATTTGGGTCCTATATAAGTCTTATCCAACTTGATTTTTATTACATTGAGGATTGAGCATAATGTTTATATCTTTCATTGTACTAGGTCTTAGCCAACCTAGTGGTTGATTATTCTTTGTAATCACTAAAAATGAGAGATAATTTTGTAATTGATGTGTGTGAGAGAAAGGATTGTGTATATGTGTTCTATACTTAAGGCATAGTTTGTACTTTATTAGAACTATATTAACATAGGAGCTGCTATTTTATTAGTTTAGTTGTAAGGAATGTGTTTCCACCCTTTTGTAATTGAAGTTAGATCAATGAACCTGACTGGGGGTCAGATCTGAGATTGTATTGTGAGAAGTGAGCTATGGGTAGTGAGCCTGTAGATTGAGTTGTAAGCCTATGGTAGCAAGTGCATCCTTTGTTCTCTAATTTATCTTAACCGGGTAGTACTTTTAACAAAGTACACTCATCTAGTGGGTTTGACTCCCAACAAGGTTTCTGCCTAACTAGGTTTCCTTGAGAAAACATCTTTGTGTTATGTATTTTGTGGTGTGGATCTTGCATTATTTTTTGTCTTTTAGATCTAAGTGACTAAAGTGAAATTAATGTAATTAGGTACACACAACTAATTCACCCCCTCTCTCAGATTTTCTTGCCTCCTTTTGGACCTAACATGGTGTGTTGTGTTAAAATGAGAGGCTTTGATGTCCTTTTATACTCATTTTAGGATTCAATATGGCATGGGATGGCCACAATTAAAGATCTAGGAGAAAAATCCCCACATCGGGCCCAAAGAAAAATTAAGCACAATGCCCTAGGACAAGGCCGAATTATCCAACCTTGTCTAGGCAATATTTTCTCAAAGTTTACCCAAGTATAGGGGAGTGTGATAAATTATGAAGAAAGAAAATCAATGTTGTGAAAATAAAGCATAAAAGACATTCAGGACCTTGAAATCACCAAAATGGGGTCTAATAGGTCCTAGGGCCTCCAATTATGGGTGCTAACTTTTTAGGATGGTACATTTAGCCCCCAGTTGAGTGAGAGTATGATACAAACTCATGCTCATGATAACGTAGATCGAATACACATGATGATCTCATCAAGGTCAAGGAGACAAAGAAGCATCAGGCCCCCAAGTGACTTATGTACTCATCAAATCCAAAACCAAGATAAGAGAGACATCACTTGAAAGAGAGAGAGAGAGAGAAAGATGAGTGTGATTACTATCCCAATAAGAGTCCATCTTATTGTGAACCATACAAAATAAAGTACCACAAAAGATGGAATTGAAAGGTTTAGCAAGTTGTGTTATGCTAGTTCAATCTATCGAAAAGGATCGGTCCTTAAGGAAAATGTATGCAATAAGGGATCTGAAAAATGAATGATCAGTCCTAAGGGAAGGTAATCTTCCTTAGGGATCAATAAAGAAGGAGGGTCAAGATAAGGATCTGAAAGGTGGCCAATCAAAGGACCAAATGTGTGGAATCAGTCTAAGGACCAAATGTGTGTTGTCAATATAAGGACCTAATGTGTGTGGTCAATCTAAGGACCATTGAAAGATAGCATTGAATTAGTGTGTGTGTGTATAAAATGTGAAACATATAGAAGGGTGTATGCCCCCATGTTAAAGTAATTTCAAATGCTTTAACGTGAGCAATGTATTTAATAGAGCATGCAAACATACACAAGAAACATTTCCACTATGAAATGTACCCAAGAAAAGATAAATCAAGAGAAATGACCACATGAAAAAACAAATCATGAAGGGATTTACCAACTTTGGGGTTAGTATCATCATATGATAATACATTAGATATTTTATCAAAATGAAATGTCATCCTCCCCAAAAGGTAGTAGAACTACAAGCACAATGGAAGAAAAACATGCAAGAGTTATGAAGAAGACTATTTTTGGGCCAACATCATGGAAACCAAAAATAATAGGTACCTACAATTTTTAATCATCTGAATCAAGAAACACAAAGGAACATTAAGAATAGTGGCACATGCACAACATAACATGTAACAAAATAGAGAAGAAGTGAGACATAAATAGAAGATTGTGTTTGACATTGTGATTCCTTTATCGCCTTCTGCTAATGGAGCAACAAGGGTTATTTAAAGAAATATGAAAAAATAGATAACATGCAACACAAAATAGAGGAAGAACATTACAATAGGAAAATACATAGAATCCACCACACAAAAGGAGATAGTCAATCATATCACTTTCCCCCCCATCTTGGTCTATTATGTTTAAGGAAGGTGGGTAACTTGCAAGAGGAGAAACATCAAGACTGATAGATGGAATAATAGCTAGTTCCAAACAAGGACCATGTTGTGAAGATAGGTCACTTTGTTTATCACTAGGAGTGATAGATAATTGTTGTGAGATCATATATGGAAAATCACCATCACTATCAATAGTCTCATAGTCATCAGAGTCAATATTATGAATATCATTGTTAGCATCAAGAACATCATTATCAAGAACATCTTCTTCATCTAGATTAATTATAATAGAATCCAAGATACAAATAACATTGTCATGTTTATTTAGTTTGATCTTGTTTAAATTCAATTCCTCTATTGGCTCAGGCAGGGGTTGGTCAAAGGGAAGCAAAGCATGATGAGGTATATGAGGTGAAGCAATTTTTTGAGAATCACATTGATAGGCTCTAGCATGATGCTTACAATGACAATCACAAGAATGACGGTTGCATTTAGTTTTCCTAGAGATTTGGTTTGGGTCAAGATCAATCAACATCAAGTCCTTTTCTTCTTTAGGAGGAAGAACAAAAGGAACCACACTAGGTTGTGTGATGACTTGAGGAGGATGTGTATAAGTAAGAATAGGTACAAATGGTGTAGGAAGAAGTCCACACCTAGGTCAAAGGGATGGAACATACATAGGTTTTCTAAGTTCACCAATCTTTTGGACCTTGTAGGCTTGGTATGAATGAAAGAGATGATTAGGATGGGTTTGAGTTGGTTGACGCATAGAAGGAAAAAATAAATCAAGGTCAACTAAGTCTCGAGGCACTAAAGGATGATAAAGACTATGGTTAACAGTCATGATTTCTCCTTTATGAAGAAATTTAAGACATTTATGAATAGGAGAGGTAACAAATTTCAGGGAGGTAAGCCAAGGAAGACCAAGTTTGACTTGGAATTGATCAAAAGTTGGGATGATAGTGAAGGTAACATCTATAGTTTTACCACCAAACTCAATAGGAAATGAAATGGAACCATAGGAAGGATAAATGAAATTATTGCAATTTTAGATCATAACATCGGATCTCTCATAGAAATCATATTGCAATCATCTACTATAAATATTTTCTTTAGGTATCACATTCACCATGCAAGTAGGATCAATAATGACACCACATGAAGGAAATCCATCAAACCTTGTGACAATGCAGAGGGGACCATCAGGTGCTTTAATTATCTTAGAAGAGACAAAAGGTTATGTAAGGCTTAGGTGGAGATTTAGGTTTAGGTTTAACCTACTTGTTGGTTAACAAATTGGGTAGTAGTGTTTAGTCAAACTAACTCAGGCTGGGTAACTACTCAAAACCATAATCAACAGTTGAAATGGGTAACTCCTATCAACAAATCAACCCAATCTCTAAATTTTGACTAGGTATAGCTCCTCGTGATTGATGTACAATGAATTTCTTTCAATATAAATAGGGGTATGCTCTTAACTAGAGAGAAGAAGAGGCAAATAAGTAAGCTTCTATAGCTATAGGAAACTTACAAAGATTAGATGCTTTAACAAACCTCCTTAAATCTAATATACTCCTATTAAGGAATTAATGCACAATCATAGCGACAACTATACACCAACTCATTGCACTATCTGCTAAATTCTACTTTAACTCAAAAAAGATAAATAAATTAAATTTGAGACTAGATTAATCACAGAGGAATATTCTCATATAGCCTCAACATTTCCCTCCACTCAACAACTATTTTTTCTTAAGGAAACATTTATGTGGTCAATAGAACAAAAATCCATTCATTCATCGAAAACTAACCAAAACCAACTAAACTAAAATGAAAAACATAAATGAAATACACAATACTTCATGTCTCACTCAATAGTCTTAGCCATAGGGGGAAGCCAAAATACACTCTAAAAATGCTTATCCTTTCTATTAACTTTGAAAATCATACTTATAGTTCATACAATGAGAGGGAGAGATAATTTTTCTTCTCATAGAAAAGTTAGTTACAAAAGAGGCTCTGTAGATAGAGGAGGACAGTTGTCAACTCATTACATCAGAGAATAAAATAGAAGAAAGAAGTGGAACAGACATGCATAAGATTCAATTCAGTTCTTAGATTATCTAGTTTTGAGTGGTGTCTTCTTGTATGCCTTCATGGCATGTGTAATGTCATGAGCGCCAACTATCTCAAAAACATCATGTTTTTTCATGCAGTAGAGGTGGTTGTTACTAATTTATAAAATTGTTGTAGGTAACCCCTCAAGATCCAGTCCAACTATATTCAATTGGGCATCGATGACAATGATTTTATGTACATAAGATGATTGAAAGGTTGCTAGAGCAACCAACATATCAATATAACTCTGATAAGTGTGCTTCATCTGTTCTGTGTTGATCAATTCTTCATCTTTGCCTTGGTACAATCCATAATGCAGAGCTTTCATGTATTACTCATTATACTCCTCTTCCTTCAGATATTCAAAAAATTGTTTCAAGCCTTTAAATGCAATGGTAGTGACTTATTTCTTGTAATCGATCAAGAATATCCACTTTTGAACTGGCTCATCTTCGACCTTCAGGATCTGTTGTGATACAACTATGCTCATTTTTAGTTCAAAAATTTCCATGATTAACTTGGGAGTCCTCTTATAGGTCCTCTCTTCCTCCTCAACAATTTGTAGATTAGTGAAGGCATCATTGTAGATCTTATCCAACTCTTTGTAGTAGGTGGATAATTTTTCAATTGTCACTGCACCTCTCACCTTAAGGTCATCCACCCAGAGTCTACTAATTTGAGCCATATGCTTGTCTCCTTTCATTTGGGTGATGAGTGCATTACTATCAACTATGGAGGGATCAAACACCTCCATGCTTGTTGAAGTCTCAACAGACTATCTAGATTGTGAGCTTAGAAAGTCCCTGATTAGCATGGACAACCCCAACACCGTATTCTCTAGGTTGGCCTTATCTAGCTTCAAATGATCAAGTTGTTCCCTAGCCAACTGGTTAGAGAATTCCCACATCCTCTTCATGGTATCATGATGTGGTAGGCCTATGTCCACCTTTCTCACACTAAAGTCATAAATGCTCATTTGGTCCAAATCCCCTATTGCCTTTGCTTGAGAAACTTCAAGCATGACATGACCTGTGGTTGGGTCAGTCTCTAGTGATGCCAATATCGCGCGTTCTTTGGCCTTCTTTACTGGTGGGATTTTTATGATCTTCTTTGCCATACCTTGGGATAGAGTACTATCTTCCACCCTTTTTATCTTCCTCTCAATGGTCTACTCTATCCAAGAAGGGGTAGACAGAATGAGAGATGCTAGATTTATGACATCTTCAACAAATAAATTCCTCACTAAATGAAGAGTTCTAGTTTTCCTACTAGAAAAGGGTAATTTAGAAAGATAAATATCTTTATAAGAAAGAAATAAAAATTTATTACCTCTACTCCCTTTAGTGCCAGCGACCTTAGCTTATTTCTTTGTTTCACCTTGGTCCATTGGGCGGCTTGAAGTCTTTATCTCTACATCGGTTTGCTAATGTTGAGATTCAGCTTCTACTTCTCCCTCCTTATCCTTCTCAGCCTTTGCATCTTTCATTTTAGAATCTAAAGGTATATTTGGAAAAGATCCTCCTCCATGGGTTGGAGTGACTTCAACTTTCTTCTCAGGTGGTTGGTCACCTCCTCCTGAAGCATGAGTAGATCCGAAAGGTGCACTAAGTGCTATGGAAATATAAGAAGTAGCAGTGGTACTAGCTTTTTGTTGGGATAGAGTTCCCCCTTTGTGAGGTGTACCAGTCCTCTTTTTTCCAGATTTCTTCCATTTGACCCAATCATGATTCCTTTGGAGGATACCTCCCATCAACCCATCTAACCCTGCTATTTTTGGGCCCAAATATGGCTTTGAATTGATGTGGGTACTCTTTATTTGTTCATCATATTTTCGAGGTCTCATAAAACTCTCGTCCTCTTGAAATCCTTCAATATCAATCTGGATATTGTATGCCTTTATTTTCTCAATTGTTAGGCGTGACCAATAATGGTCCCTAACCTCCAAGTCATCCTTACAATTTTCTCGGAAGTCTTTGAGATCTAGTGCATGCCTATATGCCAGCCCAAGCTTCAGGTAGTCCTTTACATAGTTGGTGTAATCATAATGCAGGATGATAATATCATATTTTTGGAATGGGTACTTCACTAGGGATTCTTTAACCAAATTCTTAGCAAATGAACTAGAAGCATAGGAGTGTGGCTCTATCTTGATGGGCAAAGATATATCAACCTTGTGTTTATTGCTGCAAAGTACATTTACTTCTATAATTTTCTGACATAATTCTATCATATCCAAATTGTCTTCTGGATAGAAAGGAAGATACAGGGGTGCATCATCAAAACCTCCTATTCTAAGATACGATAAGGTTGTAAACTAGATGTAGTAGGCCCCATATTGTTTAATTAGTTTAGCAGCTTCAGGCAAAAATATTCTTTCTGTAAATCCTTGAAGCTCCCTATACAGTCTCACCATGAATGCATCGTTCACTTCCATGAAATAAGCATGACTATAGTGTAGAGGCAATCATGGGTAGAACTCATGTACCCAGGTAGAATCATCATAGTTTTGGATTCTAGGAAACCCCACCCATATCTGATTTGTAGCCAATTCATATATCAGGAAAGAGGAGATCTAGAAGATGTTGGTGCCTTTTGAAAATGAGATCTTTAAGCTCAATCTCTCTACCACAACCCACCCCCTATCGACATAACTATTTTCTGCACACATGAACTGGATGATGAAGAAGTTATGCTCAAATAGTGTTAGAGCCTCCTCACTTCCCCTTTCTTTGTGAAGTAGAATGAAGATGTCCAAAATTGTACGCTTCAGAGTAGTGTTGTATAAGGTTTTGGGCATCCTTATCTGTGCAATCCTTCTTATCTAGAACTAGTCTAAAGATATCATCCTTTCCATCTATATTTATTCTCATTGAATGCATATGTAGAGAGAGAGAGAGAAATTATACTCATTATAGGCATCTCTCTGTGGGATACATAAGCAATTTTCCATGGTATCTCTATCAATACTCAGGAGCACCTATCTATATGGCATCTTTATTTGTTTTCTATCTAAATCAAAGAGAGCTATATACTCTCTAGTCAGTACTGGAGCTTGAAATAGTACGGGGAAATCAAATGCCTCTATCAATTCAATTTCTTTCAACTTATGTTTGATCGAATTCAATTGATCTACGAGTAATTTTGCAGGCAACTCGCTGAAGTCAAAATGACTGAGTTTCGTATCACCTAATTTTTTCCACTCACTTTATAGACCATTCAAGTGATCATAGCCAGGATACCTTAGTGCCATTTTTTCTCCACTCTTATAGAAATTATACCAAACACTTGTCTCAAGATGTTGTTTTATGAGATATGCATAGAGCTGTTGGAGGTCAAGTCAGCCTTAGCTATTCATTTCCAGTTCAGGTGTGCGAGTGCTTGTGATCATTTCTCCTTAATTCAATATTTCCCATGGACTAGCATTAAATTCTATACTTTCCTTCATCTTAACTCTAGTTGAATGTTGGTGCCAATAAGTTTAGTAGGTCAACTTTTTTAGTTTGGAATTTTTAAATTGTAACGACTCTTTAAAATTGGGGATTTTAAAAATATGCAACCAGGAACATCCTTTCCCAAAATTAGTATTGGATCTTTTCTATGGGTGCATTTGGTAGTTCTTTTCTCTCTTACAACCTTCTATACATTTAATGGGAAGAGATAAAATCAATCTGATTTTTAATGCACTCATTCGATGAGACTACAACCAGCTTTTAGAATTTGCACTGGAGCACTACACATGCCACACTACCAGTACCCATTACTTTCATTTCCTAAACTCCACCCAAGAATACCTTTAGCACCTTAGAGTTTCTCTTTCTAATTTATTTTTGACTTATAACACAATGGAAAGTGATCTTGAACCACCTTTTGTATTTGCATGGAGCATTGGTGTGACCATCAGAGATTGTAGTATAACACTACAACTCCCATTATAGCTATGCATTGATTTTCCCTTATTCTCAAGCTTCAACCTTAGGCACCCATATTTAGTTCATCCTTCTCCTCGGTCACATGCTCCTACCTCTTAAATTATTAAAAGAATTCTATGCCTTAGATGAATGAAAAAATATCATTAAAATAATTCCTTTAGGAATTGCCTGCATATACCACAAATCCCGAAGCTAGGCTACCGCGAAGACCATTTTCTGAATTGAACAACTTAATCCATCGATTGATTTTTTGATTTACAAAAACATCTTTCTCATGCTTTCTAAGGCTGATATGTCATTTCGTGAGGCTCATTCTTCCTCAATTGCTATACTCAAGGACTTTTCAAACATTGCACTAGTAGAGTGCAAATCTCAAATAGTAGGTACCTTTACATGCCAAATCTGAAAAATGTTTTTTAATATTGCTTACTATTCACAAGGGCTCGTGATCACTTTCTAGTCATTCCTGAGATGCATTTCCATTGTTAGCATTCCTTTCAAAGGACCTTTTCTATTCTTTAATCTTCCACTGTGAAAAGCCAAAAGATGCAGTCGAAACATGCAAATCCTAAACTTGGCTTGAAAATATCAGGTAAAAATGAACAAGACTTGGCTACTTACTGAATCGATTCCTATGCATAACCATATACCCAAACTATGAGATAGAACCCAAGGTAACACCTAAATGTAAGGTTAGGTAATGCAACATGCTAAATGATTTCCTGCATAAATATGATTTAGTAAGTAGCCTATTTTTCCAAAACCTAAACTCAACTAATGCTGATCTATGGCTTTAGGGCTTGGCGGTGACTCTAATTATGAAAAGGGGCACAATTCTAATTGCTCAAAATTGGGACAACAGCTAGCTCCTGTAATACCCCAAAAATGGGCTATAGCTTCATTAACCTCTTACATCAACAATTCGATCGAAATCAACACAAAAGTCCTAACCTAAGGCACATCTGCACATCATTTTATCAAAAACCTAATTGATTATCTTAATTCTCCATCGGGGAATATTCCTTGAATATTCCTAATTTATCATAATTGAATATTATTTGGCGATAAATGTCATTATTTATCCTAAAGTTGATTAATTGAATATGATGAATATTTAATTAATTAATTTAACTCTGCCACTTAATTATTTAATTAGATTTAATTGCATTTATTCCTAATTAATATTGTTTTTATTTTGACAATAATTCAAAATTCCTACAAACAATCAATTGAATATTTATTTAATTGATTTAAAATCAAAGTTGTCAAATTTAATGATTTAATTGGAATAAAGTTTGATTTAATAATTAATTAACCCATAAATCAATTGTTTTCATTCAAAATCAGTTAAGTGGAAAATAAATCACTTTATTTATTAAATTAATTCATATTAAATCATGCAAAATAAAAAAAGCAGTTAACTTTAAATCAATTTTCAATTTCAATTTGTTAACTTTCTAAACTCAACATCTGATGAGGAGTTGAAATTTGATCTAAACTCTATTTTGAGTTAAAAACTACTTTTGCATGATTTTATGAGTTTATTTATTCTTAATTTCTTGTTAACTCAAAAATCAACCCGAGTTTATCAAGAGTGATTTATGGCTTTTCTCAATGCATACTCAAGCCCTGGATTTCTATAAAATCAAGGCTCAACTCTTCACAATTCATCTCACATCTCTCAAATTTGCACAATTACTCTGGCGAATTTACAACTGAAGAACAAAGCTTTTGCGACAGGCAATTTTGTGAGATCATTTCATAGTTTTTCATAGCTTTTGCATACTTTTGCATTCATCTTCATAGCATTGTTAGATTAATTGCATATCATTTCAATTCATTCTAGATTAGTTTCATATCAAGTTTTTCATCCAATTGCATCAAAAAAAAAAGAAGATTAATTTGCATTCATATTTCATTGCTTTCATCATTTTAAATCCTTTGTTTAGGTGTTACATTTTCACTGATCTTGGGCTAATCTGAGAATACCATGTTTGCACGTACTAGAAGGCAGTAAATCATCTAGTTAGCTTAGTTTCATTTATTTGCAGATTTTGATTTTGCTAACCTCTAATGTTTTACTGAAGTGTTGTGTCCACAGCTAGGTACAATTTTCACACACACATTTCTAGCGCCCATCGTGGGGCCCTAAAATAGGTTTCCATTCTATTTAATTCTATCAAATTTCTATCATTTTTCTCAAACCCACGACCACAAGGTTAATTTTTATGAATTTTGTGATAAATTTCTGGGCTGTTTTTCCAAGAATCCGATTGGTATTTTTATTGGTAAATGTACATATGACATGATAAAGATCCAAAATTTATATTTTTGGAAAGGTATTTAAGTTGGCTTTCATTTTCCATTGTTTTGGATTAATTATGTTTTGATTTGCAAAAGTTATGATCATGTTAGTGCAGACTGGTCAGAACCTGATTTTATGAAATATGACTGATGTTTTTATTGGTACATGCACATATGACATGATACAGATCTGAAATTTATATTTTTGGAAATTTATTTGAGTTAGCTTGCATTTTCCATTGGTTTGGATTAATTTAATCTTGATTTGAAAAATTTATGATCATTTTACTCCAGACTGGTCAGAACCTAATTTTATGAAATATGACTGATGTTTTTATTGGTACATGCACATATGACATGATACATATCCTAAATTTATATTTCTAGAAAGGTATTTGAGTTAGCTTTCATTTTTCATTGGTTTGAATTAATTTTGTTTTTATTTTCAAAAGTTATGATTGATTTAGTGCAGACTAGTCAGAATCTGATTTTTTATGACAACAGGTTTTTCGATTATCAAATGACATATTATCTTTGACTAACCTGATTTTCTACCATGTGGGGTTGACAAGTTGTGTTTATTTTTTTATGGATTTTTATAATAGTGAGTTGTATGTACAAGAATAGGTAGGTTTTTCATAACAGTGGTTTGCAGGTGCAGGTGCAGGTACATCCCGTGGGTACAAAAGATAGAAGACAAATGCTCAAAAATTGCTAAAATAGGTAAAAATATACTAAGTGCGTTGTGAGGAACTTAGGTATTTTTTTCAATCTGATAACACTCTGATTTGGATATAAAACAAACTCTCTTGTGTCAAGCTTGAGTGCTTTACAGCTTTCATAATTCACACTTCAGTTTTGGGCTATAAAATGAACATAGATTTGCTTTTTGCATATATGTTACATATAGTAAATAGGCCCTATGAACACTATTTGTGGATGATCTTGAGAGATTGGGATTCATTCACTTTTTCATGCATGTGAAGCTCTTCTTGATGATAGATCCCCTTGTAGGCAGGGAGGATACTGTGATTGTCTCACATTCTACTGGGTTTGGTCCTCATCTTTTGATCGATACGTTATCTCTCAGGAGAGATCGATAGACATAGTTGTTGACATCACAAATCTTGGTGAGATAATTTCAATCTTAGCATGTCGGATTAATCTATCTACTGTGTTTGGGTAAAAATGATAAGGCTAGAGGATTATGCTCTACTCCCTTTTTGGGTAGTATCAAAAACTCAAATCCTTGGATCTGGACCAAGTCCCCATGTGGTATCTTTTGTGAGTCACCTTTAGAGAGGGTTAACCATAGTGGACATTCCCTTTATTGGGTCAACCACATGGATGAAACCTCAAGAGATAATAGTCATTTTCATCATAGTAGCAACAACCGCTATATAAATGTCCTTGTAGAGGAAATCTTCATAGATGTGGTCTCTTGTTGGGTTGTCAGATCTCCCTAGTAGATCCTGATTGATTAAATTCTTAGACTGTGTCAAAACCCTGGTGCGCCTGGATTGGAGTTTGCCCTCTTGAGATCATAAAAGTTGCAGATTCAGATTATTACTACAAACCTTAGCGAGGCCAATTTTTCATTTTCTAGGACTATGTGCATTATTGAAAAACTTTTGAGAACATACACAATTAGCATTCCTAGGGATTAGCACAATAAGTCACTATTGCTTGTTCATGCACAAGGTTGCTTTTGCCCTTGTTCATTGTTTTGAGATGATTGCTTGCTTTCCTTTGCTTATTGTTCCACGTGTTTGTTGTCTATTTGGTTCTTTGGAAATGAACAATCTTGAACTATAACACAGATCTGTAAACTTGAATAGAGGATATCTTACAAACAATTTGAAATTGAAAACTAAAAAAATTGCAAATATGAACCAAAAATCCTTTCTAGTGTCAAAAGTCATCTTGAAATTTTAAAAATCATATCAAAGATAAAGTCAAAGTTGTCAGAAGCCTTCAAAAATTGTCAAGAATCTAGTTTTTGTAGCCTATTTCCAAATTCTATCAAAATATTCATTGTGTCAGGAATAGAGTAGAAACTAGAAAGAATTCGATCATTTACCTAAAGTGGTCTCTTGAGTCTGATTTAGCCTTCTAATTTATCGATTTGAGTCTTTTTCATCTTGTGTCAAAACCTTGTCAAAATTATCTTCAAATTTAGTCTTCATACAAAATGGCTAAATGTTGTGAGCTCGTGTCCGCCATCTTTTGGGCATCTACCCATACTACTAGGGCACAGTATCCTTCATTTACGTCCAATCTAATCTTCAATCAATCCAATCTTGACAAGGTTGTGTCATTTGATCTTCTTGAATCAAGTTATTCTTTAGTGTCTTCATCTTTCTCTTTTGCTTCATCCAAGGTTAATGGTGGAAACTAGAGCTTCCTCACACAAGAAATTTGGAGAAGCACCCAATACCTTACCTTTGTCTACTCATGTGGGTCCAACCTTTGAGCAACTCTACAATTCAGGTCTTTACAAAGACGAAGGTCTTGGTAATCTTTGATTAAAAACTAGTTACATACCCCCCCTCCATCAACCCATGGAGGTGATCAACAAACTCCACATCAATCTATCCTAGGGAGTCCTAAAACTCCTAACATGTCTCAAGGAGGGACAAACCATGGTTCCCAAGGACATCAATCACAACATGGTGCGGATCAAGAAACCACACCTTCTGAAATTGCTCGATATCAAAATGATGATGACTTCAAGAAAATGATGAGGCATTTCTTGAAGGAAGATAGAGAAACATACTTCCTAGAGTTAGCTCGTCAAGGGGCTAAAGTTCCTCCCAACTTTAATGTTGAAGATATCATTACGCATGAGGAAGAAACTCCAATCACTGCTATGATGAAACAAATGCATGCCATGCAAGTCAAATGCATGCAAGTCAAACTTAACAAAATTGAAAAAGAAAATGAACCTAAGGAGTTCTCCATGGAATCTCTATGCCCTTTTCCATTTGATAAAGACTTGTACATGTTGCCATTCCCTAAGCAAGTGGAAATACCTAAATATGATAAGTATGATGGAAACTTTGATCCTCAAGATCATGTCAGAGAATTTTGTACTCAATCTATGGAATTCATGCATGAACCAAGCTACCTAATGTGTCTTTTCCCTTGATCTCTGGGAGGGTCGGCTATTCATTGGTTCTCAAAAATGCCCCCTACTATCAAAAATTTTGAGGAGTTAATCAAACTATTCTATCAACAATACTCCTACAACATCCAACATCTGGTCACTATGATCAACATCTATAATCTAAAATAGAACTCAGGAGAACCATTCCTAACTTTTCTCAAAAAATGGAGGAAGAATTTTTCTCTATATGCTAGACCCATTCCAAAAATCAAGAAGCTCAAAATTTTCATCAATAATCTTGTTCTAGAACTCAACTACCATTTGCAAATGCAAAATCATACATCCTTTGATAAAATGGTAGAAAATAAAATCAAAATTGAGAAAGTACTTGTGCAAAAAGGAGACATATCACTTCAAAAGGACAAGTATGAATTTGGATCTAATTCTAAAGACAAAGGCAAAATCTGGAACAAGAATAAGGGCGTTGTCACAGATGGCATTGTTGATACTATCCATGCCCCATCTAAGGCACCCACTTTCAATCTCAATGTTGGCACCCAAGCCATCAAAGCTTCTAAAGCTAAAGCAAAAAAATATAACAAGAAGCCATCTGACTATAAACCTTGGGCTACAGATCCTAAACATAAGTTTACTCCTCTTGGAGAATCCTTGGAATCCACCATGAAGACCCTGTTGGCCAACAACATCATCTCCTTGCCTGAGATAAAGGTATTTGATCTTGAACCTAAACCAAAATGGTGGACAGAGAATGATTTATGTGACTTCCATCGCAATAAGGGTCATAAGACTAATAACAGCATACGCTTGAAACACATCATACAAGACAAAATTGATAATGGAGAAATTGTAATTGACAATCATAAAAGCAATAATGATCATACAGCATTCACGGAGCCATTTCTGAAACATGGTCAAGGAGATTCATGTTCTCAGCCTAATGTGGGTGCTAAAGTCAATTATGCCTACTCTAGAAACAATACTATCATCAATATGGTTGAGCCATGCCTATCTGAGCGTTGTAATGTCATCACCATTATAAGGAAAGATAGAGATAATCACTCAATGAATGCAGTTACTCGATCACAATCTCAGGCGCATCTACAAGGACAAAATTCAGATCCATCAAATGACCCTAAGGTGCCTTTCCATCTCTATTTCACTTCTAAATAGAAGGCTACCTATAAATATTCAAGTCCTAAAGACATGAGACCAACATCATATAGTATAGTCCAACAACTCCAGCATACCAATGCTAAAATCTCTATGTTTGAGTTGCTTCGGATATCTCCAACTCATAGAGCCATTCTAGACAAAGCTCTGCTCGGATCCAATGTTCCTGACAACCTTGATTTAGATAGATTCCAGACTATGGTTGGTCATCTCACATCTCTATAGTATATCTCCTTTTCAGAGGAAGATGATAATTCCTTGAGTCATCTGCATAACCAGCCCTTGCACATTGAAGTCTTGATCCAAAACCATCATGTCAAAGACGTGTTGATAGATGGAGGCACTGGTCTCAACATTTGTTCTTATAGCTTGATCACACAACTAGGACTATCAGAAGCTACCATTGATCCTAAAAAGAAGATAACTATCAAGGCATATGATGAACAAGAAAGATCTTCTAAAGGAACAATTGTCTTACCTATCAGAATAGGTCCAGTTATCAGAGATATCACATGTCAAGTTCTTGATCTACCTTTAGCTTACAACATCCTTCTAGGGAGACCCTGGATACATGAAATATGAGCTATTCCTTCCACATACCATCAATGTGTGAAATTTCCTTATGGAGTAGAGGTGACAATTCCAGCTGACCTATCTACAACTTGCAATGCATTGAAAGAAAGTGTTGATAAACGTGTTCCTAATAATAGAGAATCTCCCACTAAGCAGATAGACATCACATCAACTTCCAAGATATAATAACTTGCTAAAGAAGTCAAAATTAAAGATAATGGTATGGGAGAATACACAATGGAACCATTTTTATCCCTCACATCTCTCCCTTTGTCCCCCAAATCTTATGGACAACCTTCTGACAAAGTGAAACCCACAGCTAAAGAATCTCAGGTCATATTCAATGGAAACTTTGTCACAGAACAAGTATCTAAACAAGAGTTTGAGGAAGAAGAATCCATGCTTGCATGGTTATACAAGGATGAGCCTCAATCCCAATCAGTCCAAAAATGTGACTCCACTTCAAGCAAAATTCCTCAGAAGTTATATGGACCAGGGGACAAATTGATCACAAAAAAGGGATATATTGGAAAAGGACCTCTAGGACTACAAGGTAAGGGTCTTCTATCACCTCTTGACCACCATGGTCGAACCAACAAGAATACAATAGGTTTAGGATATAAGAATAAGCCTGTCTATCTTAGCAAGAACTCCCCACATGTCTTAGAATACATTGAGCCATCCACAACAAATCAACTAAAGGAAGAAACAACTGAACAATCTGACAGTGATGATTCTGACACCACTGATGAGCTCATTCCTTATGAGCATTTTCCTAAAGAAATTAAAGACCTCCTTGAAGCTAAAGATGATCCAGTAAAAAGAATCAATGTAGTAGAAATGCAAGAACCTACTATAGAATAAGAGACAGTTGCACCACAAGAACTAGCTAATCTCGAAGGCAATCAAACAAACAAAGAAGGTGGTAGTTATTCTGAAATAGATTCCCATGAGTATGAATTCAAATCAAAATCTGAGGGTAACTATTCTTGGGGTATTCATCCTGACTTTACACACATTCTCAGATTTCCTAGAGGCATAGATGAGGAATCAAATGACTATGAATGGGGAGCCATTCTAGAGGAAGATGAGCTTATCATAGAAAAACATATTGATGTTGTTCACCAATATGCACCTAAACCCAACATAATTCTAGAGTGAAATAATGAACTTAATGAGTTTAATCCACCGATGGCTGAAGTGGACTCCCACAATGACATTGAGCCTATTCATGAATTGAACATTTTGAGTTGTAATATCACCTTTGAACTCGAGAGTCTAGTTAGGACCAATGATGATAGATCCATATTTGTAAACACTATTTCCCAATCTTCCACCGCTTTGACTATCCAACATCCTGAACTTCTTGACCAAACCTCCACAAATCTAAGCCAAGGTATCTATACCTTTCTAAATGACTATGCCCTTGCTTGCTACCTCAATGCAGTTGAGACTATGATAACTTCCATCAGTGAACCAAGCGTTAGCATAATGGAGTCAGACATCAACTATCTTAGTCAAAAAATAAGAATAAAAATAAAAAGAAACAGAGTTCTAAGGGTGAAAACCACTTTGTGGCATCCTTAGAACCTACAAAAGTAAAAATAAAAGATGTATTCGAAAGTGAAAACCTCTTTGAGGTGCCTAAGGATGAGATATTTGATGTCCTTCTAAGTTATTTACAAGATAGATATCCAGTTCTAATTGAGCCCACTCAATCTATCAACTTGGGAACAACAGAAGAACCATAGTTGATCCATGTAGCACAATCCTTATCAGAAGGAGAAAAGAAAAAATTTACTATATTCCTAACAGAAAAGAAGATCAACTTTGCATGGAAATATTCAGATATGCTAGGGTTGGATCCTGATCTTATAATGCACCATTTATCTATAGCTCTAGGCATCAAACCTATTAAGCAAAAATTGAGAAAGATGCATCCACATGTTGCACTCTTGGTCAAAGCTAAATTAGAGAAACTACTAAAAGCTAGATTCATCCATGTTATTGACTATGCTAAATGGATCTCTAATATTGTACCTATTTCAAAACCAGACAAGTCAATAAGAGTGTGCACAGATTTTAGAGATGTAAACAAAGCATGCCCTAAGGATGATTTTCCACTACCTAACATTGATATGATAGTGGACATGATTGTGGGCTTCGAGATGTATTCTTTAATGGATGGTTTTTCTGGATACAATCAAATAAAAATTGCTCCAGAAGATCAAGAGAAAACTTCTTTCACATGTGCATGGGGTACCTTCTGTTGGAATGTCATGCCATTTGGGCTTAAGAATGCAGGTGCTACATATCAATGAGCCATGACATCTATTTTTCATGACATGATGCACCAAACTATGGAGGATTATGTTGATGACACCTTGGCTAAATCAATGATAAGATCTGAACATCTGAATGACTTGATAAAAATACTAGATCGAATGGAGAAGTTTAGTATTAGACTGAACTCTAAGAAGTGTCCTTTTGGTGTCACTTCTAGAAAGCTCTTAGGCTACATTACTTCAAAGAAAGGTATTGAAGTCAATCCAGCTAAGGTCAAAGCTATCATGGAGATGTAACCTCCCAAGAATATCAGTCAAATGAGAACATTACAAGGGAGAGTACAATCTATTAGACACTTCATATCTCAGCTAGCAGACATATCACAACCTTTCACAAAGACATTACATAAAGGTGTGACCTTTGCATGGAATGAGGAATGTGAAAATAAATTTAACCATATCAAGAAATATCTATCAAATCCTCCTATTTTGATGCCTCCTATACAAGGGAAGCCATTGATCTTATATGTCTCTGCCACAACATGATGAGAACAAGAAGGAAAGAGCTATATACTATATCAGTAGAACATTGGTAGCATATGAGAAGAAATATTCAATGATTGAGAAATCTTGTCTAGCTGTGATCTTTGCATCACAAAAATTGAGACACTACATGTTAGCTCATACCACACATTTGGTAGCTAAGATTGATCCAATAAAGTACCTCCTAAGCAAAGCTGCCCTCACAGGTAGGTTAGCTAAATGGGTGGTGCTATTAATTGAATTTGACATCGAATATGTTGAAAGAAAAGATATCAAGGGCCAAGTAATTGTAGATCAACTGGATGATGTGCCTTTTTTTGATGATACACCAATGTAAATGGAATTCCCAGATTCCTCTATCATGAATCTTTCTTCTAGAGCATGGAAGTTATTCTTTGATGGATCCTATAAATAGAATGGATCTGGAGTAGGCATATTGTTCATCACTCCTCAAGGATACTCAATCCCTAAAGCATTCAAAATCAAGTTTCCTTGCACAAACAATATTGTTGAATATGAAGCCCTTCTTAATAGCATAAAGATAGCAATTGAGTGGATAGTAACAGAACTACACATTCATGGAGACTCACAACTTGTAATACACCAAGTCAATGATGTGTATCAAATGAAAGATTGAAAGCTAATCCCATACAAGAGAATGGTAGATGATCTAAAGAAATATTTCATATCTATCACCTTTCAACAAATTCCTATAATGGAGAACAAGGTTGCTAATGCTATGACAACACTCTCTACTTTATTACAGCAGCTCGGACATGAGCTACGCTATGAGTTCCTAGTGGAAGCACTATCTTATCCCACATATGATTCCCCTGAAACTCGCATGATCTACATTGTTGTTGGTCATGATTCATCCCAATACAAAAACCTTTTCTCCTATCTCCAAGATCACATCATTCCCGATACCTTCAACCGGCATGAGAAACAATACCTTATCTAAAATGCATCCTGGTATGTCATCATTGGTCACAATCTATATAAATGAGGTCTAGATAGTACACTCCTTAGATGTTTAGAATGAGAAGAGTCTCAACATACATTAGAGGAAGTCCACAAAGGTATATGTGGCTCACATTCAAATGGTTTAACACTAGCTTGAAAACTTATTAGGGCTGGATACTATTGACTTGAAATGGAAAAAGAGGCTATCAAGTTTGCTAAGAACTATCAAAAGTGCCAAGTACATGGTAACTTAATTCATGCACCAGGGAGAGATATAATTCCCTTAACTACACAATGGCCTTTTCACCAATGGGCATTTGATCTTATAGGAGCCATACATGCTCATTCTTCTAATGGACATACCCATATTATTACAGCTATAGACTATTTTTAAAAATGGGTAGAAGCAGTCCCTTTGACTCAATCAACCGGCAAACAAATTTCAATGTTCATCTTGAACTACATCATATGTTAGTATGGTATTCTACATTCTATAGTCATAGATAATGGTGGACAATTCAAGAACAGAGACTTAGATGATCTATGTGCCAAATTCAAGATTACACAACGTTGGTCATCAATCTACTATCCTCAAGGGAATGGACAAGCAGAGACTTCAAACAAGAATCTATTGAAAATCTTGCACCGAACAATTAATAAAATAGGAAGAGACTAGCATCTCATGATCAATCTAGCTCTATGGGCCTACATAACAAGTATTAGAACACCCACTGGGGCTACACCATTCACTTTAGTTTATGGGTCTGAAGCGGTACTACCTATTGAGGTTGAAATCCCATCACTAAGAATCAGAATGCATGGTCTAGTAACTGATGATGACTACAAAGTGTCTAGGTTGCAAGAACTTGAACTACTAGATGAGCACAGACAAGCAGCATATGATCATCTTAGATTATATTAGAAGAGAATGTCTAGAGGTTACAACAAGAAAGTCAGACACAAAGAATTTTAGGTTGGCAATCTAGTCTTGAGAGAGAATCCTAAAAATCAATCACATAGAGAACGCAAGGGGAAGTTTGAACCCAATTGGTTGGGTCCCTTTGTAATCATTACTACTTTTGGATCTGGAGCCTATCAACTCTCAATGACTGAAGGAGAATAGCTCTAAGAACCAATCAACATTCTCCATCTGAAGAAATTCTATGCCTAAGGCATTCAGTCTATGGTAAAATGTCCTGAAAAAAATCTTAAAAATCAGAAAAAGTCTTAAAAAAATGATCATCCTAGTGAAAACCTAGCAATAGGTGCCTTGATATATCACAAAAAAAATAAAAAAATATCAAAAGTACAAAAAAATTTTAAAAAATGAAAAATACAAAAAAAGAAGAAAAAGTTTTTTGGTGAAAACCTGGAAACAGGCGCCTTGGTAGCAAAAATAGAATCTCTGCCAAGATGGTGAAAACCCAGCAAATGGGTGCCACTTGTTCAAAATGCTCCATCTATCAGTGCAATCTTGATCTCTCCCAACTTTCAGTCGTGATTTAGTTTGTACATACCTCCCAGTTTGTTTCTACATTCTTATTTTCAATAAAGTCGATCTGTGCACCAATCGGCTCAAACGTCTGTATCCTATCAATGTTCAAACTTGGGGGCAATCAAAGTCATATCCTATAGTCCTCAGTATCTTAGATGAGTCATATCCAATCAAAGTCCTTTGAAGCTACATCTAAGTCAGTCAGTCAGTCTCCTCTCCAAAAAGGATTTTGCATCTACAACAACGAAATCAAACATCAACACAAATTGAAAACAATCTATGCTTTTACATGCTTTTATCTCCTTGTATGCTTACTGATTTGCATTGAGATTTTTTCATATTGTGTCCCTTCGAGCTCTTCGATGATGTCCTTTATAGGATTTAGAGAGTGATGACTGGGGGCATAATCTTTTTTTTATTTTCTGGTTGTATGTGAAAATCTAACAACTTTGGAAATTCTGGATTGAAATGGTGTCTATCTGTAAGAGCCTCCATCATGTGTTGGATGGCCATGAGTACCTCGACCATTGATACCCAAAAAATTCAAGGAAGTTTGATCTAGCTTACATCTTTTTGAATGATTTCTCACTCCTACTATGAGCAATTATTATCCAAGGATGTGAACGATAAAGGGTCACTGCGGGTAATTCACATTGGAGACAACAATGAATTCAGTAAATTGTTTGGTGTGTTTGTTATGCAAGGTGTATTCGGGTCATCACAATGTCTATGTTTTGATGTTTATACAAATTTCTATATTAAAATGGACATGATATTCAGGTCATCCTGGCATTGGTGCCTTGGTGCTTATATCTAATCCGACATTCTGAAAGCAAAATCAATATTCATATGTCCATGGTTGTCTATCCAGTGGGGGTTGTATTGACTTTGGTGCAAAAATCAATATTCATATATTTATAGTTCTAACTAGTGGATGTTGTATTGATTTATCTGGTTACCTAATAAAAATTTAATGATGAAAATGACCGACACATGATCAGTGACTAGGTCCTAGGTCTTAGGTTTGCATCTCATTTTTCACTTTGCATGATTGCATTTATCTCATGATTTCCAAATTAGCTTGATGCTTAATGATTCTCCAAAACTATGCTATAACATGAAACAAGGACGGACCATTGTATCAAGGTCCCTCCAATGAAATAGCAAGTAGAATCCATTTTTGGGATCAAAATCGAACTCTGAGATCATTTATATTGTCAAAATCGTGATTTAAAATTTTTGGACCCAGGACGGCCGACTACTCGCATAATCAACCTTCAATCATCACATAAATCTAGAATTCAACTTAACTAATTATCTTACATCAAACTATCAAAATTTCAACTTGGTCACCCATGGTCAACTCATGGTCAAACCTAGTCAAACTTGGTCTCTAGGACCTCCAAACAATGCAGAACGCATTCTCGAACGTGTATAACCACTTCTTAAATCAATTAACATGCTTCTACACCATTTACCGCTGACTTTTCTTGTCAGATTTCAATTTTCATCCCGAAGGGGGCATGGTATTGCACATCAATCAATCTATCAATCAAATCTTTTCCTCAGTAATCAAGACAACAACCACGTCTAGTTTCTGATTCATCAAAAGACCTCATCGCTTGGGGCATATCAAATTCATCGAGATCCATATCAATTTGGTATCCTAATCTTTTTTGTGAACTGTATCAGCTTTTTGTAACCATTGGTTCATTAGTGTTATTTCCTTGGTTCTTCGTAACTGAAGGGTTCAAATGTGATACCATTTCGATTCCTTTGGAAAATTAGGTCTAGAATCAGGTCACTCATTTCTTTGTAATCATAAGGTTTAGAATCAGGTATTTTGATACATTTTTGTAATCACTGGTTCATTGTTGCTATAGTTAACATCATCTTTGGTCAATCAGGACCTAACATCTTCAAATCTTTCAAATTGGTTTCTGTCTTGGAATCGGTTCATCTTTCAAATCAGTTTCAACATCTTTATCAAAAACAAACTAAAAAGAGGGGCAAAATGTAATACCCCAAAAATGGGCTATAGGTTCATTAACCTCTTACATCAACAATTCAATCAAAATCGACACAAAAGTCCTAACCTAAGGTACATTTGCACGTCAGTTTATCAAAAACCTAATTGATTATCTTAATTCTACATCGGGAAATATTCCTAATTTATCATAATTGAATATTATTTGGCGATAAATGTCATTATTTATCCTAAAGTTGATTAATTGAATATGATGAATATTTAATTAATTAATTTAACTCTGTTGCTGAATTATTTAATTAGATTTAATTCTATTTATTCCTAATTAATATTGTTTTTATTTTAACAATAAATCAAAATTCCTACAAACAATCAATTGAATATTTATTTAATTGATTTAAAATCAAAGTTGTCAAATTTAATGATTTAATTGGAATAAAGTTTGATTTAATAATTGATTAACCCATAAATCAATTGTTTTATTTCAAAATCAGTTAAGTGGAAAATAAATCACTTTATTTATTAAATTAATTCATTTAAATCATGCACAATCAGAAAAGCAGTTAACTTTAAATCAATTTTCAATTTCAATTTGTTAACTTTCTACACTCAACATCTGATGAGGAGTTGAAATTGATCTAAACTCTATTTTGAGTTAAAAACTGCTTTTGCATGATTTTATGAGTTTATTTATTCTTAATTTCTTATTAACTCAAAAATCAACCCGAGTTTATCAAGAGTGATTTATGGCTTTTCTCAATGCATCCTCAAGCCCTAGATTTCTATAAAATCAAGGCTCGGCTCTTCACAATTCATGTCATATCTCTCAAATTTGCACAATTACTCTGGCGAATTTACAACTGAAGAACAAAGCTTTTGCGACAGACAATTCTGTGAGATCATTTCATAGTTTTTCATAGCTTTTGCATACTTTTTCATTCATCTTCATATCATTGTTAGATTAATTGCATATCATTTCAATTCATTCTAGATTAGTTTCATATCAAGTTTTTCATCTAATTGCATCAAAAATCCAAAAAAAATAGATTAATTTTCATTTATATTTAATTTCTTTCATCATTTTAAATCCTTCATTTAGGTGTTGCATTGTCACTGATCTTGGTCTAATTTGAGAATACCATACTTGTACCTACTAGAAGGCAGTAAATTGCCTAGTTAGCTTAGTTTCATTTATTTGTAGATTTCATTTATTTTGCTAACCTCTAACGTTTTACTGAAGTGTTGTGTCCACAGCTAGGTACAATTTTCACACACACAGCTCTGACTGGGGATGAGGCACACAAATGTCGAAGCAATGAACTATAGAATCTTTGGATTCCAAGGAAATCGACAGGCAAATAACTTATCTACTCCTGAATTATGACATGCAAAAATGGAAACAGGAAAAGAAAAAAATAGGAAACTAGGGAACAAGAAAAACAACTAAAATAATATGGTACAAAGAAACTTAAATCATTTACTCGGAACTGATAAAGCTTTAGGTCCTACCTAACTAGAGAAATGGGAAGATTTCATTGTCCTAGTTGGAGAGATTAAAAGTATTAGGCCCACATGCTTCTACAACCTTAAATGGTCCTTTCTAGAGATTAAAACTTTGAGTGCAGCACCTTTGGTTCTTTCCTTTTATCGCATAGCAACACAAAGTCACCTTCCATGAATTTCCTTGGTCTATCCCTATTGTCAAAGATTTTCTTTACACGTTTTTGATGTTGCATGATGTGATAGACCAGTTATTATCTTTCTTCTTCCAACTTAGTTAGGTACAATATTCTTTTCTCCAGTCCATCTTGAAAAAGAGGGTCTTTGATTACTGTCTTGAGTTTGCATGTAGACAATTCTAGAGGAAGGGGTAGATTGGCTTTGATTCCATAAACCAATTCAAATGATGAGATGTCGATTTCTATTTTAGGAGTCACCTTGTCTTCCCAGAGTGCTTCATGCAGCTTCCTATACTAGTTCTTGTGATTGTCTTCAACTAGCTTCTTCATGATCTGCATGAAGTTTTTGTTGCTGGATACAACCTGCTCATTCCCTTGAGGGTAGTAATCAAATGAGTCACTTATATGGATTCCAAACTCATATAAAAATTGAACCAAATCAGCAGAAGAGAATTAGGCTGTATTATCTGCAACTATTTTCATAGGGACTCCAAATCTATGCAATATGTTTTCCTTGAGGAACTCACATACCATGTCTGTAGTTGTTTTCTTGGTAGCCTTAGCTTCTACCCACTTGGAGAAGTAGTTTATTATTTTTATCACGTAAATGTTCCCTACACTAGAGTGAGGATTGATTGGCTCTATAAAATCTATACCCCATTACTGAAAAGGGCTATCAATTACTACTAGCCTAACGGGTAGGGAAACTAATTGTAGTTTTCCCGCAAAAAAATTACACTTCTCACATCTGGAAACCCACTTGTATGAATCCTTGAACATGCCAAGATAATAGTAAATTTTCCTGAGGATTTTGAAAGCCATCATGTTAGAAGAGAAGTGTTTGCCACATGCTTCATTGTGAAACGTCTGCAACAATATCTCTTGTTGAGGTTTCTGTATGCACCTGAGGAATGTGCCATCTATGGATTTCTTGTATAATCTATCCTCCCAGATTATGTATTTCCATGCATTCAACCTCAGATTAATTTTCTATTTTGGGTTCATTCCTTATGGGCACTGACCATAAGTTAGGAAATAATCAATGTCCGAGAACCATGGGTCTTGCATGCTCACCATCAGTACTTGAGGGATGTCTTCTTCTTCTTTTTCTTTCTTGAGATGGTTTTCCCCTATCAGCTTGCATAATATCTTCCCTTAGACTAGTTTAGTGGGCTTTAGTTTGATGTCATATTCTTGCACCTTCATAACCCATTCCCCTCTAGCATTTCATCCAATTTCTTACTGTGTGAGGATTCTTTTGACCATTGTTTCTGGCACAAACACAATGGTCTGAGAATGAAAGATATAAAATCTAAAATGTTTTAAAGCTTTTACCACTGTGAATACATGTTTCTCCATCTGAGAGAGCTTCAATTTGTGATCCTTTAGGGGCATTCTCATGAAATAAATTGGTGCTTGAACACCTTCTTCATTCTCCTATAAAAATATTGTAGACATAGTGTGTTCTAATGCATAGCAATAGATAATGAAATACTTGTTAAAATTTGGATCTGTGAGAAATGGAGCTTTACAAATTTCTCCCTTAATATCATTGAAGGCTTTCTTCCCTACTCCACTCCATTTAAATTCTTGATTCCATTTCATCATATCAGCAAGCTATTTAGAAATCTCAAAGAAGTCAAGTACAAACATCCTGAGGAAGTTCACTTGACCAAAGAATGCTTTAACACCAATCTTGTTCGAGGGAAGCACAAGATGATGGATTTACATGATACACTTAGGATCAATCCTAATGCCTTCTTGAGAAACAATGTGACCTAGGAGCTTTTCTTCTGTAAGAAAAAACAAAGACTTCTTGGGATTCAGTGAGATCCTACATTCCCTGTATCACTGAAGAATCCTTTATAGACCTTTGAGGTGATATACTCTCCACCTAGAAAACACTATCAGATTATCTATATAAATCACAATGATCTTGTTCTTTAAATCACCAAAGGATAAGTCCATTTCCCTTTGAAAAGTGGCTCCAATGTTGATGAGGCCAAATGGCATTCTATGGTATGCGAAAGTGCCTCATGGTGTTGTAAATGTCATATTATACTGATCCTCTTCTTTGACTTTGATCTGGTTATAACTAGAGAAGTTGTCCAACATGGACATCATTTATGAGCTAGAAACCATCTGTAGGACATGATCCATGATAGAGAGAGCATAATTGTCCTTCAAGGATACCTGGTTCAAATTCTTGATGTCCATGTAGATCCCTATCTCTTTGTTCTTCTTCTGTATAGGCACAATGTTCACCACCCAGGTTGAATGATGGATCAGATAAATGATCCTGCATTTCAACATCTTATCAATCTCCTTGAATATGGCATACAACACCTATTTCTTTCTGAAAGGAATGGTGTTGAGTTTTAGAGGAATATGGTGCTTAACATTACTGGCCATGAAGTTCTTGAGATCATCTTAACACCACACAAACATGTCATGGTAGGAGGTGAGAAATGCCTGAATCTTGATTTTATCACCTTCCATGCAACACTTTCTGATGTTTAAATTCTTTGGATTCTCCTCACTTCCTATATTTAAACTCTCATATTCACCTAATGTACTTCCCCTTTCTTCCTTCTTTTTTTTGATGTACTCATAATGTTTAAAGAAGATTTTTTCTAAAGGCACTGGGTGAGAAGGAATTTTGTTACCTTTCTCTTGTATTTCACCGAGCTGCAATTATTTCTTTTAATTTAGAGATAATTCTATGTAGGGATTCTTACTTCCTTCAAAGTATTGTTGCATGAAAATTTTAGCATTTTCCAAGAAGAGACAGATTATTATCATCGTCGAAAAGTTTCCAGGCTTTTACATTATCAGGAACATTTGAGTGGTATACCAAATCCATGGTGTACCTTTTATCCTTGAAGTCTAGATGAGGTAACAGTAAGGAAGAAGAGACTGATAATGATTCTACTATGGTTTTCCACCCTTCTTAGTACCACTTCAATCAAGAAGGCCTCCATCTCTTCAATCTCGTCCCATACTCTATTTCTATAATTCCATAAGCGGTGATTCTTCACTACAAATTAATTTTTGACCTGTTTCACTATTAGCTCTATGTCACCTCTGGCACTCAAAGATTTAATGCCCCACTCTTTGGATACTACTATGTCAAGCAAGAGTTCTTCGTACTCTATAGTATTATTGGCATTCTTGAATTCTAGTTTGTAATCCAAATGCACGATTTCTCTATTTGGTGCTATTAACACCACACTATCTCCTAAACCCGTGAATGTGCAACTCCCATCAAACTCTAGCGTCCGGAGCTGAATTTATTCCTATTTTTCAACTTCAACCCTTTCTCTTGGAACAATGGAATCTATAAACAACATGTAATTCCCAAACTCAAGTTCTTGATACAAGATTTATGCTTTGGGATCATCTAACTTCATTACAATGAACTTAGCTTTGGCTTCAAGTTCTAGTTTCACTTCCTTTTTGCCAGCCAATATCACCTCTTGAGACCAATCCAATTGTATCTCTCCTCCCAGTTCTTTGTAGAAAATTTTTCTCAACATGTCATAGCTTGCTGGAATATATTCCACCAAGATGGTGAGTTTGACTCTTCTGATTGGGTGAGCGACTAGATCAACTTGTGCATCTTTTATCTACCCAACCAAGGGCACCTTTTTTGCATCCATAGAATAACATCTTCCAAATGTCTTCATGAGGGGAATACCAAGTTCTCTTCCCACTATTGTTGGCATCACATTGTCTGATGCTCCAAAGTCAATTATGTAATTTCTTATCTTATTCCCATTGATGAATAATGACACATAGAATGGTTCTGGTTTGTGTATAGCTCCTGCATTTAGTGCACAAGCCTCTTGATGTTATTTTCCAGGGGTGGAGGGTTCTTTTCACTTCTCATACACTTCATGAACTGGTTCTTCTAGGGTAGAATCTATATAGTTATGCATTTCAATTTTATCTACAACACATAAATCTAGTAATCTCCAAGGTTCATTTGGATTGGACTTTAAATAATCAAGAGGGGAAATTTGGATCCTAGAATCTTTGTAGCATTGAACTATATAAAAGGATGATTTCTTCCTAGCATTACTTACATTCGCAAGAGGACCAGAGTTCTCGATGTTCAACTGCTTCAGGAAAGATATCTTGAAGGTGTTTCCTCACTGTTAAAATGGCGATCTCTAGAGTTTTATCTTTCTAGCTTTGAGTGACAGCTAGAGATGATTCATCAATCATAGAAAAATATCCTCTATCTTCAATATCAAATTTGTACTCCAGAAAGTAGTTTACAAAGTTTCCATCATTGTTCAAGTCCATGTCTCCAAATAGAGTACTATCTGATAGTTAATTGGTGGTTGTCAGTTTCTTGAATCAATCCATGTAGGGGCACTTATCTCCATCATGATCCATTATGAGATGGAACACACACATGTTTCCTCTCTTGGGAGGAGCTTCAAGACAAATTCATTGTTGAGTAGTTGGAAGTGCTAAAGTTCTTCCATCATTTTCCCTTCTAGGAATATCCTGGTAAGGCTATTGGACTAAAGTGATAGGTTTAGGTGATTTCCTTTTCAAGGAAATCATATCAATGGATAGGTGTTGGAGCATTGCCTCTATATTTCTTATTGTATAATTGCTACTGCTTCCACCATTTTTTTATTTCTCTCTTCCATTTCCTGGTGGAGATGAGATCTCTTTGAGCTCAATTGTAGTGCTCTGAGATGCATTCAAATCTACAACTCATGCTCTTCTCAAATTGAAGCTAATATCAGGAGGTATTTTTTTGAGGAAGAAACGTTTCAGATTCTCTGTCGTAGGCTTGTTAGTGGCTGGAATTTTGTTCATCATTTTGTTGAATTTGGCCAAAAATTATCTCATTCGCATGGATGACTCCTTAATTTCTATGAGCTGGGATAGCAGTCCATTTTGGTCCTCAGCGGGCTTGAATCTATTTTCAAATGTACATTTAATAGGATCTCATCCTATGATGGAGCCGACAGGAAGATGTTGGAACCAATTTTCTACTCCTCTAGTCAATAATTCTACAAAAAGTCTCACTACCACATCTTCGTGTTGGACTGCTAGGAATCCCATGGCGATAGAAAAAGAAACGATGTTCTCATCAGGTGAGACTAATCCATCTCCTGATAATTTGGGGAGATTATTCCTTGATCCCATTGGCAATGTATTGTGATGTTGTAGGGCCAAAGATCTAATGGGTACACCCCATGGCATGACCATTCTGGCTGGAAGTGTAAAAGGAACTGGGGGAAAGGTCAAAGCATGAGGAAATCTTACACTGTGTAAGGTTATCCCACCTAGAGTTGCAGATGCAATTCCTTGAGTCTTTGGAGGAGAGGCTGACCTACTTTTAATTTTTTGAACTATGCTTGGGATAGAAAAGTTAGTGCTATATAATTGGTGATATAACCAATCAATTTCACCTCTCTCTCTTGCACTTCTAGTGAACCTCCTATTCTCCAGATTGATAATTGTTCATAATTCTTGACCTCTCCAAGGGTTCAACCAATTCTGTCTCCTTGGTGCTTCTACTTGCCTTCATCTTTGCAAGGTGGAAACCAATCTATCAACTACTTCTTCTTCTTCTTCTTCTTCTTCTTCTTGAAGGACTTTACTAGCTCTTTGTAATCTTCTAGGGTTCTTGTATTCCAGGCAAGCGTATTTAACTGTCCAAGTAAATCTTCTTTCTCGTCTTGAAATCCCAAGTTAGGCTAGAGAACCTGAATTATATTTTCATGAGGTAGCACCATCATTCATCATGGCAACAAGGGTGAATGAACATGTGACTATTATTATTTTGAGCTAAGAATTTTTTACCGTCACCCAAAAAAATATTGTTGGTATATGTAATTTTCTTCTTCAATAGAGTCACCAAGTAATTTTTTCTTGGGATGAACATCTCCAAGCTCATTAGGTGGGGAAGATGAGGTACTGTTTCTATGTTTGGTCCCTAGGAGACTCACCAAAAATATGTTGGTTAATAGATTAGGTAGTAGTTTTTAGTCAAACCAACTCATGCCTAGTAACTACCCAACACCATAATCAATAGTTGAAAGGGGTAACTCCTATCAAGAAATCAACCCAATCTCTAAATTTTGACCAGTTATAGCTCCTTGTGACTGATGTATAATGAATTTCTTTTAATCAAAATATGGGTATTCTCTTAACCATAGAGCAGAAGAGGAAGATAAGTAAGCTTTTGTAGCTATGTGAAACTTACTGGGATCAGATGCTTTAACAAACCTCCTTAACTCTAATATAATCCTATCAAGGAATTAATGCACAATCACAACTGCAACTATACACCAACTCATTGCACTAACTACTAACTTCTACTTTAACTTGACAAAGATGAACAAAATAAATTTGAGACTAGATTAATTGCAAAGGACTATTCTTAGATAGCCTCAACATTTCCCTCCACTCAACAACTATTTTTTCTTAAGGAAACATTTATGTGGTCAACAAAATAAAAATCCATTCATTCATCGAAGACTAACCAAAACCAACTAAACTAAAATTAACAACATAAATGAGATACACAATACTTTGTGTCTCACTCAATGGTCTTAGCCATAGGGGGAAGCCAAAATGCAGTCCAAAAATGTTGATAATTGCTATTAACTTTGAAAATCATACTTATAGTTCATACAATGAGAGGGATAGATCATTTGTCATCTCATAGAAAAGTTAGTTACAAAAGAGGCTTTGTAGAGAGAGGAGGACACTAGTCAATGCATTACATCAGCGAATAAAATAGAAGAAAGAAGTAGAACAAACACGCAAAGGAATCAATTCAGTTCTTAGATTTTTTGGTTTTGAGTCATGTCTTCTCATATGCTTCCATGGAACCTGTAATGTCATCAACACCATATGTTTCGACAACATCATATTTTGTCATGTAGAAGAGGTGGTTGTCATTCATTTCCCAAGTTGTTGCAGATAACGCCTGGAGCTCGAGTCCAACTATAGTCAATTGGGTATCAATAGCATTGATTTTCTACACATTAGATGATTGGAAGGTTGTTGGAGAAACCAATGTATCAATATAACTTTGATAAGTGTGCTTCATCTATTCTGTGTTGACCAATTCTTCTCATTTGCCTTGGTGCGAGCTGCAGTGTAGAGATTTCATGTATTTCTCATTCTACTTCTTCTCTTCCTTCAACTATTTGACAACTTGTTTCAAGCCTTTAAATGCAATGGTAGTGACTTATTTCTTGTAATTGATCAAAAATATCCACTTCTGAACGAAATCATCTTTGGCCTTCAGGGTCTGTTGTGATACATCTATGCTCAAAAATTTCCCTAATTAACTTGGCAGACTTCTTATAGGTCCTCTCTTCCTTCTCAATAATTTGTAGATCGGTCAAGGCATAATTGTAGATCTTATCCAACTCTTTTTAGCTGGTGGCTAATTTTTCAATTGTCACTACACCTCTCACCTTAAGGTCATCCACCCAGAGTCTGCTAATTCAAGCCATATGCTTGTCTTCTTTCATTTGGGTGATGAGTGCATTACTATCAAGTGTGGAGGGATCAAACACCTCCATGCTTGTTGAAGTCTCAATAGGCTATTCAGATAGTGAGCTTAGAAAGTCATTGATTAGAGTGGACAACCATGACACCATATTGTTTAGATTGGCCTTATCTAGCTTCAAATGATCAAGTTGTTCCCAAACCAACTAGTTAGAGAATTCCCGCATCCTCTTCATGGTATCATAATGTGGCAGGCCTATGTCCAGCTTTCTCACACTGAAGTCATCAATGCTCATTTGGTCCAAATCCCCGTCTGCCTTTTCTTGAGAAAATTTGAGTACAACATGACATGTGGCTGGGTCAGTCTCTAGTGATGCCAATATCATAGGTTCCCTAGCCTTCTTTACTGGTGGGATTTTGATGATCTTCTTTGTCATACCCTAGGGTAGATTACTTTCTTCAATCCATTTTCTCTTCCTCTAAATGGTCTTCTCTATCTAGGAAGGGGAAGATAGAATGGGAGATGCCATATTTGCTACATCTTCAACAAATAACTTCCTCACTAAAGGAGGATTTCTAGTTTTTCTACTAGAAAAAAGGTACTTTAGCTAGATCAATATCTTCATAAGAAAGAAATAAAACTTTATTACCTCTAATCTCTTTAGTGTTGGTGGCCTCAATTTGTTTCTCTCTTTCACCTTGGTCTATTGGGTGGCTTGGAGTCTCCAAAGGTAGATTTAACAAATATCCTCCTCCATAGGTTGGAGTGACTTCAAACTACTTCTCAGGTGGTTGGTCACAGCCTCCCGAAGCTTGAGTAGATCCTAGAGGTGCACTGAGTGTCATGGAAACAAAAGAAGTAGTAATGGTGTTGGCTTTATGGGCTTGATTTCCCCCACCTTAAGGTGTGCCATATTTCTTCCATTTGACCCAATCATGAGTCCTTTGGAAGATACTTCCCATCAACCCATCCAATCCTACTATTTCTAGGCCTGAATATGGATTTGAATTAATGGGGTTACTCTTTATTTGTTCATCATATTTACGAGGTCTCATAAAACTCGTGTCCTCTTGAACTCCTTCAACATCAATCTGGATGTTGTATGCCTTTATTTTCTAAACCATTAGGCATGATGTGTAATCGTCCCTAACCTCCAAGTCATCCTTGCAATTTTCCCAAAAGTATTTGATATCTGGTGCATGCCTATATGCCAGCCCAGGCTTTAGGTGGCTATTTACATAGTTGGTGTAATCACAATGCAGCCTGATAACATCATATTTTTGGAATGGGTACTTTTCCAGGGTTTCTTCAACTGTATTCTTATCAAATGAACTATAAGCACATGAGAATGGACCTATCTTGATGGGGAAAGATATATTGGCCTTGTGTATACTGATGCAAAGTATGTTTACTTCTAGAATTTTTTGGCACAATTCTATCATCACCAGTTTGTCTTCTAGATAACGAGGCATCTTTAGGGGTTCATCATCAAAACCTCCTACTCTAAGATAAGAGAAGGTTGGGAACTAGATGTAGTAGGCCCCATATTATTTAATTACTTTGGCAGCTTCAAGAGAAAATCTTCTTTTTGGGCATCCTTGAAGCTCTCTATATAGTCTTATCATAAATGCATCATTCACTTCCATGAAATAAGTGTGACTCTTGTGTAGAGGCAACCATGGGTAAAACTCATGTACCTGAGTAGACTCATCATAGTCTTGGATTCTAGGAAGCCCTGGCCATATATGATTTTTAGCCAATGCGTAGATCAGGAAAGAGGACATCCAAAAGATGTTGGTGCCTTTTACAAATGAGATCGCTAAGCTCAATCTCTCTACTACAACCCGCACCCAGTTGACATAACTATTTTCTACACACACAAAATGGATGAGGAAGAAGTCATGCTAAGATAGCACTAGAGCCTCCTCACTTCTATCTTCTCTATGAAGCTAGAAAAGGATGTCCACAATTTCACACTCCAGGTTAGCATCATTAAGGTTTTGGGAATCCTTGTCTGTGCACTCCTTATTTGGAACCAGTCTGAAGCAATCACCCTTCACCATCTAGCTTTCTTCTCATTGAATGTAGATGTAGAGAGAGAAAAATCATACTCATTATAGGCATCTCTTTGTAGGATACAAAAGCAATTTTCTATGGTATCTATATCAATATTTAGGAGTACCTGCCCGTCTAGCATCTTTATTTGTTTGTTATATGAATTGAAGCGAGCTATACACTCTCTAATAAGTTTTGGAGCTTGAAATTCTATGGGGAAACCAATTGCCTCTATCAAACCACTTTCCTTCAGCTTCTATGTGATCAGATGCAATTGATCTGTGAGTAATTTGGCATGCAACACACTCAAGTTGAAATGACTAAGTTTTGTATCGCCTAATTCTTTCCACTCACTTTCTAGACCATTCAAGTGATTATAGCCAGGATACCTTAGCACCATTTTTTTTGCACTCTTATAGACATTATACCAAACACTTTTCTTGAGATTTTGATTTATGAGCTATGCATAGAGCCTTTGGAGGTCAAGTTGGCCTTATCTATTCATTTCTAGTTCAGGCGTGCAAGTGTTTGTGATTGTTTCTTTTTAATTCAATATTTCCCATAGACCAACATCAAATTCTAGACTTTCCTTTAACTTAAATCCACTCCAACATTGGTGCCAATAAGTGTGGTAGGTCAGCCTTTTTAGTTTGGAAATTTTAAATTGTAATGGCTCTTTAAACTTGGGGATTTTAAAAATATGTAACCAAGAACATCCTTTCCCGAAATCAACATTGGATCTTTTCTATGGGTGCAATTGGTAGTTCTTTCCTCGCTTACAACCTTCTATACCTTTAACAGGAAGAGATAATCTCAATCTAAGTTTTAATGCACTCATTCGATGACACTCCAATTAGCTTTCAGAATTGGCACAGGAGTATTGCACATCCCACACTATCAATGCCCATTACTTTCATTTCCTGAACTTCACCCAAGAATACCTTAAACACCTTTGAGTTTCTCTTTCCAATTTTTTTATACTTATAACACATGGGAAAGGGATATTGCACCACTTTGTGTAGTTAGGTGGAGTATTGGTGTGACCATCAGAGATTGCAGTATAATACTACAACTCTCGTTATAGCTATACATTGATTTTCCCTTATTCTTGAGTGTCAACCTTTGACACCCATATTCAGTTCATCCTTGTCCTCAGTCACATGCTCCTATCTATCAAATTATCAAAATAATTTTATGTCTTAGATGAATGAAAAAATATCATTAAAATAATTCCTTTGGGAATTGCATGCATATACCAAAAATCTTGAAGCTAGGCAGCCACGAAGACCATTTTCCGAAATCAACAACTTAACCCATCGATTGATTTGTTGATGTTACAAACATATTTCTCATGCTTTCTGAGGCTGATATGTCATTTTGTGAGGCTCATTCTTCCTCAATTTCTACATGTAGGGAATTTTCAGAGATTGCACTGGGAGAGTGCAAATCTTGAATAAAAGGTGCCTTTACAAGCCAAATCTGAAAAGTGTTTTTTTATATTACTGACTATTTGCAAGGGCTTGTGATCACTTTTTGGTCATTCAAGAGATGCATTTTCATTTTCAACATTCCTTTTGAAGGGCCTCTTCTCTACTTTAATCTTCCACCGTGAAACTTCAGAAAATACAACCGAAACATGAAAATCATGAACTTTTCTTGAAAACATCAGATACAATGGAACAAGACTTGGAAACTTACCAAATTGACTCATAAGTGTAACCATGTATGCAAACCGTGAGACATAACTTGGAGTAACACCTAAATTCAAGGTTAGGAAATGAAACATTCTAAATGATTTCGTGTATAACTATGATTTGATAAGTAACCTGGTTTTCCAAAAGCCAAACTTGACTAATGTTGATCTATGGATTTTGGTCTTGGCGGTGACTCTAATTGTGAAAAGGGGTTTAATTTTAATAGCTCAAAATTGGGACAATACTACTCAACTTAATTGACCACATGATAGCTTCATTGATTTTGTAATTATAGACAATACAAGGATAAGAAGAAGAAGGTTGGGTAAGATCAACGGTATTGGTTGAGTGAGATGGAAAAGGATTGGTGTAGACTGTTGGCATAACTAATAAATGGTGATAATTGTTGGCATAACTGATTAATGTTTATGATTGTTGGCATAAATGTTGAAGAGATATCATGAAAATATTGTTGGTTATGATTGATGATGAGCTAATGAAGATTGTAACAATATTTTATGATAGGTAAATCAGTTATATGGTTGTCATTGATGTCAACTATTTGACTAATTGTTTTGGCATGTTACCACATATTCATTAGAGAAAAGAAAGTGTTTCATAATGAATTAAGTGTTTCTATTGTACATGAAGGTTTAATGATGACTTATAATGATAGTTTTATGATAGCATCTATTCATGTGAATAATTGAGCAATTTATGTATGATAGAATCAAACTAGGTAATAGCTAAACCAATCGGTGACAAGAAGATAAATGATTTGAATGTTATTTCAAATATGTATAGAATTATCTAGAGCACTCATGTAATATGACTAATAATTATGTCAAGATCACATGGTTAAGATCACACCTTAATATGTTTAGAGGTAAAGTTCATTTGATGATTTGGAAGTGATGTTGATAGAATAGGTAAACAAGGATGAACAAGTGAACTAGAAGAACAAGTGAATAAGTAAGGTTGAATAGGTGAACAAAGAATAGTTTGTAAAGATTTTAGGAGAGATAGTGAATGTTGATTTTTTATTGGGATCGATGATGATTTTTGAAGATTCATAAAGTATTTGTGTGATTTATGGAAAGTATTGAAAACACATTAATTGAGATAGTACGTTTACAAAAGATTCTTTAAGAAGTTTTTATTTGGTCAAAATAGTTTATGAAGTTTCTGAGCTAACACGGTCAGGAGAAAATAAAGAATGTATGGTTAGATGTGATTTGTGATAACATAACTAATTTGGATCATTGGATTTAGGTTTTTCAAAGGTGGTGGAATGGATTTCTACTTGAAGGTAAAACAAAGAAGAAACTAATTGTTGAATGCCACAAGAATGTGAAGTTGCAAAAGGTTGTGGTTGATCAGTAAGTGTTGGAATCAAATGTGATCAAGGAAGAGTATAAATTATGGTATATTTTTTAGTTTGAGAACTTAATTGAATCTAATCTATAGAGGTAGTCCAAATTACAGATCATTTTCTATATGTTACTCTCTAACAATAGTAATAGAAAATCCCTTAATTAGGTGGATCCTAACAGGTCCCATTGTAAAATCCTCTAACCAGGTGACATTCTAAAGAGTGTTTAAAGTCCTATAAAAAGGCTGATCCTAATAGGGCATAGATCCTAATAGGTCTAAAAGAAAATCCCTTAATCAAGTAGCATTTAAAAGTGTTGTTGTAACCCTTAACCGAGCAAGCTCCTAATAGAGCGAATTCCAGAAGAGTACACAATTTGTGAGCATCATTATCACACCATGGTTTTCACCCTAATGAGGTTTCCACATGATATATCTAGTGTTAAATGTGTGTGGATGAGTTTTATGTGTTTTTATACCTACTGAAAATGAGAGAAAAGAAATGTTGGTCCACAACTCGATGATGATAGAGATTATAAGTGACCTATGTGATGTTGAATATGTTGGTATCCAACATATGGACAATGAAAAATATATGTGGGATAAGTTGATGAATGTCTATCGAGGTGATGCACATGTAAGGAAGGCTAAGGTTGACAGTCTTAGAGGAAAGTATGATGATATGAGGATGCAATAAGGAGAAAACATAGTACAATACAATACAAGACTTAAAGAGGTCAGAGCTACCATCACAAGTGCATGAGGAATAATCATAGAAGATCAAATTGTAATTAAAGTTTTCAGAACTCTTTCACCTTGGTATGCTATAAGAGTTTCTTCTATTCAAGAGCTAAGGTATATTATCCCTAATAGTGTTACATTAGATTTATTGGTTGGAAAATTGACTGTATTTGAGCTAAGTAACTATGATAATAGTTTTCTTGCGGTTGAAATTTGTTTTAAAGGTTCCCTAACCCTTGGTTTATCTAGAAAAGGAAAAGAAATTACTCATAGTTCTAATGATCTTGAGTGTTTATTGGCTGAAGAAAGAGAATTGGAATAACTTGAAGCTTTAATATCTAGGAGGTTTCCCAAAGGAAAAGGAATGTAGAAAGGAAATATTCCACTTGTTTTCTAGACATGCAATCAGATCAGTCACCTAGCTTATAAATGCCCTACTGATGACAAGAAATACAAGAGGAACAATGTGCCGAAAGAAAATACAAGAAGTTCAAGAACTATGTTGGTTCCTGAAAAGGATTTTACACTCAGAGAGACACCAATATACCCAAGATAGATTTTGAGAAGGGGTTAGTTCCAAATGTGGGGAGATCTATAGGTAACTATACCAACAATAGGGACAAGACTACCCTTTGCACTTCTCGCTCTGCAGAACCAAGGCAAGTGTAGCTAATCCAGTGACATATAACACTCTACAACTTCAAACTAGATTCAACAAAGAAGATAATGATAAGAAAATATTAGATGGAAACCACTCATCTATTGATTCTTGATTATCATGAAGTAACCGATACCATAACCAAAAAACTAAAAGTATTTTCAATGGATTTTGATTTTAATTTGCAGAATATAATAAATCCCAACTAGACATATATCAGCATAGAACATACTTTTTTAGATCAGTGGCTTATCCATTGGTAAAATCATCTAATGCACTGTAGGATATAGAGACACACTATTGTATTTCATCAAAGATCCAAGCCATGAACACAAATATCCAAAACCATACTACTTACAAAAATCCATGTGCAAACCCAATGAATTTTTGCTTCATCTAGAGCATCATTTAATCTGATTTTAAACCAAAACTAAAGACTGACAACACATGCATAGATAAACTCCATACAATGAATCAGAGGACTCAAAACTCATAAAACTTGACACAAATGGAGAGAAATGAAACTGAATACTTTCATTAAGTATGAGGATCTAAGCCTCTGTATACACCTTGCTTTAAGATTCAAAGCCACTGAGACAAATTGCAAAAGATCTACAGCTTCCTACTCTATTTTGATATAAGTTGGACAAAACATGCTATCTTCTCTGATTGAAGGTTCAACATATATCCTTTTGAACCAAAATTACATCCCTTCCTAAATGAGCTTGGAAATCCTTAAATAGACCAGGATTGGAACAAGCTACAGATCATTTTGGTCAAGAAATTAAAAACAACCAACTAATTCCTTGGGTCTCCAGCAAGCAAAATCCAATCTGATTTGTACCAGTTGCTCATTCTTGATAGATTAGCCACTTCATTTATGAAAAAAGAAAATAGTAATTAATACATTGAAACAATCAACAAACTGATTTCTTTCTGCACCAAGAAAAATCTCTGCAAAGAAACCCAAGTTGCAAGAAATCTGATTTCCCCCTTTGCCCGTATCTGCAAATCAAATCCTACCTATATGAATAAATTCACCTAATTGTTTCCTTCAAGAATAATCATTAATGAAAGCTAGTGAAACCCAAATCTGATGCTCCTAGTGCATTCCTCATCTTCTTACGTTTCTGATGATAAATAATACTTGTATATTCTGATAAAAAACTTAGTCCCCAAATCAAATTTTTGTGCACAACTAAAGTCTTTTAAATTTTTGAATTTATGCATATAGTCTGACTTTAATATCTTTTTCAATTTTTTTCACAAGCTTGTAATTCTGATGTGGGCCCCATATGCCACATGGCATCATCTGATTGGTCTGTCACTCCACCTCATCACCTTGTCACTGGTGCCAGATCACCATCCCTGCCACATGTCAACCTGTGATTTTTTTGTCTCTCCAACTGGGCACCAACCTGTAACTTCTTCTTCCACCTCTTTATGGGACACGTGTCGACCTATCATGATCTCATGATGACTAATTTTTTAGCACCTTTATCTCCCTTGAATCATGACAACCATCGATCATGGCATGCATCTTGAGGCACCTTGCTTGTCTATCCACCTCATCGCAAGACATGTGTTGATCAGGCACAATCCCATGATGGTTATCCTTTAGTCATCTTTCTCTTTGAGGGACCACACCCACCGTTGACCTTGGGTGTGCATCCTGAGGCATTTGTCAAGTCTTTTATGGCGTTGTGTCAAAATTTTCCTTACCTCTCGTGGGACCCACTTTTCCACCTCACCTCCAAGTTGTCTACCACATCATCACCTTGATCCTCATGCATGTGTGAGAGAGTCCACATGGGCATCCACACTTGGACACCTTACATCTATTCACTTTGGTATTTGAAGAACTCATTTTCCTTCTCTACCAGCAATGTGGGATAAATCCCATTTCATTTTATAATTTATTCCTTAAAAAATAATCTCTTAGTGCGTGCTCAACTGGCACGCACTAGCTAGCCCCACTGGAAGGCTCTTCCACTTGCCTTCTACCTTTCTTCTTTCTTTACTAATTAAGTTAGTGTTCTTTCTTTTAAATATCTTCCATGTACTATGTTGGGCGCATGTGGGACAAAACATCTCCACAATGTAGCCCCTTAACACACAATGTTGGTGCACATAGTGCACCTTTGAAAGTAGCACACACCAAATCCCTCATGTGCACCTGCCAAAGGTGTGCACACAACACCCTACAAATAGAGAGTGTGCAACACCTCCATGGGGATAAGTGTGCAACACTTCTATGAAGTTGTATGAGCTCTCATTGGATGGGTATGCACAACTGTATAAAATGAAGATGAGTGTAGCATAGAATAAAGGCATTTGCACTAGTATAAAACAAATCATGTGTTGGTGAAAAGAAGGAGGCACACACATGTATGCTGGAGGGAAATGCATGTGTATAACAGAGGAAAGATAGCATGCACCAAAGGAAAGTAAGTAAAAAAATAAATGAAGGCATGGCGTAAATACTAAAATGGAAAACGGTAAAGCACTTTGAAAAATGAGGCAAGTGGGGCCCAAAGTGGGTTCGGCTCATATAATTTGTTCTTTTAAACATCCGAACCTCAAATGCGATCAGAATGGCCAGCTTCTACAACTGGAAATGATTCAAACAATGTTGGATCAATTAAAAACTTGACTTTTAACAATCTTTGCAAAGTCGCCAAACTGAACAAACTACCTCCAAGTTGCCTCTAGAAAATTGATCAAAACATATCCCGTGATAATGTCACTTGGTGAACATGAAATTTGTACTATAGACAATCAACTTATCAGAAAGATTACCATAAAGATGCACAAGGAAAAATATTTAAAAACTTGAAATCACTTGTTTGAATTCGTTATGTGAACGCAAGTTAACATTACAGGGAACTACCTCTCAAAAAGATGCACTAAAAATATCAAATGAGGACTTGAGGCTCAACCACTGATTCTAGTAGAAGATTCATATATAAGGAGTGCAAGGAAACAACTCTTATCTCAAAAAAATCATCTGACATCAAATTACCATTCTTTGAAAAATAGTCATTTTGTAAAGTTGATTCTGTCAACACTAGCCATCTACATAAAACCTCTTTTGTTATGACTTTGCAAACCTATCAAATGGGACCCTTATGGTCTGAAATCCTGGATGCAAATTCTCTTTCATATGTAGAAAACAAGGCTATAATTAGATTTTCCAAATGATCAATTGATAATCCATAAATAAACTTCAAAGTCACCCCTTAAGAACTTCCTGAATTGAATGACAATCAAACTTGCAGAAATCAGAATTGGAACCGACTGAGAAAAGTGGTCCAACGGATTGGTCATGATCTAAAAATCACCATGAAGGATTATTTCCATGTATAAAATATAGAGGAATATTCAATTTCTCATGTTCATGAATGGGGTGTAATTTGTATGATCTCAAAGTAGGCCATTTAAATTCTATATTTTCATGTTCAGACAAACTGAATAAAATGCAAACAAAAGAGCCCTGGTAAACTGATCATTCAATCTCACATGAATCTAAAAATGTGTATGGAGACACAATGTCATTCCTATAATATACCGTAACACTCCCTATTCCATGACTATCAACCGAGTGTTAGATGAAAACCTCTGAAGTAGGTCATTCAGTAAAAATAGAACAGAATGCAAAGTGCAGATTTGGACAATGACCTCCAAATGGCTAACTTCAAAACACATCAGAACTAAAACCTGAGATTTTTAACCCACTAAAAATGCTAAATGATATGCAAAGAACACATGTCCCTAGCGGTATCTCATGAAAATCAACAAGTCCTTTTTCATTTGTATTCAAACTAGGGTCCTTCAAAAGTCTTTTTAGGGAAATGGTTTGTGCCTTAGGGAAATTTTACAAACTAATCACTCTAAAATTCGGGCAAAATTTTAGTGCTCCAATAGTGGCTTTGATTGAGGATGCATGCCCTTTTTGGGCATGTAGAGAATTTAGAATCTCTTGGCAGAGCAGACCATTCAAAATAAATTAGGCTTCTCTCTTCACTTCAAAAATAGGGATCCTTACTCACCTTTGAACAATTGAAAACAAAGAAACTTTACAAATGTATAGATATTTACAAACAAACTCAAGCTCTGACAGTGATAATCAACATTTACCTCTATCAAAAATATGATTTTCATCCCCATTGAGCACAGGTAAAATGAAACTATTGCTTCCATCAACATAATCAAACATGTTGCCATGAATCTTTAGCATATCATATGGAAAATAATTAGCACCCTCACTATCATTAGGCATTTGAAAATTAGTAAAATACTGAAGGTGTTGATCATTGTGTAACATAAGGCTATCACACTCTTTAAAATTTTTAACTAGCCGAGGAAAAAGACATTCCGGCTCCACAACACAACTGGAAACATGTTGGCTTACTTTAACATATGCTTGAACATCAAAAGAAAATTTTTGAAGTTCAACCTGATGTATACAACACAAACATTCAAGAAAATCATTTTGGACTACATCTTGTGACTTAAGATTTAGTTCATTCAGAGAGACATCAACATGCTAGACTGGAAAAATAAAAGATTCATTCTCTGCCTGATAGCTGATATACCCTTGCTGATTCATTTCAATATCTTTTGAAAACAGAGCATCAACACTCTTTATATCCCATTCCTAGAGAAATGAACATACCTCTAACTAAAGAAAACAATCTGATATAGGATTTGAAACCTCTATTAGCTTTACATTAAATATTTTTAAAAATGGCTCAAACAAATCAATATGCAACCCATTGCACATGTCCTCATCTTGGCATATGTTTCCCTGACATAAATCACTATCATAGGGCAAATGATCAGCATTATTGATTTCTCCTTGATAAGACATTGATCCCATATCATTAGCAATATCAAAACCATCAATGTCAAATCCAAACAAGCTGACTTCCATTTCTAGTTCAAAAGAAAACTAAGCTACCAAGGTTTCATATTTTGGCTCATAGAAGCCTTCATCCATCTTAGGATCAATAAATTCACATGATAAATCAAAGGATGAAAGCATACACATTAAAAAATCAGTCATATCCTCATTGTTAACTGAAACAAAAGAATTCATCATTGCTTTAGTCAAATTGGCTTCTTGACAATCATTTCCTATACATGATAACTCCCCGTCCTCTTCACAAGGTTTCCTATAAACCATTACCTTATCTTCAAGAAGATCGGGGTCATTCTAGCTCCATGAATCCTCTTCTTCACTATCAGCACCATTAAAGTCTGATAGAACCTCGACATTTGGGTCTTTATCATCATCTGATGAAAGATCTGGCCCCTCTTCATTTTCAATACTTGACTGCAAACAATATTTTTCTACAGCCTCACAACTAGAAAAACTTGTTTCAAATTTAATTGGTGTGTAACCCCTATATATATATATCTATCTCTACATCAAAGAAATTTTGTGATTCTTTACTAACAGTGTTAACTCCCATGCGAAGGGAAGCCATTGCTTGCTGCACATATTCTTTATTTACATTTCATTCAAAAGCATAATCTAAATTATGGTTAGTAAGATCAGCAGGGATATAAATACTTTGACATTGATTTTTATTTGTTGACCTACACTTATTTGCCTTATATGGTACATTATGACAAAAAACTCTAGCAGATAGAAATCCTTTGGCAATTCCATATTTCAAATTATTTTCAATATCCATCACTATCATAAAAGCTTGATGTAAAGTTTGTGGCTCTTTATTTCTCAACAAGAAGCTCATATTTTTACCAAAAGCACCCAAATAGATTACTATACATATCTAATCATTGGGCCTATAGCTTCTTGGAATATCATTTAATGTTTTGGAAAATCTAATCTTGAATAATGGGACTAACTCATCCTCTTGAATTTTGATCTCCATCAATTTGTTCAACACACTGCTTGTGTCTATTCTTTCAACAACCTACACCATGAAAGCTGAACTGAAGTCTTCGCATGAGGAAATAGAACTTGCCGACAAGGAATAAAACCAAACCCTGACATCTTTCAAAGTCTGAACCAACAACTTCATGATGATATCTTCATGGAAAATCTCAAAATCTCCCATCAGATCAGAAAACTCTTGTAAATGCTTCCTAATCTTAGTAGGAATTTCATTTGGGAAACCATGAATGGCATCAAAACATAATGGTGCATACCTTTGCACAGAAAATCTTCTGCACAAATCCAATATGGGTTGCACCTTTACTTTAATGAAATTTTCAAATTTTTGTCATGAACAACTTATGTAGCCATAAAGATTCACAAATCACACATATTTCTCCCAAAATTCAACCAAGATTTTTTCAACAAATCTGGAGAAATATGCAAACCCACAATCCAAAATCCTTTCTATGGTGACTTCTTCACCCAATAAGGACCATTTAAATACAAAAGAATTGAATGGGAAATACCTGGTATGTTTTTTGATGCTGCTATTTTTTTCCTTTGGTTGGAAACATGGTAGATTTTAGAGCTTACTTTGTAGCTCCATCAGGTTCTTTTACAATAGATTCACCACCTCCTTGAAGAGGAAAATATTTTACTTATTCACAATCTCTGTGTACTCTTTCCAGCCAACACAAAACTTCACTAGGATTTTTAAACAATTTTTATCAGAACTCCATACATCATATTTTTCATTCTAAACATGCACTGATCAAATAGAGAACTTTAGAGTCACCACTCACAACTTAGTGAGAAGATATAAAACCTTTTAAACCTCACTCTATACTATCAATGGTAGCCACTAGATAAGATAGATAAGCAAGCCATGAGTCTAGCTCAACTTGTACCTGCATTATTTAAGATTGGTTATAATAAATCCCCAGTAGAGTCGCCATCTTTTTGGTGACTCAGATGTGCCAAATCAATCCGAATAGTAAAATATTTATAATATATGATATAACCAAAGATTCTCAACATATTTTATTACTTTTTTATGTTCTCCCCCATGGAGTTGCCATTTTGTTAATTCCCGAAAAGGATTTTACACTCGGAGAGACACCAATATACCTAAGACAGATTTTGAGGAGGGGTTAGTTCCAAATGTGGGGTGATCTGTAGGTAACTGGACCAACTATGGGGACAAGACTACCCTCTGCACTTCTGGCTTTGTAGAACCAAGGTGGGTGCACCTAATCCAGTGACATATAACACTCTACAACTTCAAACTAGATTCAACAAAGTAAATTATGATAAGAAAATACTAGATGGAACCACTCATTTGTTGATTCTCGATTATCATGAAGTAACTAATACCATAACCACAAAACTAAAAGGATTTTCAATGGATTTTGATTTTACTTTATAGAATATAACAAATCCCAACCAGACATATATCAGCATAGAACATACTTGTTTTAGATCAGTGCCTTATCCATTGGGAAAATCATCTAATGCACTATAGGATACAAAGATAGACTACTGTATTTCATCAAAGATCCAAGCCATGAACACAAATATCCAAAACCATACTACTTACAAAAACCCCTTTGCAAACCCAATGAATTTGTGTTTTATCTAGAGCATCATTTAATCTGATTTTAAATCAGAATTAAAGACTGATAACACACGCATAGATAAACTCCATACAATGAATCAGAAGACTCAAAAATCATAAAACTGGACACAAATGGAGAGAAATGAAACTGAATACTTGCATTAAGTATGAGGATCTAAGCCTCTGTATACACCTTGCTTTGAGATTCAAAGCCACTAAGACAATTCACAAAAGATCTGCAACTTTCTAGTCTATTTTGATATAAGTTGGACAAAACATGATATCTTCCTTGACTGAAGGTTCAGGATATATCCTTTTGAACCAAAATTCCAGCCCTTCCTAAATGATCTTGGAAATCCTTAAATGGACCAGGATTGCAACAAGCTACATATCATTTAGGTCAAGAAATTAAAGACAACCAACAACCTCCTAGGGCTTGCAACAAACAAAATCCAATTTGATTTGTACCAGTTGCTCATTCCCGACAGATTAGCCACTTCCTTTATGAGAAAAGAAAATAGTAATTAATACATTCAAACAATCAACAATCTAATTTTTTTGTGCACCAAGAAAAATCTCTGCAAAGAAACCCAAGTTGTAAGAAATATGATTCCCCCTTTGTCCAAATATACAAATCAAATCCTACTTATATGAATAAATTCACCAATTTTTTTCCTTTGAGAATAATCATTTATGAAAGCTGGTGAAACCCAAATTTGATGTTGTTGGTGCATTCCTCATCTCTTGACATTTTTGATGGTATATAATACTTGTATATTCTGATAAAAACCTAGTCCCCAGATCAAATTTTCATGCACAGCTGAAGTCTTTTAAATTTTCAAATTTATGCATATAGTCCAACTTTAATATCTTTTTCAATTTTTTGCACAAGCCTTTACCTCTGATGTGGGCCCCATATGCCACGTGGCATCATCTGATTGGTCTATCACTCCACCTCATCACCCTATCACTGACGCCACATCACCATCCATGCCACATGTCAACCTCTTATTTGCTCGTCTCTCCAACTAGGCACCAACCTGCAACTTCTTTTACCACCTCATCACGGGACACATGTCGACCTATCGTGATCTAGCAATGGCTAATTTTTTAGCACCTTTATCTCCCTTGAATTGTGATGATCATCGATCATGGCATGCATCTGAAGGCACCTGACTTGTCTATCCACCTCATCGTGGGACACGTGTCAATGAAGAGTGATCCCACGATGGTTATCCTTCAGTCGTCTTTCTCTTTGAGGGATCGTGCCCCCCATTGATCTTGGGCATGCATCCCAAGGCATTTGTCAAGTCTTTTATGGAGTTGTGTCAAAAATTTCCTTACCTCTCATGGGACCCACTCTGCCACCTCACCTCCAAATCATCTACCACATCACCACTTTGATCCTCATGCATGCATGAGAGAGTCCACCTGGGCGTCCACACTTGGACACCTTACATGTATTCACTTTGTTATTTGAAGAACTCATTTTCCTTCTCCGCCAACAATGTGGGATAAATCCCATTTCATTTTATAATTTATTTATTCAAAAATAATCTCTTAGTGTGCACTCAATTGACACACACTAGCTAGCCCCACTGGAAGGCTCTTCCACTTACCTTCTTCCTTTCTTCTTTCTTTACCACTCAAGTGACTGTTCTTTCTTTTAAATATCTTCCATGTACTATGTTGGGCACATGTGGGACAAAACATCTCCACAATGAATCTCCTTGACATGCAATGCTGGTGCGCATAGTGCCCCTTTGAAAGTAGCACACACCACATCCTGCACGTGCACCTACCAAAGGTGTGCACACAACACCCTACAAATAGAGAGTGCACATCTCCATGAGAGGAGTGTGCAGCTCCTCCAAATCGAGAGTGTGAAACACCTTCATGGGGATAAGAGCACAACACTTCCATGAAGTTGTATGAGCTGTCATTGGATGGGTATGCATAGCTGTATAAAATGAATGCAAGCATAGCATAGAATAAAGGCATTTGCACCAATATAAAAGAAATCATATGTTGGTGAAAAGCAGGAGGCACACGCATGTATGCTGGAGGGAAATGGGTGCATATATCAAAGGAAAGGTAGCATGCACCAAAGGAAAGTAAGTAAAAAACTAAATGAAGGCATGGCGTAAATATTGAAATGGAAGATGGTAAAGCACTTTGAAAAATGAGGCAAGCTGGGCCCAAAGTGGGTCCAGCTAAAATAATTTTTTCTTTTAAACATCCAAACCTCAAATGCGATCAGAATGGCTAGCTTCTGCAACTGGAAATGATTCAAACAACACTGGATCAATTAAAAACTATACTTTTAACAATCTTTGCAAAGTCACCAAACTGAACAAACTGTCTCCAAGTCACCTCTACAAAATTGATCAAAACATATCCCGTGCTAATGTGACTTGGTGAACATGGAATTTTTACTACAGATAGTCACTCCATTAGATGGATTTCCATAAAGATACACAGGGAAAAATATTTTAAAACTTGAAATCACCTGTTTGAATTCATTCTGTGAACGCAAGTTAACATTACAAGGAGCTGCCTCTCAAAAAGATGCACTAAAAATATCAAATGAAGACTTGAGGCTCAACTACTTATTTTGGTAGAAGATTCATATACAAAGAGTGTAAGGAAAAAACTCTTATCTCAAAACAATCATCTGACATCAAATTACCATTCTCTGAAAATAGTCATTTTGTAAAGTTGATTCTATCAACACTAGCCATCTGCATAAAACCTCTTTTGTTCTGACTTTGAAAACCTATCAAATGGGACCCTTATGGTCTGAAACCCTGGATGTAAATTCTCCTTCATATGTAGAAAATAAGGCTATAATTATATTTTCCAAATGATCAAATGATAATCCAGAAATAAACTTCAAAGTCACCCCTTAAGAACTTCTTGAACTAAAAGACAATCAAACTTGCAGAAATCAGAATTGGAACTGACTGAGCAAAGTGGTCCAATGGATTGGTCATGATCTAAAAATCACCATGAAGGATCATTTCCATGTATAAAATATAGAGGAACATTCAATTTCTCTTGTTCATGAATGGGTGCAATTTGTATGTTCTCAAAGTAGGCCACTTAAATTCTGCATTTTCATGTTCAGACAAACTAAATAAAATGCAAATAAAAGAGCCCTGGTAAACTAATCATTCAAACTCACATAAATCTAAAAATGGGCATGGAGACACATTCTCATGCCTATAATATACTGCAACACTCCCTATACCATGAATATCAACCAGGTGTTAGATGCAAACCTCCGAAGTAGGTCAGTCAATAAAAACCAAACAGAATGCAAAGTGTAGATTTGGGCAATGACCTCCAAATGGCTAACTTCAAAACATGTCAGAACTGAAACCTAAGAGTTGTAACCCACTACAAATGCTAAATCATAGGCAAGGAACACATGTCCTGAGCGGTATCTCATGAAAGTCAACAGGTCCTTTTTCACTTGTATTCAAACTAGGGTCCTTTAAAAGTCTTTTTAGGGAAATGGTTTGTGCCTTAGGGAAATTTTACAAACTAATCACTCTAAAATTCAGGCAAAATTTTAGAGTTCCAACAAACTAAAAGGATAAAATAAAGAAGGCATGCTACATATATGAAAATGATGATGAAGTAGTGTTTGTTACAGTGAAAGAAGAGCCATCTACTAGTGAAGTAGGAGTTAATGAAGAGAAAGCATTAATTTAAAGTGTGAACAACAATGATGACTAGATTATTGAAAGTAGATGCACACACCATATGACCAGTGATAAGAACAAGTTTATCTCTATGGAAGAATGTGATGGATGCATAGTGAGATTTGGCAATTGATCACCTTGTGTTATAAAAGGTAAAGGTTCTATTGCACTTAATGAAAGTATTACTTGTGATGATGTTTATTGGGCCAACAGTTTGAAGTATAACTTGTTGAGTGTATCCTAGTTGAATACCAAAGGTTTTATATCTAATTTCAATAAAGGCATATGAAAGATTTTTTGAAAGTCTCATGAATTGCTTGCTACTGCTGAAAAAACAAGAGGTAATCTTTTTTGGTTGAGCACTTCTATTGGACATCTCTTAATTTCTAAAGTAGCGTAATGTTGGCTATGACACAAAAGGTTTTTAGATGTAAATTTTGATAATATGATAAAGTTCAATAAGAAGAAATGTGTAAGAGTTATACCTACTTTAATCAAACTTGAGAATTCTATGTGCAAAGAATGTCAATTAGGAAAGATGACAAGTTCAAGCTTTACTAGTAAAACCTATCCATCAGAGAATATTCTTGATTTGGTATATACGGATTTGTGTGGACCTATTGGACTAGAAAGTTATCATGGTGATAAGTATTTCATACTATTTGTTGATGGTTGTTCAAGAATGATGTCAGTAATGGTTTTGAAAGTTAAATATGATGTTTTTTATATGTTCAAGATGTATAACGCTTGAGTTGAAAAATAAAGAGGTAATACTCTCAAATGTCTTTGATCTAATAGAGGAGGTGAATTCAATTCACATGATTTAACACATATTGTGATGACAATGGAATCAAGAGACATCTAACAATACCAATGACACCAAAATGAAATAGAATTGCAGAAAGGAGAAATAGATCTATCGTAGAATGTGCAATAACATTTCTAAAACAAGGAGTGGAACAACAATTTGGAGAGAAGTGGTAAGTACTACAATCTATACTTTTAACATAGTACAACTCAAGAAAAGTACAAAAAGACACCTTATGAATTATGGTATGGACATACTCCCAATGTTAGTTATTTCAAAAACTTTGGAAGAAAATGTTATTAAGAAGGATGCAATGAATGGTAATTTTGACACTAAAGGAGATGAGGGTATATTTATTGGTTACTCCACAAGAAGTAAGTCATATAAGTATTTGAATATAAGGACTAACAAAATTATTGAGAATGCAAATGTAAAAGTTGATGAATTTTCAGAGAAGAATGAAGAAAACAACAAAAAGAAACCTGAAGATTATAGTCAGATCATCTACAATGAACTAGTGGAACCTAAAACAATACCACAAATGAATGTAGGAGAAAGTAATGATCAACCGGTGAATGAAAATGAATATGGGAATGAAAATGAAGATGAAAGAAATCAGAATGTTGAACTAGTAACACCAAGGTATGCAATACTTAGACATACTCACTCTGAATATGAAATTATTGGAGATAATAATGATGGTGTTATGACACGAAGTAAGGTTAAAGATACAACTTGTTTTTTATCTGAAGTTAAGCCTAAGATAGTTAAATATGCATGCTAAATGATGATGATTGGATGAAAGAAATGAAAGAAGAAATTGATTAGATTGAGAAGAACATAATATGGACTTTAGTACCCATACCTATTGACAAAAATGTGATATGTACTAAGTGTATTTTTAGGAACAATCTAAATGAGAGAGGAGAGGTAATAAAAAATAAAGAGAGATTAGTTTTCAAAGGATATGGTCAAGAAGAAGGTCTTGATTATGGTGAGACTTTCGCCCATGTTTCTAGATTGGAAGGAGTTAGAATACTTCTATCTTATGTTGCATACAAAGGATTAAAAGTCTATCAAATGGATGTGAAATCTTCTTTTCTAAATGGAATACTTGAAGAATAGGTATATATAGAACAACCTGAAGGATTTGTTGCTGAAAAAGGTAAGAACATGGTTTGCAAATTGCATAAAGCATTGTATGGATTCAAACTAGCTCCAAGAGCATGGTATGAAAGAATTCACTCTTATCTGATGAAAATTGGATTTACAAGGACTAGTGACAACAATGTGTATCTTAAAACTAAAAATAAAGATAGGATATTGATTACTGAAATATTTTTTGATGATATAATATTTGGTGGAAATGAAACATTGTGCAAATCATTTGTAGATGAGATGAGAAAGGAATTTGAAATGTCTATGAGGTGAGATAAAATTATTTATAAGACTTCAAGTACACCAGATGAAGAGAGGTATCTACATCAGTCAATCAAATTACGTTAAGGAGATACTAAAAATATTTGGAATGGAAGACTCAAAACTAGTTGGTACACCTATGATCAAAGGCTGCAAATTGTCTAAGGAAGATGATTCAAAAGACGTAAATGAAACATTTTATAGATCAATGATAGGTAAGTTACAGTATGTTGTTCATAGTAGACCAGATATAGCTCATGCAATTGGCATCGTTGCTAGATTTTCTTCAAATCCTAAAGATTCTCATATGATGACAATAGTGAAGAGGATATTCAAATATCTTAAGGGAACAAAGGATTATGGTTTATGCAATAGAAAACAAGTTGATTTCAGTCTAAATGTGTTTAAAGATACTGATTGGGCTGGAATGTTGAATAGGAAAAGTACCAGTGGAGGAGCTTTCTTTCTAAGAGAAATATTAGTGTAATGTACAAGCAAGAAGAAGAATTGTATATCATAATCTATTGCAGAAGTTGAATATGTTGTTGTTGCTATAAATTATCAATAGATAATCTGGATTAAGAAAATTCTTGAAGGTATTCATGAAAAGGTAATGAAATAGTTGTAATACATTGTGATAACAAAATTGCTATTAATATCTCAAAGAATCCAGTGATGCATTCAAAGACAAAACATATAGAAATAAAGTATCATTTTATAAGAGGATAAGTACATGAGAAGGAGCTCACACTTGAGTATATTTTTACAAAGGAGAAAGTTGCTGACATATTTACCAAATGACTACCAAAGGAGAGATTTGAATATCTTAGAGGTAGATTAGGGGTCCTTCCCATATCTGCCATCAATTAGAGGAAAGATGCAAATTGCATAAAATCATATGAGAAAGATAGAGAATCATATGTATGAATTGATGTATAGGTGGACTAGTCCACTAAGGGAGAAGTATTAGCTATGGAAGAGAAAGGTCAAGCAAGCACAAAACATAAATCAGTAGAAGAAAACAAAGATGATAATGTAAAATGATAAATGATTCACCTTTGGCATTGTTTGTTGAACCTTTGGCATTTGGTCTCTAGCTATTTTCATTGATGTCAATAAGGCATACATGTCAGATCTCTCAGTCAGTTGTGTTTTTGGTACACAAGATGCAGTTCTAATGGTCATTTGCAAGTTGATATGATATAGTTACCTCAATTGATATGATATGGTAATCTCAGTTGTAATGTTGATACATAAAATGAAGTTCTAATGGTAATTTGTAAAGTGATTTGATATGGATAACATCTTATTCAATTTATACATACATTGGTTAAATCACATTTAAGTCATTTGTCAAAGTGTTATTGATTGACACTTAATGTTGGATAACAAAAACAATTATATTGTTTCAATAATCAGTTTTGATCGATTTGAATTTTTATAGATCAAATAATCTGTTAGACCCCAACTATTACACCTTTTTGGAAAGGGTGCTAAGTCATATAAAATAAGTCTAAGTAATTTTATTTGTAACACATGTGTGAGTAGAGAAAAATGTTGTCCACCACACACAGTTAAAAAATGGTTATGACAGTTTTAACAGATTTGGCAATTTTTGGTCTACTTGTAGTTTGGGGCATATAACATAATTAAAAATAGTGACCAAGCACATTTATAAGTAGAGGAAAAAATAATCTAAAAATTTGTACAGATGGGTAGGACAAAAGTTGCATAATTTGGGTGGAATTCACAATCAACCAAAGGGCTTGCAGGTTGTCAATAAGACAACAAGATATAAATTATGTTTGATTCCTTTCAATTATGATATATAAGAATGGTTGGTAATTGAAGAATGCGATTAGGAGTTTATGAAGACATATTTATAATTTTATAATCAGTCTTAAACAACATTAAAGTTGTATATTTGATTATCTTAGAAGAAAACATTTGGTACTTTGTGTTATTAAGGAAATCAATTGTTCATTTTTGAGAGATATGTTGATATAACTTCCATTGTTAAAATTCATGATCATACTATCAGATTAATAGGTTTCATATTAGATTAAGGGGTTTCATATTAGAATGTGAGTTTCTCATTTTGATAAAGATCATATGTAAAGGAAGTCTTGCACATACATATTTTTTGATGCAAATGAACTAAGTTATAAACATGAAGAGAAGTCTATCTTGCAAAGCGTCTTCAAATTGGAGTTGAATTCTTGATTCATGATTTGTATAGCAAAAAAGATGATCCTATGATTTTGTATTTCATTTATTCATTTTGGAAGTTGGTGCTTCTTGTATTCTTGAAGTTGGTGCTTCAGGTGTAAGGGATTGGTGTGCCTTGAGATTGGTGTCTCTAAAACAGGGTGTTGGTGCTTCCCAAAGTTGTAGCTCTAAAGGATTTTACCAATAGGCTAATAAAGTTTCAGATTCAAAGTGGTCTTTTACCCTAAGGATTTTTCCACTATAAATATTGTGTACTTTTTTCTTTTACATATCTTGTTCATTTTTCATAAGTATATGTTATAATTATAAAAATTAAAAAGAACAAGTTTTTAAGTAACCACTGATTCACCGCCCCCCCCCCCCCCCTCAGTGGTGTTTGTATTCCAACATTGTTGTCAAAGGGGGGGAAGTGTATATGGGAGAGTAAATATGGAGAGAAGAGTATTGTTTGAAAGAGGAGAGAATCAAAATAAGAAGAGGAGCACAATCAAAGAGGGAGTGAACAAATATAAAAGAGGGGAAAACAATAAGGAAATTAGAGATGCAAAGAAAAGAGGAATTTTTTTCCACTTCTATCTGTAGTGATTATAAAATGAGATGCCATCACAAAGTTAGGGCAGAGAAGTGAAAGTACCATAAGTAAAAAAGAGTTATAGTGTTTCCATCAATGCCAAAGGGGGAGATTGTTAGCATAACTGATTAATGGTGATGATTATTGGCATAAATGTTGAAGAGATGTCATGAAAAGATTGTTGGTTATGATTGATGATGAGAAGATGAATATTGAAACAAGATCTGATGACACATAAATCAATTATATGGTTTTCATTGATGTCAAATATTTGACTAAGTATTTTGGCATGTTACCACATATTCATTAGAGCAAAGAATGAGTTTCATAATGAATTAACTGTTACTATTGTACATGAAGGTTTAATGATGAGTTATAATGATATGTTTATGATAGAACCTATTCATGTGATTAATTAAGTAAGCTATGTATGATGGAATCAAACTGGGTAATAGCTAAAGCAATCAGTGACAAGTAGTTAAATGTTTTGAATGTTATTTCAAATCTATATAGAATTATCTAGAGCAGTCATGTAATATGACTAATAATGATGTCAAGATGATATGGTTAAGATCACACCTTAAAATGTTTGGAGGTAAAGGTCATTTTGTGATTTGTAAGTGATGTTGATAGAACATGTAAACAAGGATGAATAGGCGTACTAGACAAACTAGTGAACTAGAAGAATAGGTTAACATGTAAGATTAAATAGGTGAACAAATAACTGTTTGTAAATATTTTAGGAGTGATAGTGAATGTTGATTTATTTATTGGGATCAGTGATGATTTTCAAAGATTTAGATGGTATATGCATGATTTGTGGAAATTATTGACAACACATTAATTGCAATAGTACGTTTAAGGAAGATTCTTCAAGAAGTTTTTATTTGGTTAAAACAATTTATGGAGTTTGAACAAGTTCCAAGGTATAGATTGAGTCTGAGCCGACATGGTTAGGAGAAAATAAATAATGTATGTCAGATGTGATTTGTGATAACATAATTAATTTATATCATTGGATTTAGGTTTTTTTAAGGTGGTGGAATGGATTTCTACTTAAAGGGAAAAGAAAGAAGAAACTAATTGCTGAATGCTGGAGGAATGTGAAGTTGCAGAAGGTTGTAGTTGATCAGGAAGTGTTGGAATCGAATGTGATCAAGGCAAAGTGCAAAGTATGGTATGTTGTTGAGTTTGAGAACTTAATTGGATCTAATCTAGCAAAGACAGTGAAAATTACATATCATTATCTATATGTTACTCTCTAACAATTGTAACAGCAAAATCCCTTAATCAGGTGGATCCTAATAGGTCCCATTGTAAAATCCTCTAACCAGGTGACATTCTAAAGAGTGTTTAAATTCCTATAACAAGGCTTCTCCTAACAGGTCATAGATCCTAATAGGTCTAAAGGAAAATCCCTTAATTAGGTAGCATTTAAAAGTGTTGTTGTAACCCTTAACTCGACAATCTCCTAACAAAGCATATTCCATAAGAGTTCACAATTTGTGAGCATCATTCTCACACTGTGGTTTTCACCCTGATTGGGGTTCTATGTGATATATCTGGTGTTAAATTAGTGTCAATGAGTTTTATGTGTTTGCATGTTATTTAAATCCCACTTTACCTATTGTGATGAATGAATATTTAAAAGGTCAAATTGTTTATCAGTTTGAATCAGGTGAGTTTAAGTTTGAATTGGTGATTAATGATTCACCCCCCCTCTTAGTAATCATCCCTACATTAACATAGAATGGAAAATTTTAGTTGGGAGGTGCCACATATTTTTTCCCATTATCATTATCACCTTCAATAGATATAGCATTAAAATTAATAAGATATTGGATAATTTTTTTAAAATGGTAACACTTTTCAGTATCATGACTGCGTTGACGATGGTATTGTCAAAAAGCTTTAAGAGCAAAGTATTTGGATTGAGGTTTGGAGGTGTCAATGGGTTTGACAGGAGGAAGTGATAACATATGAGAATTAATTAAATTCAACATCACATTATGAAAAGATTCAAAAAGCTGAGTAAAATTACGAGTATGTTTAAAGACATATAACAAAGGAGCCACACCTTTGGATGCTGCTTCCACTTGTTCATCAACAATGTTGGATGAATTATTGATTTTGATGAAGTTTTTTAGTTCTTGATATTTGTTGAAATTTTTGGATGCAACATCACTCTTATCAATGGAAGCATGAGCCATTGGAGTGGTTCTCTCAAATTGAATCACTTGAAACTAATAATTATGAAGCATTGCACACAATTGAGGAAAAGAAGAGAATTCAGAAATAATGATCTTATCTCTAATTTATTTTTGTAAATTAGTAATAAAACTGCATTGCACATCAATATCAAACACATGATAATAAATTTGATCATGAAAATGCTTAAATCTACCAGTGAAATCACTTACTTTTTCTTTAACACCTTATTTACAGTGCATTAAATCAATCAAAGAGATTTGAGGAGCAATACTATTTTGAATTATTGAATGAACACATTAGAAATATTTTGAAAGGAATTAATGGAATAAGGAGGCAAAGAACGATACCATTGCAAGGCTTTTTCTCGAAAGGTTCTAGTAAACAACTTTTCCATGAAGCTATGGTCATGAGATAAATCACTACAAAAGATTTGAAATTTTTTGACATGAGTCAAAGGATCACCCTTACATATATAAGTCTCAAGGTGAGGAATCTCCATGTTTTGTGGGATAACAACACAGATAATATCCAATGACAGAGGACTAGGAATAACACAAGTGGGAAAGTTCAACCTGGATTGAGTCATGGAGGCAATTTTTTGTTGCAAATAAGATACTATTTGAGCCAAGCTATCAATGGTAGAATCAGTAGAAATAATGGTAGGAGGAGAAACAAGAGAAATGTTAGAAGAATTTTTGGAAATTCAAGGAATGGTTGAATATGAAAAATGGAAACTATGGTAAGAGGGAAATGAAATACATGGCACACTTGAAGAAATAGAAGGAAGAAGAGGATTAGGAAGACTCACATGTGCAGGATTGGAATTTTTAATTGAAGTTGTTATGATAGGTGGAGCATAAGTGGACACACTAGGAATGGAAGTAGAGATAGGGAATGAGGTCTCAACATTTGTAGTAGGTGGAATGAAGCCTAAATATTGAGAACAATCCCTAATAGGTTTGACCTTGGTACCAATGAGATGATAAATGCTACAGAAGATGTTAACACCATGTTCACCATTATGAATAAGATTCCTTAATACTTATACAACAGAAAGGACCTCAGGATTGCAATTTTATTGACCTGGCCATTGTTCAAACTTTTCAAAGTCATGGGAAAATTGTTGGAATTGGATGGGAATAAAGTTTAAGACTTCATCTTCATCATGAGAAGAATGAGAAGGGTTATTTTATATAATAGGATTAATATCATTGAGGTGCATGTCAGTCTCATCAAGATTCCTAGGAAAGAAGGAGGGCTTAGGATTAAAGGAACCCATAAGTCTACGAATTTTTCTAACTAGAATGCTATAGGTTGAACTCAGATTGATAACACTCATGTACAAGGGAATTGTTATCATAAAAATTTTCACCCTTGTTTAGGTTTTGGTAAGTGGCCTAAACAACCTTGTGAAACATGGAAACACTATCTCAATGTGGAACTTGATCAATGAGATTGAATCCTTGTAGAAGATCGAATTCCTTTACAATCAGGACACACTTAGAATCTAATGACTTGAAGGGGAAAGAGAAGAAGGATTTTGTTAAATACAATGAGATGATGCACCAAATTGAATGTTTTGATTTCCTCTTTGCCTCTGACTGCACTTGAATTCAATGAAGATCATATAACTACACTATTCCAAAACACTTATCACCCTAAAACCAATATGGAGGTAGAATATTGAATAGGTCTAACTAATCATAGATTGCATAACATAAGGAATATATGAATTCAATAAATATATCTGATCAATCACATATTGGACAACATAAAGATCTTAAGATGATGAAATACATGCAAATATTCAGGTAAGAAATAAGATTTACACAAATATATGCACTTGAAATAGGTAGGACCATTAATATTATTAAAATCGGGCATGAATATTTACAATCACAAAAGAAAAGATATTTTCAAGTGAAACAAAGAAGACCCCCCTTTAAGAATGTACAATATTTCCTTTTAAAGAGCATGCATAACTCTAGTTGAGCATCATGGTTCAAAACCCTACTTGGGTTGAGCTATAGAAAGATTAGATCAGAAGGAAATCTGATCTACAAGTTGAACATGTAAATGTGATAGAAAGGGTCAAACAATAAATAACCTTGTAATAAAATTAATGGTCATCTTTATATAAGAACGTGATGATTATACTCTAACGATGTGGAACCCTAGCTCAAGGCAACTGTTATAACCATAATGGCTATGGAACGATTGGGTGAATTTGAATGAGGATATATGGAGTAATGACATTTCCTAAATCTGTTGACAAGGGTGGAAAAGTTGATGGAAGTAGATAAAGTATTAATTTGACCATCCCTTGTTTTTTCCTAATTAACATAGCTTCCTCGATGAGATCCCTAATTTTATTGGCAAAAAAGTACCCTCATCAATCATCAGTAGGAGTCCTCCTGATAACCAAATTCCTCTAATGAGTGAAACAAAATATTGAAAAAGAACATTGAACATCAACGAAGCTCAAATAAATTTCACCAATGAAGATCTTGCTCCCATTTCTACCTATGAAGATATCAGTGAGACCACATGTGAGCCTCCTTGATGGGCTTTATCGGTATAACATACACTCTAGACCTATTGGGTTTTGTCACTTTTTACAGTATAAGTTACACTGATGAGAAGAATCATTAGTGTAGCATATATCAATGACATTTTGCAAAATCTTATCATCTGCCCCACAACCAATCCTATCAGCATAATGTTCACTGATGCACTTCAGAAAGGTCATTTTGGTAAGACCCAAATATGTTTTTCCAAAACACTTATGTGATCACCCATATTCCTTAACACATATCAGCAAGAGTTACACTGATGAACTTCATCGGTGTGATTAACACCATCAAACGCTAAATTTTCCTCCCTACGAATAGTTATATCTATACCGATAGACTTCATTAGCGAGATAAGAGACCCACTACCCCGAAATTGACATGTTTAGTCTAATGAGCAATCTATTTGGGATTTTGGTGAGACCATGAATTTATCTTGTCGAAACTTAGTCCCTAGCCCTATTGAAGCACTAAAAGATCATATTGATGGAACATGAGTGACGTTACACCAATATGCATGATCTGAAGTATTACACAGGATTTATCTCTCCACATCTTCTCAATCGGAACCCTGTGAAGAAAAAATGATCTGGGAATCTGATGGTGAGAAAAATGATCGATATTTCTGGTGAACCCAAGGGGAATTTGTCTGCTAAATTAAAAAGACTAGTAGGATTCTATAAACCATTGGACATGGAGTCAAATTGATTCAACCTGCAACCTCTCTTCTTTGTGACTGTCAAAATTCAATAAATTCCATTCCAATAATAGCCATGTTCGTGCACTTAGAGGAAGACTACAAATCTAAAATAATATATACGTAACCTTAAACTTTTATTAGAAGAAAATTTTAAGTTGAATCCCATTAACTAGAATGGGAAGAATTTCATCTTCAGGCCTGGATAGTTGAAAGATGTTGACCTCTTTGCAATTGGTAATGATATAAGGACTATTCCACATGACATCAAACTTGGAATTCCTTCCTGGTTTGGCTTTGTCTACATCCCATTTAAGGACAAGATCACCTTATTTAAAGGTTCAAATAGTATATCTCTTATCAAAAGTATTCTTGACCTGTTGCTGATGTATTTCAAGTGTTCTCATAGATTGACTTCTAACTTCTTGAAGCTCCATTAGCTCTGCTAATCTGATTATCACAGTATCATCTTCAACTAGCCCCAACTGATGAGATAATTCAAGAGAAATATACTCAAGTGAAAGAGGGAATCTTACCTCTCTTCCATAGACCAAAATGAAGGGTGTGTTTCCAATGGCTCTCTTGGGTGTAATCCTATCAAACCATAAGGCTATCCTTAACTTAGTATTCCAAACCCTCTGATTGTCTTTTAATTTTCTTTCTATGATCCTGATGAGATTATTATTAGAAGACTCATATAGGCCATTTCCTCGAGGGTAATAGTTTAAATAATTATTTAGATATATTCCATGTTCAACTGTCCATGAGCTGATGTGAGCCCCAATAAAGGTCTTAGCAATATATGATATGATAGTTGGAGGAGCACCAAATCTGGTTGCAATCGCATCAAGGAATTCAACCACTAAAGTCTCTGTGGCATCCTTCAAGGCTACTACCTTTGTCCATGTTTTGAAGTAATATGTGGAAGCCAAGATCCATTTATGAAAAAAACTAGATGGTTGGTTTATTGGACCAATAAAATTCAAACTCCATTGAGTGAAAGGATGATCAACTTGAATAGGATGAAAAGGAAGGGAAGCCAATCTTTGCTTGTCTAAAAAGAATGTACATTTTATACACTTTCTTACCCATTGATGAGAATCCTTGAATAAGGTTGGCTAATAGTATCCAACCCTCATTATATTCATGGTTGTAGTTGTTTTTGAAAAATGACCACATGAAGGTCCATCCTGAAATTTTTCAAGCAACCTATTAATGCATATAATATACCATCTACTAATGCATAAGTAATAGACTTTAAACAATATACCATCTACTAATGTATAAGTAATGGAATTTAATATGAAACATTTTCCTTTAGCCTTGTTTAAATCTTGTGGATATCTTCCTTCTATCAAAAAGACAGTCATATCATGCAACCAACCATTATGGTCTTAAATTTTAGTTGGTTTCTCATCTTGTCGTACAATATGGAAACTTCTTTAGATGTATCAAAATATAAGACCATTTGTTCACATAGACCTTTTCCCCTTATGAGTTTAGTGATATTTATTTTAATATCATATTCCATGATGTTGGTGATCTATCCATCTCTTTTCTCACTGATATCTTTGTTTAAAATAAAGTCTTTTACACTTGCAAGTGGGACAAAGAGTTGGATCTTGTTATTAGACAAGAGATGTATAAAATTCTTGAGAGCTCTTATAATAGAAAGAACTTGTCTTTCCACATAGTTGTATCTACCTTCATACTCGAGCTCCTCACTAAAGAAAGCAATTGGTTGCTCTGTACCCTCATTATTCAACCGTGTCAAGACAACCGAGATGTTTGATTCTCCTCCAAGAGTATAGAGGATAAAATATATATCAAAATTAGGATTAGCAAGAGTAGGGGAAGATGCAATAGCTTCATTAATCTCCTCAAAAATAGTATTTCCTTCCTTGGTCCATCTAAATTCTATATTCTATTTTAGCATACTTGTAATAGGTTTAACCATAGTAGCAAGGTTAGGAATGATCCTTCTTACAAAGTTGATCCTTTCAAGGAAACTTTGCAATCCCTTCTTATTCTTAGGAAGTAGAAGGGAAATAATTTCCTCCACCATTTTTGGATCTATAGTCAATCCATCCTTTGATACAATATGTCCCAAGAACTTTCCTTGATCAGTGAAAAATACACACTTTCTTGGTTTCAAGGACACACCATACTCTCTACATTTCATGAAGAATTGGCTTAGATGAATAAAGTTATCTTCTGCATGATTTGAATAAATAGTTATATCATCAAGATATATTAGCACAAAAAATTCTAATACACCCTTAAAGGCCATCTTCATTGCCTTTTGAAAAGTAGCACTTGCATTTCTTAGTTTGAATGATAGCATAAGTACCCCATTTAGTGGTAAATTTTGTCTTATATTGGTCTAATTCTTAGACTAAATACAAAGAGGATTGACCGTACAACAAAGCCCTATAAATTTTGTGGGCCTCCAAAATGGGAGCTTTCCCTAACTCACCCACTTTCTCTCAGATTCCTAGACATAAGTACCAACCCCACCTGGGGGAAGGGGATAGTAGTTGGAGGAGTTGTCAATTCATTATGAGAATCGATCTCACTAACCTTTTCTTTTTGCTGGACCGAGGGAAACACTTTCCTCTCACCAAATATTTGATTATAACCAAAAAAACCATTTAGGAAGGAAAACCTTTCAGACCCACTAACCTTGGACAAGATTTTTTCCATGGAAGGAAGAGGATGATGATCCTTAAAAGAATCCTTATTAAGGTTTGTAAAGTCTACACATAGTCTAATCTCACCACTCTTTTTCATTACAGGGAAATATTAGCTACCCAAGAAGAGTGCTTGATAGGGAAGATTATATTAGCCTCTATGAGTTTTGACAACTTCTTTCTCATGAATGACTCAATCTTAGGATTGTCGGGTCTCTATTTTCATCTAATTGGTTTTGCATCAACATTTAGTTCTATGGTATGTTGAGACAAACTTGGGTCAAAACCCTTAAAGTATTCATATTTCCAAGCAATAACATCATTGAATTCTTGACATAACTTAATGAAAGTTTCTTTTTCAATCTCAAAGCATACCTTTTCCAAGTTAAGAGTCTTTCCATTGACAATAGTGATAGGTATGTAGCCATCTTTCTTTGCTGCTAGATTCTAGTTTTTACTTTTTTCTTGATCATCAGAGTTTAAGATACCTTCCAAAGTGACCAATCCTTTGGGTAGCTTGTTGGAATTAAGCTACATGATCTGATCTTAATATTGGTTCTGCAACATGGTCTAATTTTTAGCAGAGAACTTTGCTTCATTTTGCAAGAAGTTGATAATCTAAAAGTAAAAGTCAAAGAATTGCTAATTAGTGCAATTATCTAGGACAATTGACCTTACAACTAATCTTATTTTTTGTTCTTTTATATTTGAAACATGCTCTCATCTTTCATAACTAGCACCAACTACTGCAAGTCTATCAACATGCTTGTTTTGATTTCTAGGAATGCTTTGAGTGTTGAAAGCTTGAAAGGCCTTAATGAGATCCCAAAATCTATGTTTATATGATTTGAGAAGGTTTTTCTTTGTAATATTTTGACTTCTAATTTTATTAACAACCAACTCAATGTCTCCAAAGACTCGTAGAGATTTGATACCTCTTCTTTGTGCAATTTGAAGACCTTGAATCAAGGCTTCATATTCAGCTACATTGTTAGTGCAACTAAAATGAAGTCTAAATGAATAGTAGTATTTTTCCAACTTTGGAGAAATAAGAATTACACCAGCACTTGATCTATTTTTATTTCTTGAATCATCAAAGGACATACTCCATAATTCATCAATATGTTCATGTTATTTTATAAGGTTAGGAATATGATCATCCTCATGTATGCAATAATTTCCAAGGATCATCTCTTCAAATTCTTGTACTGGATCAATTTGAAAAGAATTACCCCATTCATCCAAGAGATAATTAGGGACCTTTTCCAAGAGAGTAGCGGGCTCATGGATTTTATATTCTTCATCCTTCTCATGGAGTGTGAAATTCATATTTATAGGGCTAGGTGTGTAGGGCTCTATGTGATTGAGAGTCAATGTATTTTCCTTTATGGAAGCCCTTGTTTTGTATCTAGTCTTGAAAAACATGTAAGACCAATCAGATGTAATATAGCTACCTATTTGAACAGTGAAGTATCTTGAAAGGAAAATAGAAAAATGTGCAAGAAGATCAATGAATGATATATCTCTAATGAGAGTACAACTGGGGCATGCATGTGAGGCTGACTTGAGATCTTTAAACACCCCTCTTGTTTAAATAAAAGTCCCATCCAATTGGATAATCCCTCTAAGAACAGGATCATATTTAATGCCCTAGAAGGTTAGCTACCTTCTTTGGAATAACTGAGCTACTGGCTCCTGAATCTATCATGCAATTGTGAAATAGTTCATCTCCTATTATTAAAGAGAGATAAAAGGGGAAGGCTTGTTCTTATTACTTATATTTTATTCTTTGGTAGGATGCATAAGGCTTATTACTTGATTTTATTTCCCACTTGTTTCTATCGGTTTCTCCTAAGAACTCACAATATTTAGCTCTTCATGTAACAACTCAAACTGAGATGGAATTGTGAGGACATCCCACATAGGGACATTGACATTAGTCTTCTTCATCTTCTCTACAATGTTGAGAGGAGTATTTTATGGCTTGATAGGACCCTTAACAAAAACAATAGGATCTAATTTTTGAATTGGGGTGGCTTGAGACTCTTTAGGCTTCTTTCTGGTCTAATGTATATTCTAATTTTGTAATGGGGAAGCAACATCATGTTGTATTCCTACAGATTTTGTAGGTGCAACAATTGTGGAAGTTGAAGCTTGATCTGATGAAGGAGGTGAAACATCCTCTACTACTCTTATATTGCTATATTATGAGCTATGCCATCATTAATATCATGATTGACACCACATAAATATTCTTGATGAAAGATCACTAGAGAAAAATCCCCTTGATTTTGTGGCTGAAAACCAATATTAGACTGATTTGTATTATACTTCTTCCATGATGTTGTAGGTTCATTATGAATGGTTAGAGCTTGAGAAAACTCCACCCCTTGACATACACCCTTCTCAAAATCCATATTGAAAGTAGTACACCATTCTTGTACTCAAGTAAGATTATTTTGAGTAGGAACAAGGGTCCTAAATGTATTTGTATTTTTTTTTGCAGGGGCGACATTACCCATAAGTTTATTTTGGTTCCATACACCTTTTCCTTGATTTTGTGTCCTTTTGAATGAATTGAATGAAGAACCTTGATGTTGATAAGGCCTATTACCTTGAGTTTTTTTGTCTTTTCAGGGTCACCATCTTGTTCCCCATCTTTTGTAATCCAAGATCTAAACCGTGTATCTTCTGCATTACATTTTCTATCATGGTCTCAAGCCTACTACTTGAAGGTGCTAAACTTAATGGAGTAGAAAAAAGAGGTTGAGTCGAAGTGTTTTTTGGAATAGGAGCCATTGTAGGTTGATGTGAAGGCATGTTAATAAATAAATCCATTTGAGGCCTTGGAGATAACTTTCCTCCTTGAATAAGAGAATTCTATTCATTTTATAGAAATATCATATGAAGCTAGGAAAGTCTTTCCACCCATTATCTGCAAGGTAGTAGAAATCTTACTATCAAAGGCCTTGAGATAATACAAGAATGTATTACCAAGGGAAGGCTTCACTACAATAGGTATTCTATCCCATGTCTTTTAAAATCTATAATTGAAATTATTCATGAATTCATGGGGTGCTCTCTTAATAGTAGTTATCTTCTCTAACAGTGATAGGTGATTAATTTTGTCTTCAAAATGTTTACAAAGCCCTTCACCTAACTCATCCCAACTATGAATGGAATTATGAGGAAGTCTCCTATACCATTGTAATGCATTTCCCTTTAGTGATGAAGCTAGGAGTCTAACAAAAACATTGTCTTCAGTAATACCATGTATATTACCGACATTTGAAACTTCTTGGATATTTTCTATTAGGGAAATGAAATCTTTGACAGTGAAGTCTAGTAAATTCCTAAGTGCAACTATTGGAATATCATTTCTTTGGGATAATATGAGTGGGATACCTCCATTAAAGGTAGAAAAAATTTGATTCCTAGGGATATCCATATGAAATAAAGGTCTATTTAAATGATCAGATGGTATCCTAGGTTGAGACCTGTCAATAGGAGGAGTAGAAAGAGATATAGTTGATTTAGATGTAGCTTCTAAACTCCTAACTAGTGGTAGATAAAGTCTACCTCTTTTTCCTCTATAACTTGAACTTGGAAGTTGGGTAAACTAAAAGTTACCTCTAGACGATTCCCTTATTTTATTTCTAGTCATGAAATACAACAAATCCGGTATGAGAACCAAAATATAGAGATGGAGTCACTGACTACTTGAATTTGAGCCTTTTGAAGGCTAGTATAATATGAACAAAATTATCTTCTTAGCATAGAAGTTGAAATATTTGTTGACACTAGCAAGACAGTAGACTTCATTTGTAAGCTTTGAATATAGTCTCACCGGACGTGCCAAAAAATATTATCACAAAATTTTGGACCCTTGTTTAGGTGATGGTACATGACCTAAATAACCTTGTCAAACGTGGAAACAATCTCACATTCTGGGACTTGATCAATGAGATTGAATCTATGGGGAAGGCCGACTTCCTTTACAATTACGATGCACTTAGAATCTAAAAACTTGAAGGGGAAAGGGAAGAAGGATTGCATGAAATGAAATTAGGTGATGCACCAAATTGAATATTTTTTATTTCCTCTTTGCCTCTGACTGCACTTGAATTCAATGAAGATAATATAACTACACTATTTAGAAATACTTATCACCCTAAAACTAATATGAAGGCATAAGATTAAATTAAAACCTACAAGGAATACAATAATTTACTAAATAGGTTTGATAAATCATATGTTGTACAACATAAAGAGCTTAAGATGATAAAATACACGCAAATATGCAGGTAAGAAATAATATTTACACAAATATATGCACTTTAAATAGGTAGAACCAATAATCTTATTAAAATCAGGTAAGGCTATTTACAATCATAGAAGAAAAACTATATCTGCAAGTGAAACAAAGAATATTCTCTTTTAAGAATGTACAAGATTTCCTTTTAAAGAGCAGGCATAAATCTAGATGAGCATCATGGTTCAAAACCCAACTTCGGTCGAGCTATAGAAAGATAAGATCATAAGGAAACCAAATCTACAAGTTAAACATACAGACTTGATAGAAAGGGAAAAACAATAAATAACCCTACAACAAAATGAATGGTTGTCTCTCTGTAAGCACACAATGATTATCCTCCGATGGTATCTAACCTCGACTTAAGGCAATTGTAACCATAATGGATATGGAATGATTGGGTGAATTTGAATGAGGACATATTGGAGCAATGACGCCGCCTAAATATGTTGACAAGGGCATACAAGTCGATGGAAGTAGCTAAAAGTATTAATTTGATTGTCCCTTGTTTATTCCTTATTGACACAACTTCCCCGAAGAGATCCTTGATTTTGGCAGTGCGAAAGTGTCCTCGTCGATCATCAATAGGAGTCCTCCCAATAACCAATTGCCTTTGATGAGTGAAATGACCTGTTGAAAAATACCATCGAACATCGATGAAACCATGGGTGAGCCTCCCCAATGAGATTTATCGGTATAACATACACTATCGACATATTGGATTTTGTCACTTCTGAAAGTATAAGTTACAGCGATGAGAAGACTCATCAGTGTAACATACACTGATGACATTATACACAATCTTATCATTCACCCCGCAACCAATCCTGTCAACATAACATTCGTTGATGAACTTTAGAAAGGTCATTTCAGAAAGACCCATAGATGTCTTTTTGAAACACTTCATTGATCACCTAGATTCCTTAACGCATCAATGTAACTACTAACACTATCAGACGCCAACTTTTCCTCCCTTCTGACAGTTATAGCTATACCGATATACTGCATCGATGAGATGAGAGACCAACTATCCTAAAATCAACACCTTTAGTATAATGAACAATCTATTTGGGATTTTAGTGACACCACAAATTTTTCTTGTCAAAAATCATTCCCTAGCCTTGTTAAAGCACCACAAGATCATATCGGTGGTACATGAGGGATATTACATTGATATGCCTGTGATCTGAAGTAATACATAGGATTTAGCTCTACAAATCTCCTCAACTCAAGCCTTGTGAGGAAATAATGATCTAGGAATATGATGGTGAGAAAAATGATCATCATGAATGAAAGGAAAATAAATGCAATGAAATTATGAGACTTGAAGAAAATATGCAGAAAGAAAAGTCTTTTTAGGATAAACATGTTAACTATCAAATTCAAATGAGATATGAATGCATATAATGTAGCATAGATGTAATGTAAATAGTGACTATCACAATGCATACAAAGTAGATCTATATATGTAATTGCATGGAAAGAGGATCTAACACCAAAATCAAAATGGAAATGTTATAAGTCGGGTTCACCAAAATGTACAATAAAAATAATAATGGTGAGCAATTTTAAGATTGTAGATCACTCACCAAATTTTATATAATTATCCAAAATGATTCAAAGAAAAAGATTAAGATTTGAAGTGCCACCCCCAAATCCTCACACATCGATAGATCTTATCTTGCCAGTTGAATATACAATTATCAATAAAGGGGAAAAGCTTCAATTTAATGACAATAATGATGAGAATCATTTTTTAATATTCACCACCACACAAAATTTTCAATTACTAAAACAATCTGAAAATTGGTTCAGTATGGTACATTCAAGATAGTGCCAAGTATTTTCTAATAGTTGTACACAATCTATGCCTTGAAAATTGATGTAATATTTCCACTCATTTATATTCTTATGACCAAAAAAGTAAGAAACACTTATACATAAGTACTTGTAGAGTTAAAATGGGTTCAACCTTATCTAAACCCAAAAAATATACTTATTGATTTTGAATTAGGTTACATGGGAGCTATGTTTGAAAATTTTCCAAATGTCAATAGTCGGGGGTGTTTTTTCCACTTCTCTCAATGCTTGTGGAGGAAATTTCATGAAGAAGGTCTAAAAAATACATTAAAATGTTGATAAAGTCTTTGCATTTGAGATTAAGAAACTTGTTTCATTAGCTTTTGTGCCTTAGATAGATGTAATTGACGCATTTGGAACACTTCTACATTCTCCTGATTATATAGAGCATGAGGACAATTTGCAAGGCATAATTGATTATTTTGAAGATACATGGATTGGCAGACTAACCATAAGAGGAAACAAATGATCACCCAAGTTTCCAATCACAATGTGGAATTTCTATTCAACTATTCAAGATGATCTTAATTCCCAAAACCAATGATACTATTGAGGGATGGCATAGAGGATTCAATGAATTGCTTCAAACATCACACAACTCAGCTTGGAAACTCATCAAAGCAATAAAAAAAGAATAGGGTCTCCAAGAGAATAAAATAGAGAAATATATGGTTGAATATACTAGAGAAATAAGCAAGAAGAGATACAATGAACTCAAATAAAGACTAAAAAGACTAGTTGATGGTTATGACAAACGTAATATTTTAGATTATATAAGAGGTATCACTCATAATTTGGTATTGTAATTGACAATTTGAATAATAATGTTTTTTAGCAATGCACATGTGATTTGCAAATTTTGTTTTCCTTCCTCTATATTCTTACGAGGACATTCTATCAATGGGTTATTTTGACCACATGTTATTTTGGTTTGGGTTATTATGACATTGCGATAATTTTTCCTTGGGTTATTATGATCGGGTTATTGTGTCCAAGGTAATTTTGGATGGGTTATTATGTCCTATAACCCCCAAAAATCCACGAGGGTCCCTTTTAATAAGTATAAAATATCTAATAGTTATTACAAACTCCTTGATTAATCTGGTCATTTTGTCTTCAAACCTCAACTTCCTTAAGAATTTGAATAGAAAGTTCCAACTCACTATATCACATGCCTTAGATATGTCAAGTTTAAGAGCCATATTTGGGAGGTGGCACCTATCCATAGAATGAATGACTTCATGTGTAGTTACAACAAAATCAAGAATCTACCTTCCAGGGACAAACCCATTTTGGTTGCTATTAATGAAACCATCTAAGAATGGTTTGATTTTGTTAACCAAGACCTTGGAAAAGATTGTATATATAATATTACAAAAATTTATTGGTCTAAAATTTGAAATTATATCTTTGGTAGAAGGACACTAAAGGATATATTTAGTTTCTTTAGTAGTTTACCAGTTCAAATGAATTCTTTTGTGGCCAAAGTAATATCAAATCCCAAAATATAGGATCTATAAATTCTTAGAAAAATTAGGTGGAAATAAATATGTTCCTAGGGCTTTATAAGCCCCCATAAAAAAACACAACATTCTTAACCTCTTTATTTTTTACCAGGGCAAGAATATGAGCATTGTCATCATAATCAAGGGCATTAGCTAGCCATTGTAATAATTGGTCCTCCAACAACTTGTTCATCAATTTGTTATCTTCCTTATGGGCATTGTAAGAATATTTTGATGCCATTAATTACAATTGGGTGTCATCATTGGAACACAATTCAAGTCATCCTTAAGTCTTTAAATTGCATTTATTTTTCTTTTTTTGCTAGCAGACCTATGAAATAATGTTGAATTCCTATCACCCTGTTTCAACCATTGCACCCTAGACTTTTGTTTCTGATAATTTATTCCCTCTTTAGATTTTCCTTTCATTTTACCCTTTAGGGATTCCTACTCCGTATGTGTGGATTCAGAGTAATCTCCATCAAACATCTATTATTGAATAGTTATCAATTTAAGTTCCATCCTTTCACATATTTCTCTAATTATGTCTAGTTTCTAAGAAAATCTATACACGAGAGTCCACTGAATAGGATTGTTCCACTAGTTTTGAATACAATCTCTAAAATTTAAATGCATGGTCCACATATTATTATAATTGAACATAATATGTCCACTTAATGGCCTGTTAGTCCATTCAAAGAGAATAGCATTGTGATCCAACACTGTCTTAAAGAGGCCCCTAAGAGTTGCATTATACCCAATATCCTAGTTAGCAAAAATTAGAAATTTGTCCAATTTAACCTAGAAGAGGTGATCCACCTTCCTATGATTGGACCATGTAAAAAGTTGACCCATCAAATCTATATCAAACAAACTAGTTTTTTTGATAAAGTCCATCAAGTCTCCCATACTATTAGAGTAATCAACCAACTCTCCCATTTTATCTAAGGGAAATAGAGGAGAATTGAAATCTCCTACAACTATCCAATATGAATCCTGATAATTTAGGACCATTGAATAGATCCTCCCAAACCTCCTTGCGCCCTTAAAAGGAGACATGGGTGTAAATATTAACTAGGCACCATGAATCATACAAAGAAGCAAATTTAACTGCCAAGTAGCTAGCTGAAGATTAAATAAGGACCCTCTAACTTTGTAGGATCCTACAAAGTAAAAAATTCACCACGGGCTCTAGTAGCATTACTTATGAAAAAACAAGAGCTAGTCCAAATATGATTTAAAATAGTGTTGATGGTGCTTTCAATCATCTTAACTTCTTGTATGCAACAAAATCTCAATCTTCTTTTAAAAAATACAATTCCTCAAGGTATACTATTTTTGGGAACTATTTAAGCCCCTTATATTCCATGAGAGGAACTTAATTTTTTAATTTTAGTTGTTGAATCTAGGGTCCTTTCTCTTCCATTGGTGATTATCCTTGCTACTTCCTTGTTCCTAGAGAGTTTTTATGACATACATCCATTCTTTAGTTTTGAACCAACATCAATCCTCTTATTCCTACTCTTCCTCTTTTGAGTCATCCATCTCTCATAATCAATTTGAACATAGCCACTTGCAGAAGAACCCCATGAAGAGAAGGTTTTCTTTGGTGGTGGGGAGGGGACTATGGTTTTAGGGAGAGATAATTTATGTGACCCACCATTCCTCACACTTTTTCAACTATTTGGAGTGGTAGGAATAGGAACCTCTTCTGACACTTAACAAGTACTTGGAGTAATAGCATGGGGGATTTCCCCTTCTTCCATTTAGACCTCCCTTTCATAAGTCTTAACACTCCATTCCTCTTGTAGAGTCTTCTTGGGGGTTTCTGTAAGTTTAAAAATCCCTTAAATGAAGGGGTACTCCTCACTCTCTACCTCTGAGACTTCCCCACTAGTCTTCCATTTGTCATTTGCACTCTCAATTGTGGATGATCACTTCCTATAAAGGCTCAAAAACTAGGTATAATTCTGAACTCAGGGATTGGACATCCAACCGATCATCTTATCCTCTTTATAGAAATTCATTTAGTAAGTCAGACTAGGGACGTATCACTTGAAATGGGCCAGCAAGGTATATGCACCAAGTATCATTCAGCCACACATTTATCGTTGCTGCAGGAAAGAAATGCTGAAGGAAAGCTACACTATGATTGTAGGAAAAGAATACTAAAGTAATGCTTAAGCTGAAGTTTGCAGAAAAGTAAGTGCTGGAATAGAAACTACAAAAGTATAACTGTTAATAAGACATGAAGACTCTTACAAACTATGCCATGGTACTTCTGTTGTTCTACGACTTTGGTTGTAGGAGGCATTAGCCGATCTGTAGCTTTGGCTACAAGAGCAGTTTCAACACTTGGCACTTAAAACAACAGAAATGTAGGAAATGATTGTAGCTAATATGAATCTATCTTACTATGGATTTCTCACCAAGTGGGCCCCCTTGGATGAGTATCCTAAATCACAATTATACTCAATTGAATATCAACACTTCATTTTATTGATTGAATATCAAAGTACATAATTCGCATAACATAATGAAACTATCTAAAAATTGTTTCTATAAACTTGACAATGCCCTTCTCTATTGTTCTCACGCAGGAGCAGGGCTTTATTTAAAGGGAAAAACTCCTAACTACTTTCTAACCATGCCATGGAAACATGCAGATCTTTATTATAACATTAATGACTAGAAAGAGGGAAAGCTTTAAAGACTAAACAGATTGAACTTGAAGTGGAGGAGAGAATTGTCATGACAACAAATCCAACTCCCACTCGCGCCTAGATCCTCTCGGAGAAATTAACACGCTGCCTAACTCATCGCTGAAACTACCACCTTATTCCTTCAACTGGCACTGCGTTGAATGTTCTTCCGCTGAAAGCTGCAGGGAGATTGGGTGGAACACTCCATGGATGAATGCACCAGACCTAGTCAAAATAACATTCGCTATTCCAATGCACTATGCCTTTAAAGGTTAGGATAAGATATTTATGACAGTAATTACCAAAACATGCATAATCAATCACATTCACACATGTACTCCACTTATTTGAAACACAACAATATCTTTCAGAACAAGAAATATAGCATTTTATCCAAGCATAGTATATTAAGTATGTTTAAACCATGTAAAATGTCTGTTGGAAGCATGCCATATAGTAGCAGAAAAACATAAGAGTCTTGTGGTAAATGTATCAAAATGCAGCAAAAAGGTATAATAAATATTATCCTAAGGCATTCTAAAGTATGGCATTAATATGCCTCATCAGTGGATGTGCATTTCTCTTTTTGTTCCATAGGTTTTTGTGGGAGAGCTCTACATTATGAGATCAAGTGTCCTAGTTTAGAACACTTTTGGCAATAGATCATTGCATTTTCATACACTAATGCTTGAGTCCATTTGCCCATCTTGAATTGTAGGGTGATAAAATTAGAACGAGTCTTATCAACATCAATATTCACATAGAAATGTGCAAAGAATAACTTGGATTTAGTCTTGGTCACATCATTTGTAGAAACATAATGACCAAACATGCTACTGATCCACGTAAAAATTTGTTTGTCCTAGAACTCAAGTGAGAGTCTCAGAATGCATACCCACACTGACATTGTCGTGTTTAGGTCATAGAAGGATCAAATCTTAGTTTCTACCTACAAAGCGAGAGGTAATATTTCCCATGACCCTAAAAGGATTGCAACCAAATCATCTTCTACTATATATTTAAACAAGAAGAGACCACCTGACATAGCACTTGTTATGACACTTCCCTTCAACTTCCATTTCAATGACACCCATCTCCTCGCCATGTCTATTGTTGGTCTAAAGGAGAAGAACTTCCCAACTAACACAATATTCATTAAAGAAACAATGCGATCCACAATCGAGTTAGGTAACATTAATGCAATGCCTTCCTCCATTTGCAAGCATTCAAGAATTAAATCCTAGTCAATATGTCCTTGCCTCTCATTGACAAGCACATTTTCCACCCATTGGGTTTTGGACTCTCCTTTGAATCCACATGCTCCAACTTTTCAGATCCCACAAGAGTGTTTCTTGTTTTTAAAACTTTTGGGACATTTAACCCCTTCCATCTTTTAAAAGCTCATTGTCCCGAGTAGTGGAGAACGAATCCATCTCGCCTTTAATTTTTGCATTCAATACTTCACAAATTCCATGTTTTATCTTCTAAATAATGTATTTTATAAGAACTTCAATATTATATAAAAGAATGCTCTTTTAGACTTTGCCTTATACATATATAAATATGATTAATATAAATAAAATCTTATATGTTGCAACTATACACATTACTAAGATATATATTTAAATAATTTATATAAAATCTATTAAGATATTCAATCTCAAAATGTCATTTCTATAAGCTCATAAGAAAACATTTCTTAATATATTTTAAAAATATATATTCTAATTAGTATCTACAATAAAAAAGCAATATGTACAACGGTCAATAAAAGGTCAGTATAAAACACAATCACTCTAATATTACTTTTTACTGTAACTGATATAAAGCTGATCTAACGATAAGTTAAAAATTCACAAAAGCACGAAGAGGTAACAGGTAAAAACCCAGTTCAAAAAAGCACAAGGAGGTGAAACATTTGAAAATCATATTTGAAAGCACGAAGGGGTGAAACATATGAAAATCACACATTCTCGTTAAGCATTTGCGTACCGTTTTATTTCTCATTGTTTGATGTTCCTTTTGTTTGGTTGGTAAGCCCGAACTCTTTCATTTGAATTAATTTTAGTTTTCCAGTTCTGTCTAGATGTATGCATACGTTCTTGTAAATCAGAATTCAAGAATTTTGCAGTTTAAATTGTTCCTCAGTTTAAATTGTTCAGGATTTAGACTTGGGTTCTCTGGTATTACCAAGAAAATGTAGGTTATTGAGTGCAGGTTATGCTTAAATTCTGAAGCGTGGATTTAGACTTGGGAACTCTGGAATTTTTATCACCGATTGAATTATTTCGGACTTTCCAATAATTTTCTACTAGATTTACAGTTTCCAGAAATAGTGTACTCTTCTCATGGTTTTGGCTATGTGCCCATCTCTGCAGGTGCTCTAAGCTTCTGGACATGTGGTACCGGTAAATAAGGTATTTTATTTTAGACTTGGGTTCTCTGGAATTAATTACCGGTTGAATTATTTCAGAATTTCCAATGTTTTTCTTGTAGATTTACAGGAGCCAGAAATACTGTGCTCTTCTAATGTTTTTGGCTATGTGCCCATCTTTTCAGGTGCTGTAAGCTTCTGGACATGTGGTACCGGTAGTGGGCTCTCTTGAATTTCTCATTTGTTTTTTTTGAATTTCACTTGATTGGTTGACCAGTCACTTGATTTGAAATGAGTCATCCACAATTTTCCGGTTCTTGATTTGATGTATCTTTCCCTTCTCATATTTATGTGTCTATCCCTTCAGCTTTGTGCATTCCCACCAAACTTTCCTTGGTAAATTAGCTAAATGGTCCACTAACATGCATGATTACAAGTAATGACCAGAAGGGGATAACCCAAAACCATAGTGTCAATTACTTGCATCCTACTAGGATATGTAAGACACTTCATCATGGCTTGCTTGGTTGAAACCTTTAAAGATGGGGAGAAGTTATATTTTCTATTGGATTTACAAGAATCTATCTACTTTTTGTTAGGAAAGAAGGGTTGGGTTGTATTTTCAGTGTGGGAAAAAGAACAAAAATCCTTTTTCACACATTGCTTGGAACGGTTTTTAGCTTCTATTTATTTTGAATAGAGATATGATAAATGGGGCCTATCTTTGTTATTGTTAGATTACATACCATCTTAAAAGCTATATTTCACCAAGTCCTCTTTTCGGGAAGGGAAGTGGATATACTTCTTTTTAATGTTTGATATGCTAAGGGACCTGCTTAGTCTGGATCTCAATATCCTATTGAAATTGTGTTGATTTCTAAATTGTAGGAACAAAGTGGAAATATTCTTGGGTTCGGTCGATGATTTTGATTTCAAATCCTATTCAGAAAGACAAACAAGCAACATTCACTATTTCTGCCATTTCTAGTGAGTAATACTGGTTCTCTCTGAATGCACTATTAATAATAATAAGTATAACAGAGTTATAATGGTTCTCCAACTATTTAGTGTAAGATTTCATTTTTTAATATAAACTTATGTGTTGTAAGATTGATTGTTTTTCTATTATAGAGTTCACCTTTTCTGTTATACAGAGAGATATTAGAGGTTTAACAAGCATAATATGTTCTAGACTTTTGGAGGATTAAAAACACATTAAAATGTTTAAATACCTGGATGCTTACCTTTTACTACATATATATTGCAAATATAGATTCTAAAATAGTTTAACAGAACAATAGACATTGTAATGCATTTTAAAACTAGAGAAGTTCACATTCAGCATATTCAAAGTAAGTGGTAACAGTTGCAGTTTTCTTTTTTACACAGTTCATACATTATGTGCCACTTGATCATTAACTTCTATGTTTTAATTTTTTCTCTGCAAGAAACTGGGAAAGACTAGTTTTCTTGTGCCATAGGATTTTTTTTTCAAGTTGTTGAATTCTTGAAAGATCACACAGATTTGAGATTTAATGAACTACCTTAAATGAAACTTTATAGACAAAGGTCATTACTAGAGGATCACTTCTTATCATTTGAAACATCATATAGCTTAGCAAATACATTGCAACCATATCAATAAGTTCAAGCATTGAAAAGCATGATGGCAACATAAATCTGTTTGAGTTTAATTTGCTGGTTTAAACATAAATGTTTAGGTCTCTAGTCCCTAGTATGTTGATTTATCTGATTAATCACAGATGTATTGAAGAGAATAAGAGATTCATAGAATGATATTGCACTTAACATTTTGTTAAATACATCCATCCTACAGTTATGCTTTTGTTGCTTCACTTGATGTTGCTAGTTTACAGTATGAGATTAAAGGTACTTTCTGAATTCCTATGCCCCAGTAGATGGGCAGAGTTAATATAACATGTGCACTCATAAGTGGGCCTAGAATGCTAAGATCTACAAAGATTCCCCAATTCAATAAGGAAATACATGTTATCCAATCAAGTCATCCTTCCAAGACAGCTTATTCTATCTATATAAGCATCCCTAGTTATATAGACTGAATAAAGTAGCTCTTTTCATCTTGGAGTTTTCCTCATATTGGGTTTTCTCTTAGCTAAATGTAGTGTCATATGCATAGCTCCATTGTTACAAAGTCTTTTACAATCATCTATTTTTCTCAGTTCTTGGACATTGATGATATGTGTTATGTGGATATTTTTTGTGATTTTTATGTTAACAATACTGTAGAATCATAGATCACAGTTTTTGGCATATATAGTTTCAACACCAAAAATTTCACCTTTTTAACAATTTGTAGAATTCAGTACTAGCAGCTGTAGTTACATGGATTTAATAGATGGGAGCATGTGCATTGGCATAGGAAAGTATACGCTAATGATTTTTAGTACTCCAGTCATCTATTTTAGCCATTTCCATATTTGAGTCAGCCATGAGGATGTAGATGGCAGCACGCAGCTAAATACTAGTTTTAACATTTCTGTGTTGAATTTCAATAGTTTTTTTCAATATATCAGCAGTAGAATTTATTAGTGTGTTGAAAACTTGTATCAGCCATAGATTGGGCAATTATGGATCGGATTGGTAGCAAACTTCTTTTCCAGGTCTTATGGAATGTCGAGTAAAATTAGCTATGGTTAGAGGTGACAAGAAGGCAGACTTGAAGGATAAACAGTTTAAGAGAAGAACCAAATGCTGCAAAAATAGGTTGAGAGTTGGGAAGGAAAGAATTGAGTTTGGCATTAAAAATGAGTTCCTCATTGGTGTCATGGGAGGGACGGATATATATAAACCCCGCTTGCTGTGCTTGTGTAAAACTATCTCCAAAATCTGGGGTCATATACAAGCAGGCTTCTTCAAGTTAGGGAAAGATTGCAATAAGAGATGATTATAAAAGAGGAAGATTTGATCAAACTCCAAGAAGATTGAGAAACAAAAAGGAAGAAAGAGTACTCTGCTGACGACAGGAATCATAACTCAATATAAGTTGCCCAAATAATGGGGGACAGTGTGTTAAGTCCGTCAATATTTTGGTCTTTACAAATTGAATCATCATTTGCTAATTTTGGACCACACAACTTAGGAATTGGTTCTAATTTGAGAAAGGAGTTAGGATATGAAGATAGTTTTCTTATGTCACAACCAAGTGAAACAGTAGTCGTATCTGAAGCCAACAAGAGGAAATAACAGTCCCTGAATTGGTCAAGATGGCTAAGGACTTGGTAAGAATGGAAAACGAATTGATAATTACATTACGGTTGAAACCAAGCCATACAATGTTAAGTCTAAAATATTTTGGTCTAATCACGGGAGTTGTAGAAAGATTGTGCAACCAAAGTGCTAATGTCTTCAAAGACAAGACCAAATCACCATGGCATTGTGATAAGCACAAGGGGGGTAGTTGAGCACTTAAGACAAGATAAGATAAATTTATTAATGTCTAACAGAAGACCGCAAAACGGGTCCAAGGGACTGCCAAAAATAAGACAGGGGACCGCCAAAAATATGACAGGGGACGAGCCCATACCAAGGACACCAAACGGTGCCCAAAGAAAAGCAACAAAACAACAGGAACAAAAAAAACCGAATGAGGAAAAGAGAGAGAGAGGAAGAGGGGAGGGGGGTCCCGACTGGGAGAACCCCAATCCCTACTACAAAATCTGCTCTACTGAGAAGAACCTTAAGGCAGAAAGGTAATCAATACAACTAGCAGGAGGCCCGTATTTCTTCTGACGCTTCTTGGAGGGGTAGGAAAATCGCTGCTAAAGAGAACTCCTCTTGGAGACCACAAGCTGATGATGGCTAGAGGGGAACCAAGCTGGCGCTTGGTGCCACACACTGAGTAAATCCTGGAGAAGGGGGTGATAAGATGACATAATTGTGTAGCGTCTTGGTGCTGATGCTGAAATGAGAGGTCTCAGAGCTTGACGACCTCTTGAATATAAATAGTAAGGCACCTCTAGTCTGTGTATCTGAAAAATGTGGAGAGGGACTTAGCTCCCCTGAAAAGGCAGTAGAATTTTCCTTTGATCTCATAGTATATAGGACGATGAAAAATGAAATGCTCCTTAATCTCAATCTCCCCCATACTACATAACTGACAAATCTTGCTCTCTCTAGCCATTTGATGATTAGTCTCGATGCAGAGACGATGAGAACCTACCTTGAAGAAACCAAGGGGGATCTGGAGAGAATGTGCCTATTGGTGGGATAGGTAAGAAGGATGAACAATGAGTCCATCCCCCAGCTCCAGAAAGTGCTCAACATAGAATCCCATCTTTGGGTGAAGATCCCTGTGGGAGTTAACCCAAGTTGTGTGGATGAACTACCTGTAAATATTTGTTCTAGCACCCTTGTTCAGGTCCTGTCTAGACGGGGGGAGATAGTGAGGAGCATCTAGAGAGTTGTGGAAGGGAGGGAGACGATTCATCTCAATCCCAATAGACCCAAGAAGAGCCAAGACCTCGATAAACCAACCATGGGCCCAACTTGAAGAAACTAGAGCAACAATTGACTCAGAAGAGCAATAAGCGAGGTAGGGGTATTTGTGGTGTCCCTCCCCATAGTCAATGAAACCCCACAGGTGATGCAAACAAAGTAGCCAAACAAAAATATGCAGCCTCTCTAAGATCAATTGGTTAAATGGGAAAATCTCATGAAATTTCTTCTAGTTTGGCCAAGAATTATTTGTTGCAATAGTATGGATTTGAATTGACTTTGGATATGTCATGCATGACAAGTGACTTCATAAATGGTGTCATTACCTTATTTTGTATTCAAGTTTAATGTCCACCCTTTTTATTGTTCCTAGACTATATTCCATCACTTCCAAGATATAGTGGATAGCATCATCATCAATCAAAGACCTTTCTACACTAACACACAAGGGCTTGTACATTAATAGTGGAAATTGTAACTAGATATGCATAGGCATCTTTTGATCCTGTAGAAATAGAGCCTCATCTTATTCCATTGGCAGTGGATGGTTCTCAACCATGGGTAAGAGTGAGGGGCTCGAAGACACTTATATAAACCTTGTGTGTTTGTATATTTATGAATTAAGGTTGGACCCATCTGCTTGTCACTATTAGTCATAGGGTGATTGAAACTTGAATGCATCCTACCTTATGAGAGATGGTACTCCTTTGGGAGTTTGTGCTAATCATAACTTTTTTCTTGTTATGTGATCTTAACAAGCATGCAAGATGATATGTTACTATTATCAATTATATGACTGCACCCTACAAAGAGTGAACTGCTTACTCTCTCCTAAATTGATAGCATGGAAACATTGTGAGACTTGTGGGTTGCCTGAAGATCAGGATGAATCTCTAGAGAGGGTTGGGTTCCCCTCTCACTTAAACTAGTCTAACCTTCTATTGCTTCTCAGAGAAAAGGGGTAGAAAATAACATTTGAAATGAAATCTAGAAGCTAAGGAGGTGATATACCAAATGTTCTTGACCTGTGCTGCTTTTTTGGCATACACAATATGTTCAATGAATAGACTAAACAATGCATAACTCATGTTTTTGTCATATTTGTGCATGAATGCTTCATGGGGAAGTTGTAGATCAATATTCTTAAAATTGTTTAGCATATATCTTCTGTTGTGACTATCATTTATCTTTCTCTTGTTACATTCATCTATTTGGATCATTATATATCTATCCAATTGTTTGTGGAGATGGAAACACCAAAATGAGAGTTCGACCATGGAAAACCTCCTATCACAACCACCCCGACATTTGTTTCCTTAAATATGTGTAGGTATAATGAAGGAAAGCTTGGACGTGTTGGAGGCTTCATTAGTTGGACCCTTGTGAGTATTTCTTCTTTCCCCTTCTTTTCAATTACTTCCCTATTGCTTTATGTTTCTATCTTTATTTTAGTCTATATTATTTGTTTTCACAACGAAGAGCTGTAAAAGCAAATAGCATGACCTACAACCTGCATAAAATTTACATATTTCTGCATAAAGGTGCTTGGAATGAGACAGAGCCTATGCTATCACAAAACCGCATCAATATTTTAGTTACACACAAAATATAGATTTAAGAAGAAAAAATGTTCGTTTTATTGATAAAAAGGTACTTTTATGGCTACATACAAGTCTGTTTTACAGTTCTTTCTGAGAAAAGTTGAGTTGAAAGTGTTTGATAGCTCCTAATATTGATTTATGATCAAGTTCTATCTTCTAATACAATGTTGTTTTGCCTAAGTAGGCATATCTCCTGCATAACTAACCCAAAGAAGTAAATATAGGACACGTGTCAGATAATAAATGAAGCTTTCCTTGAAATTTGCAAACTTCGTTGGGTGCTGAAAAGGTCAACCTACTTTTTTGACTATTGAAACTCCACCGAGTAGGTGTTATTGAAAAGAATCTCGACCTTTTCAATATGTTTTTCCTATGTCAGCTCCTAAAAAGACTCCAAGATGCTACCTCCACTCTCCTAGATGCTTCAAACTGTTGAAAATTGTCTGGTACATGTGTCATTGATTGATATCTGCCTCTTGACTGCTCATTGTTTCCTTAATATAGCCACTTGCGTGCCTATAGGGCATGTTCCTGCTGAGTTTAAGGTGAGCTAGGTCTCTTTGAGGGCATAGAAAAAGGTCTTCTTTAAGTCTTAATAAACCACCTCACTTCTTCAGTTAAGTCTTTCCTATATCGAACACTTAATGATACTTCATTTTCTACCGGTCTGGCAATTTTTTTCAACTTCTGATGGGACAGAGACTCTTTGCGGCTTCTTTACAAATTCAATGTTGCAAGCTAACTTTCTTTTTGTAACCCTCAACCCAGCATTCTGTGGGGGAAAAGATGCAGACATATTACCATGTTACCTGGCATGCATGAAGCTTATGAAGCTTATGTTCTTTCTTTGCCAATACAAAGTACTTCAATACCCAAACCTACTGTATGGGATGATGCATTACACAACTTTCTCTCTGGGACCCACTAGCTCTTCAAAGCCCAACTTAGGAGGGTATTCACATGACATGTTGATCTTTTCATGTATGGTTTATCTTTGAAAGACTGTCCCTCATTCAATTTTACTGTGTAAGGCTGTCATGTGTGCTTTAGAAAAGTTTCATCAACATTCGACTCCCTTTCTCTTTTAATTTGTCAAGACTGGCTTGTAGATCTCTGTCCTATTCATCGACTCATTTTATTCTTCATGACTGTCCTATTGACTACAATCATTATAGAATGTGACAACTTTAAAACTGCCATTTGTGATTTCTTAAGGATTGTGTACTGATTTCTTATTGACTGCTCATTATTATCAACATCTATGTTATCACCAAACCCACACTCTTGCTAGTCATTACTTTCTTTGGTGTCTTTATCATTCTTAACTAAGACAGGGCTACTGAGTCAACCTCAGGCAAGGAGACATGAGATGAAATCTCTCATAAGGCAAAATGGCAAGATCTCAATGTTATCACTGTCATGCACAAGCTCTCTTCCTATTCTTCTAGTCTTCATGGACAGTATTATAACTGTTATCACCAATACTCTTTTGAACAGTCACATTTTTCATATGCTTGGTCTATGTGAGTCCATGATTAGTTTTAGCACATAATGCCACTGTATATTGGCCTTTTTGGATTGAATATTGTCTCTGTGAGTCTGTGACTAGTTTTAGCACATAATTCCACTGTAATTGCCTTTTTGAGCTGTATATTAATGACTGTCCCTGCATACTCTGTGGTTCCAAAGTTATATGCATGACCCTTACAAGACAGCTCTCAGACTTTTTTCCATGCATTTCATATCCTAACATCATCACATCTCTATCATGACTGCCATGGATAAACTTCTAGCAGATTTTATGGACTCTATCTTCTGTTCCTGTTCTTTAATCCTTTTGACCGTACTATGGCAATCCTGTCATCTTCATTTCTATCACTTTCCATTTTGTCTATTGTCAATCACTGTATAATGTTGAGGACGTGAAAATGATGGACCCTAAACAGTTATATACATGGGATACAGGGTTTCCTAGTTCAGTATCTCTGGAGATAGACATAAAAATAGAATGTACATATTCTTCATAAGCATTATTACTTATGACATCTGCTATCAAACATGCAAGGACTCTGTTGCACTTGGCATGGAGTCAACGTCTATGATGTTTGTAGTTCTTTTTACAAAATCATCAGAGACTTCCACTGAACTGGAATGTGCATATCTGTCATTAACAGTGTCACTCGGATGGTGTGAATTGTTATTCACCTTAAACACCGAGGAAGTAACATTGGTAGTGTGCAACGACTCTTCTTTCAAACAGTCAACAGCTGTGCCTCTTGTTTTTTGCACACTTTCATTCAACATATGAAGAATGTCCTCTTTTGGCATGGTTACATATTTAATATAAACAACACCTAGTTTTCCTTTTCTTGCATAACCATCAATGAGGCTGGTATAAGTAACATTATTTGGTATCAAACCCCTGGAAAGCATTTGACTAAAGATCATATCTGCTTCATTCCTAATTCTTGTCTTATAATTATTAATAATTATATAATAATACATTGTAAGGGTACCAGATGATAAATGTTTACCCAACATTCCTTGAACATTTTATTGGCCTCATGAATCTTGCTGGCTTTGTGAAGGTGATGGATGACAATATCATATATAAATACATCTGAATCAATTCCTGTCTTAGTCATGTCACCTGAAAGGTTGGCAACATAATCCTTATCACCTTCCATGCAATAATCACTAATAAGAGTGGTATATACTTTATGTAATAACATTGGGCTTCACAGTTCTTTTCTAGCATTCTCAATTTCTGTAGTAAGTTGTTGAAAAGCTAGTTCAAGATAAGAAATGTTATGTTTTCTTTTGTTTCAGATGTACCAACTATTGCCAATATTGATATGCATTTATGAAGTTCAACATTCAGACCTGCTACTGCCACTTTTGCAAGTCTTCTTTTATTGCCTTCTGCATGCTTTAGCTGCTGCTTGGATTTTTTAAGATTTGTCAAAACAAGCCTGCCAGAATAGTTTCATGTTTCTATACTTACTTTCTTGTCACTGCTCTGCAACTTATCTCATGTTTGTCCTTCAAAACCACTACCAGCACTCTCAAGAAGATTTTGGACATTGACTTTTACACCATCAACTTCTGATGCTACAAGGGAGCCGTGTAAGTCACTGTAGAAGTGGAACTCTCTTTCAAGATTCAAAAGGCCAAGTCATTGAACAGAAAGGCTATCTCTTTCTGGAGTAGATGATGGTACTGCTTTGTAGAATTATAGCTTTTCATTTCAGCAATTCCAGATTGAACTCCTCCATAGTATCTTGCGATAGCAGGCCACACATATACATACATCAAACTGTACTTTTCTTTGGCTATCCATCCCTTCTAAATCTTCTTCAAGAATGGGATTGTTTTTATCTCCACCCTTCTTCATTTGCATGGCTTTTAGTCAGTCTTTCTTTTCTTTACTCCCTAATGTAATATTTTTAAGAACTTCAATTTGATTGAAAGACATCTCTCTTGCCTTTACACTTTCACAAGATTCCCTTTAGGTCTCTTGGTTTACTATCTTCTTCACGGGGGTCATGTTCTGCCCTATAACTGTGTATACCCTGTTGTATTGGTCTTCTTTTGGATTGAATGCACTTTCTATCTCTCCCAGCTTGCAATAACCATCTATAAGTAGGCCATAAGTCACACAATCTGGAACTAGATTCCTTGCCTTCATTTCCAGCAAAACAAATTCTTCTTTTTCCAAACAGCTTCTTCTGCAATACCCTTTGGATCATAGTTATAAGACTTGGACTTGCCTCGGACTCGACAAGCTAGATTCAGGCTCAGACTCATTGTCTGGACTTGGCAAATTGAAAAACCCAAGAATTTTGAAGATTTTTAAGGATTTAAATTTTTTTTCATGCATCATTCAATCAATTAACATCGAAGACACAATAATTAAGATAAATAGAAGCTACGTTGCACACATACACAAGTTTACATTGATCACATAAGTATAAATACAAATTTATGAAGGAAATAAGTTAACTGTTAAACTAGTTACTAAATAACACATTAGAAATCTGAAATATAAATAGCGTTACTGATAAAAGTCTACAACATTGTATGAAATCCATGGAATCAAAAGTTCAAAACATATATCAAAATAAAAGCTAGAGCCTAGAAGACTAAGGCCCTATGTCTTCCTACGTGTACGCCTAAGATAGGTCATGGAAGATTCTGCAACCATCTTCTATCCCTGTGTCTAAGGCTCAACCTCAGTGGCATCCTCATCATCCTCATCATCCTCCTCATCATCCTCAGATCCCTCACTCTCAGCCTCAAGGTCCTCCACTGGGTCTCCTCGCGCTCTAGCCTCCTCATGTGCCATTGCTACTGCCTCTGCCTCTCAATCCACCTGATCAACCCTTTCTATGTCTTCATCATTAAAGACAAGATCATCAATCTCAGTGTTCTACACTGCCAGTGGATCAACCTCCTCTAAAATGATAGGAGTTGTGTTGGTGCCCAAGATCTATCTATGAGGAAGGTGAAGGTTGCAATGCACAAACACAAGATCATTCATCCTTTTCACTACCAACCTATTGCGCTTCTTCGAGTGTATATGATTGATCATACTCCAATCGCATTCGCATCCTGAAGCAGTGCATGGATGGCTCAAGATATGAACTGCAATCCTCTGTAAATTTGGCACTGTTTTACCAAACATCTCCCACCATGCATTTGAAACAAGAAATTTTAAAAATAATTGTTTTTTTCTTTTGACTTTATGTTGGATGTGGTAGAGTCCATATGATGGGACTCGTCAAGTCCACCGAGTCTGTGGACTCTGCAAGTCCTGCAGGACTCAGTCAGGACTCAATCGAGTCAGCTTGCTGAGCCAAAAAGACTCTGCAAGCCTGACTCGGCTCGGGACTCGTCAAGTCTTGCTAGGACTCGCAGAGTCTTGTAACTATGCTTTGGAGATTGCATGACCAATGTTCTGTTAAAAGGAGATTGTACTGTGCTCTTTTAAGACTGAAACATATGTTATCAATGACTAGGCGTATCAAGCAGTAAACCCTTATATCCTCAATTCCATTCATAGGATGTTGAGACATTAAAGAAACCATGAAGGTTGTTTGAAGTATGAAAGTACATATCTGATTTATTTTAATTTTCTAAACCAAAATTTAGTCTACCTAAGAAGTCTTAAGTAATCCCCTCCATCAAGAGCATGTGACAGTGCCTGAATATTTGGCAAGAATAATTCTTCTCTTTTCTCATTGCTTTTTGTGCCTTGTGGAGCCATTGAGTAAGCATGTAGTGATATGTATGCCAAAGATCTCAAAACCCTCAAATACCATTAGCATCTAAACCATTGGAGCCCATCCATATAGACCTATGTGAACCAATCAGAGAAAATAATATGCAAGGTGAAAGTTACTTAATGTTGTTGATTGATGATATTTCTAGGTTTACTTGGGTGACCTTTTTAAAAGAAAATTATGAAGCCCTTGAGAAGTTTAAGATCTTTAAGGCATTAGTTGAAACTGGAATAAGATTGAAAATTAAATGTCAAAGATCAGATAGAGGTGGTGAATTCACCTCAAATGAGTTTGAGGAGTACTACGAAATACATGGGATGAAGAGACTCTCTTTGGTTGCAAGAATGCAACAAAAAAATGGAGTTGTGGAGAGAAAAAATAGAATAGTGTAAGAGATGGCAAAAACCATGCTTGATGAATCCAAGTTATTAGACTCATTCCGTAGTGAGGCAACTCATACATCAATTTATATCTAAATCAAGCACAAATTAGAGTCAATCATAACAAGACTCCATATGAGCTTTGGAAAGGTAGTCCTGCAATAGTTAAGTACTTCAAAGTATTTGGTAGCAAATGCTATATAAGGAATGGTGAAGAAAATTTAGGCAGGTTTGATGCTAGATCTAATGAAGGGATATTTCTTGGCTATTTGTCAAGGAGCAAAGCTTACATATGATATAATAAAAAACTCCACAAAATTATTGAGAGTGCAGATGTTTGTGTAGATGATGACATGCGTCAAGGAGAAATAACTCAAGAAGTTGATTATCAAGAAGAAGAAAGTTGCAAAGAAGAAGAGGAAGAAGTTGAACACAAGGAATGTAATCAAAGAAACTCTACGACACCAGAAAAGGTACCTAAAACACCATCAAGATTTGTTTAGAAGCATTATCCAAAAGACTTATTGGAGGCAAAGCCATAAAAATCCAAACAATGAGAAGACTGGTCACTACATTAGGACATGGAAATGTCTTTACTTTCTAAAGTTGAACCCAAAGACTTTATGAATGTTAGCAAAGACACACATTGGTTTAGTGACATGGAAGAGGAATTGAGTCAAATAGAGAAAAATAAAACATAGGAACTTGTCCCAAGATTCAAGGATAAAAATGTAATTGGTACCAAATAAGTGGCCAAGTTGTAAAAAATAAGGGAAGTTTGGTGTGTAAAGGTTATGTTTTAGTAGGAGTTGGTTTTGAAGAATGTTTGCCCCAGTTGCACGATTAGAGGCCACGAGGATGTTCTTAGTATTTGCTTACTTCAAATTTCAAAGTCTACCAAATGGATGTTAAAACAACATTTTTGAATGGACATCTAGAATAAGAGGTATACATTGAACAACTCGAAGGAATTATCTTGTTAGAAAACAATGACTATATGTAGACTCAAGAAAGATCTTTATGGGTTAAAACAAGCCCCCAAGGATTGGTACTCTAGATTGGACAAGTACATACAAGAATAGGGGTTCAAAAGAGGTTGTAGATAGCAATCTATATTTTAAAAATTGAATATGGTCATCAATTGATTGTTGTAGTATATGTCGACGATATTATCTTTGGAGGAAGAAATAATAAAATGTGTTAAGATTTCGCTTTGAAAATGCAATAAGAATTTGAAATGTCCATACTAGGTGATTTTTTTTTCTTCCTCAGACTACAAATTACTCAATTCGATAAAGGAATTTACATTTCGTAGACTAAGTATGTGAAAGAAATGTTGAAGAAGTTTAGTGTGATGTCCCCTTTTTGAAAGATAATTTAATAAATATTATTAAAATATAAAAATGCATATATAAATTACAAGAGGCAAAATTGTAAAAAAATATTTTTCCTTTCTAAAATAGGATTTAAAATAGTAAATAATAATTAAAATATAAAAAAATCTAAATTAAAATATAAAAGAATTATAAATAAAATATAAATTAAAATATAAAAAATTAAATTCTAAAATATAATAAAAAAATTAAAAAATTAAATTAAGTTTAATTAATGGTCAAAAGGAATGAAATGAAAAGATGTCTCCCTCAAACATGAGATATAAAAGGGAGAATGGAATTTCATTTGGAAGGGGGGAGAAAAGAGAAAATAAAGTACATATATAAAGAGAAAGTAGCATATAAAGAAATATTAATTAATTATTGACAAAAAGATATGTCTCTTCCCAAGAAGATGCAACCACTCAATACCAAGGATATTCAATGAGGATTGAAATCATTCCCAAAGGCATGAAGTAGAAGTATATATATTTGGATGATCTTCATGGAACGAATAAGAATTGAACAAGAGATTATAATATTATAATAAATATATGTATAGTAAAGAAGTAAGGGCTAGGTTCAATATAGCATTTACAATTTGTATTAGGAGTAAAGTAACTATATCTTAATCTAACTTAAGTAAAGAATTACATAGTAATATATGATTATACATGTTAAAAAAACAATCTCTAGTAGAGGACATTACATTTAGAATGGAGGATTGCAATCCTGTGAGTACACCAATGGTCACAAGATGTAAGTTCAGAAAAGATGATGAATCTCCTGAGATAAACCAAATTCTCTACATATCAATGATTGGAAGTTTGCTTTATGTGACAACTTCAAGGCCTGACAATATGCAGGCAGCTAGGATGGTATCAAGGTTTTGGGTTGCTCCTAAAGAAGCACATGTGTAGGTATTCATATATTTAAAAGGCACCTTGGATTTTGGTCTATGGTACCCAAGAGGAAGTTGGAAGTTATGTAAACTCACGTCATCCATGAGATCTATCATCTCAATAGCTATAAGATAACTTTCAATCTAATTGAGAATTCGTTAGAGTGAGACAATGGATGTCTTTATTATAATGTTTTCTCTCATTTTACATCATGTCCATCCTCAGAATATTAACAATTACGCCATTATCAAGGTTAATGATGAATTTATTAGGAAGTTACCCTGTGAAGTAAATAAAAAATTGGTATAAAATTTGCCTACCATATATAACTGTGCGCACTTATATTTACTTTAATGCAATTCTAGTGTTCCCACTGCCTCAAGAAATGAAATTGGAGAATTAACAAAAATATCATTAGCATTTCAATACCTTAATTGAAATGATTTCAACTCAATAGCCTTGAATATCCCTTTATGCTTTGACCAGTGGTAATCTCTAATGATGTTACTATTTTTTAAGAAATTAATCTGATTTTTATATTTAAAACCCTTTGAGATGGGATAGACAAGATTCCAACTTATTCGTATTCAAGATAATCCTTTTTATTTTCTCTACAATGTTAAAATAAACCTTTGTAGGATTTTTTGGAACAATGAGGCCCTTTCGTACTTGTTGGTTGACTTGTGACTATTTTGTACTTGATTACCTTTTCCAACTATTGGATTTGCTTGTACTTAGAATTCTCACTGCTTTACTTTTATTGATAGGTTCTTTATGTGCTTGGAAGGTTATTGATAGATTCTTGATGTGCCTGATCAATCATGGTGGTTGGCCTATTTTCCATTACTCTCTTTTTTGATCTAGTGTTGTGTGCCATGACACTTATGCCTTTTCCAAGTGTTTTAGCCTGGTTCAAACCATAGAAATTAGCTTCTTACCAATTTGTTAATGTAGATTCACCTTGTGCATGCTCTTCCCTTCCCATGACTTCTTGAGTTGATTCAACTTGTTGTCCTGAAAGTGTAAGTGGATTTTGAACCATGAGAGTTTGGTTGAATGTTCCATTTTGATATGAATCTTTACTATGGGGTTGACTGCATAATAAACGAAACTCATGCTCTTGTGCCAAGTTGTTTTTATTAGGTACACGGGCTTTTGAAATGCTTGCATGTGTTGGGTTTATGGTACTCAAGGGCTTAGCATACAACTGATCTTGGCTCTGCCTATTAACTTGGTAGGGCTCTCTATCAGTTTGATAGGTCTAATTTACGTCTAATATAGCCTATTGAGTTGTGCTTGCTTCCTTTTTAAGTCAAACAACTCTTTACCAAAACTTTGTAGCAAGTTTTTAACCTCATGGAGCTCATTGGAAAGAGTGGCAAGAGGAGCTGGTTTGGTGGTGGTTGTAGAAATGGGTGCCAAACTTGGATGGAATGTTATAATCTCAAGGAAAAGGGTGTTGGAAGCCCAAGAGCTATTTTTCTAGCTTGTATTAGGTTGTTTTCAACTTTAATGGCTATGACATATGCTTTAAGTCATTTCCTCCTATAGACTATATCATCACAACAACATCACTCTTCAAAGATTTCAAATAATAAAGGAATGCAATATTCAGAGAAGGTTTTCCTAAAGCTGAGATAGATCATATCTTAAGTCTTTTGAAATTGAAATTTAAAGATAGGTGATGATTCATATCCTCAAATTATTGGCAAAATTTATCTTCTAGTTCATCCCAATTATGAATAGAAGCAAATTGTAGTCCCCTTTACCATTGGAGTCCTTTTCCCTTCAAGGAAGCAACAAGAAGTATCACATCCATATTACCTTGAGAGGTATTATGCACTAAACAAATATTTGGGATGAGAAATTGAAAAACTACCCTTGCCCCCCAAGTGTAGTGACAAGAATAAGAATGAGGACTACTGTGTTGCTTGCAAAGTGTGATTGAACCTAAAATTGTACCACCATGAACGAAAATGAGCTCCCAATGTCACATAGTATGGAGCAACATAATAGGAAGTCAAATTTTATTCGAAGCAATCATAATTGAATATCAACTCATTGCAACATGTTATGTGAATGATTTCATAATCAATGATTTTCTAAATTTTGTAATGCAAAGCTCGATATTCATTAGTAGAGTGGTCATGGTATTGATGATACATACAAAAAGGAAGATTCACAAGGTTTTGACCATGCTTCTTCTTTCATTTGGGTCGAGTAATGTCGCGCAACACATCAACACCATGTTCATTAATTTGAGTCATCCTCCTCCCCTTCAATCAGGGAGATTGCCTCATTATCCAAGCATTCTTGATCCATCAATTATTTGAACTTTGCCAAATCATTGTCAAGTTTTTCCATTTGGTTAGGAGATACTATTGTTTCTCAATAATGTTAAGTATTTCATGGGTAGGAATAGAGGTTTCACGTAGATTCCCATGGAAAATGCTAGATGAATCGACATCTGTATCTTCTAAGGAAAGCATAAGCCTATATCTTCTCATGAAGATACTAGATGTGGGAATGGAGGTCATAAAACTCATGCACAAACCTAGAGAGGAAGGAAATGTCTAAACATTGCAAATCTTTAACAAATTGATCATTTAAACAGTCCATGAAGTAAAATTTGGATCTATTAATGCATGAAATGTAAATATATGTTAATGAAATACATACAAATCAGGTCTATAAATCCAAATAAGAATGAAGCTAAATGTAAGATACATTGGGTTTTCTAAAATATAATGTTGGCAAACTAAGATTTCTAAATGCATTTAAATCCAAAAGAAGTAAAATGTAAGACAAGTCGTGCTCACCAAAATCTAATGTTGGTGAACTAGGATCCCTTAACGGGTGAAATGTAATAATATAAATGATATGGATTTGCAAATATGAATGTATACAAATTAGATCTAGACATCCAAATCTGAATTAAGCAAGATGTAGGCCACTTTAGGTTCACCAAAATGTAATGCAGGGGGGTGGGGAATAGGGTTCACTCGCTTATGCATACAAACTAGGACTCTTAGAACTGTCTCTCTTATCACATTATACTGGAAGGAAAATGATCCACTTAGTTGAAGGATTCTTGGGCACAAGGTGAATTCAATAATCCTTTATCAAGAGTTGAAAGATGACTATGCAATTTTGGGAAATGAATAAAGAAACTAGGTTAAATAAGGTAAAAATATGACTTTCGGTATACATAGGCATACAAAAAACTAACAGATGAATTCTGGTAACAGATCTAGAAAGCATAGACTGCAACTGACCTACAATATAAGTTTTAGGAAAAAGTTGTGAGAGACAACTGGTTAGGGCAACTTGCTCTTGAGTGTGAGTTAGCTAGGGTGACTTGCTCCATGCTCTTTCTAAAGAAATGACTTTCTAAATGTAGATCTCAAACTTCCCAATCTATAACTTTTTCAGTGTGTTTGCCACCTATTCCTACACACAAAAATGAAGGAAAATGTTGCGTAGAACAGGGTTTTCCTAAATCAAACCTTGGTTTAAGAATTAACCTTGAAATTGAAATGGAAATAAAAGCTTATTAATATGTAGTAGGGGTTGGATCTGAAATTGAAATGTTTATACATTCATAGGCCTTCTTTGTGTTGAAATGCTCATGAAGTTGTTGTTCCTCACCGTATAGAGTTGACTTTAGGAAAAGAAGATCGTGTTTTCCATCATTAATGCTATAGATCTAAAAATATCTATCTTCAATGCCTTGAATGCTTGATCACTTACTCTTGAATGCTTGAGGGAGAAATTATAGTTGAGAGAGCTTCAATTGAATTCATTGATTGAATGTGATGTCAAAATGAGGGAGGAAACCTTTCTTTTATACCTCATCAAACATTTTGGTGTGTTAAACTCCAAGAAAGCCAACAAAGGGTTGAAATTCCATCTCAAACAAGTTATAGACATTAACCAATTCAAATTCGGGCACAAACATCAGGGAATGGGTTGCTCCCTATGCAACCTACTTCCCCCAATGCAAGATCAATTAAAGATCTAAAATGTTGAGGAGATGCCAAAATTAAATGTAGAATTTGGCTAGATCAAACATATTGGGCACACGAGGCCAAGAACGCTAAAATAGGGATGCAATTTACGATGCACAACGTATAGACGAAAGATTATTATCAGAGCTTTCATAGGCTTTTAACATGAGTGATGAACACATGGAAAGCCTCTTAACAAGACCATTCAACAACCATTCATATAATATTAAGGTGCTTTCTAGGGCTCATGGAAGTGTCTAGTACTCTAGTATACAAACCTATATGTGCTTTGATAGACCTTCACTATCACACCTATATCTTTTGTTTCCAAAGCTCCAAAAGGGTAATAACCTTGTTCGGTGAGTAGGAAAAATATGACACATGTGTCTACTTGTGAGTAAGTTCAAGATATTGCAAATTAATCTCATTATCATAGAGGACAATGCTGCAAATAGTAGCACTATTTTGCATTTTCTTCAAGTCACTCATCATTATAATCCTTCTATCTCTTGTTGTTGTGTCAAAAGATTCAATAATACACTCTTCAAGTCATCTAAAAGGAGAATGTCCATTGACAAACAAACTGTCCAACCTTCCCTTCATGACTTGCATGCAATTTTCTTCCCAAGAAAAGAAACCTTGTTTGTATCTAAAATGAAGAATTTGAGCTATTCCCAAGAAAAACAACCTTCTTTGTATTAGAGAGATCTTGAGGCTTTTGGGAGCAAAAACATTTTGGTCAAAGATCCTAGGGTGAATAGATCGTCAACTTGGGGAAGCCTGCAAGTTTATTTCAACAGAGTGCTAACTATGAGGTAGTTGCAACAATGTAGTTTAATTCCTAACTTTAGGCATTACACTAGATCCGAAGGAAAATACAAGAAAGGAGAATGGTTAGTATAACCAATGTCGTTGGTATGAAGGAAGACATGATGAAAATAATGAACATTGAATTAGATGTTAAAAAGATAGAAACATAGACCTAAACCCTAGACGTGAAGATGAAAGCAATGATGATAAATTAAGAGTTCAATCCCCATGTTTGAATGAAGAATCCTAGAAGAAAGGATCAAGTCTAGATCAATATTTTGAAAGCCATTTCCAAAACTGGTAATAGGCCTATAATTGACATTTTTTTGTTATGTTGGTAAAATAAATTTTGAGGATTTGATTGACTAAATAAATGACATGGATAAATATTATGAATACAAGGAGATTAAATATCTAGAAAGGGTTAGATTCACTAAAACTAAGTTGAAGGGTCTTGTCGCAATTTGGTGGAGAGAAGTCCAATTAGATAGAAATAGAAGTGGAAAAGAAAGCATCAAAAAATGGGATAGGATGGTGACAACATGTTGATTAATCAATTCATACTTTCTAATTATGAGTTGGAGATACTGAAAAGATTGCAATACTTAAGGCAAAAGGAGAAAACATCGAAGGAGTGCAATGAGGAGTTTCATAAGATGATCATTAGATTTGGATATAGTAAAGCTAGCAAGGAGAAAGTAGCGTGTAGTCAATTTACCAAGTCTATTATAATGTACTAGTAAAATAGCTTACCCAGTAGTAATAAGTGTTTTTTAGCTTTGGATAGTTATAAATGTCAGTTGGTTGATGGTTGTGTTCCTCTTGGCTATTGTCGAGTCTTTTGAATAGATTTTCTACTATCAAAGAAAGCAATATGATATAGTCAGATTGACTCAATGATTGGTTGGCCATCTATGGTATTCTTCCCTAATAATTTGATGTCAAAATATTTATTTTACTCTTGTATTTGATATGCATTGTTACCTCTATTATTAATTCATGTGTTTGTTTTATTGGATAGAGTAGCCAACATTTGGTGTTGTTGTCTTAAAATAACTCAAGTCTGATTTGATCGAGCAATTGATGCCCTTAGATCCCAATAAAATCGAGAAGAGGCCACAAGGTGGTCATGACCAGGAGAACAAACAATTTTTAAGGATCATCGAGCAAAGGTAATGAAGGAGAAGATTATGAGAAACACTTGAGGAAAATACAACCAAAACATACTCAATTTGAAAATTCAAGAGAACCTTCTCTACTTGAGGGAAGTTGGGAGATAAAATCATTTTCCTCCACATAATTGTAGGATACTAGCCTTCAAAGCATTGGGAACTTGTCAATTGGAGGAGGAAAAATTGAGCCAAGGGTGTATTAAAGAATATATAAAGGAAAAACAAGTGCGTGAAAGGTTGAAGAAGAGGGAAGAGTTCAAGATTCCTACATGGCTGAGACTAGACAGAAGCACCAGAACATCTAAATCAAAACTGCCAAGCAAGAAGATTTAAGGCACTAGGTTTGCATTAGAAAGAAACCACGATAATCACTAGGTTGGCTACGATCTTTTCCAACCACCTTGAGAGGTTTAGCAATTGACTAGTATACATAAATTGAGCAAGCCTCCATGAACACATGGGAAGGATTGAAGAAGGCCTTTGAAGAGGAGTTTAAATTTCTTTGTGATAATAAAATAATAGCAGAAATTTATTGTACAAAATAAGGTAAGAAAGAAAACATACGAGCTTCTAATCTTAGATTTAAAGAATTGCAAGTAAAATTGGAAATAGAACTAACAGTCTAAAAAAGAAGTGGTTCATTGAAGATCTACTTCTGTCAATAAGAAAAAAGATGAAAGTAGTACCACCCTTGTCCTATTCTCAAGCATACAATTGGGAAATGTTCATAGAAACTGAAGATAAAATATCCTCACATAATAAAAGAAAAATGGAGGAAGATGGAAGTTCGGATGATGAAAGTGACTATGAACTGGGAATAGTATAAGCACTTCAAAAAGACATGTTGTATATGCTGAAAGAATTGAAGTTCAAGAAAGAAACTAGAAAACAAACTAATGAACTATGGTGCACTGGGAGCAAAAATGAGGGGCACATACAAGGTAAGTGTCCTAGAATGATATTTTTTGAGATTTTCTAGGTTATTGGTAATTCAATAAAGGAGTGTCCATTCAATTTGAAGAGTAATACACGGTTACTCTTTATGCAGAGAGAACAATTCACTACATCGAATCTGTAGAAAGAATCTCTAGGCAGATATCAAAATCAATGAGGGAAAAATCAAAGAGATTATTGAAGTAACCCAATCCTTCTACCCCAAAAATACCACAACATAAATGGTAAGTCATCAACATTAATTTTATTCAAGGGCTACCTATGACACCATAAAGGCGTAGTGCTATAAAGGTAGTAATTGATAAACTCACCAAGGTGACGCACTTGCTAACAAGAATTTTAACAGATGATGCCCCCACATTGGCTAAATGATTTGTGAAGGATATTTTTTGAATTCATGAGATTCTAGAAAAAATCATTTCAAATAGGGATGCTAGGTTTGCTTCAAGATTTTTGACAACCTTGAGGAAAATCTAGGAACACAGTTGAACTTTAGCACAACCTACCATCGTAAAAGAGATGGTCAAACATAAAAGACAAATCAAATGTTAGATCTCCTTTACATGTATTGTATGGACCAACAAACAAAGTGGGAAGAATACCTACAAATAGTGAAATTCACATATTTAACAACTCTTTTTAGGCTTCCTCGGTTACAACACTATTTGAAGGATTACGATAGGACATGCCAAACTCTAGTAAGTTGGGATAATCTTGAAGTGAGAATACTAATCGATCCTGATATGTTGAGGGAAATGGAAAACCAACCTAAGGTAATAAGAAAAAAGGTTAAAAGAAGAAATTGACATGCAAAATAGTTACGCAAATAAAAACATGACTCAAAGAGAATTTGAAATTGGTGAGAAGGTATTTAGAAAAGTGAGACCCCACAAGAGCTCACTAAGATTTGGATAGAAAACAATATTAGCCCATCGATACATAGTGCCTTTTTTAGTATTGGAAAAGATAAATCCAGTTGCTTACCAGTCTTCCCTACCCAAATGAGATGCACCATTATGTATTCCATATATCTCTAACTAAGAAATGTGTGCCTCATGAAAAACATATTTTGGATTGGAATGCACTACAAGACTGAGAATTAGAGGAAATAATTATAGAGCCTTACAAAATTTAGGAGAGGCAACAACACCACTTGCGCAAGAAGGTAGTCGGTCGGAGTGAGGTGCAGTGGGAGCAATATGACGAAGACAATGTGCTAGTTGGGAGGACACAAATGAGCTCCAATAGTTATTTCTAGTTTTACTTTGATGACCTTATTGTGAACATTATAAATATTACTTTATTCAATAAGTGCATCAAGATAATGTAAAAATAAAGGGGGCAAGGATGTTATAACCTTCTTATGTGAACATGTGTTTATTTTTAATTTGTTTGTTATTTAAAAATCAATTAATTTGGCACCCTTTATAATTATTATGTTAATAAAATATTATTTATTCTAAGAAAGTAACAAATGAATTAAGAAAACCAAAACATGGAAATATGATTGAAACAAATTGAAACTCAAGATGGGCAGTAAAACCTATTAAGATGTTTGTAGTATTTCTTCCACGTAGTTGTATCTCAACTCCACTTCAACCTATTTCCTCTCATACTCTCTTGAACATGTGGAAATTAGAAGGAAAGCCTATTTCAGCTACCATGTGAGTCAAAAAATGACTCCACCTTGGCACATCTAGAGGTCAACTACTCCAAGCATATATACCATACATGAATTAAGCACTAGTTGTGGCATTGAAAACCAAGAAAAAAAGTTGTAAAACTTCACCAAAAATGCCATGTGATATGGTTAGACTCCCACACCATCTAGTTAGACTTCCATACATCTAACAATAGGAAGAAATTAAGGAAAGTTGAAAATATAAGTAAAAGAAAACATTAATGAGGGAGCAGCTAAGAACTGATTTCTTTTTGCTTCTTTTATGGTCTAAGTTGGAGAGAGATTGACCTGATAGAGGAAGGAATTTTCTTGTCCACTGTAGCGAGGAGAGGAAATCTAGTCCTCAACATTCAAGGATGGTTTGGAAAGGGGAAGAGGGGAGTAGTAGGAGCCTTCATCTTCAAATCTACTACCCATTTTATAGAAAGTATGTAACATGACCAATGAGTTACCATGTTAGAATGAATTTGGCCCTTAGAAACTTTTTTTGTATGTAGATTGCTCTTATTTTTTGAATTACAATATGTAACTAGTATATTATTAGGATAGTTGAAACTAAAACAAATAATGAGTTGTCTTTTTTGTGTTCTGCATAGGCCTTCTAAAGCTTGGGAATATATGTTCAATAGATAGAAACAATATTTTAGTCAAGTCAAAACTATAAAATTGCATCTATTGCCATATTAGCCTCCTGCCTTAGCCTTGCCTCCTGAACTAGGGAACAATTAACACTAATTAGTATTGGGTGCAAACAAAAAAACACTAATAAGTGAATATAATTTTATCTCAATCTTGAATGATAAATCTTCTTACTAGCCAAGTAATAATGCAACAATTATGTATTAGTAAATACCAATGGAATACAACAAACTACTTCTCAACTACCTATAAATAAAATCCATTTATTTTATGACAACACTAAAAATAGTAATGGAAAAATCATTTTCTTGAGAAAATCCTTTGTAATCTTTTAAGGTATTGCTTAAGGATTGTGGATGGTGTTATATTGTTAACTCCCCATGACAAGTCATTGCCTAGAATTACTTACTATATTTTAAATATTTTCAATTATCTTGAATCTATTGAATTGATTGGTAACTTAAGAAGCTCAACTCTTAGGCATATTCACTTAGGATTTGCTTTCAAAATATTAAGTGTTGTACATCTTATGATACTATCAACATTAGGGAACCTCCTATAGTTGGCATTATTAAGGAAACGAGAACAAGAGACTACGATTGAGATATCTATGAGGGTATATTGTAAATGGGTACCCGCCATTGGGATTGTGTCTCTAATACATATCAAAGTAAATACAATCATAATATTGAGGTGACTACAAACATCATTGGTCATTAGTATTTCACATGTTGGTACCAACGTTGTCCTAATATTATACCTTATTATTACGCCAAAAAATATATATTAATAAACCTTAATAGGATAGATGAAACTCTACAAGAACTATATAATTTGTAATTAGGAATGATCACTCAGTGTTAAAATATTTTAGTTGAAATCACTAATCTTTTTCGTTATTAGACTTTGCATGTGACTCCTTATATATGACCACATTTTGAGTTTGAAGATTAAACCATCGAGTGGCTTAAGATATTTAAATATCAACTTCTTTATCCTCATTTTGAAGATTAGTCTGAAATTCTCAAGAGATTTTTTTTTAGGTTATCTAGTGTTAATCTTAGATAACTTAAAACGGTAAAGGAATACTAATTAGTGAAATATTGTTGTGAGTATAAATTCATGAAGAATTAGAGACAATATTGATATGATTCAATTTACATCAAACCAAATAATTGTTTAATCTTCCTTCTGTGAGTTTTAGCTTGCATGGTGATGTTGCACTTAAGACTATATTATGTATTCAAGAAAATTTTATTTCAAAAGTTATTAGATGCTTAGTGTCTCAAAACCATTATATTAAGGGTTATATAAATAAATGGTTTAGAAAAGATGATGAGCTAAGTGATACTTGATCTATCCCTTAGAAAATAAATCTCATTTTAAAATTTAATTTAGGATATTATTTTACCTTTTCAATATAATGACTATACGATAGCATAAAGTTATATCTTATTCCTCAAAATTACATGATGAATTGATAGGGTTCTCATCTTATTTACTTAAAACTAACATAATTCTCTAATAGTTGCGTGAAAAAAACAAATATTTATTTTATCTACATTCTAAAATCGCAATACATAGACATATTCTAAAATTTAAATCCTCTAATTTATTCTTTGTGCCAAATTAAATGATAATATCCTCTATTAAAAGTTTCAAGATATCTTTTTTGTAATTACTTGTGATAAATAATTTTATTACTTCTCAAAAAAAAAGAACAAAACAAAAAATTATCTCTTTGCCAGATTAACATTACCTAGTTCGCTCCTTTTCTTAACATACGACTTACACAAATGTTGAAACATATTTCTTTGAAGATATGTTTGAAGATTTCATTTCTATAATCTAAATATTTATGATTTGAATAGTAGCCATTGTTATAAATGAGGATGTATATTTTAAGCCATTTACCATGCTTAAGTTTATTTTTCAATAAAAGAGATGTGAATTAAAATAATATTTTCTTGTGCGTATGTTGGATAGTGGAAATGATGTTTATGGAAATATTGTCATTGATGTCAAAAGTGGCAAGATTGTTGTCATAAAGGTTAGAGGGCCAATCAGTGACATTAAAGTCTTCATGTGCTTTTTGAAAGACCTATTTTTTGGGAGTTGCTTTGGGCCAACCTATTATTTTGCAAATTCTCTAATGTAACTCATATGTAGCAGCTAAGTATATCCTTCCCTCTCTGGTCAATGTTAAAAGCACGACACCATCCCCTGTCATCCTAATAGCTTGTGGAAGTAGCTTGAGAGACTCTATTGACGGGGCCTTAGGTGGAATTCCAAGAAATTATAACCATGAAATAATGGTGGCATGAATCTAGCCTTCCACTAGTACCTCTATTGTAGTGGGATCATTTGATGGAGGCTCTTGCATTGGAGATGGTAGTCCTACTAGGTGCCACTTCTCCCTATGGTGGAACCTCTAATGCTACTAACGGTGACACCTATTCTTCGTTTAGTGGAGCTAAAGGTGGAACTTCCCCTATTGGCAAGACTACCATGGAAGCTATTGGTGATGATGATGGCACTGATAGTGGCAGAATTGGAAATGTTAATGTTGGTGGCTCAAACACTAGAAAAAATTAGGTTGGCGAAACAATTGGATTGACATTCTCCTCCATATTAGCCTCGTCATATCCTCCTATGGAAATAAGAGTTACATCTACAATACTATCACAAATAGAAGACACCTCAATGGTGACTTCCTCTTTTACACTACTTCCACTTGCTGACTCTTGTTGGTCTTATAGCTCCTGCTGTTGACTCTTCCTTGTTGGTTGGATGTGGTCACCTCCAAGATAGCTGGATCTACATTCCTTGCTCCTGTAGCATCTCTTCTAGCCATCTTGATAATATTCAAAAGCTGTAGGTTGGATACTCTGTTATGTCACTCCACAAGAAAACTTTAGATTGCAAAACCTTTTTCTAATACCACTTGATGCAGTCAAGGACAATGGGAACTCATAGAGTCCAACAAATCCTTGTAGCAAGAGTCAATACAACAGAAAAAATCAATTCTAGAACATGAAAAAATCAATAATGGACAACAAACATGCCCATTTAGGCCTTCACATTATCTCATAATCAAGAATTTACATCACATTGGCCTGCAACATGTAGATTACTAGTTTTTGGCACACATGCCTTATTACAACAGATATCTAGACTTAAACCCTAATGCTAACCTCCACGGCTAATTCCTCCCCAAAAAGAAACATAAAAAAGATCATAAGCCTCAATATATAGAGATTCACAACATATATGTCAGCCAAGAAAAAATACATTTTCCAAGAACAAGAAAACATAATACAAAAATATAGGTCATGACCCAAATCATAAGATCTCAACACCAAGAAGTAGAAATGACACATGATCCAAGAAGGACCTTGGCAAAAGATCTAGGAACATCAGAATACGAGTCACCAAGCTTTGTCGATCGTAAAATTACTTTACAAGATCATAAGGCCCAACTGATCGTTAGAACACGAGGAACACATTGACCCGAACTTGAATCCAAGATAACCCCTCAGTGAAGAATCCAATTGAGGTGCAAACCTATATGAGTAAAACATGATGTCCAAAAGATTCCTTAAAGTTCGCATAAGAAAATGATCTAAAACAAAGGAACACCACTAAAACTAAACAAATTGGAAAACAAGAAAAAACTAAGCAAGAATATTTTTGGGTGATGCAAGATTGCCAAGAACCCAAGATGCTCCTGCATCAGCAGGGCAGGCACAACATAACTTTTGTGGTGTGAGTGGGAGGAGATTGGAAAAAACTACCACTCCTTAATGAGGTAGAAGATCTTATTGACCAGGCAAATAATGCATCCATACAAGTAGTGTCGGATGAGGAAGACTCAAAGACTGAATCCACCGAGAGTATGTCATCAATATAATTCCAACGTGATGAAGACTACGAAGAAAGGAACCTTGAGAATGAAGTTGAGAAAATATTTGATTAAATTTGCACTACATTGGGAACTTGTTTGTTAAAAAATAACCAAGGGTAGGGGATTTTGCATCGAAGACCCCAAGGCGGAGGGAGTTTAGGAATGAGGAAGGTAACCAAGGTACACAAGATGTTGACAATGGGCATCTATATGGCTCACACTGTCTGAGAGTGGAGGAGTAGCCTAATGTGGGTGAGAGTGAATCAATCTAGTTAGATCCTCAATACATGGTACATACCATTTTAGAACAAAGGTGACCCTCCCCTCCACGAGTCTTGGTTTGGATAGGAAAAAACTCCCTAACTCCAATGGGAATGTATGAGAGGATCGTGTATAATACTATAAGACATGTAAAACCATATGGTGCACAAGTGGTTAGATAGACAATGATTATTGGCTAAAGTCATTTCCCACCACACTATAGGAAATAACCATTGATTGGTTTACAGGCTTGGGAAATAACAAACAAAATCGTGGGAAAATTTAAAGAAGGCATTCCAAAAGGAACTTAAACTCTTGAGGGATGACAAGGAAATTGTGGCTGAAATCTATAAAACTAAATAAGAGAAAATAAAAAATGTATGATCTTATAATCGTAGGCTCAAGGAGTTGCTAGGAAAGATGGAGATCTTTTCGTCTGATGGATTAAGGAAATGTTGGCTCATCGAAGGTTTGATTCCTTCACTAAGTAAAAAGATGAAGGTAGTACACCTTGCCTCATACATATTGAGAGTGAAAATAAAACATCACAGGGAAAGAAGGATTAGTGATGATGATTAGTGCATGATTCTAACTATGTAATCAGGGCTACACTAGTACAAGTGGACATACAAGGATTGGACCACCCAACATTTTTCACCAACTGCCCACTCTACAAACTAGAAAGGAACTACAACAAGATCGAGAGGGTGTCATTAACAATGGTGTTCTCAGTAAAACAAAGTCACCACTACCTCATGGTGACACCCTTCACATTTTATGTGGACCACCAAACATTAATGTACCTCGTGAACAAGCCCATCATCCAAGGGTAGGTAAGTCAATGGTTACTTCAACTACAAGACTTCACGTTCACAATCATCTTAAGACCTAGAAGATGCCATGTCATCATCGACCAGTTATCCCAAATCAAGTTGAGGGAACCACTAGTAGGGGTGAATAAATACTTTCTTAATTCGTATCTTTCAAATAGTAGCCCTGCCACAATGGTAGAAACTAGAAAGCATTAGGGAGTTCCTATCCCCTTCAACAGTTCCAAGGAAGATGCCACCAAGCGAAAGAAGGAAGCTAATACTTAAAAGAAAAACCTTTCATATCATTTATCGGTTGCTCTATAAAATTGGCCTAGACCACATTTTACGATGATGTTTCATGTAACAGGAAATCCTGAAATAACTGAAGCAAGCACATGAAAGGTTGTTTGGCGCCACATGCGACTCGACTCCACCACATGTAAGATGTTGCTGCCAAGGCTGTGGTGGCACACATTGCACAACGAATCTCAAGAATGACACAAGTAGGCATCTTGAGAGGTAACTTAAGAAAAATTAGGGAACTAAAAATAAATAAGTTGGTCAAAAGCAACTTGCGAAAAAATAGGTTATCCAAAAATTGCGTGAAGATATTGTCCAAAATAAATAGAAAATAGTTATAACTTAAATATTTCAACTTTAATGCCATTGATTGGCCCTCTAACCTCTATGACAACAATCTTGCCACTTTTAACATCAATGACAATATTTCAACAAACATCATTTCCACTATCCAACATACGCACAAGAAAATATTATTTTAATTCACGTCTTTTTTATTGAAAAATAAACTTAAGCATGGTAAATGGATTAAAATATACATCCTGATTTATAACAATGGCTACTATTCAAATCATAAATATTAAGATTATGGAAATGAAATCTTCAAACATATCTTCAAAGATATGTATCAACATTCATTTAACTCATATGTTAAGAAAGTGAGCGAACTAGGTAATGTTAATCTGGCAAAGGGATAATTTTTTGTTTGTTCTTTTTTTTTTAGAAGTAATAAAATTATTTATCACAAGTAATTACAGGAAAGATATCTTGAAAATTTTGATAGAGGATATTATCATTTAATTTGCCACAAAGAATAAATTAGAGGATGTAACTTTTATAATATGTCTATGTAATGTGATTTTAGAACATAGATAAAATAAATATTTGTTTATTTCACACAACTATTCGAGAATTATGTTGGTTTTAAGTAATTAAGATGAGAACCCTATCAATTCATCATGTAATTTTGAGGAATAAGATATAACTTTATGCTATCGTATAGTCATTATATTGAAAAGGTAAAATAATGTGCTAAATTAAATTTTAAAATGGGATTAATTTTCTAAGGGATAGATCAAGTATCACTTAGCCCAACATCTTTTCTAAACCATTTGTTTATATAACCTTTAATATAATGGTTTTGAGAAACTAAGCATCTAATAACTTTTGAAATAAAATTTTCATGTATGTAGTATAGTCTTAAGTGCAACTTCACCATGCAAGCTAAAACTCATAGAAGGAAGATTAAACAATTATTTGGTTTGATGTAAATTGAATCATATAAATAGTCTCTAATTGTTCATGAATTTATACTCACAACAAAATTTCACTAATTAGTATTCCTTTACCATTTGAAGTTATCGAAGATTAACACTAGATAACCTAAAAAATTCTTTTGAGAGTTTCAGACTAATCTTCACAATGAGGATAAAGAAGTTGATCTTTAAATCTCTTAAGCCACTCAATGGTTTAAGCTTCAAACTCAAAATTTGGTCATATATAAGGAGTCACATGTGAAGTCTAATAATGAAAAAGCTTAGTGATTTCAACTAAAATATTTTAACACTGACTGATCATTCCTAATTACAGATTATGTAGTTCTCATAGAGTTCTATCTATCCTCTTAATGTTTATTAATATATATTTTTTGGCATAATAATAAGGTATAATATTAGGACAATGTTGGTACCAACATGTGAAATACTAATGACCAATGATGTTTGTAGTAACCTCAATATTATGATTGCATTTACTTTGATATGTATTAGAGACACAATCCCAATGGCGGGTACCCATTTACAATATACCCTCATAGATATCTCAATCGTAGTCTCTTGTTCTCATTTCCTTAATAATGCCAACTATAGGAGGTTCCCTAATGTTGATAGTATCCTAAGGTATGTGCAACACTTAATGTTTTGAAAGAAAACCCTATGTGAATATGCAAAAGAGTTGAGCTTCTTAAGTTACCAATCAATTCAATAGATTCAAGATAATTGGAAATATTTAAAATATAGTAAGTAATTCTCGTCAATGACTTGTCATGGGGAGTTAACAATATAACACCATCCACAATTCCTTAAGCAATACCTTAAAAGATTACAAAGGATTTTCTCAAGAAAATAATTTTCCCATTACTATTTTTAGTGTAGTTGTCTTAAAATAAATGGATTTTATTCATAGGTAGTTGAGAAGTAGTTTGTTGTATTCCATTGGTATATAATAATACATAATTGTTGCATTATTACTTGGCTAGTAAGAAGATTTATCATTCAAGATTGGGATAAAATTATATTCACTTATTAGTGTTTTTTTTCTTTGCACCCATTACTAATCAACGCCAACTGTTCCCTAGTTCAGGAGGCAAGGGTAAGATTGTAGGCTGATATGGAAATAGATGCAATGTTACAGTTCTGACTTGACTAAAATATTGTTTCTATCTATTGAACATATATTCCCAAGCTTTAGAAGGCCTATGCAGAACACAAAAAAGGAAGCTCATTATTTGTTTTAGTTTCAACTATCCTAATAATATACTAGTTACATATTGTAATTCAAAAAATACGAGCAATCTACATACAAAAAAAGTTTCTAAGGGCCAAATTCATTCTAACATGGTAACTTACTGGTCATGTTACATACTTTCTATAAAATGAGTAGTAGATTTGAAGATGAAGGCTCCTACTACTCCCCTCTTCCCCTTTCCAAACTGTCCTTGAATGTTGAGGACTGGCTTTCCTCTCCTCGCTATAGTGGACAAGAAAATTCCTTCCTTTATCAGGTCAATCTCTCCAACTTAGACCATAAAAGCAGAAAAAAGAAAATTAGTTCCTAGCCGCTCCCTCATTCATGTTTTTTTTTTACTTATATTTTCAACATTCCTTAATTTGTGCCTATTGTTGGATGTATGGAAGTCTTAGTAGATGGCGTGGGGGTCTAACTATATCACATGACATTTTTGGTGAAGTTTTACAACTTTTTTTCTTGGTTGCCAACGCCACAACTAGTGCTTATTTCCTATATGGTATATATGCTTGGAGTAGTTGACCTCTAGACGTGCCATGGTGGAGTGATTTTTTGACTTAGATGGTGGTTGAAATAGGGTTTCTTCATCATCTAAGTTGGTCGTGTACCTAAGGGAGTGAGAGTGGCGTGAGAAATTTATTTTTGTGACGAAGTCTTCTTCCCTTCTAATTTCCACCTGTTCAAGAGAGTACGAGAGGAAATAGGTTGAAGTGGAGTTGAGATACAACTACGTGGAGGAAATACTATAAACATCTTAATAGGTTTTATTTCCCATCTTGAGTTTCGATTTGTTTCAATCATGTTTTCACATTTTGATTTTCTTAATTCATTTGTTATTTTCTTAGAATAAATAATGTTTTTATTAACATAATAATTATAAAGGGTGCCAAATTAATAGAGTTTTAAATAACAAACAAATTAAATATAAATGCATGTTCACATAAGGAGGTTATGACATGCTTTCCCCCTTTATTTTTGCATTGCCTTGATGCACTTATTGAATAAAGTAATATTTATAATGTTCACAATAAGGTCATCAAAGTAAAATTGGAAATTACTATTGGATCTCATTTGTGTCCTCCCAACTAGCATTGTCTTTGTCATATTGCTCCCACTGCACCTCACTCCGATCTACTACCTTTTTGTGCAATTTGTGTTGTCACTTCTCCTAAATTTAGTAAGGCAAGCTATAATTATTTCCTTTGATTCTTGGTCTTGTAGTGCATTCCAATCCAAAATATGCTTTTCATGAGGCACACATTTCTTAGTTAGAGATATATGGAATAAATAATGGCGTGGCTCATTTGGTGGGGTAGGGCAGACTGGTAAGCAACTAGATTTATCTTTTCCATTACTAAATTATGTATCGAGGGGCTAATATTATTTTCTATCCAAATCCTATTGAGCTCTTGCGGGGTCTCACTTTTCCGAATACCTTTTGACCAATTTCAAATTCTCTTTGGGTCATGTTTTTATTTGCATAACTATTTTGCATGTCAATTTCTTCTTTTGACCTTTTTCTTATTACCTTAGGTTGGTTTTCCATTTCCCTCAACATATCATGACCGATTAGTATTCTCACTTAGAGATTGTCCCAACTTACAAGAGTTTGGCATGTCTTGTCATAATGCTTCAAATAGTCTCGTAACCAAGGAAGACTAAAAAGAGTTGTTAAATATGTGAATTTCACTATTTTTAGGCATTCTTCCCACTTTGTTTGTTGGTCCATACAATACATGCAAAGGAGATATAACATTTGATTTGTCTTTTTTGTTTGACCATCTCTTTTAGGATGGTAGGTCGTGCTAAAGTTCAACTGCATTCCTAGAGTTTCCTCAGGGTTGTAAAAAATCTTGAAGAAAACCTGGCATCCCTATTTGAAATGATTTTTTGAAGAATCTGACGAACTCAAAAAATATCCTTCACAAATCATTTAGCCAATGTGGGGGCATCATCTGTCAAAATTCTTGTTAGGAAGTGTGCCACCTTGGTGAGTTTATCAATTAGTACCTTTATGGTACTACACCTTTATTGTGCCATAGGTAGCCCTTGAATAAAATTAATGCTAATGACTTACCATTTATGTTGTGGTATTTTTGGGGTAGAAGGATTGGGTTACTACAATACTGTATTTGATTTTTCCCTCATTGTTTTGATATCCGCTTGGAGATTCTTTCTACGGATTTGATGTAGAGAACAATTGTTCTCTTTGCATAAAGAGTACCTGTGTATTACTCTTCAAATTGAATGGACACTCCTTTATTGAATTACTAATAACCTAGCAAATCTCAAAAAACTTCATTCTAGGACACTTAACTTCTGTGTGCCCCTCATTTTTGCACCCAGTGCACCATAGTTCATTAGTTTGTTTGCTAGTTCCTTCCTTGAACTTCAATTCTTTCAGCATTTACAACATGTCTTTTTGAAGTGCTTGTATTGTTCTCAGTTCATAGTCAATTTCATCATCTGAACTTCCATCTTCCTCTGTTTTTATTTTACTATGTGAGGATATTTTATCTTTAGTTTCTATTAACATTTCCCAATTGTATACTTGAGAATAGGACAAGGGTGGTACTACTTTTTTTCTTTTTTTTTTAATTATAGGAAAATGTAGATCTTCAATTAACCATTATTTTTTTAGACTGTCGATTCTATTTCCAATTTTACTTGCAATTATTTAAATCTAAGATTATAAGCTCATATGTTTTCTTTCTTACCTTGTTTTGTACAATAAATTTATGCTATTATTTCATTATCACAAAGCAATTTAAACTTCTCTTCAAAGGCCTTCTTTAATCCTTCCTATATGTTCATGGAGGCTTCCTCAATTTATGTATACTAGTCAATCGCTAAACCTAGCAAGGTGGTTGGAAAACATCGTAACCAAATTTATTTGTCATCTTGCCCATTTGTTGTCCAAATTGTTTCACAAATCTTAAAATGGTTAATGGGACCTTTCGATCCATTGCCTGTAAACTAGGGCAAATTTTACTTTTCTCCACTAGGGATTGTCATGGTTTCCTTCTAATGCAAATCTAGTGCCTAAAATCTTGTTGCTCGAGAGTTTTGATTTAGATGTTTTGGTGCTTCTGTCTAGTCTCAACCATGTAGGAATCTTGAACTCTTCCCTCTGCTTCAACCTTACACACACTTGTTGTGCCTTTATATATTCTTTAATACACCCTTGGCGTAAATTTTTCTCCTCCAATTGACAAGTTCTCAATGCTTTGAAGGCTAGTCTCCTAAAATTATGTGAAGGAAGATGATTTTGTCTCTCATCTTCTGTTGTGTAGAGAAGGTTCTCTTGACTTTTCAAATTATGGTTTGGTTGTAATTTCCTCAAGTGTTTCTCATAATCTTCTCCTTCATTCCCTTTTCTCGATGATCCTTAAAAATCATTTGATCTCTTGGTCATGAACACCTTGTGGCCTCTTCTCGGTTTTATTTTTGATCTAAGGGTATCAATTGCTCAAATCTGACTTGAGTTATTTTAAGGCAACAACACCAAATGTTGACTACTCTATCCAATAAAACAAACACATGAATTATTAATAGAGGTGACAATGCATATCAAATACAAGAGTAAAATTAATATTCTAACATTAAATTATGAGGGAAGAATACCATAGATGGCCAACCAAGGATTGAATCAATCTGACTATATCATATTGCTTTCTTTGATAGTAGAAAATCTATTCAAAAGACATGACAATAGCCAAGAGGAAAACAACCATCAACCAACTGACATTTATAACTATCCAAAGCTGAAAAACACTTATTACTACTGGGTAACCTATTTTTCCAGTACATTATAATAGACTTGGTACATTGACTACACACCACTTTCTCCTTGCTAGCTTCACTATATCCATATCTAATGATCATCTTATGAAACTCCTCATTGCGCTCCTTTGATGTTTTCTCCTTTTTTGTTAGGTATTGCAATCTTTTCAGCATCTCCAACTCATAATCAGAAAGTATGAATTGATTAATCAACATGTTGTCACAATCCTATCCCATTTTTTGATGCTTTCTTTTCCAATTCTATTTCTATCTAATTGGACATCTCTCTACCAAATTGTGACGGGACCCTTCAACTTAGTTTTAGTGAATCTAACCCTTTCTAGATCTTTAATCTCTTTGTATTCATAATATTTATCCATTCTTTTATTTAGTCTATCAAATCCTCAAAAAATATTTTACCATCATAATAAAAAATCTCTATTATAGGCCTCTTACCAATTTTGGAAATGGCTTTCAAAATCTTGATCTAGACTTGACCCTTTCTTCTAGGATTCTTCATTCAAACACGGGGATTGAACTCTTAATAGATCATCATTGATTCCATGTTCATGTCTAGGGTTTAAGTCTCTTTTTCTATCTTTTTAACATCCAATTCAATGTTCATTATTTCATCATGTCTTCCTTCATACTAGCAAAATTGGTTATACTAACCCTTCTCCTTTCTTGTATTTTCCTTCAGATCTAGTGTAATGCCTAAATTTAGGAATTAGACTACATGGTTGGAACTACCTCACAGTTAGCACTCTATTGACAGACACTTGCAGGCTTCCTCAAGCTGATGATCTATTCACCCTAGGATCTTCCAAAATGCCTCTGCTCCCAAAAGCCTTAGAATCACTCTAATACAAACAAGACTGCTTTTCTTGGGAATAGCTCAAATTATTCATTTTAGATACAAACAAGGTTTCTTTTCTTGGGAAGAAAATGGCATGGATGTCGTGACAGGAAGGTTTGACAGTTTTTTTGTCAGTGGACATTCTCCTTTCAGATAACTTGAAGGGTGTTATTGAATCTTTTGACACATCGACAAGAGATAGAATGATTATCATGATGAGTGACCTGAAGAAAATGCAAAATAGTGCGACTATTTGTAGCAGTGTCCTCTATGATAATGAGATTAATTTACAAGATCTTGAACCAACTCACAAGTAGACACATGTGCCATCTTTTTCTTACCCACCGAACAAGGTTATTACCCAGTTGAAGGTTTGGAAACAAAATATTTAGGTGTGATGATGAAGGTCTATCAAAGCACAGATAGGTAGATCTGTATACTAAATTACTAGACATTTCTACGAGCCCTAGAAAGTGCCTTAATATTATATGAATGGTTGTTGAATGGTCTTGTTAAGAGTCTTTCCATGTGTTCATCACTCCTGTCAAAAGCCTATGAAATCTCTCATAATAATCTTTCGTCTAGACATTGTGCATCGTAAATTGCATCCCTATTTTAGTGTTCCTAGCCTCCTGTGCCCAATATATTTTATCCAACCCAATTCTACATTTACTTTTGGTAGCTCCTCAACATTTTTGATCTTTAATTGATCCTACATCGGGGGGAGCAGGTCGCATAGGGAGAAACCCACTCCCTAATGTTTGTGCCCAAATTTGAATTGGTTAATGTTTGTAACTTGTTTGAGATGGAATTTCAACCCTGTGTTGGCTTGCTTGGAGTTTAACACACCAACATGTTCGTTGAGGTATAAAAGAAAGCTTTCCTCCCTCATTTTGACATCACATTCAATCCATCAATTCAATTGAAGCTCTCTCAACTACAATTTCTCCCTCAAGCATTCAAGAGCAAGCTAGTGATCAAGCATTCAAGGCATTGAAAATATATATTTTCAGATCTATAACATTAATGATGGAAAACACGATCTTCTTTTCCTAAAGTCAACTCTATACAACGAGGAACAACAACTTCATGAGCATTTCAACACAAAGAAGGCCTATGAATGTATAAACATTTTAATTTCAGATCCAACTGTTACAAGTAGTAGTTGTCGTTGGAGCAAAAGATTGACCTGTTAATGCTCGATACAACCACTAGACTTATAGAAGACACATGAGGCAGTTAAGCCATGTCACAAATCTCGAGGGGAGTGCTGACCATTTTCCAACAATCTCCCCCTCAACATTACTCGAGGGGATTCGAACCTATGACTAAGCTTTGATACCACTTGTTACAAGTAGTGGTTGTCGTTGCACCAAAAGATTGACCTATTAATGCTCGATATAACTAGTAGACTTATAGAAGACATAGGAGGCAATTAAGCCATGTCACAAATCCCAAGGGGAGCGCTGACCATTTTTCCAACACCAACCCCTACTACATATTAATATGATTTTATTTCCATTTCAATTTTAAGGTTAATTCTTAAACCAAGGTTTGATTTAGGAAAACCCTATTCTACACAACATTTTCCTTCTTTTTTATGTGTAGGAAAAGGTGGCAAAGACACCGGAAAAGTCATAGACTAGGCAGTTTGAGATCTACATTAAGAAAGTCATTTCTTTAGAAAGAGCATGAAGCAGGTTGCCCTAGCTGACTCACACTTGGAGCAAGTTTCCTTAACCAGTTAGCTCTCGCAACTTTTGCCTAAAACTTATATTGTAGGTCAGTTGCAGTCCGTGCTTTCCAGATCTGTTAACAAAATTTGTTTGTTAATTTTTTGTATGCGTATGTATATCGAAAGCCATCTTTTAACCTTATTTAACCTAGTTTCTTTATTCATTTCCCAAAATTGCATAGTCATCTTTCATCTCCCGATAAAGGATTATTGAATTCACCTCGTGCCCAAGAATCCTTCAACTAAGTGGATCATTTTCCTTCCAATATAATGTGATAAGGGAGACATGCCTAAGAGTCCTAGTTTGTATGCATATGCGAGTGAACCCTATTCCTCTCCCCCTGCATTACATTTTGGTGAACCTAAAGTGGCCTACATCTTGCTTAATTCAAATTTGGATGTCTAGATCTGAATTGTAGACATTCATATTTGCAATTCCATATCATTTATATTGCATCAAATTGGTTTTAAGTCTCTAATTTCTATAGATATTAGAAAATATACTCATTCTAAAAAGTACAAATTCATACAAATATATGGATTACCAAAGAAAGCAATTGAAATTTTTTTTTTTTTCTTTAAAACATTTTCTTGCGCTAAAAATATCACATTATATTTTATATGTTTTTTTGTCTTAGGCCATTTAAAGGCAAGTGTGGTGTCCATTTCACATCATAAGGTTCTTAAAAAAAATCAAGTTCTATTTATGAAACTTCACCACAAACCTTAAGATTTAATGTACTGAAAAGACTTGCTCATGAAGTGACAGATTTTTAAAAAAGCCAAATTGAGAATAAGTATAAGATCAAAGACTAGGAGTTAGCTAAATTGACTATAGAGTTAATTCAAGAAATTGGAGAAGATAATTTGATAATGGAAGTTTGTCTTTTTGAACTCTTAGTAGAATAATAACATTTTTAAAAATCTATTAAATAGATTTATAAGAAGAATTTCTAATTAGAAGATGAAGTTAACTGATGAGGTTAGATATAAATTTTACGGATTTTTTAAAAATATAATATTTCTCATTTAATTAAATTATAAAATAATATTTAATTATGGATAAAGTATAATGGAAAATAAAAAATGAATAATTAAAGTGTCATTTTTTTATTATCGATTATTAAAGGATTCTTGTTATATGATGAATAATTAATAAATTAATTAATGATGATTTTTTTTTAATTGGTTCATGTAGCCTAAGGGGACTGCACCCATAAAGAAAAAAAACAAATGGCCCACACTAGGGGAGGTCACAATTGGAGATCTCTTTGCAAAAAATAACCCTTAAATGAAGTTGTATATTAAAGAAAATATCACTTTCTTCATTTTCCTTTGCATGCCTATCCAATTTCCCTATGAGCACTCTACACACTTCATCTCATCTAAAATATCCTTACCTGTATGAGACATAATGGCATAACTATTTGTTTGTTTTTACAACTACATAGCTAGAGTATCAACTTCAACTACCTTACGACAATCCCTTCAAATAGGTGAAGAGACATATGTGGCCCTCAATGTGGTCTATAGTATGTTTGGAGAAACCTTGCATTTATCAACCTCATATGAATCTTGTATGATAGCAACACATATCTTTTCATCTTGACATAGATCTTCCTTCTCCACTAAATAATGATATGGTGAAACATTTTTCTACTAAGAAGTTTGATTGTCAACCTTACATCTTGTGGAATGAGCAACAATGCTGTCAATATAGAAGTACTTGTGCCATGAAAAGGGTAAATCCTCATAATTGAGCAATCGTATCCAAAAATCATCAACTATTTTTGAAGATGTATCTACAAATAGATCTTTGATGATGTCCATCTCAACCACAATTGGGTCATAAATGATATGCATATGATTCAATGAGACTTTAGACACCCCTAAGAAATTTCATTATGAAATCCCCTTTGCCTCAAAATAAGAGAAAAAACAAACTTGTAATGGAAGGTTTGAGAGTCTTAGTTAGACTGGAGTGGTATCTAAGGTTTTTGTAACAAGATTGAAAGTAGGGTATCATAGTTTAAGCATTAATAAATACTTCTCACAACTCTATTTATAGTCACATAAGATTGTGTTTCTGTCATGAACATTTTTGGTTGCCACCAAAAAAACCCCATGCATAGAGGTAAATCTAAACATCACAATTTTAGAAGGGTTTCCAAGTGACAATAGTCCATTTGTGAACATAGGGAGGCCTGGCCAAAACCCCCTGAATCTTCCAATCAAAACCATTCTTGCAAAAATATGCTAAACTATTTGTGATTTCACTCCTTATTTTGTCTTCAAAATGAACAAAATAGAAATCTAAGCTCTAAGGGGTAGTTGAGACATGCTAGGATGAAGGTACCATTGTAATACCCCAAAAATGGGCTATAAGTTCATTAATCTCCTACATCTTCAATTTGAATGAAATCGACATCAAAGTCCTAACCTAAGGCACATCTAAACATCATCGAATCATAATTGATTATCTTAAATTTTGCATCGGGGAATATTCCTAGTAATATTCCTAATTATCTTAATTATCTTTAATTTAATGATTATTTGGCGATAAATCACATTTATCCTAAAAATTTAATTAATTGAATATTTTCATATTTAATTAATTAGATTTAATATTTGCCACTTAATTGTGTAATTAAATTTAATTCTATCTATTATTAATTGTATTATTTAATTTTGACAATAAATCAAAATTCCTATCTTTAATTGATTAAATTCTTATTTAATTAATTAAAGCATGTTGTCATTATTTAATAATATAATTTTTAATAAAAGTTTGGTAAAATAGTTAATTAACCCATAAATTAATTATTTATTTTCAAAAATCAGTTGAGTTGAAGATAAATCACTTTATTTATTTATTTAATTCTTAATTATTATGCATATTCAAAAGAAACAGTTAAACTCCAAATCAGAAAATCAATGCAAGTTATTGACTTTTTGGAACTCAACATCCTTTTGGAGTTCAAAAAGCTGATCTAAACTCTAATTTGAGTTAAAAAGCTATTTTTGCATGTTTTTGCATGATTTTGAGAATTAACTATCTTTTATGATCAGATAACTCAAAAATCAAGATGAGTTAATTTGAGTGATTTATGGCTTTTATTCATGCACCTCCAAAGCCCTAGATTTCTATAAATTAAGGCTTTAGCTCTTCACAAATCATCTCATATTTTTGCACAATCACGCTGGAGAATTGGAATTGAAGAATCAAAGCTCTTGCGAATCGACATCTTTGTGAGATCAATCTTATTTTTGCATTCATATTACATATCATTGTTAGATTCATAGCATATCAGTTTTCAATAGCATTCATATCATATCAGTTTTTATCATTCTTATTGCATAAAAAATATCAAAAATATATATTAATTGCATTTATTCCATATCTAGAATTGCATTCAAATCCTTCATTTAGGTGTCGTCTAGGTCACTGATCTCGATAATAATCTGAGAACATTAATCTCGCACCTACTAGAAGGCAGTAAATCGCTTGGTTAGATTATATTTCAATTTTGCATGATTTTGATTTTTGCTAACCTCTAATGTTTTACTGAGTGTTGTGTTTACAGATCAGGTATAATTTTCACACACACATTTCTGGCGCCCACCGTGGGGCAACCCACCTTTGCATGCTGGTTTTGATTTTTTTGGGAGCTAAAACCCCAAAGTTTCAAAGATTTAATTTTATCTCCCAAACGGCTTGGAATTTTGATCTGAAATTTTTTTTGCAGGTTGGTGACATGTCATGGAAGCTACAGTAAAAAATTTAGAATTTTCTGAGATGTTTTGAATTTTTAATAATTTTTTCTTGAAATTCCAGAAAAAATTAATATCTGACGCAAATCAGCATATTTTTCGAAAATTTTTATATTTTCGGAAAGCTCTTTAAATTATACAGGGGGTCTATTCTTTGTGTTTTAAATTTGGACATGATATCATAGCTCAAATAGTCAATTTACAAAAACTGGTCTGTATTGATAAAATGGGTCTCTAGGGCACAAATGAAGAGGTTTTTCTAAAATTTTTGCATTTTTGGAAAGCTCTCTGTTTTTTAGTAGGGGTCTCTATTCTGAATTTCTATTTTTGTGGCCAAAATCATATCAAAAAAATTAGATCTTGTTGACTAGGTCAAATGCAGCAAAAAAAATAAAGTTTTGTGATGGGTATGCACTTATTTTTTTTACATGGTTCAATGAATGATATGAGTTGTCATTTGGGTTGATTGCTGGTTATTATTACTAATAATAATTGATTTTTAGAGCTAACCCTATGGTTTTCATAAGTTGAATATATTTTGCATATCTTGTTTGCTTGTTTGCTTGTTGGAGAGTTCGTCACTTGCTTGCATGGAAAAGCTCAACAAAAATTGCTAAAAATCAAGTAAAATCTACTAAGCGTGTTGCAAGGATCCCAGGTATTCTCCTTCATCTAATAATATTTTGATTTGGGACTTAAAATAAATCTCTTATGTGTCAAGCTTGTGTGCATCTTTTCATGCTTTTGATCTATTTCTACACACTTGCATAATTGATACTAGGTTGTGAACCCTTAAGGATTCATTAAGTAGTCTTAGAATACTTGTGATTGATCTTGATTGCTATCTTGGGTTATTGGACTCGCTAATCCGCCGGCCCCTCATTTCCACCCCGTGGTTGCAATCTCAGCGCCATAAAGGGGAGGGGTCAACAGGACAGAAGCGTTAAATGTTCCACTTGGCAACCCTTTTGTGCTTTTAGGAACTCCCTTGTTTTCTAAGTTGTGGACTCGTTTTTAGCTTGTGTGAGGTGTTAAGTGTTCCACCTTGTGGACTCATCTCATATTCGCTTTAAACGTTAAGTGTTCCTCTTTCTACTTTTTGGATGCTTTTGGTAGATTTGCTTTCAGAACATACATCTGTGCTCACATAGTAATTAGGCCCTATGAACACTATTTGTGATTCTTGAGAGATTGGATTCCTAGCGAAATCCTTCTTGACGATAGAATCCTTGTAGGTAGGGAGGATACTTAGTGCGTTTCACATTCAACTTAGTTAGTGAGTATTCTCTTATTGATCGACACATTCTCTCTCCGGAGAGGTTGATAGATCACGTGGGGTTGATATCACGAGCTTTGGTGAATCAAAATTGGTTAGTGTGTCTTCTCTTATTGATTGATACATTCTCTCCCCGGAGAGGTTGATAGATCACGTGGAGTTGATATCACAGACCTTGGTGGAACAAAACTTTGTCTTAGCGTGTCGGATTAATCTGCTTGCTTTGTTTGGGTTAAAAGTGAAGAGGTGTCAAAACCTTGAATCTGGAGCCAAGTCCCCTTGTGGTATACTATTGTGAGTCATCTTTAGAGAGGGTTAACCATAGCGGACAATCCCTTCACAGGGCAAACTGTATTGATGGAACCTCAAGCGGTAATAGCCATTTTCGCCATGGTAGTGACAACCGCTATATAAATGTCCTTGTGGAAGAAATCTCCACGGGTATGGTTCATTGTTGGGTTGTCAGATCTCCCTAGCAGCTCTTGAAGATTAAGTTCTCGGACTGTGTCAAAACCCTGGTGCGCCGGGATTGGAGTTCACCCCTTTGAATCATAAAAGTTGCAGAGTCAAACCATTACTAAAAACCCTAGAGAGGCCAATTTTTCACTTTTAGGTATATGTGCGTTATTGCAAAACTTTTTCAAAACATACACAATTAGTACTCTCAGGGATTAGCACAATTTGGTCACTTGATTGTTCATGCGCAAGGTTGCTTTTGCCCTTGTTCATTGTTTTCAGACGTGCTTGGAATCACTTGCTTGCTGTTCTGTGTGCTTATTTATCTACTTGGCTATTAAAAACGATCAAATCTGGTATAACCTTCAAAATCTGGACAATACAATTTGCAAACAATCCAAAATTGAAGACCTTAAATTTTGCAAAAATTGACGTAAAATCTTTCTGGAGTCAAAAGTCATTTCAGCAAGTCAAAAGTCATATGAGTTTTGTCAAGTTTCGTTTCAGTATTACCCAACTGTCGTATGAGTTTAGCAACTGTCATTTCATAGACTACCCAGTGTCGTATGAGTCTGCAGAGTGTCGTTTGGAAAAATTTGGGAGAGTTGTCAGAAATTGTCAAATTGCAAGATATCCAATGTTTTCAGCCTAATTCCAGACTCTGTCGAACAAATCACTGTGTCAAGAACAGAGTAGTAGCTATTGAGAATCAGTACACATGTCTCAAAGAATCAGTAAACAAGAGGAAGAAGCTCTGATCGCAGCTATAATGAAACAGATACAAGCTATGCAAGTCCAGCTTGACAAACTTGGGAAAGAAAAGGAACCTCTATACTCTTTTCCATTTGATAAAGACTTGTACATATCACCATGCCCCCGAAAAAAATTTGAGCAATATGATATCTCTTCAACAGAGAGTGACACATCTAGCTTTGGAGACTATGATGACTATGACGACAGACAATGTAATGATACCTATGACACCTCTATTCCTAAGAGTCCTCCTCATCGTTCATTCCTGCTTACTACAAATGGGCCGTCACATTGGATAGATCGTGATGGTGATCCATATGATTCTGATTTTGAAAGAGATTTTGATGGCTTTTATGGACAATACCTTGATGATGATCCATCTACTACTGCTGAGGACTATAAAATACATCGTGCTAGCTTGAAACGTCAATATTATAAGGATCTCTCCTCTAAGAACTCTCAGGCTGAAAATAAAGATTACACTCTCAAGGAAGATCATGTTAATGTTGGATCTTTGTCTTGTGATGGTTCCCTTCCATCCCCTACTTCCTCCAATACTCGTACATTTCCTAAAGCTTCTGAGTCTTTCAAATCTTTCACAGAACCTTCATCTGACACAAGCCTTGATACTTTTCATGCGATTCCCTATAGTTATCCTCCAGGGCTACCTCTTAAAGAAACTCAAGCTAACCTTCACTTGGCTGCAAATACTTTCAATAATGATAAACCTAAAGAGCCTAAGCTTTCATATGCTATAATGCCTACTTCAGCTAGTCCTTCACCATCTCTTCCAAAATCATCCATACAATCCCAACATGCTTCCTTGTCCTTAGAAGTGGCTCCATGTCAAGAGGACTCTAAAAATGATGAAGAAAAAAATATAAAGAAAGATCAAGATCAAGAACCCTCCATTTCATCCACTCCTTTTCCCAATGTCTCTTATCCACTTCATGGTTCTTTTGATCCTATACCCCCTTTTTCATGCATTCCACCATGTCTTAAGTCTTCACCTAAGCAAGATCAAGCTACTACTTACACTGTTGAGCTTATTGACAATCAAAATAACCTTACTACACTTGCACTTTCCAAAGATGATACTTCCATTAAGGTTGGTAAAAATAGTGTTCCTTCCAATGTTAAGCCTATTGAAAATCAAAAGAAAAATTATGTGCTTGTGCTATCCAAAGATCCTTGTCAAGATCAAAGTCTTCCATCTTCTTGTTCTACCACTCCATGTTCACTTCCACTTTCTACTCTTCCTAAGTCTTCGCAAGCTTTGAATGATCCTATCAAAGAAAATGCTCTTATTCAAGATGTCCATGATTCTATTGAAGATTTTAATGCTCACTCTAAAGATGCTGATATCTTTGGTTGTCATATAGATGCTGATGAACTTATTGATTATCCTTTTGCGTCTTCCACTTCCATCCTTGGACCTCTTCCACCACTACAAAGATCTTCACACATTCCTTCCATCTTGGGTCCTTATATCCCTTCACTTTCCCCTCCTAACTCTCCTAATTTTCCATCCATCTTGGGTCCTTACATACCTCCATCTCCCATCTTTCCTCAAGATCAATATAGATGCATACCCTTGAATCCTTTTCATCCACCCACCCATCTAAACCAGTCGTATCCTCCCTCTTCCACAAATCCCAAGTCTTTTGGAAGTAACTTGAATGTTCAATACAAGAAAAAGAAGCAATACAAGAATCCATCAAAAAAAGAATATCACCATGTCTCCTCTCATAGACATGGAAGCATAAAGTCAAAAGAGATATCTAAGAAAAAAACTACAAGACAAGTATGGGTTCCAAAATCCATCATTCAAGATATTCTCTCTAAGTCATCAAAGGGAAATAAAAAGCCTAAGGCTATATGGATTCCAAAGTCTCTCATAAGAGAGTCTCATGTTGAACAAAAAGTGAAATTGACATTCAAGCTTTCAAAGGCTTCCACTACATCTCCTTCCAAAAATATTCTTCCATTTCATGCGCCCAAATCTCAACCTCTACTATCCATTCGCCATATTCCTTCACGTATTCCTTCATTCATGTTTCCTCCACCCTCTCACCACCCTTCAAGGTGTGTGTTTACGTTGATCTTGCCTTCCTTTCCATCTACCCTTTCACAATCCTTCCATTCATTATCCTTCTACCTCCTATCATTTTTTCTCACTTGCCTATTCCTCCTATCTTCCAACCTCACTCGCTTTACATAAAACCCTATCCTCCATTTTTCTCTTCCATGTTCCTTTCCCTATCAGCATCTTTGAGCATATCATTTTGAATCCTTTGCATATCATGGTTTATCCTTTCAAGGAGCACTATCTAAAAAGCTTGCCTTCTTCCAAAAAAATAAAAAAAAATAAAAAAATAAAATTGAAAATGTGCCTTGGTGAAAACTTGGAAATAGGCACCTTGGTAGCAAAAGTAAAGAGAAATAAATTCATCCTATGGTGAAAACCACTCCTTTGTGACACCTTGGATAAGTACCATGATGAAAACCTGGCAATCAGGCATCATGCGTAGTTCTTCTACATATTTCATCCATTTCATCTTCTTTCTTTGATCTTGACAATGTTGATTTATACACGAACATTTAGCTATTTTGTGAGCTATCTTACGATGATCTTGCTTTCATTCCCTTCCTATTTAGCCTTCATATTTATTTTCCTTCATTCATTTACACCTGTCGCTATCCTTTTCCCCTTTGGTCTTGATCTAAGAAAGAAAGAGTAAAACACGGTGCTATGAAGCCTCTTGACATGTCTACTCCTTTGGACTGCATCCTATCCTGCTCTGGCATTATGATTTTGTGCTTATCCTATGCTAGCCTTTCATTGCTTGTCCAAATGCGCTTTACATGACAATTTTTCCCTAGCTTGAGTATTTTTGAGGAGTTTCCCCTTGAGGATTTCTTCCCTTCATTTTTCTTTATTCTCTTGTCTTCCATCTCTTCCACCAGCTTGTCAATCCCTCTTGTTCTCCACATTGCTAGACATTGGGACTGCATGATATGATCTTGGTTGGGAGTTTGCAAATGGAAAAAGATGCTATCAAGTATACCAAGTATCAAAACCAGTATCAGAATCAGTATCAGAACCAGTATCAGAACAATTATCAGAACAAGCATTAGAACCAGTATCAGAACAATTATCAAAATCAGTATCAGAATCAATATTAGAACCAGTATCAGAACAATTATCAGCATCAGTATCAGAATCAGTATCAGAATCAGTATCAGAACTAGTATTAGAACAAGTATCAGAATGCGTATCAGAACAAGTATCAGAATGAGTATCAGAATCAGTATCAGAATGGGCATACAGAACTAGTATCAGAACGCCTACAGGGGCTACACCTTTCGCTTTAGTTTATGGGTCTGAAGCGGTACTGCCTATTGAGGTTGAAATCCCATCACTCAGGATCAGAATGCATGGACTTGTCACTGATGAAGACTACAGAGTGTCGAGGTTACAAGAACTTGAACTACTAGATGAGCGCAGACAAGCAGCGTATGATCATCTCAGAGTGTATCAGAAAAGAATGTCTAGAGGCTACAACAAGAAAGTCAGACATAGAGAATTTCAGGTTGGCGATCTAGTGTTGAGAGAAAATCCTAAAAATCAATCACATCGAGAACGCAAGGGGAAGTTCGAACCCAACTGGCTGGGTCCCTTTGTAATCACTGCTACTTTTGGCTCTGGTGCCTATCAACTCTCAACGACTGAAGGAGAACAGCTCCGAGAACCAATCAACGTTCTCCATCTGAAGAAATTCTACGCCTAAGGCATTCAGTGCTTGGTAAATGTCCTGAAAAAAATCTTAAAAATCAGAAAAAGTCATGAAAAAATGAACATCTTGGTGAAAACCTAGCAATAGGCATCTTGATGATTCACAAAAAAAAATCAAAAAATATCAAAAGTACAAAAAAATTAAAAAAATGAAAAATACAAAAAAAAAAAAAAAAAAAAAAAGTGCCTTGGTGAAAACCTGGAAACAGGCACCTCGGTAGCAAAAATAGAATCTCTACCAAGATGGTGAAAACTCGGCAAACGGGCACCACTTGTTCCAAAATGCTCCATCTATCAGCACAATCTTGGTCTTTCCCAGCTTTCAGTCTTGCTTTAGTTTGTACATATCTCCCGGTTTGTTCCTGCATTTCCAGTTTTCAATAAGTCAGCCTGTACACCAACCAGCTCAAGCGTTTGCATCCTATCAATGTTCACACTTGGGGGCAATCAATGTCATATCCTATGGTCTCCCATGTATCTTAGACGTGTCATATCCACTCAGAGTCCTTTGAAGCTTCAAGTTGAGTCAGTCAGTCAGTCTCGTCTCCAGAAAGGATTTTGCATCAACAACAATCAAACATCAAAACTCAACTGAAAACAATCTGTGCTTTTCATGCTTTTATCTCCTTGTATGCTTACTGATTCGCATTGAGATTTTTGCATATTGTGTCCCTTCGAGCTCTTCAATGATGTCCTTTACAGGATTTAGAGAGTGATGACTGGGGGCATAATCTTTTCTTTGTCTTCTGCTTGTATGTGAAAATCTAACAACTTTGGAAATTTTGGATTGAAATGGTGTCCGACTGTAAGAGCCTCTATCTCGAATTGGATGGCCATGCGTACCTCGACCATTGATACCCAAAAAAAAATTCAAGGAAGTTTGATCTAACTATTGTCTTTTTGAGTGAGTTCTTCCTCCTACTGTGGAACGCAATCTTGCCTAAGGATGTGAACGATAAAGGGTCACTACGGGTAATTCACATTAGATTTAGAATGATCTCTTGACTATTTGATGTGTTTGTAACGCAAGGCGTACTCAGGTCATCACGACGTGTATGTTTTGATGCTTGTACAAATTACTATATCAAAATGGACATGATATTCAGGTCATCCTGGCATTTGTGCCTTGATGCTTATATCTAATCCGACATTCAACAACTAAAATCAATATTCATATGTCCATGGTTGTTTGACCAGTGGGTGTTGTATTGATTCTTGCACATACAAATCGATATTCATATGTCTATGGTTTCATGGCTAGTGGGCATTGTATTGATTTATCCGGTTACCTAAAAAGTTCAATGATGATAACAAATCGACACATGATCAGTGACTAGGTCCTAGGTCTTAGGTTGCATTTCATTTTGCATGTCTCATTGCATGATCTCACAATGATTAAACGAACTTCAATGCTTAAATGATTCTTCAAATCGCATCTTCAAGTCTAACAAGAGCTGAATCTCACACGAAGGTTCCTCCAATGAAATAGCAAGTAGAATCCTTTTTCGGGATCAAAATTCAAATCTGAGATCATTCATATTATTAACTACTTGCATATTCGACCTTCAATCATCACAGAAATCTAGTATTCAACTTAACTGATTATCTTACATCAAACTATCAAAATTTCAACTTGGTCAACCATGGTCAACTCATGGTCAAACCTAGTCAAACTTGGTCTTTTGGGACCTTCCAATGATGCAGAATGCGTTCTCGGATGTAAATAACCACTTCTCAGATCAATTAACATGCTTCTAAACTATCAACGCTGACTTTTCTTGTCAGATTTCAATTTTAATCCCGAAGGGGGCATGCTATTGCACATCATTCAAAGTCTGTAAATCAAATTCTATCGATCAAGTCTATCAATATCTTTCATCAGTGATCAAGACAAACAATCATGTCTAGTTACTGATTCATAAAAAAAAAAGACCTCATCGCTCGGGGCAAATCTATCATCACTTGAGGCATATTAGATTCATCGATCCATATCAATCTGGTATTCTCTTAATCTTGTAAACTGTATCAATTTTTGCAACCATCAGATCATAGTGTTCTTTCCTTGGTTCTTCGGCAACTAAAGGATTCGGATGTGATACCTGCTAGTTCTGCTAAGACAATCGAGTCTAGAACGGGTCACTCACTTCTTATCAATCCTAAGGTTCAGAATCAAGCATTTTGACACTTTTTCGCAATAATAGGTTCATTTGCTTCTACAGTGAACATTATATTTGGTCATTCAAGACCTATTATCTCCATCTTAATTCAATATCAATCAACTCCTATCTCAATATCTCTCAATCATTTTCTATCTTGAGATCGGTTTATCTTTTGAATCAGTTTCATATCTCTATCAAACACAGACTTTCTTTGAACCACTGCGCTTCGCACAGTAATTCAAAGAGGGGCAAAATGTAATACCCCAAAAATGGGCTATAAGTTCATTAATCTCCTACATCTTCAATTTGAATGAAATCGACATCAAAGTCCTAACCTAAGGCACATCTAAACATCATCGAATCATAATTGATTATCTTAAATTTTGCATCGGGGAATATTCCTAGTAATATTCCTAATTATCTTAATTATCTTTAATTTAATGATTATTTGGCGATAAATCACATTTATCCTAAAAATTTAATTAATTGAATATTTTCATATTTAATTAATTAGATTTAATATTTGCCACTTAATTGTGTAATTAAATTTAATTCTATCTATTATTAATTGTATTATTTAATTTTGACAATAAATCAAAATTCCTATCTTTAATTGATTAAATTCTTATTTAATTAATTAAAGCATGTTGTCATTATTTAATAATATAATTTTTAATAAAAGTTTGGTAAAATAGTTAATTAACCCATAAATTAATTATTTATTTTCAAAAATCAGTTGAGTTGAAGATAAATCACTTTATTTATTTATTTAATTCTTAATTATTATGCATATTCAAAAGAAACAGTTAAACTCCAAATCAGAAAATCAATGCAAGTTATTGACTTTTTGGAACTCAACATCCTTTTGGAGTTCAAAAAGCTGATCTAAACTCTAATTTGAGTTAAAAAGCTATTTTTGCATGTTTTTGCATGATTTTGAGAATTAACTATCTTTTATGATCAGATAACTCAAAAATCAAGATGAGTTAATTTGAGTGATTTATGGCTTTTATTCATGCACCTCCAAAGCCCTAGATTTCTATAAATTAAGGCTTTAGCTCTTCACAAATCATCTCATATTTTTGCACAATCACGCTGGAGAATTGGAATTGAAGAATCAAAGCTCTTGCGAATCGACATCTTTGTGAGATCAATCTTATTTTTGCATTCATATTACATATCATTGTTAGATTCATAGTATATCAGTTTTCAATAGCATTCATATCATATCAGTTTTTATCATTCTTATTGCATAAAAAATATCAAAAATATATATTAATTGCATTTATTCCATATCTAGAATTGCATTCAAATCCTTCATTTAGGTGTCGTCTAGGTCACTGATCTCGATAATAATCTGAGAACATTAATCTCGCACCTACTAGAAGGCAGTAAATCGCTTGGTTAGATTAGATTTCAATTTTGCATGATTTTGATTTTTGCTAACCTCTAATGTTTTACTGAGTGTTGTGTTTACAGATTAGGTACAATTTTCACACACACAACCATCTACCTTGTAAAACCTATGACATGGTTCTAAAACTAGTGCCTTTTCAATTTTTGTGGTGGCACTCCAATAGTTGTGGTTGTGAGGAATGCACATTCTTCTTTGGGAATATTTATTGGTGGTGTTGGAGCTCTTTCCATTCTATAAATTCAGCCTTTCTAGTGTACATTTTGTAAGAGTAACATTTGAATGTAGTTTTCTCTATAGAAACAAAGGATATGTGGTAGGAAGAAGAAGGTTGTTTACATGCACATAGGTGTTTCTATAGTGGAGGAAAAGGTGAGAATGAAATTGATTATATTGTTATAAGCACATTTCTTGTTGATAATGCAAGCTTGGCTACTCTTCTTGGTGGAGCTAATTCATACAAGGGTTTCTCCACTTAAGTCATATGTTTTACATTTATCTTATGTTCACTAACATCTTCAAGATGTCTTCCTCTTCTTTGGGATATTTCAACAGCTTCCAATCTAGCAACAATTTGTCTCAACATGTTTTCCAATCCTGGATCCGCATCTTGCCTCCCACGAACCATCTTGAAAACCCTTTGCAACTATAGATCATATTGCAATTTGCTACCCCACAACAATTCAACTAGGGCTTCACAAGAAGGAACCTTCAAATCTAGATTCACAAACCTAGATCCAGATCTCACCTCGCTTTGATACCACCTGACGCAAGAGAGGGCAGGAGGGGCCAAGGAATGACACACCCTAACCTGAACCACCTTGCTCAACAACACGCAGAAGAAACAACACCACAGTGGGAGAGAGAAAATGCAGGATCATTCATATATTATCTTCAATTTGATTCATACATGCCGGGCTGTAAGGCCTTCCCAGTTCGGCCAATTATTACAATGAATTACAGAAGTCCTCAAACATGCGAGGATTTGCAGATAATCTCAATCTTCTATCTTCTGTCTTCTATCCCAAAAACTTACTCTCTAACTCTAACCAAACAACTACATTTATACAAGAGGCTACCAAACTGATTCGGCCTTCAGATCCACAATCAATGGAAGGAACGGTCAGATCTGGGACCACACGCTTCCCAATGATGGATACCAGCATTAAATTCATGACCCATAATCAATGCACAAGTCGGCCTCAACAGAAACTCCAAAGAAACCCGTCGGTAATAAAATCCAATCGAGCGCTAGACAAGCATCACCGAGCGCTAGGGAAATTATCGAGCACTAGAGAGATAACTGACCAACACCGGCGAACAAAGGAAACCAAGCAACACCGAACCAACTCAGTCAAAGAAGGAATCAAGCAACACAAAAAACTCAAATATGTTTTTGGTGACAGAGAATTGCCAAGGACCCGAGATGCTCCTGCATCAGACACCTGGGGTTATTTGAAAATGATTCTCTGAATCATTTAGTAGGTATGATCCGAGCTTAATCCAACTCAGACTGTGAAATCCATGAACTATCTTCAATCGGTTTGTTCTTCCACTTTACCAGATATTGCATATACCATTTTCCTCTTGTACTTCTACCAAATCTTTGCCCCAAAATCTGCTCGACTTCTTCATTCTGTTTCTTAGGATATTCCATCGGTACTGTCATGTCTTCTTCAAGCTCATGAAACTCATACAAATCAACAATGTTGAATATAGGTGATATATCCATGTCATCAGGTAACTCAACCTCATATGCATTTCCATCGTCAAATTTTCTCAAAATCTTGCAAGGTCTAAACTTGTTCATCTTCAGCTTCCCATATGTTCCAACAAGAAATTTGCCTTTTCTCAAATGAACCATCACTTCATCACCAACATCAAAAGTCTTATGTCTTCTTGATCTATTAGCTCTGTCTTTGTATTTTTGATAATTTTTCTCCTTCAACACTTGTCTTTCTTTCACCAACAATGTCTCTCAAATCAGATATACCTCTCGGTTGTATTCCATTTACAATCTGAAATGGTATTTTTCTAGTACTCCTATTCACTGAATTATTGTATGCAAACTCTGCTTGTGCCAACACAGAATCCCAATTACCTGGTGTGTCTCCAACTAAACATCTCAAAAGATTTCCCAAACTTCTATTCACAACTTCTGTCTGGCCATCAGTTTGTGGGTGAAATGTAGAACTATATTTCAACTCGGTACCTAATTTTCTCCAAAGAGTCTTCCAAAAGTATCCAACAAATTTACTGTCTCGATCAGAGATAATACTCCTCGGTAATCCATGCAATCTAACAATTTTCTTAAAGAAAAGATCTGCTACATGTATTGTATCTAATGTCTTTCTAGAAGGTATAAAATGTGCCATTTTAGAAAATCTATCCACAACCACAAATATAGAATCATTACCTCTTACTGTCTTCGGTAAGCCAAGAACAAAATCCATACTGATGTCAATCCAAGGTTTCTCAGGTACAACAATTAGTGTATACAATGCAATATTTTGACTAACTCCTTTTGCAACTTGACAAACTCCACAAATTTTCACAAATTTCTGAACATCTTTATACAACTAAGGCCAAAAGTATTTCTCCTTAAGAAAACTCAATGTCTTGTCAACACCAAAATGTCCAGCCAAATCACCACTATGTTTCTCTTTTATCAAATTAGTTCTCATAGGTCCTCTCGGTATACACAACTGAATACTTTTAAACAACATACCTCCTTGCATAAAATATTCATCCCATTTAGTACTTTGTTGATCTTGAATAGGTGCTCTGCACTTTCTCCATGGCTCAGAAAAATCAGGATCAAATTCATAAGAATCTCTCATGTCATCAAAGCCTAAAATTCCAATTTTCATCTCGGTCATGAAAGATCTCCTTCTACTCAATGCATCAACAACTCGGTTGGTTACTCCATTCTTATGCTTTATCATAGATGTATAACTCTGCAAATACTCAATCCATTTCATGTCTCTGATTCAACTTATTATGACTACCCAAATACTATAAAGCCTTATGATCGGTATACAACACAAATTCACTCGGTATCAAATAATGTCTCCCTTTCTTCAGTTCTTGAACAATAACATAGAATTCTTGATCATATACAGAATATTTCCTTTTTGCATCATTCAACTTTTCACTAAAGAAAACAACAGGTTTACCTTCTTGACTAACACAACTCCAATTGCACTTCCACTTGCATCACATTATACTTGAAATACCATATTGAAATCAGGCAATGCCAAAACAGGCAATTCAACAACCTTCTGCTTCAGAGTCTCAAAACTTTTATTAGCTCCATGTGTCCACTTGAATTCTCTTTCGTCTCCTCTCATAGTCTCAGTCATAGCATTACAAATTGAACTAAAATTTCTTATGAACTTTCGGTAAACACTTGCCAAACCATGAAATGATCTTACCTCACTAGCATTCACAGGTGTAGGGCAATTCAAAATAGCTTCAACCTTTTAAGGATCCATTTTCAAACCATCAGCTGAAATCACAAATCCCAAATACACAATCTCCTCTTTTATGAATGAACACTTTTTCAGATTTATGAGCAACTTTTCTTCTTTCAATCTCTACAAAACTTGTCTAACATGCAACAAATTTTCTTCTCTGGTCTTATTGAATATCAAAATATCATCAAGATATACAATCACAAACTTACCCAAGAATTTCTTAAAAACTTCATTCATCAACCTCATAAAAGTACTCGGTGCATTAGTTAAACCAAAAGGCATAACCAACCACTCATACAAACCTTCATTTGTCTTGAAAGAAGTCTTCCATTCATCACCTTCTATGATTCTGATCTGATGATACCCACTTTTCAAATCAATCTTGGTAAAATACTTTGCTCCAGTCAAACTATCCATTATATCATCCATTCTCAGTATAGGAAACCTATACTTCACCGTTACCTTGTTGATTGCTCTGGAATCAGTACACATTCACCATTCTCCATTCTTCTTAGGTGCCAATACCATAGGTACTACACAAGGACTCAAACTTTCTCTGATCAAACATTTTTTCCAGCAGCTCTTGAATCTGTCGATTCAATTCCTAATTTTTGGTAGGTGTCAACCGATGAGGTGCCTTGTTCGGTAAACTAGCTCCAAGGATTAAATCCATACAATGATCAATGCCTCTTTTTAGTGGTAAACCATCAGGTACATTATTAGAAATGATTTCACTGTACTTGGTGAGTAATTTATCAATCTCCTCAGGAACACTATCCTTTGTTTTCTTACTTGGTTTGTTAGGAATCACAACAAAACATACATCATTTCTCTTTAAATCCTTAATAAAATTTCTTCCTTCCATCAAGCAAACTTTCACAGATGTGCAAACATTACTAACAAGTTCTTTCATCAAAGGTAACAAGATTTATCTTTTCCCATTAGCCAAAATAGTATACTTATGCAATCTCCTATCATATATAGCATGTCTATCATATTGCCAAGGTCTACCCAACAAAATATGACAACAATCCATAAGCATGATATCACATAACACCTTATCATAGTACTTTCCAATCTTCAAATTCACATAACATTGTTCACTTACCAGGAGTGTATGCTCATCTTTGATCCATGAAATCTAATAGGGCTTCGGATGTTTCAACCTTTCCAATTGCAACTTTGTGACCATCTCCTCAGATGCCAGATTCTCCGAGCTACCACTGTCAATGATTACCTTCCAAACTTTGTCAGAAACTCTACATCTGGTCTTGAACAAACTTTTCCTTACCGGATCTTCCTTTTTACCTTCATTCCAAAGTGCTCTTCTTACCATCAAGTTATTTTCCTTCTCAAGTTCATTTGGTGACTCTTCTTGCACCAAAGCATTTCTACTGTTATCAGCCTTCTTACTTGCATGTGTACACTCAAATGATATATGTCCTTCTTCTCCACAATTGTAACAAGTTCCTCAGAAACTTCCTTTGTTATAACCACCTCGGTAGTTACTACCTCTACCTCTAGATGAACTTTCACCTTTCCACTCGGTCTTGCCTTTATCCAGAGTTATCTTTTCTAGTTCAGATCTACTATCTTCACCATAAGATCTACCTCTTCCTCTAGGGAATCTACCACCTCTACCTCTTTTTCTTTGCTCATGTCTCTTGTTCAATTTCTCCTCAGCTTTCAATGCAAATTGATAAGCCTCTTCAATGTTCTCTAATTTGACCAAACTAATTTCTTCTTGGATGGAAACTCTCAAACCATTCAAGTATCTAGCAATTCTTTCCACATCATCTTCATCATGTCCAAATCTGATATCTAATCTATAGAATTCCTTAGTATAATCCTTTACCGAGCTATCTTTCGGCCTCAAACTTTGCATTCACCTAACTAGGTTAATCTGATAATCACAAGGTAAGAACTTTCCTTTCAATTTATTCACCATTTTACTTCATACCTTGATTTTGTCTTTGCCTTTCTTGTTTCTGTCCAACTGCAGATGTTCCCACCATAAGGATGCATGAATTTTCAACTTTGTGCTTGCAATTTTTACTTTCTTGTCTTCAGATACATTTTCATACTCAAAATACTTTTCCATCTCTGTGATCCAATGCACCAATTCATCAGAATCCAACTTTCCACCATACTCAGGAGGATTAAAGTGTGGTGTAGACTTTAGACTTGTCAAAGCCTTCAAGAATCTTTCCTCACCTTAATCCATCATAGGTGCAGGTTCTACATCACCTTGTTCTACCTCAATTTCATCATCAGTAACATCTTCAAGATGTCTTCCTCTTCTCTGAGCTATTTCAACAACTTCCAATGTAGCAGCAATTTGTCTCAACATGTTTTCCAATCCTGGATCCGCATCTCGCCTCCCACGAACCATCTTGAAAATCCTCTGCAAGTGCAGGTCAGATCGCAATCTTCTACCCCACAACAATTCAACTAGGGCTTCACAAGAAGGAACCTTCAAATCTAGATTCAAAAACCTAGATCCAGATCTCACCTTACTCTGATACCACCCAACACAAGAGAGGGCAGGAGGGGCCAAGGAATGGCACACCCTAACCTGAACCACCTTTCTCAACAACACACGGAAGCAACAACACCACAGTGGGAGAGAGAAAATGTAGGATCATTCTTATATTATCTTCAATTTGATTCATACATGCCAGGTTGTAAGGCCTTCTTGATTCGGCCAATTATTACAATGAATTACAGAAGTCCTCAAATATGCGAGGATCTATAGATAATCTCAATCTTCTATCTTCTATCTTCTATCCCAAAAACTCACTCTCTAGCTCTAACCAAACAAATACATTTATACAAGAGGCTACCAAACTAAGTCAGCCTTCAGATCCACAATCAACGAAAGGAACGGTCATATCTGGGACCACACACTTCCCAATGATGGATACCAGCATTAAATCCATGACCCATAATCAATGCACAAGTCGGCCTCAACAGAAAGTCCAAAGAAACCCGTCGGTAAGCAAAGCCAACTGAGTACCAGACAAGCATCACCGAGCGCCACAGAAATTACCGAGCGCTAGAGAGATAACCGACCAACACTGGTGAACAAAGGAAACTGAGTAACACTGAACCAACTCGGTCAAAGCAGGAACCGAGCAACAAAAACAAACTCAAATATGTTTTTGGTGACATAGGATTGCCAAGGACCCGAGATGCTCCTGCATCACTTATTTCTGCTATCTTATGATGATGTTAATAATTAATTATTGTTTTTATAAGCTCACATAAGATAGGTTTACTAAGCATGAGATATAGGTTGATTATTTTGTAACATTAAAATAGATTTAATCTTAGTTTTCCACATTAAGGAAACTTAATTTTTAGATTTTCACATGAGTTTCATATTTTCATGTTGTAGCTATCCAAGCCTTGTATCTCATCCTTTTATTAGGTTATTAGATAGATATTGATCTTCACAATCTTTGGTATTGAACTTGTTTATTTGCCAACATTTTGTATTAGAGTTGAAGGTTTATTAGTTTTGGGTATTCCTCTATTATTGATTTCTTAAAAGCTTCTGGAAATATAGAAGGAAATAAAGGTTGTTGAAAGGATTTTGGGGTTTGCAATGAATGATTTATGAATTGACATTATTTTGCAAATTTCTAAAATTGAAAACTATGGATATTATCAACGTGTTTTGGATCTAAATGGAGTTGGTTATGGTTTGATAACTTGGAGCTTGTTTTTGATAATGTGTGATTACTTCCTATTTGGTGTTTTTGTTCCTTTACCTTGTGGTCATAAACCGTGGAAGGTGTTCATGTTGGATGAGTATTTACATCCTAGTTATATGGAGAAACAACATTTTTTGGGCTTGTGATGTGAAAATGGTGATCAATGGTAGACCATCAAGTTCCTCATGCTTTGGAATAAAAAAATCCCAACAAAGTGAATCCAATTAGCAAAACCAAGGAAGTATGGGTGCCAATTCATGATCTGCACAATGTGGAGTTTTTGTGATTCCTTATGATAGAAATGACAATGATATGTAAATCCGATCAATGAATTAAGAAACGTAAATGAAACAAACTCACCTTGAAATTAGGAGAAGAGGAGTCGAACTTCATATCTCATTTTGACTTTCACAAAACTATAGGAATAGAAAATGGTTATGGATTTGGTACTTTGAAATGTGTGACTCCCGACTATAAAAATTATGGATCCAAAGGACAATGTCAAAAAAATTTCACCTAGTTCTAGACATTATTCCAGAATTTCAACCTAGTCCTTTCAACTCCAAAACTAATGAAGTTCACAGAGATCCTGTAACTAGTTCTGTAACACCTAACATCCAGATCTGAAACTTTAAAACCTACTCTTGCACAGAAGAAGAAGGGGAAAAAGGTTGTGGAAATGGGCTTGCCTTGGTCAAGCCCCCTGTATAGAAATCAACATTGAATTGAAATGAATGTAGTTCAAAGAATTCTGACATGTAGCAGATATTAGATCTAAACAATGGAGTATATCATACCATGTAGATGAATTCTCTAAGTATGTAATCAAGTATGTTGATACAATAGTTTTGACTCAACACAAAAACCAAAAGAAAATCATGTAATATAAAACCTCATGTGGTAGATGTTGTAATTCACCTCAATAAAGAAGAGAGAAAAGAGGAAGACTTGATGGATGAATATAGATCTCCTTCCTTGATGTCCAAACTCCTTTTCTTGACCTCTAATGGGGAAAAGGGATAGATCTATGGAAGGAAATACCTTGCATGCATGTGTGGACTTGAATGATTGAATGCTTGATGAATAATGCCTTCTATGAATGCTTGCTTGCACTTGAAACTCTTGAATACACAATGATTGGACAATAATGGATAACATGTAATAAAATTGTGAAAATGAGGGGAAAGCCTCTTTTATACACATTTTAGGGCTAAGATGTCATAAGGATGACCTCAATTAAGTACCTAGGAGATACACCCTTGCATTGGGCCCGAAGCCCACTAAAATAAAAAGCCCTAGGAGAAGGCTGACTTGGGCCGACCTTGTCCAGACATACTTTTCCAAAGTTTTTCTAGAGACCTATGGTTTTGTGCCAAGAAGGGGATATGAAAACCTTAGTCTATCAAAAAATCAAGGAAAATATTGAAACCCAAAAATGCATGTAAAGGACCTAGGTAGAAAATGAATTATGTGAATAGATGGAGAAATGGAAAATTATGGATAGAAATTAGAGCCAACCTCTATTTTGAAGAAGGAGAAGGTCCCATATTTGAATTAAATATGTATTTATGTACAATATGAGGTCCGACCATAAGAAACACACTAAAGTGGGCTAAAAATTATCCCAAAATGTACACTAATTAAGTGCGTACATTTTAGGACAATACATTTAGCCCCCACTTTAGCAGGAGTATGAGAAAAGCTCATGCTCAAAGTAAAGGAAGAGAAAGAAGAATGATGAGAGAGAGATAATCATGCAAAATTGCAAAGAGGTAAGATATCACTAATTTTAAGGACATAAGCCCCCAAACCAAGGATCTTAACTCCACATCCATGCACAAGGGCAGAAAAAGAAAAGAAAAAAGAAAAAAGAAAAAACAAAGACAAAAGACACAACACACAAAAAAAGGGTTAGTACTAAAAAAAAACTCCAAATCAACTAGTGAAAGAGACCTCAACCATAAATGCCACATCCACTAATATCATGTCTGGAAAGCTATTGCAAGAGCACAAGTGATCACATAGGAAGAACAAGAGCATCACCAAAGACGATACAAACTCCATGGTATAAATCACTAGAATTACCATGGGAGAGAGAGAGAGGATAAAGGATAATTGATAGTCTAGAAAATTGTGTTATGCTAGTCAAATCTTCCTTGAAATTTTTTGTGCACAGGGCAACTTGAAAATGTTTTGTGCACAGAGCAGCTTAAAAATGTTCTGTGCACAGGGCGGAGTTAGGGGGATTAATCTTGTGGAAACCATCATCTCCATGTGAATCCATCCATAGGGATTATTCTTATGGAAATTCCATATGAAACCATGTCTAGGGATTAGTCTTATGGAAAATCCATGCGAATCCATGAAAAATGACCAATCTAATGATCAATGAAAAAAAATCGTATGTAATGTGCAAGGGAGGCTATATGTATGCTCCCCTCCTTATGATGGCACCATAGGAGACATCATAAGGAAGATAATCAAGGATACCTACTTCATAGGGGGATAAATGGGTACATTCTTGTTCTCCTCCCCCTCTTTGTCTTGAATATGATATCTTTGTTCAAGAACTCCTCTTGAAGGTAGATGTCTTACCGCCAAGATCTCTTCCTTTGAAGGGTCCCTTTCCACATCACGATAATCTATTTTATTAGCTCATAAGGGTCAATACTCTTAGCTAAGTTCATGGAATACATTGTTGTTTTAAGGATACCTACTTCCAACAACAAGAAGATATCCTTAAAACAATAATGTATTCCATGAACTTAGCTAAGAGTGTTGACTCTTATGAGATAAGAAAATAGATAATCATGAAAGGATATTTATCTTGTGGGAAGAGACCCTTGAAAGGAAGAGATCTTGGTGGTAATACATCTACCTTCAAGAGGAGTTCTTGAACAAAGATAACATCTTCAAGAAAAAGAGGCGGAGGAGAACAAGATTGTACCCATTTATCCCCCTATTGCTAGGTGAAATAGGGATTCTTGATGAAGGATGATAGCTTTTGAAACCCAAAGTAAGGGAAGTTGTTTATAATTGTTAAGGTTTTAGGATCATTTCAAATGTAATGTCACTATCTGATTGTATGTGTTTTCCAAATGCATCGATCTCTTTGTATTTATACATGACAAGGATAAGAAGAGACATGTCCCTTCATGGGACATGTCTATTCATTATTTTATTTTATCAATTTAACTATTTAGTATTTATTTGATCAATTATTATATATATATTGATATATATGTATATATTGTTAGAAAGTAAAGTCCACCAAGATAACTAAGAGGGGGGGGGGGTTGAATTAGTTATAAGATAATTATAACTTTTAACATCTTCAACAACATTTAACCATGTAAGCAATGCAATTACTAACCATACAAAGATATTCATACACAATGACACAATAACACAAGATATGTTGACTAGGGAACCTCTTGATCAAAGAGTAAACCCCGGTGGGAATGATGCCCACAAAAGATGCACTAATATGAATATTCCTTGTGAGAGGATGGACTCTGTTAGGAGTTTTATGAAATACATTTAGTACATATAAATCCCTGTTAGGAGATTTTGAATCCCTGTTAAAAGATACTAACCCTGTTAAGAGTTATGGAAGACAGAAGGACCCATTGCCCAAACAGCTTCAGGGTAAGATCACTGAACACACTGTCCAAATAACCTTGATATTATTCAACAGAATAATATGAAATATGTTACCTCCTTACTATGCCAAACCGCACTCACTGCTACACCAGATCTCAATTCCAGATCTCTGTACTTCTCATGTCTTCCTTCACAATTTCGCTTTCACAACCTCTTAGGCTCTTTTCTTCACTTCATGCTTACATTTGCATGCAACCAAAACCATGCTCACACTTCTTTCATATTTCCACTACATACAATAAGGAAAAATATTCCTTCCTTTATACCACACTCAAATAATTACAAATGAGTTGGCACACAAATACAAAATAAAAGTTTCCATATGCTACATCAAAATTACACAAAACTGTCGGCTTCCAAATGCAATAACTCTTCACTCGTGCGACCTCAAAGTTTTCACTGTGAACCACATCATCATCAATGTGTCTCAAACTTCTCTTTAACTGCGCAAAACCAGATTCCATCCCGATTAGGAGATATCATCCGATTTCCACAAACCGCTACTTAGGAACACTGCTTGAATACTGCTTTTACCAAAATGCTCATAACTTTCATGAATCAATGAATTATTGTCTGCGCTCTTAACCATAGACAAATAACATATCAAAGAATATAACCTCAACATCGCATAGCTCCAACTGCAATATCTCACGTGCGCTAATCAAAACACTGTCTACTTCTCTGCTAGTCTCTAGAAGATCACTGTGTTGACATCAATGACAATCATAGTCATGAATGCAACAACAACTGCTATAGAATGACCGCCAACATCCAACATTCATTCCTAATATATATATAATAAATCATTTCTCATAATAATCATATAGTCAGTGTTATTTATTTTACCGATGCTACAAACATCAACACTCCCTCTTAGCTAGGGAGGATAAATCAATCCAATGTCAACACTTAAGATACTTGACAACATCAATTATATGATGTAAGCAATAACCGTTTGGTTGCTGGAATTAACATGGAATTGGAAAATGGGAATTGGTTTCCCATCTCAAAATTAAATTCCCAATTCCAATTCCATGCCTCAATTCTAATTCCAGGGTCTGAGATGGATTGGCTGGATGCTCATTTTAGACCAAAATTAGAATTGGCCTATACCAATTCACCAATTCCTATTTTCTAATTCCAGCAATCTCAGTGTGTAGATTTCCTCCATCGATGATTCTATCCACAAGTCCTCAATTGGATTGCCTCCATCTTTGATTCTATCCAAAAGACATTAGGTGGATTGCCTCCATCGATGATTCTAGCCATTTGATATCTTGAGTATTGGCCTACCAGAATGTCAACACATGACATTCACCTAAGTACTCAAGAGTTTAAAGATATCATCTCATGATATCGAGAGCATTGGCCTGCAGAATATCAACTCTTAGGATATTCACCAAGTGCTTAGAGTAATGACCTACCAACATCAATTCTCATGATGTCCACCAAGTACTCAAGAGTTCATAAAGATATCATCTCATGATATCGAGAGCATTGGCCTACAAAATATCAAGTCTCATGATATTCACCAAGTGCTCAGAGTAATGGCCTGTAGAATATCAAGTCTCATGATATCCACCAAGTACTCAACAAATGTTCATAGGTAACTTGCACTTACCATAAGAACATTCACCTCATCTATTATGATCTGTTTCAGCCATCACAAGATGTCTATCACAATAGAAGATGCCATCTATCATGATCTATTTCAACCATCACAAGATGTCTATCACAATAAAAGATGCCATCTATTATGATCTTTTTTAGCCATCACAAGATGTCTATCACAATAGAAGATGTCATCTATCATGATTTGTTTCAGCCATCACAAGATGTCTATCACAATATAAGATCAAGTTATTGTAAGATTTTCACCTTCTAATTACTTTTGTAAATACAAGTGATAATCATTTGGAAGTCACCACTTCCTCATGATTAACATAGGGGCAAGGCCCATTAAAAACATTCATGATTCATTTGTATAATAATCAATTATATCAAGTTTACCTCAGAAGTGTTTCACCTTCAATAATGATCTCCCTCTCAATCAATATGATCAAGATTGTCACAAGTTGACTGAACCATCTACTCCCTCTAAAGCTCAAGTTTATCAACTTCTTGACCTCTTTTGAAATGTCAGACTCCCTTTGCATCTAGTCTCAATCATCAATTTGTTTGCAAGCATCAAGTTCTTTCTCCCTTGAATGCAATTATCTTGTGCTTCTGTCCTGAAGGTATGTCAGAGAGAGATTACAAATAGCTCACTAAACTATCTTGACCGGAAATACCAATTATAAAAGCATACAAGATTTTACTAACAAATAGTATAGCATGAATTACAAACTCAAAAATTATGTGCATTCATAAAACATGAAATACTTATCTTTTATAAATTTTAAGTATTTCATTCTGTAAGGTGAGCCCATATAGAAAATATCATGCAAATTTAAAAAATGATGTCGTCGTTCGTGATTATTACCATAATTCTTCACATGATCTATCTTTAATATCCAAAGGTTCTATACACTATAAAAACCCTCAATATGATTAGATCTCCCTTCAAGCAGTTAGGCTTTTAAAGAAGGAACCTCACTCTTTTATAGATTTTGCATAGACCCATACACACTCGGTCATAACTTTTGAACCTAACATTTTCTCGCCAATCACTCTGGTGAGATTCTTCTAAATTTGTTTATCACCGACATATCCAAAATTAAAAAAAATCCAATGGTGCATTTGTAAAATATGGTCCTCGCACTGAGACTATATTTTCTGAGTCAGTCACACATTCACCATCAACAAACTACTCTCTTACATTTGCAACTTGGCTCGGATACCATGTTAAGGTTTTAGGATCATTGCAAATGTAATAGCACTATTTGATTGTACGTATTTTCCAAATGCATTGATCTCTTTGTATTTATATATGACAAGGACAAGAAGAGACATGTCCCTTCATGGGACATGTCTATTCATTATTTTATTTTATCAATTTAACTATTTAGTTATTATGAGAATAATTATAATCTAACTTTATATATATGTGTGTGTGTGTGTGTGTGTGTAATAAATCATTTATCATAATAATCATATAATCATTATTATTTATCTGACCGATGCTACAAACATCAACAATAATGAACATTATTTTGCAAATAAAGAAGAGGTTGTGATCAAGGAAACACACCTCTTGTATAAGAGAAAATCCAAATCAAGACAATAATTCTCTATAAGAAAAAAATTTCAGATGATAAACAAATACCACTACCCTGGGGGAAGTAGATCCTTAGATAAAAAAGAGGAAAGAATAGACAAGAAACCTTGCCCCCCAAGTGTGAAGGCAAGACAAATAAATAATACAACCCATAATGATAGTTACTTCATAATAGATATGTAATTCCAAGAAAACTAAGTTATAACCTAGAGAGAAAAGACATATTAAAGATAGAAAATATATCACCTATAAAGTAAGCAAGACACCAAGGAAAATGAATGAAATGATGATATGAACAATTATTATATGATAGAAATCTACCCCTTTTCCAAAGTAGGGTGTTCTTCTGGGAAACTCTAGTTCTGGGCCAAATTTTAGTTCGTTGGAGTGGGCCTATGTGGGTGGGAAACTATAGTTCCAGGCCCTTTGAGGCATGAAATAGATTGTTAAACAAATTTGTTAATATCTCACATGAAACAAAGTATCCCATGCCAAAAATAATTTTCCATCATGAAATAATACAAATATGTGAAAGTATAATAAACTTCTTGAAATTAGAAGTGAATCTATGATATTATTGTTGAGATTCACAGACACTTCCTATTTATTAGATAATCTATATTCGGTGTCTAAGCATAAACAACACATTGCAAATATATATACTATGGTGCACAGTCCTGATTTGATGAGGCGTGACTCATGAATGAGTCACGACTTATCAAACTGCCGGTAGATAGTTCGTATTATTTCCTAAGACCATCGTTTAACAATTAAGTGCACTGTGTATAATGTGCGCTGTGCATTTATATTATAATGATACCACTAAGGATACCGCATGATGTTTTATTAATAATACCGATAGTTATCGGTTAGTCGACGAAGGTAATAGACCCTATAACTATTAGGTATCTCCAATCACTTATTAATCCGTTTACTATTCAATGACATTGGTTAATATTATAATATTTCAAAACTTAATATGTTAATATATATGTAGTTCTATATATATATATATATGAAATATATATTGATAGACTTAATTCATAATATATATATGTATATTAATATGTATGTGATTTTTCCAATATATATATTAATATTTACAAATATAATTATATGTGAATTATCTGAACGATGCTATCAATTTCAACACTCCCTCTTAGCTAGGGAAGATAATTTTCCATAGATCATCATATTTGTGAAAACATGAAATCAATATGTAAATGATGATTTTATACACATTTCTTTTAGCTTGTGATGCCTAATTTCCATATCACCTTGATATGAGGGATCACATTATATTGTGATACCTAGTTTTCATATCACCTTGATATGAGGGATCACATTAGATTGTGATACCTAGTTTTCATATCACCTTGATATGAGGAATCACATTGATAATTTGATACAACTCTGGTTATCACAAAGAGTAGTAGTTGGTTTTAACGGTTTACCAAATAACCCAGTAAGTAGTTTTTTGAGCCATACAGCTTCTCTAGCAGCCATTGAAGATGTAATATATTCAGCCTCAGTAGATCTCTGAGCTACTAAAGATTTTTTTCTACTAATCCATGATACCATAGCCGATCCCAAGCTAAAACAGCATCCCAAGGTTCTTTTTCAATCAGTCACACTTCCAGCCCAATCTGAGTCAGTGAATCCATGAAGTTCTAATTATGTCTTATCATATTTGAGTCCATAGTTAAGAGTACCCTGAAGATACCTTAATAAATGTTTTGTAGCAGTGAGATGAATCTCTCTAGGTTCACACATGAATTGACTTAAGGTATTTACTGAAAAGAAAATATCTGGTTTGGTATTCCCTAAGAACATTAGAGAACCTATTATCTGTCTGTATAAAGAAATATCTGCAAGTGGAGATTCTAATGCTGCTTCTTTTACCTTATGAAAATTTGTTTCCATGGGAGGAGACATTGGTCTACAATTTAACATACCAAATCTCTTCAAAATGTCAAGGGTGTATTTGCCTTGATTTAGAATAATACTATCTGACTTCTGCCAAACTTCCAAACCAAGAAAATAGTGTACAAGGCCTAAGTCTTTCATATCAAATTCTTTGCCTAAGTCTTTCTTGCATTGTTTAATCAGATGATCCTCTCTTGTAATCAATAAATCATCAACATATAGAATTAATATCAACATATCACTTTTGTTTATTTTGAAGTAGAGATTTGGATCAGCATCATTTTTGGAAAATCCTAACTGCAGGAGGTAATTGTCAATTCTCTCATACTAGGCTCTGGGAGCCTGTTTAAGTCCATATATAGCTTTCTTTAGTTTGCACACATGTGATTTGGAATTATGGATCTCAAACCCTTCCGGTTGTTCTAGATATACTTCTTCTTCAATGGTTCCATTTAAGAAAGTAGTCTTTACATCCATCTGATGTACTTTCCATCATTTAGCAGCTACAATGGCTAGGACTGTTTGAATTGAGGTGTATCGGGCAACAAGGGCAAAAGTTTCTTCATAGTCAATCCCTTCCTTTTGTGAAAAACCTCTGGCTACAAATCTTGCTTTGTACTTCTCTATACTGCCATCTGCAACATGTTTGATTTTGAACAACCATTTAGAGGTGACTACTGATTTCTCATTAGGTCTTGGCACACTGTCCCATACATCATTCTTTATAATCGACTGATATGCTTCTATCATCGCATCTTTCCATATTTCACACACACACACACACATACATATATATTAATATATATGTAGTTATAATTATATATATGTGTGTGTGTGTGTGTGTGTGTGTGTGTGTGTGTGTGTGAAATATATATTGATAGACTTAATTCAGAATATATATGTGTATATTAATATGTATGTGATTTTCCCAATATATATATTAATATTTACAAATATAATTATATGTGAATTATCTGAACGATGCTATCAATTTCAACAAAATCCATAGAGATGAAAAAGAAGAATGCCACCTCATGTCTACTTAGTGGTCAACTCAATTATATATGATATTCACTTTCAAGGAAGGAATAAATTGTAAGGAGGATACTAATCTCATTAAGGAGAAAGATCCTAAACAACAAGTTCATACATGGGAGGAAATCATAGTATACAAGAGATGAGAAACAAAGAGATAATGGATCATTTGAAGGAGAAAAAGATGAGATAGAAAGGGAGAAATCCAATATATGCCCTAAGTGATAGATCTTTAATAATATACATGTACTTTTGACCAAGCATAAGGTTACAAATACGAGATGAAAATATTTGTGTAAAACAACAAATCCTTACAAGAACGTATATCATATTATAAAAGATGCAATATCACAATGAATATTTGATGCATTAAAAGGAAAGAGGGAAGATACATTAAGCTCATTAAGTGGTTTCTCATGTATATACACTTACAAGAAAATATAGGATGTCAACAAAAAATACATGATGACAAGTATGTCATTATATAAAAGAAACAAGCTAACAAAGGGAGAAAATGAATTCCTAAAAGAAAGAAGAAATGATGACATATTTCCCCCCTGTTGAGAGAACACGAGGGATTTACTATTATGATGCCCTCAAGCTCATTACACAAAGGGGTTTTTGCATAATGCAGAGAAACATAATAGGAAAAAAGAATGGCTAAGGTCTTCCTCGAATATAAAGATATTGTATAATATTTGATGTTAAAAGAAGAAGACACCTATCAACCAAATCTTGAATAAATTGTCTAAATTCAACATAATCATAAAGAGAATGCATATTAGAATAATTAAAGGAGCATGGAAATTTACCATTGTAAGTATGTGGGTTTTGATGGAACTTATAAGGAAATCTTATCCTAGAATCATATTTGATTTCTATATAAATTCATCTTGCCAAAGATTTGTGATCATCATAAGGTTAAGCATCATGAGGTGGTGTTGGCAATAGAATGTCAAGAGGTAGTTTTGGTTGACAGACATGGTTATCTTGAGGTACATGATATTATTTAGGAGAATTAGGAGGAGACTTAGGGATATGGTCACTAAATCCTTGATCATGTTGGGTAGGATGTGATGTAGAGGAAGGTAGAGAAGTTTGGATGGTTTCTCTAGGAAGATCATCATCCTTATTATCCTTAGTTTGGGAGGAAGAAGGAAGATTATCCCTTATTTTTGGAGAGAAATTATCGAGGAAATGTCTACCGTCCGGATCATGGATAATTATTTGAAGGCCTTGATAGGAATCATAAGAATTATTAGGCCTCATGTTTCTATCAAACACATGATTATTAGGAGCTAGATTGTGACAGGGAGGAATAGTATTAAGATAACTATGATTAGCATTAGGCTCATTAACAAAGACCCGTATGTTATTAATATATTTCATGCATTGTATTAAAATTTGAAGGAGAAATACATACAAAACATTGATTATTGTATTAAAACATGCCTTATAAGGAAGGAATATATTTGTTAATCTCATAATACCATAAGTGATAAAGAGAATTAAGAATGAATGTAATAAACTATTATTCACTCCACGTGTTTGATAAAGAGAAGTAAGAATTAATGTAAGAACATAAGTTAGAGCACACAAATCCAATTTAGAGAGTTCCATGTTAACAAACACAAAACTTGAAATCAAAATAGGAATATGGTAAAGATAGGATCTACTATGATGCAAAAGAAAAACAAATCAATGCATACAATAGAGATCACACAATGAAGATCTAACTACTAAATCAGAAAGTATAATGCACATTCACATCGGGTTCACCAAAATATGATGGTGAAAATGGTGATCAATGGTAGAACACCAAGTTTCTCATATATTGGAATAAGAAAATCCCAACAAAGTGAATATGATTAGCACAACCAAGGGAGTAAGGGTGCAAATTCGTGATCTACAAAATGTGGCATTTTTGTGATTCCTTATGATAGAAAAGATAATGATATGTAAATTTTAAGAATCACTTAAGAAAAGTAAATGAAACAAACTCACCTTGAAATTAGGAGAAGAGGAGTGAAACTCCAAATTTGGTTTTGACTGTCAGAGAACTCTCCAAATAAAAAATGGTTCTGGATCTAGCACTTTGACACCTGTAACTCTCGACTGTGAACATTATGGATCCAAAGGACAATGTTGAACAAATTCGACCTAGTCCTGGATACTATTCCAAAATTTCAACCTAGTCCTTTCAACTCCAAAATTAATGAAATTAATAGAGATCCTGTAACTAGTCTTGTAACACCTAAAATCTGAATATAAAACTTTTCAACCTACTCCTACACACAAGAATAAGGGTAAATTTTACTATAAATGATGGTGATGATGATGAAGACCGACTAAGATGAAAGGTATACAATATTTTACAAGGAATAGATCAATTATTATCTTGTCATTGATGTCAAGCAATTCATTTCTAGTTTATATTGAGTTTCCATATCATTTAGAGTATGATATAAGTTGAGTGAGTTAAGGAAGAAGAGGAAGTGAAATGTTGTGAAGTTAAAGAACTTAATTGGGCAGCTAATACATATCATAAAATGATAAAGTTATGCTGATATAATTATTTTCTACTAAACATTTGATTATATCAAGTCGGTAAAGAAGATTGGTCAAGTCGGTAAATAAAAAAATTTAGTTACTGAGTAGGAAAAACTCATTTGGTAAAAGGAAAGTATGTTTTGGTAGAGAAAAAGGAAGTCAAGACACTGAGTAGAAGGTTTCAGTTACCGAGCGACGTAAATATAATTTTAGTTGAAGAAAAGGAGTTAGCCACCGACATTTAATGATGAGCTATGATGATCTGGAAGATTCTAAGGATGAGAAAGAGTTTGTTAATGAGATCTACGATCAGTAAAATTCAAGGTGATGATCTATGGTATAGATCTAAGCTGCAAAAAGTGAAGGTACAAGCTCCAAGAAAGTTTAAGTTTTGAGGTGATGATAAAATGTTTTACCGAGTTCTAAATTCATTGAATTAGTTTATGAGGATGATTGGACAATTGTGATTAATCGAAGGAAAAGGTAATAAAGGAGATTAAGAGTAAAAAAAAGTCTATATAAAGGATGAAATTGTATGAAGAGAAGGCTAGCAAGTTGAAGGGTTGTTGAGTCATCGACTGATGCAGTGAAGAAGAAAAAGGTTGAAATCCAAGTTAGCAAGTTGAGATTGATGAAGTGTTGAAGCCAATGGAAAGTGATGGAAGGAAGTGAAGACAAAGAGTGCACAAGGGATCTGATTAAGAAAGAGGTAGTTGCAAATTTACATATCAATTTATATAATGTTGCTCATTAACATTTGTAGTAGAAAAATCTCTTAACTGAGTGGACTTAACAATCTCATTGTAAATCCTTGAAAGAGGTTACATTCTAGAAGAGTGTTTGAAGACCTTTAACCAAGCCACTCCTAATAGGGTGAAGATCCTAACAAATCTAAGACAAATCCTCTAACAGGGTTGTTAATCTTAACCAGTTACTCAGAGGGGGGTGAATTAGTAAATTCAATTTCTATAACTCTTTTAAGCAAACAAATATTCTTGTTAATACAAAAATTAAAAGAATACTATAACAATCATAAACATAAATTAAATGCACAGGTCAACACATGTATATGTGGAAACCCTCAGTTAGAAGGAAAAAACCACGGTGAGACAGAACCCACAAACTCCATTACTGTAGTAATAAAGCCGCCCTCTTAGAGGCTTACAAAGCACTGGTAAGAGTGCTACCTTGGTTAAGGGATTTGGTAGAAGACCTATTCGGATCTTGATCCTGTTAGGAGTCGCCTTGTTAGAGGACTTAAAACACCAATAAAGATGTTACCCAGTAAAGGGATTTATACAAAGAACCTGTAAGGGTTCACCTTGATTGAGGGATTTAAATATGCTTCAAAACTTAAAGCAATGATCTTATGATGACACTTTCTGTTGAGTCAGATCATACCTATTTACCCTTTCCTCTACTTGGCTATTGAATATTTCTCTCCCTTTCACCTTTCGTGACTGTGATTCCTCTCAGAAGACTCTTCTCTCCTACTTTGCTTGCTCTTAATATTCAACAACGCTTCTTTCTAGTCTTTTTTGACCTGTATTTATATTAAATTAATCTTATTAAAAATACATCTCATAGTTCCGCCAAGCTGTAAACTATCTCATAAATCATGCATGCAAAACTCGTAAAAATATTGCAAACTGATCCTTAGTTTACCTCGAAACACTTGCTAAAAAAAAAGCTAACTCCAGTTCCACTGAAAAAGCTAACTCTAGTATAATAGGAAAATGCTCTGCATAATCCGGTTCAGATTATCATGCACTCAACCAGTGTAGAAATACTATCCGGTTAGTCATATGTTCCCTGTGTGTGTGCCAAGACTGGTTGGTCCAAACTTGGACCGGTATAAGAGTGACCGGTTAAGGTACACTGCTTTCTTGTTTAGTCTACATGTGCACATACATGAGTACCAGTGTGATGTACCGGTGTTCTAGTGGGATTGATGTTTTGCAAATGACTTTACCAATGACAACTATGTTTATGTCAATAATCTTCCCCTTTGGCATTGGTGGCAAAACATATCAATACATCACTTGTTGAGACTTCCCCTGTAGATCTTCTTGTCTACCTTTATCTTATATCAGACACACTGTCTCTGCACACTTCCCCTTCTTTATTCTCTGTAATTTTCCTTCTTCCCCTTTTTGCCTCCAAAGCACAAAGGGTTTATTTTGTACACTCTACAACTGTATCTTAATGAAGATATACTTATAGATCTTCTTTGCAGAATCAAGGAATGGTTTCCATATACCTGTTATATGTGCTAAAATATTCTTGGCAGCTTGCAGTGAGACAATGAGATTTTCCATGTCTTCCACTCTCTTGTAATCAAATTCCATGACTAGTCTATCTGTATCAGTTGCCATTTTTTGCATTAGATCAAAAGTTGGTGCAATGAACAACTGAAATCCAACAAGATCTTGGATTCTTTTTGTATTCTCTTCTGATCCTTTTCTCAAAATGAGAGCAAGACTTGTCAGCTCCTGACTGTAATCAGTTGCAGAAGAGATTTTAGCATTAAAATTTGATGTTAACACCTTTATCTCTTCTAATGTCCTTGTCATTCCCTCAGTTATATCTTTTACAAAGTCTTCAAAGTTAGAAGTCCTTGTAATTAACCTTCCAGCTTTTTGTATCTATTTTTGTAGCTCTCTGATTCTTGTAGATACAATAGCTTTCAGTTCTTCAATCTATTTGTGAAGAATATCTATCATTTTCTTCTCATTGTGATCAATTGCAATTGTTTCTAGTCAGTCACATCTTCCCCAATTTCTTGTACCAATATCTCCAATTGATCAATCACCGGTTCATCTTCATTTATATCTACATTACGTAAAAAACTGTACAAGATATTCCTTACACTAGAGAGAACCATATCCCATTTTCTCTTAGTGAGCTCCTTTAGCTGCCTTGTTGAAATTTTTATTATGTCAACAACTATTTCACTAAATTTTCTTCTCTTTGATTCAAAATCTATTGCAAATGTTAGCTTTCTCTTTGATGAAGATGTACTTGGAACTTCTATTGATTCCTTTTTCCTTGTTTCCTGTTCCAGTTCTTCTTTTGCAGGTTTCTCCTATTCTTTTGTAACAGGAAACTCCTGTTGTTGAGGAATTTCCTATTGTGGTGCCTCCTCTAGATGCACCTCTTCTTCTTGATGAACTTCCTCTTCCGGTGGTTGCTCTATTTTTTGCTCTCTAGTAACTTGTTGATCATGCAAAATAATTTCTTCTTTATCTATTTCTTTTTTTGCAGTCATCTTTGCTGATGAATCTCCCTGTTTTGGTTGAACGTGTTCTCCCAAATTAACCTGTTCACTAGATGTGAATGGTTCATGTGTAACCTCCTTCTCACCGATTGTTACTTGTTCACTTGTTGTGAACTATACCAGTGATACCAACTCTTTTTTAGGTTCATCTTGTGAGATGTTATATGGACCTGTAGACTTAAGATTGTTGAATTCATATTTTTGCCAAAAATCTAGCGAATCTTCATACACATCTTTCTACTATCCATTTGTGATCTTTGCAACCCTATTCTTCTTGTCCAAATTGAGTGACACTGCTTCCATCAAAATTTTTATTGTCTCATCATTGAGACTTGGTCTTACTTGTGTTAAAGTTTCTCTTATAATCTTATTGTTTTGGGCTAGACCAATTCTCCATTTGGCCATAAGCCTTTGATTCAATTCTGGAGGAAAGTGAGGCCTATAGTCCCTAGGTCTTCTGTTGAAACCTAAAAAGGTTTCTAATAAAGAAATCTCAATTTTATCCTTATCCTCCTCTACCATAACGCATAACCATTTTGCAACATTTGACACTTCACCAAAATCCATAATTTCATCAAATATATTATCTACAGTTAAATTTCAAGCTTTACCTTTAACTAGAGAAGATAGGAGTGTTGGTGGAGTGAGATCACCTCCAGTTATGTCCACAATTACCGGTTCTGTTGCTGACTTTTCTTTGACATGAGTCTCAACTCCCAGTATGCCCTTTCCCTTTCCAATGTCAATTAATGGTGGCTTTGTGGTCTTTTGGCATTAAGCTTCTGCTTGATATTATTTCTTCAGAACATTCGTCCATGTAGAAACACCTTCATCATGAACTTTATCCACTTCACCCATCAGGACATGACCAGTTCTCTTTCTTATATTGAAACTTTGTTTATACAGGTCATCTTGATTGGTTGCCTCTTCTAGGCACAAGTGATTCTGTACTTCTAGTAGAGCCCTTATCCTCAATTCTCTTTCATTATTTGAGGAAGATTTGTATCTACCTTCAATTATTCATACCAGTTCTTTAGGTATTGTATGGTGAAGTACAATAGGTGTTAAGTTATACTTGTGAAGAACAAAAAACTACAACTTCTTCCAGCTTTGTCTTATCTTCCTCATCACCAAGTTCATATCTTCTTTTGACTGAACCCAATCCTCCCGTTTCCTTTATTCCTTCAACCACTTCATCTATGGTTGGTTTCCTTCCTCTAGGTGCATCCTCTTTTACCGGTTTCTCATTTTTTCTCTTTCTATCAAGAGTTGCAGTTTCTTCAGTTTCCATTTCTTCCACTTCCTCACCTTATGCACTGGATACTTGCTGAGTCCTCTTTCTTTGAACCTTTGGTTCTTCACCCGCTAGTTTCTTCATCTTGGGAGTGGGAATTATTTTAACATATACCTTCTTTGGTTCCTTAGACGATGCCTTTTTCTTCAAATTTGATTGAATCTTTTCATAGGTGCCAAACTAATATGCCGAGAGATCTAAGTCACTTTCTTGAAGTGCATCAGCATATGCCTTTGCAATCTTAGAAGTTATCTCATAACCGAGCTCCGATGCATACTCGGACCTTGGCTCCATAGCTTGGATAATATAGTGATCAGTGCTTACCTGAAAACACATCTCTTCCTTGTATTGCTCAACAATGGTAGAGGTAATTCTTTCCTTATTGTGCATTCTTAGCTGAAAGGCCTCAAAATAATCTGTCATTACCTTATTAAACCGGTTTCCCAAATTATTTGCTAACTCACCTATTTGAATCATCACTAGTTTATCTTCCAGCCATGTTACCTTGCCTACACCAGGAAATAAGTTTTGGTAATAGAAAAACAAACATACCAGCAATGTACGATACTTTAGAAACTTCTTAACCAAGCCGAGCTTCTTTAGATTTTCAAAGATTTGGCTCCTCAACATTGCACATATGTCGTATCGCACATTATCATGCATAATCCTATGCGCAACATGTATGACACCTCCTGATATGCTATTCAAGTTACTCAACTGATATAATTTGTAGCCGATAACTGTTGAGGCAAATTGAATGCCATCGTCTTCAATATCATTGACAGTCATCATCCGACTGTCATATCTTGACTTCATCAACTGTGTGACTTCAACATTAGCTATTGTCCTCAGGGTTAGAGCTTCCCTATGACATTATAACCAGTCACCCTACGTAGGCCTTCTTTCGTGATCAGTGTGACTGCGCCTTTCACAAGCCACATCCCTGGGTCATGAACCCTGCTAAGAACTAGTCTAATCCAATCCGGTTGAAACACGGTTGGATATTTTACTCCATTGATCAAACCTGATGATTCAAGTTTCATGTATTTTGATTGAAGCTTCTCATCTTCACAAAGTGAGAGGTATTCACTTGGAATTAAGGTTTCACCTAGTTCCTCTTATTTGTTGTGGATGAAGGCCGTTACATTCTCAGTCAACAATACACCGTCAGGCACAAATGATAGAGCTCTTGCCATATCATTCTTTTGGTTTTGAACTACTATAATGTCATAAACTGGGCTATCTAGTTGATTAGCACTGATTAGACTCACCACAAAAGGGGAAGATGCCATGATAATAGACTGGTATGTGTAGAAAGTTCTTGACAGAATTTACAAAAATCGCTTAAAAAAATATCATAAATTATAGAAAGAAAAGATTACTCAAGCTTATGAAATCAATAATCATAGTTCGCATTGTAAAGTGAAATGAGTAATCAACTTTTCCTTTTATAGACTTAGGTCATAACGGTAATTAGCAAATGGTAACATTTGTTAACAACTACAATATTAATTACCCTTACCTAATCTTTCTTTCGACAACTGATTCTCATATGTTTACCTATTTAAAAATCTTCTATTGCAAAATCCACCTTGCTACGTTAGCAACTCTTACTTGTCTGGTTCACATGTTAGACCGGTGACTCCTTCCCGGTTCCACTTCTAGACTGTGTGAGATCAAAACTCACCAGTTTCGCTGGGAACAATAGTCTTGCTACCTATTCCCCTTAAGCCTTTAGGCTTAATTTTCTGAATAGATATCACCATTAGTAGATGATGACCTTACCTCCGCTTTCTCCTCGACAGAGATCTTTGTCTCCTTTTTGAACCAAGTCTTCTTGACTTCCCTATTGGTCTCTTTGCCGATGTTGTCCTTCTATTTGGGGGACAACTTCTTCTTCACCTATTTAGCCGGTCCTTTTCCTTTGTTCATTGACTGGTTTCTACAGTCCTTGGCCAAATGCCCAATTTCATTACAGTTGTAACATGCCATTCCTATTCCTCTCCATGGATTGACCCTTCTTACCCTATCCATGGGTGAGTGACTATCAGAGTTCCTATGCCCTGATGGTCCACAAGTAGCACAGTTGAATGTGCTTCAGTTTACATTCATATTATGGAATACCGATCTTAGTGGGGATTTGAATTCCATTGTTTTGGATCTGCATTCTTCCGCTTTGTGTCCAAACTTATTGCAGGCATACCAGTAACCCTTGAAGCTTCCCCTTCTTCCACTGGACACATTGTTGGAGCGAGACTGACATTCAAAAGTCCTATGACCATACTTGTAACAGTTTCCGCAGTAACTGTTACAAGTAAATGGTTTCACTGGTGCATTTCTATAGTCATTTATTTTATGACCCAGTTTGTCATAATGTTTTCAAGAGGTTTTAAAGGTCTGTTTACCTTTGTCTTTTGCCGATTTCTTCTTTTCCTTTTTGCCTTGCTTGTCTCCAAAAGACTCACCGGTTTCTTTTTTTCTTTGACTGATGTACCCAAGTCCTGTGGGGTCCTTGTGCTTTCTTTGAGCCCTTAGTTGCTCATCAAGCTTCTCAAAGCTTTCATTGTACCTTCTAAGTTTTTCATTCCTCTCTTCAAGAGCTTTTAGCTGCTCCTTTAGTTGATACAATTCGATAGCCAACCTTTTGCATGCATCATCTTTGTCATGCAAGTGCTCATACATGATTGTATTCTCTTGAGATATACTCTACATGTCTACTTGAAGTTGTAATATGAGAGCATCACTTTCTATTACCACATCTTCTGCTATATTTCTTTCTCTTTTAGTAGTCAATAGTGCTTCTAAGGCACTGTTCTTTTCATCTTCAGCTTTCCTTTTGGCTTCGATGATTTTAGTCATCCTCAGAGCTTGACCTTCCTGCTCCCTTTTCAGATTGGAGATTTGATCGGTCAGATTATGATTTATCTCCATGAGATCAGAGACCACCTCTTCTGATTCATTAGATCCACTCTGCCTAGAGAGTTCCTCAATGGTTTCATGAATCTCACTTAGTTGCAGATCCAACTCTTTCCCCTTTGCAAGAGACCTCTTTAGTCTGTTCTCAAGAGAGGCTATCATGTCATTTTCTTCCTCAAGCTAATTTTGATACCTGTAACCCTCCATGATCTTTTCTCAAGTAGTTAAGCTTTCTATCACTACAAACCTATGCTCTGATACCAATTGTTAATCTGAACCTGTTATTGAGAGGGGGGTGAATTAGTAAATTCAATTTCTATAACTCTTTTAAGCAAACATATATTCTTGTTAATATAGAAATTAAAAGAATACTATAACAATCATAAATAGAAATTAAATGCACATGTCAACACAACATATATATGTGGAAACCCTCAGTTAGAAGGAAAAAACCATGGTGGGACATAACCCACAAACTCCACTACTGTAGTAATAAAGCTTTCCTCCTAGAGGCTTACAAAGCACTGGTAAGAGTGCTACCCGTTTAAGGGATTTGGTAGAAGACCTTCTAGGATCTTGACCCTATTAGGAGTTGCTTTGTCAAAGGACTTAAAACACCAATAAAAATGTTACCTGATAAAGGGATTTATACAAAGAACCTGTAAGGGTTCACCCTGATTGAAGGATTTAAATATGCTTCAAAACTTAAAGTAATGATCTTATGATGACACTTTATGTCGAGTCAGATCATACGTGTTTACCCTTTCCTCTGCTTGGTTGTTGAATCTCTCTCCCTTTCACCTTTCGTGACTGTGATTCCTTTGAGAAGACACTGCTCTCCTGCGCTGCTCACTCTTAATATTCAACGACGCTTCTTTCTTATCTTTTTGACATGTATTTATAAGAAATTAATCTTATTAAAAATACGTCTCATAGTTCCACCAAGCTATAAACTATCCCATAAATCATGCATGCAAAACTCGTAAAAATCTTGCAAACAGATCCTTAGTTTACCTCGAAATGCTCGCTAAAAAAACAAAGCTAACTCTAGTTCCAATTAAAAAGATAACTCCAGTTTAATAGAAAAACACTACACAATCCTGTTTGGATTATCATGCACTTAAGTAGTGTAGAACTACTATTCGATTAGTCATCTATTCCCTGTGTCTGTGCCAAGACTGGTTGGTCAAAACCTGGATTGGTTAAGGTACACTTCTTTCTTGTTTAGTCTACCTGTGCACATACATGAGTACTGGTGTGATGTACCAATGTTTCAGTGGGATTGATGTTTGCTAATGACTTTACTAATGACAACTATGTTTATGTTAACAAGGGTCACATTTAACAATGTGTATTGTAATCTTTAACTAGATTGGCTTTTAACCGGGCATACTTCAAAAGAGTGTTTCTTTAGTGGGTGACAATTCCCACAATGGTTTTTCCCAAATTGAGTTTCCACATTAAATACTAGTGTTATATGCGTTGAATGTTTATTATGAATGTTATTGCCAATTTATTAAGTTTATTTATTGTTATTAGTTAATATTGAAGTTTGTCTGACCAAGTTGACATTGAATTGAATCAGAGAAAGTTTTTAAGGTACAAAGAATCAGTATTATTGATTCACCCCCCGCTCTTTGTAATCCAACAATTGGTATCAGAGCTAAGTATTCTAAAGGGATAAGTTTGAAAGACTTGAGTAAAAGACCCAAATATGTATATGAGAGAAGTATCTATATTATACAAGGAGAGTTTCCCAACATGGAAAAGAAGGATGAGGTTATACCTATCTATAATTGGAGTGTTTGCACTCAACCATTTGGATAATGACTACACTCCACCACCTCCTAAACCTATGACACTTGATCAGATGAGAGAAAAGTAGGAACACAACTCGATAATGATTGAAATTGTTTCCTCCCTGACCGATGTTGAGTTCAATGATATAAAGGCTTATATTAAAACAAAATAGATGTGGGATAAACTTTCACTTGTTTATGGAGGTGATCTAAATGTACAGAAAACAAAGGTTGATAGTCTAAGAGGAAACTTTGATGAGATGAGAATGAAAGAAGAAGAACACTTTGCACAATAAGTTTCAGAATTAAGGAAGTGGTTGGTGCTATAAAAGGTGTTGGTGGAACATTAAATGGAGAAGTGGTAAGAAAAATTCTTAGAACTCTTTCACCTAAATATTCTATTTGAGTCTCTTCTATTCAAGAACATATATCCATACTTGGTAATACTGTTACTCTTGATGCTTTGATTGGTAAGTTGACTGCATTTGAACTTAGTAATTATGATAATAGCTTACCAAAGATTGAAACAACTTTTAAATCATCTTTAACAATTGGTAGTTCAAGAAAAGAAAGAGATAATCACTATAGTTCAAGTGGAAGTGACTATGACAATATACTAACTGAGGAAAAAGAATGAGAAGAATTGTAAGCACTGTTGGCAAAGAGGCTACCAAGAGGAAAATGAAAGTATAAAGGTAAACTGCATCTAAAATATTTTAATTGCAACAAGATTGGTCACATTGCATCTAGGTGTCTTGATAATGAAAGGAATGATAAAAGGGATGAGAAGGAGAATCGATACCAAAGGTTTAGAGACTTCAAGGATAAAGGAAAGAAGTCATGCTACCTACCTAAGGAAGCAATGACTAATGATTAATCTGAAGTGAGGAAGTGGTCTATGTTGCTATGAAGAATGATTCAGAAGAAGAAAGGTATGAAGATGAAAAATCCCTTATTTATTAAGTTAGAAAAACTAACCCATGGATAATTGACAGTGGTTGTTCACATCATATGACTAGTGACATTGATAAGTTTAGAAATTTAGAAGAATAAGTTGGAGGATATGTTAGATTTGGAATTGATGATCCATGTTCTGTAAGAGGAAAATGATCAATTATGCTAAATGAAAAGATCAAATGTGATAATGTGTATTGGGTTCAAGGACTAAAGTACAACTTGTTGAGTGTTGCACAATTGAATAATACTAGTCACCGACTAGAGTTTCAGAACATAAAAGTGAAGATCTATGATGTTGCTGGAGATTTGATTGGAACCGGTAAACAATCAAAAGGTAACTTATTCTACCTTGATATTGCTAAAAAAAGTTGCCTTTTTTTAAAAATTTGAGAATGTATGGTTATGGCATAAAAGAATTTGTCATGTCAATTTTGATAACATGATCAAGGTTAGTATGAAAAATTGAGTTAGAGGTTTACCAAGATTGAGAAAGCCTGATAAAGTTATGCGTAAGGAATGTCATATCGGTAAGAGTACTAAATCAAGTTTCTCAAGAAAATCTTACTCATCTAATGGTATATTGGAATTAATTCATACTGATCTCTGTGGCCCTATGAGATTACAAAGCTATTATGGTGATCGATATTTCTTTTTATTTGTTGATGACTAGTCAAGGATGATGTTGGTAATGTTTCTAAAAGAAAAGTCTAATGCATTCCAAATGTTTAAATGGTACAAGACAAGAGTTGAGAAGGAAACAAGTAAGCAACTGAAATGTTTAAGATCAGATAGAGGAGGTGAATTTATCTCTGATGAATTTACTGTCTTCTGCAATGAGAATGCAATCAAAAGACAAGTCTCTGCATCGAAAACTCCATAACAAAATGGCATAGCTAAAAGAAGGAACAGATCAATAGTTGATTGTGCTAAAACATTTTTGATTGAGAAAGAGGTTTCACAAACATTCTAGAGAGAAGCCATTAGTACTGTTGTTTACACCCTCAACTGAGTAAAATTGAAGAAAGGTACAAATAAAACTCTTTATGAACTCTGGTATGGGCATACAACTAATGTTAGCTACTTTAAAATTCTTGGAAGTAGGTGCTACATTCTAAAAGATACTAGGAATGGAAAGTTTGATTCTAAAGGAGATGAAGGTATATTCCTAGGATACTCCATAAAGAGAAAAGCTTATAAATGTTTGAATAAGGCTACTAACAAAATTATGGAAAGTGCAAATGTAAGGATTGATGAGTTTGCAGAAAGAAATGAAGAAGATAGAAAAATGGAACCAAATTATTATCAAAGATTTGTATATGTACAAGAAGGAATTTTTGGTACTTTACCCGAGCTACAAGAAGAAACCAAGGAACCAATTGAGCTTCCACCAAAAGAAGAAAATGTTGAAAATGAAGGACTTCCATAGTCTACTGAGCCTATTTTAGAAAAATATGGGAGAAGACACCACTCACCGAGAAAATTTATTGCAGACAAGAATGCAAGAGTCATGACAAGAAGTAAGTTGAGAGACAATACATATTTGATTTCTGAATTTGAGCCAAGACTAGTCAAGGATACACTTGAAAATGAAGATTGGGTTAATGTAATGAAATAAAAGATTTTTCAGATTGAAAAGAACAATACTTGGTCATTGGTACTGAGACCTAAGGACAAAAATGTTATTGGTACAAAGTAGATTTTTAGGAATAAAATAAATAAAAATGGAGATGTGATAAGGAATAAAGCTAGACTTGTATGCAAAGGATATGCTTAGGAAGAAGATATTGACTATGGTGAGACATTTTCCCCTATTGCTAGATTAGAAGATGTGAGAATTTTACTTGCATATGTTTCTTATAAAGGTTTCAAGGTTTATCAAATGGATGTTAAGTCTTCATTTTTTAATGAAATTCTTGAAGAAGAAGTTTACATTGAACAACCTGAAGGATTTGTTAAGAATACTAACAAGGACATTGTATGCAAACTACACAAGGAACTATATGGTTTGAAACAAGCACCCCGAGCATGGTATGAAAGGTTACATTCATATTTGATCAAGATTGGATTTCAAAGTACAAGTAACAACAACAATTTGTATCTGAAATGTGATAGTAATGATAAGATTTTGATTGCTGAAATATTTGTTGATGATATCGTATTTGGAGGAAATGAGTCAATGTGTAAATCATTTGTTGAGATGAGAAAGGAATTTGAGATGTCCATGATAGGAGAGATACAATTATTTATTGAACTATAGATTCAACAAGTCAGAGATGGGATCTACATCACACAGTCAAAGTATATCGAGGAGATCCCAAAGACATTTAGTATGGAAGAGTCAAAACCGGTTGGTACACCGATGACTACTAGTTGCAAATTGCCAAAGGAAGATGAGACAAAGGAAGTAAATGAAACACTCTATCAATAAATGATTGGTAAGCTACAGTATGATGTACACAACATACTTGGTATTGCTCATGCAGTGAGTATTGTTGCAAGATTTTCTGCCAATCCAAAGGAAACACACATGTCTACAGTCAAAATAATATTTAGATATCTGAAAGGGACTGAAGATTTCAGTCTACTATATAAGAAAGGAGGATATTTTGATCTAAAGGTGTACACGGATGTTGATTGGGTTGGAAATTGATGATATGAAAATTACAAGTGGATGAGCTTTCTTTTTAGGAGAAAGATTAGTGACATGGTTGAGTAAGAAACAAAGTTGTATTTCACAGTCTACCACTGAGGCTGATTATGTATCAACAAATATGAATTGCTTAAACATTGTATGGATCAAACAACTACTTGAAGGTATGTAAGAGGATATTAATGATCCATTTACTATTCACTATGATAATACAAGTGTTATCAACATATCAAACAATCTGGTGATGCATTAAAAAAAGAGCACAATTCTATCAAGTATCATTACTTGAGAGAACAAGTTCAAGACAAGCATGTGATATTGGAGTATGTGAATTTAAAGGAGCAGATAGTAGCTATATTTACCAAGCCACTATTGAAGTTTTCTTTTGAGGATCTCAGAGGTAAATTAGGGGTTCTTCCCCTGTCCAATATTCACTAAAGTAAGATGCATGTTGCATCAATTCAAGGATTCATTAGAATATCTATTTTGTGAGTTGATGCCAGTATTCACTCTTTGGGTGATGCCTGAAGTTGTGAAAGATGTTCATGTATGCAATGAGAAATCAGTGCATGTTAGGTATGATTCACTGCTTGATTTTTTTTTTTAGGTTTATGTGTCTTTGGCATTGTTGTCAAAGAGGGAGAATATGCTATTGAGGGAGAAGATTTATATTGATGATTACAGAGACAAAGAGAGAATTTTCAATTGATTACAAAGGGAGAACAAGCAATTAAGAAAGAAGAAGACAAAGACAAGTCAGTAAGTGTTACCATCATCAATTGATAGTGAGTGTTTCCATCAATGCCAAAGAGGGAGATTGTTACTATAACTGATGGTGATGATGATGTAGACCGACTAAGATAAGAGATATACAAGATTGTAGAAGGATTAGATCAGTTATTATCTTGTCATTAATGTCAAGCAATTGATTTCTAGTTTATATTGAGTTTCCATACCATTTAGAGTATGATATAAGTTGAGTGAGTTAAGGAAGAAGAGGATGCAAAATATTGTGAAGTTGGGGAAGCTAATACAAATCAAACAATGATAAGGTTATATTGATATAATAATTTTTTACTAAACATTTAATTATATCATCGATAAATAAGATTGGTCAAGTCGGTAAACAAAACAATTTGGTTACCGAGTAGGAAAAAGTCATTCGGTAAAAGGAAAGTAAGTTTCGGTAGAGAAAAAAGAAGTCAAGACACCGAGTAGAAGGTTTTAGTTACCAAGCAACGTAAACAAAATTTTGGTTGAAGAAAAGGAGTTAGCCACCGAGAAAGGAACATAAATTAAATACAAGGATTAGAATGACATTTAATGATGAGCTATGATGATCTAGAAGATTCCAATGATGAGAAATAGTTAGTTGATGAGATCTACGATCATAAAAATTCAAGGTGATGATCTATGGTATAGATCTAAGTGGAAAAAGTGAATGTACAAGTTCCAAGAGAGTTCAAGTTTTGAGGTGATGATAAAATGTTTTAGCGAGTTCTAAATTCATTGAATTAGCTTATGAGGATGACTAGATGGTTGAGATTAATTAAAGGAAAATGTAATAAAGGAGATTAAGAGGAAAAACAAAGTCTATATAAAGGATGAAATTGTATAAAGAGAAGGTTGGCAAGTTGAAGGGTTGTTGAGTCACCAACTAATGCAGTGAAGAAGAAAAGGTGAAAATCCAAGTTAGCAAGCTGAGATTGATGAAGTTTTGAAGCCAATGGAAAGTGATGGAATGAAGTGAAGACAAAGAGCGCACAAGGGATCTGATTAAGCAAGAGGTAGTTGCAGATTTACATATAATTTATATACTGTTGCTTATTAGCATTTGTAGCAGAAAAATATCTTAATTAAGTGGACTTAATAGTCTTATTGTAAATCCTGGAAAGAGGTGACATTCTAGAAGAGTGTTTGAAGACCTTTAACCAGACCAATCCTAACAGGGTAAAGATCCTAATAGATCTAAGGCAAATCCCCTAACAGGGTCACATTTAACAATGTGCATTGTAATCTTTAACCAAGTTGGCTTTTAACCGAGCATACTTCAGAAGAGTATTTCTTTAGTGGTTTTTCCCAAATTGGGTTTCCACATTAAATACTAGTGTTATATGTGTTGAATGTTTTTTGTGAATGTTGTTTCTGATTGATAAAGTTAATTTACTGTTATTGGTTAATATTGAAGTTTGTATGACGGAGTTGATACCGAGTTGAATTAGAGAATTTTTTTAAGGTACATAATCATTAATTACTAATTCATTCCCCCTCTCTGTAATCCAATAGTAAAAGGTTGTAAAAAGGATATTGCCTTGGTCAAGCCCCTGTATAGGAATCAACCTTGAATTGAAATGAAGTTAATTAAAATCATGTTGACATGTATCAATTATTAGATCTAAACAATAAAGTATATCATACCATGTAGATGCATTTTTCTCTAAGTATGTAATCAATTATGTTAATGCAATAGCTTTGAATCAAGACAAAAACCAAAAGAAAATCATGTAAGATAGAACCTCATGTGGTAGATTTTGTAATTCACCTAGATGAAGAAGAGAGAAAAGAGGAAGACTTGATGGATGAATATAGATCTCCTTCCTTGATGTCGTAACTCCTTTTCTTGACCTCCAATGTGTTAGGAATTATATCATCTTAAAATGGAAGAACTTCCATGATAAGAGTGTTTAGCCCTCCAAGTAAGTGGTTTGGGGTCATGTTAAGCACCTTGATCGGGTCTTTGCATGTATCTGGCTTTTCCCCCAGTTCTACTTCTCTCTTCACCTATTTTTGACTTCATATCTGCATTTCCTAGCATTCTGGGCTGGGTTCCTGAGGTTTTTGACCTCAAGGTCAAAGTCGACCTTGAGGGTCAAAGTCAACCTCGACCCTGACCTAGGGTAGAGTCAACCTCGTCACTGGCCCCCAGTTCAAATTTCAAGTGTTTCTGATTTTCGGGCATCGGGTTTTAGAAAGATTCTTTTTCCTGCCTCCGGGTCGGCCATTTCGGGTTTTGGAATGGTAAATCCTTAAATTGCATTTAATATGGGTCCATTTCTAAGGGTTGAGGTTAATTGGGATTTAATTCCCCAATGTCGGCCTTCTCTAGAGGTTTGTGCCCTAGTTCACTATAAAAGGAGGTCTTCCTCTCTCATTATCACATCACATCTCTCAATCAAGCATTCAAGCAAGCCTTCAAGCATTCAAGTGTTCAAGCATTCATCCATCAAGGAGATCCATTGTTAGCCATTGAAGGATTGAATCTCTTTGGAGCCCCCTTGAAGATCCATCTTTCTACATTCATCCTAGCCTTCTCATATGCAAAGATCAATTTAAGATTGGTGTTGAAGATCAAATGCCATTGATTTGAGACATCCTACATCCATTCTACATCCATTGGAGCATACCTACTTGTGGATTTGTGGATTTGAATCCTCTACAAGGACTTCAACATAAGCGAGGTGAATTATTTAATTTTCTTTGTTTATGCACATTACATTTCAATTCAATTTCAAGGTTAATTCTTAAATTGGGGTTTGACCAAGGCAAACCCCCCATACAAATAACAAAACCCCCTTTTTCTTGTAGGTACAGGTGTGAAATTTCAAATCTAAGATCGGATTTGGATACCCTTTTCGGCAAACTTTTGAGATTTGTGAACAAAGTCAAAATCAACCTTCAGAATAAGAATGTAGACTTTGACCTTTTATGAGGGTCAAAGACTACCTACTGTCAGAAAGATAAAATATTTTTGAGTTTTCTTTATCTTGGCATTTCCAGTCCGAAACAGGTTGCAGAATTGTGCAAAAGTACACACAGACATCAGAAATTGGCATTTTCCAAATTTTCCCTATTTTGAGGTTAGTATTTGTATTTCAATTATTTCAGATTTCAAGCATAATTCCTTCATAGGGAAATATAAGGTTTTCTTCTTTTTTCATATTCTCCATAGATTGCTTTGATTGTGCATTAACCTTTTGGTTGATCAAATTGGATCTCTCCCTTGGGAATTTGGATTTAGAAGTGGATCTCATATTTCCCCCATACATACATTGAATAGAGGTGATTCCATTTTTCATCTATTCAGGAATAATAGTCCACAAACACAACTGAGAGGGCGGGGGTGACTAAGTTGTGAGATAAAATATTACACTTTAATCTTTGTAAACCAAAACACTTAATCAGAATATCAACATAATGAATGCACCATCATAACACAATATTTTGTTATCGAGGAAACCCTCTTAAAGGTAAAACCTTGGTGGGAATCAACACCCACAAATGATGTACTGAAAGTATAGTATCCCTGCTAAAATATTTATCCCAATTGGGAGCTTATTAATGCATATAATACATAGTCCCTTTTAAAGAACATACCCTATTAGTAGTCAAGATAAAGAAATGATAGGCTCACTATCCAGGCACATTGCCTAAAGAAGGTTAAATCCACCTTCAAGACTCCCTGTTTGAAATATAATTGTATAGAAGATATACAATCCAACAAGTTGTCTGCTAGCAACTATCTTTTCTTGATCAGTTCCAATGAAGCTCCTCAATCACAACTTCTTCTCTACATCCAAAAAAATTCACAAATACAAGCTCGCAACTTTTCTACATACACCACACTTCATTTTCCAAAAGCAACTCTTTGTTATACCCTATTACAACAATCAATTAGGTCAGACAATTAAGACTTCCCCAATGAACAAATAATTAAATAGACCCTTTTTAAGATACACACGATACCTTACACAAGTATATAATAGTTATAATACATCAAATATACTCTAGGATATGAAATCCATGCTTGCCATCTTCACAACACGTTACACATCTCTAGTAAGGTCTAAATAGGTCTTTGCAAGTCCACCAGCTTCAACTGCCATCACTACGAACACAAAAAATTCATAATCACAAATAATATTCTCCAATATGTCTTCTATCATGCTTTAAGTTTGCAGGTCACAAATCATGCTTGCATAAGAGTTATCTCAGAAATATAGAGACTAACTCTGTCATTGTCTACTATAATAGTCATTGTCTACTGTAATAGTCCAACAACCAGTCTTCACTAAAACAACTATAGCTCACTCCATCTACAATATTAAGCCAAGCGACCTTAGACATAAGCTCACAACTCATCCTTGTTCATATTCCTATCTTTGCGTGCTCTGAAATAACCATACAATATCCCAACACTTCTGTCATTCATCCATATATCATTGTTATTCAGTTTGTCTGCCTTCATCTGAAACCTATGTTGATAGAAACGACAAACAATGAGAGTCAACACATATTACAAAACTAATTCCAACAATCTCCCCCTTTGTCATTAATGGAAACATATGAGAAAATCCATCATCCCAAAAGTACTCATCTCAATACAAATTTCTCAGTGTTCTCTTTACAATCTTCTCAATATCCTCTCCCCTAAAATAGTAGGGCTCTTTACAATAGCGATTTTCACTGAATCTCTCCCCCTTTGACATCAATGGAAATGGGTGTCATTATCCAATCTCTGATTATCTCATCTCGGGTGCAAGATCACCCAAATGTACTCTATTTTTTTCATGTGATGACTACCCCTGAGGAGTAGATCCAAGCATCAAGTCTAGAAGTGATATAGCTCTAAAAAATAGTAGAGTGATGCATTCCTGCATCAATTAATTCTTGCAAGGAGGGGCTCTCACCCCTAGCATACCTCTGAGATATTCAAATGTATCTTTTGGCATTTTTTTTTATAAATATGTCTGCTATTTGTTCCTTTGTACTGATATACTCCAATCTGATCTCTTTCTCTGCTACCTTGCCTCTTAAGAAATGATATTTTATTGATATATGCTATGTTTTAAAATACATAATTGGATTCTTTGACATTCACTATGCTAGTGTTATCACAATGTATAACCACAAGCTCTTCAAAAATTATTCCAATGTCTTTCATCATCTGCTTCATCCAAACAATTTGAGTGTAGTTTATAGAAGCAACAACATATTCTGATTCACCAGTAGACTAAGCTATACTGTCCTTCTTACTTAGCCATGAAACCAATCTTTTCCCAAGGAAAAATTCACCTCCACTAGTACTTTTTTTGTCATCCATGCTTCCTACCCAATCAACATAAGCATAAGCATGTAACACAAAATCATCAGATTTTTTATACCATAATCCATACTCAAGTGTTCCCTTCATGTATTTGAATATCCTTTTCATAGCATCAAGGTGAGTTTCTTTAGGATTTTCTTGATATCTTGCCACAATTCCAACAACATTAGCTATGTTAGGTCTGGTATGAGTTAGATGTTTTAGGCCTCCAATCATTGATCTGTACTTTGTATAAAAAACACTTGCACTTTCATCAGGGTTAGTAAGTTTAAAACCAGTAACCATGGGTGTTCCAACATGTTTACAATCTTCCATTCCAAATTTCTTTAACATCTCTTTGAGATATTTTGTCTGAGAAATGAAAATTCCATCTTTGTTCTGATTAATTTTTAAGTTGAGGAAGAATTTCATTTCACCTATCATTGACATCTCAAATTCATTTTCCATTTCCTTAGAGAACTTCTTACTCATCTCATCATTTCCTCCAAATATAATGTCATCCAAAAAAACTTCAACTATTAGAATTCATTCTTTATTGGTTCTCAAATGTAAAGTACTGTTAGCATTCCCTTTTCTGAAACCAAGACTCAATAGATACTTATCCAATCTCGCATACTATGCTCTAGGTGCTTATTTGAGTCCATACAATGCCTTTTTCAGTTTACATACCATATTCTCATTCACAGTCAAAGGAAATCCATCAATTTACTCAATGTAAACTTCTTCCTCAAGATCACCATAGTCTTACTACCTTCAACCTAGCACCAGGAGCAAATGTTTCTTCAAATTCTATGCCTTCTTGTTGAGAGTAGCCTTTACAAATAAGTCTTCTTTATTTCTTACAATTGTCCCTTCTTCATTCATCTTATTTTTGAAAACCCATTTAGTTCCTATCACATTCTTGTCTTTAGGCCTTGGAACCAATTCCCAAGTATTGTTTTTCTTTATCTGATTCAATTCTTCCTGCACTGCTTAAGTCCAAGATTCATCATTGCAAGCTTCATCAGTAGCTTTAGGTTCAACTTGAGAAATCAAACAAATTTCATTCATTGATCTAGACCTTGTTAACATTCCTTTATTAGCATCACCAATGATTTGATTCTCATGGTGGTTCTTCTTTACATACCTCTGTGTCTTTTGAATATCAATAGAGTCATTAAGACACATTTCCATCTCATGATTATTTTTCAAAAGGTTCTTCTTGATTTGTAACTTCTTTGTTATCTGAATTCTGACTGTAATCATAAACTCTTTCGTGAACTTGTAACATCTCATCATTTCTCACATTAGCATTTTCAATCATCTTTCTCAATCTCAGATTAAAAATTTTGTAAGCCTTTCTCTTAGTAGAATAACAAAGAAAAATCCTTTCATCACATCTAGCATCAAATTTTCCTATGTCACCATCTCTTTTGATATAGCATTTACTACCAAATATTCTGAAATATTTCACAGTAGGGGTATGATTAAACCATAGTTCATAAGGAGTCTTACTTGTACCTTCTCTTATTTGAATTTTGTTCAAAGTATAAACAACAACACTAACAACTTCTCTCCAATGAATATGTGACACATTTCCTTCTAGCAACATCTAAAATTGTTCTATTTCTTCGCTCTGCAATCCCATTTTGTTGTAGAGTCTTAGGAGACAATGCTTGTCTATATATGTCATGCTCTTTGTAGTAGTTATTAAACATATCTGAAGTAAATTATCCACCTCTGTCTAATCTCAAACATTTTATCTTTAAACCAGATTCATTCTCAACTTTTTCTTTAAAAATCTTAAATTTGTCAAAAGTCTCAGAATTTTCTCTAAGAAATGGAACCCACATCATCCTAGAGAAATCATCAACAAAAGTATAAAATACCTCTCACCATAATAAGATCTTGTTCTTGTAGGTTTACAGAGATTTGTATGTACCAGATCTAACTTCCCTTTAGTTGAGTAAGAATTTCTTTGAAAACTATTTTTAGTCTATTTCCCCATTACACATTCTCTACACATGGTGTTAGATGTATTTACAATCTTTGGTAGGTCTCTAACAAAATTTGTCATACCTGCCTTTACAATATTATCAAAATTCACATGACAAAATCTTATGTGCCATAACCAACTGTCATCAATCTTCGAAACAAAACAAGAAACCTCAGATGTGTTCAGATCAAATACATTACCTCTTGATTTAGTGCCAATTGGAATCAAATTTCCTAACTTTCTTATGATAGAACATCTCTCATTAATGAACTCCAGTTGATAACCCTTGTCTACAAGTTGTCCAACACTTAACAAATTACACTTAAGTCTATCAACAAGTAGTACACCATCAGTATAAGTCTTACCATCCACAAAAATTAATCATACTCCAATGATAAACTTAGGAACATTATCACCAAATCTAACCACACCACCATCATAATTTGTTAGCTTAACAAACTTACTTTTATCACCAGTCAGATGATATGAACAACTTCTACCTATGATCCATTCTGATTTCTTCTCAACATGTGAAACTAGGGCTTTTTCTTCATGAATAGGTTCATCATCTTTAATAGTAATAAATCCAATCTCATCATAGTCTATTTCATCATCATTAGAAACACCTTCTATAGCATAGTAACATTCTTTATCCTTTGAGTAACTAGGTCTGTGAAACTTAGGTTTGTGCTTAGGAACCCTTGTAGGACACCTAGATGCAAAATGACCAATCTTATTACATGAAAAACATTTTAGGGGTGGATTTCCTTCGAACTTACCTTTACCTCTCTTTTCTCTTCTTGCAATTAGGGCCAAAATCTCATCTAGCTTCTTTTCTTCTTCATGTATCTTTTCCCATTCATCAACATACTCACCAAGCTCTTCTCGCACATCATTTTTTCTATTGCTCGCTAGACTTGATAAAGTCCTTTTGTCATTGCATAGTCACCTTAAATGTTGATTCAGGCTTAGGTAATGAATCTCCAAGTTCTGCAGCCTCAAAGGTAATTAATTTAGCAATCAACATCTCTTTGTTAAAGTTCATTTTCAAAGGTATGATCTCCTCTATCACTTGCAGTTTAGTCTTATACACAAGTGTCAAAGATCTAAGAATCTTTTTGATCACTTCCTCTTCATAGTATGTGCCTCCAAAATTTCTAATGCCAATAACAACCTCTGTAACTCTTTGTACATATGCTGTAGCATTTTCATCATCTCTCATTCTCAAAGTCTCCATCTTTGTCTTGCAATTCTATAACTTCGCTTGTTTAGTAAATTTGTCGCCTTAATATAGTTCTTCCAATCTCAACCAAATTTTGTGTGTTGAATCCAAGTCTTTAACTTCATTAAATTCACCTTCAGAGAGTGCACTAATCAATGCTTCCCTTTCAACCATGTTACAAGAGAACATCTTCTTTTCCTTATCAGTAGCACTGTCCAATTCATCTTTAGACTTGATCTGCTCTTCTTTCTTTGTTACCATCTAGTTGTCAATACCCAAACACAATAGATGTGTTCTCATCTTGTTCTTCCAACTGTCAAAAGTATCAGGATCAAACTTCAGACTTTCCTTCCTATGGAATGTCATCTCCAAGATCACCTCAAGTTGTTGAGATTTCTCTTCGAGGACCAGTAGCTCTAATACCAATTGTTAGAAATAATAGTCCACCAACACAATTGAGAGGGGGGGTGAATAAGTTGTGAGACAAAATATTACACTTTAATCTTTATAAACCAAAACACTTAATCAGAAAATCAACACAACAGATGCAATATCATAACACAATATTTCATTGTCAATGAAAACCTGTTAAAGATAAAACCCTAGTGGGAATCAACACCCACAAATGATGTATTGAAAGTATAGTATCCCCAAAAAAATATTTAGCCCTATTGGTAGCTTATTAATGCATAGAGTACATAGTCCCTATTAAAAGACAAAACCTTTTAGGAGTCAAGAGAAAGAAATCGTAGGCTCACTACCCAGGCACACTTCCTAAAGAAGGTTAAATCCACTTTTAGGAATCACTGTCTGAAATATAATTGTGTACAAGATATCAATCCAATGAACTGTCTTCTAGCAACTATCTTTGCTTGATCAGTTCCAATGAAGCTCCTCAATCAAAACTTCTACTCTACATCCAACAGACTTCACAAATACAAGCTCGCATCTTTTCTACATACACCACACTTCATTCTCCAAAAGCAACTCTTCTTTATACCCTATTACAAAAAATCAATTAGGTCAGCCAATTAAGACTTCCCAATGAACAAATAATTAAATAGACCCTTGCTAAGATACACACAGTATCTTACACAAGTATACAATAGTTACAATACATCAAATATACTTTAGGATATGAAATCCATGCATGATATCTTCACAAGATGCTACACATCTCCAGTCAGATCCAAATAGGTCTTCGCAAGACCATGCACTTCAACTGATGTCACCACGAACACAACACTTCATAATCACAAATAGTATTCTACAATATGTCTTCTATCATGCCTTAAGCTCACTGGTCACAAATCATGCTTGCATAAGAATTATCTCATAAATACAGAGACTAACTTTGTCATTGTCTATTGTAACAGTCCAACAACTAGTCTTCACTAAAACTACTGTAACTCACTTCATCTGCAATATTAAGCCAAGCGACCTTAGACATAAGCTCAAAAATCATGCTTGTTCATATTCCTATTTCACATGCTTTGAAATAGAAGTACAATATCTGTACACTTTTGTCAGTCATCCATATATCATTATTAATTAGTCTGTCTGCCTTCATTTGAAACATATGTTGACACCAATGACAAACAATGGGAGTCAACACATATTACATAACCAATTCCAACACAATTTGGAAATGAGCTATATCTATGCAAGGGAATTCCTTACATGCATGAATGGGCTTGAATGCTTGAATTTTTTATGATGAATTCCTTCTATGAATTATTTCTTGCACATGAATCTCTTGAATACACAATGATTGCACAATAATAGATTGCATGTAATAGATTAAGAGCCTAGGAGAAATTCTCGCATTGTGCCTGAAGCCCACTAAAATAAAAATCACTAGGAAAAGGCTGACTTGGGTTGACTTTGACCAGGATGAGGCCAACTTGAGTTGACTTTATCTAGGCATACTTATCCAAAGTTTTCCCAAGACCCAAGGTTGTGTTCCAAGGGGATATGAAAACCTCAGTATGCCAGGAAATCAAGGCAAATCTTGAAATCCAAAAATGCATGTAAAGGACCTAGGTTGATAATGAATTATGTGAATGGATGGAGAAATGGAAAATTATACATAGAAATTAGAGCCTACCTTGATTTTGAAGAAGGAGAAGTCATATTCGAATTAAATATGCATTCAGGTATAATACAGAGTCCTACCACATGAAACACACTAAAGTGAGCTAAAAATGATCCCAAAATGTACACAAATTAAGTGCTTTTGTTGGGTGTATGATTTTAGCCCATGGTTACATGTAAGAATTGGAAAATAAGTCATTGATTTATTTGTGATTTGCGAGTTGACATGTTTCATATGGTTCAAGTTCTTGGGCTTGACTTTCTTTTCTTGTTGGGTTGCAACGCTCTCTTGGTTTCATTTTGGGTTTTGTAAATTTGTGCTTATTACATTGTTCATATAACATGTAAAATGTGAATATATAAATGTTTAAGTGGACTTTAAATTTACATAGATGGTTTTACAAGTTTTACCTGTTAACTAAAATATATGGTATGTAGACTTATGGTAATAGTGTATTCGAGGTGTTCAATATGTAGACAATTGTAGGTTTGCATGGTTTCTTGGAAGGTTATTAATGATCTATGATTACACCTATGTGGGTTTGTTTGGAAAGTCAAACCTAATGTTGATTTTGGTGTTTGAATCTTTGAAATCCACATTTTATGCTTGATTATCTTTGTTATGCATGATATTTATATGAGGTTAAATCTTTTAGCTATTCGAGATGGGAACGTTGGTTATGTATTCCTATTTTGAGATTTTGTACATGTGTTGATCTTGTAAAATGTCTAACAAGGATTTAATTTGGTAGCCCTTACTGTTGGTCATCATTATTACATTGCTATTTTTATTGTTGTAGAAAAATATTTTTTTGTGACTACTTGATATAGTTTTTCATATGAATCTTAGTATTAGATTATGGTGCATGAGAATCTCTTTTCACTTTTAGTGGAGTTTTGGTAATGATTTTTGTTCATGTATCACTTTCAATGGGAGCTTTATGCAATTACATAATATTTTATATCTTCTTTGTTTCAATATTTTATCTCTATCTATTGTTGTTGCAATGTATTATGAGTTGTTGGCCAATTTTGCCACCATTCAGCCCAACACAAATAACCAATTTGAGAAATGTATTATGCACTGAATTCTACTTCAGGTGGGTTAACATGTCATGTTATCCCATCACGAGAGTTTTTCCCAATGGCCCGATTTGATTGTTTGTAGCTACAACATGACACCAAGTCTAATCATAGTTGTCAAGCTGCATTCTTTGACTTTGTAACACAACACCAATGCACTCCATACCTACTTATTACTTGTAGGGATATTTTATCCCCTTCAACTGTCAGATACATTCAATTTTGGCCCTTTTATGTCATTTCATGGATGAATGTTCACATAAAGATCATATTTTAATCTAATATTTATTTATTTGTGCATATGTAACCTAACTCTAGTGTGGTTGGAGTTTGAACTCAAATGTAAGATCTAGATTATGCTTGAACCCTATAAAGGCAAAGTTTATATATTATCCTAGGATCTCATTTTTGGTTCTTTTACAAAGTTTCTCTTCTATAGATATTTTTTTGACTTATTCAATAAAAATTAAATGTTTTTTGCCTTATTCAATAGAAATTACTATTGTTTTATCTACTTTCAACCCAAATAATCTTTTGTAGTCTTTCTGCCTTATTTAATTGGATGTATTCCATCATCTGCAACACTATATGATTATGTTATTCTCAATTAATTAATCTTGTTAAGTGAATATTTATATTCCTTGCCTAGTTGTATTGATTCTTGACTTTCATTTTTGCTAAGGTTGATAAATATAGATAATAGTATAGCTTTGTGAGTTCTATTGAGTTTAAGTGCAATTATTGGAAGGAGTAGATCAATAATCAATCTGGTGCATCACCCCCTTTTCTTTTTTGCATTTAATTTTCATGCGATCCTTCTTCCTTTTCCTCAAAACAATAGTTAGGTGCATTCTGACTGTAAAGGAAGTTGACCTTCTCTGAAGACTCAATCTCTCTTTCAAGTACCACACTTGGAGATTGTTTACATGTTTCACAAGGTTGTTTAGGTTTCTAACCACCACCTAATCCTGGGTGTAGAATTTTGTGTTAACATTTTTTGGCACGCTCGGTGGGACTAAAATTCAAGATTACTAAGAAGTCTACTGGTTTGCTGATAAAAAAATGGATTTAAAATTTTATGCTAAGGAGTTAGTGTTTCTCTTATCATTCTAGCCTTCAAGAGGCTCAAATTCAAGTAATTGGCGACTCCATTTCTATATCTTGGCTCGCAAATGAGATTTCTACAATTCATGCCCAAAATACAAACAAGGGAATCTTCTAGAGGTAATTTTTAGTTTGTTCAACTTCTATTTTCAAGTTCTAGAAGAATAAGAGATAGAATTTTCTCTTTATCCTATTCAATTAGATCATCCTTTTACTCAATGGGGTTTGGGTTTCATTGGTCTAATAAACCCACTCTCTAGTTGTGGTCATAAATGGATCTTGGCAACCATAGATTATTTCACAATATGGATAGAGGAAGTAGCTTTAAAAGATGCCATAAAGGCTTTAGTGGTTTAATTCCTTGATGGAATTGTAGCCAGATTTGGTGTTCCTTCAACTATCATATCAAATAATGTTAAGTCTTTTGTTGGAACTCATGTCATCTCTTGCGTAGTTAAACATGGAGTATATTTAAATACTTCTTCAAATTATTATCCCCAAGGGAACAACCTTTTTGAGTCCTCTAATAAGAACCTCATTAGAATAATAAAAAGGACAATTGAAGATAATCAAAGGTCTTGGCATACCAAGTTGAGGACGGCCTTATGGGCTGATAAATTTACACCCAAGAGAGAAATTGGCAACTCACCTTTCATGCTAGAATATGGAAGAGAAGAGAGGATTCCTCTTTCACTTGATTTTCCCTCTCTTGAACTAGCTTGTCAATTGGACCTGGTTGAATTTGATGCTATGACAGTTAGACTAGATGAAGTAATGAAGATGGAAGAAAAAAGACAACAAGATATGCATACACTTGAGGTACACCAACAATAGGTCAAAAGAAGTTTTGACAAAAAGGATACTATTAGATTCTTCAAGGAGGGTGATCTTGTTCTAAAGTGGGATGTAGACAAAGATAAACCAGGTAGGCACTCCAAATTTGACGCTATGTGGAGTTTCCTATATATTATTACCAATTGCAAAAAGGGCAATGCTTTTCAGCTATCTAGGCCTGAAGGTGAAGTTCTTCCAATCCCAATCAATGGGATTCATCTTAAGCCTTGCCTCTAACGGAAGTTAAGATTCTTGTATATAGTAGAGTATATTTTTTTATGCTTTCCAATAAGTGCACAAGCATAGCTATTTCCCTTTTAGAGGCAACAAGTTTTGTTTTGATTGAGGTTGGATATTTTTAGATTTTTTGTGAAGTTGCAGGTGGGTTAACACATTGTTCCAGTGTTGGTGAATCCATGCCCAATGAATTTGTTTAAGGCCACTTATCATATGCTTAGCAGGAAAGCATCCCCTCTGAGTCATCAGAAATGTTGGTTATTTTTGTCACCATTTAGCCAAGCACAGATAACCAATCTGAGAAATTTATTATGGGTTGAATTATGATTTAAGTGGGTTAACATATCATGTTATCCCATCCCAATAGTTTTTGCCAGTGACCTGATTTGATTATTTGTAGCCATGACATGACACCAGGTCTGATCATAGATGTCAAATTGCATTCTGACTCTGTAACACAATGCCAATGCACTCCATACCTACTTATTACTTGCAATGATATTTTATACCTTATAACTATCAGATGTTTTCAATTTTGACCCTTTTCTATCATTTCATGGATGAATGTTCAAGTAAAGATCAAATTTTTATCTGATATTTATTATTTATGCATCTGTGATCTAACTCCAGTATGTTTGGGGTTTGAACTCAAATCTGGGTTATGCATGAACCCTATAAAGGCAAAGTTTGTGTATTCTCCTAGGATCTCTTTTCTAGTTCTTTTATAGAGTTTCTCTTTTATAGATATTTTTTGCCTTATTCAATAGAAATTATTGTTGTTTTATCTACTTTAAACTCAAATAAGCTTGTGTAGTCTTTCTACCTTATTTATTTGGATAAATTCCATCGTCTGCAACACTATATGATTATGTTAATATCAATGAATTAATCTTGTTAAGTGAATATTATCATTCCTTACCTGTTTGTATTGATTCTTGACTTTCATTTTTTCTAAGGTTGATAAATATAGATAATAGTATAGTTTTGTGAGTTTTATTGAGTTTAAGTACAATTATTGAAAGGATTAGATTAATAATAAATCTAGTGTGTCACCCCCTTTTCCTTTTTGCATTTACTTTTCATGCAATCCTTTTCCCTTTTCCTCAAAATAATAGTTAGGTGCATCCTAATTATAAAGGAAGCTAGCCTTCTTCAGAGAGTCAATATCTTTTCCATGTCCCACACTTGGATATTGTTTCTATGTTTCACAAGGTTGTTTAGGTCACTAACAACCACCTAAGCTCGGGTGTAGAGTTGTGTGTTAACATGAGCCTTGGACAATCATTTTTAAGAATATGGATGTGTTAGGAATAGTCCCAAGAGATAACTGAGAGTGGGGGGGGAGGGGCATGAATCAATTATCTACAAGATTCAATTCTTTATCCAATTAAGTATACTTAAACATAAAGCATAAACACAATGAAATAACACATGAACACAACACCAATATTTTGGTTACGGGGAAACCCAAATAGGTAAAAACTCCGGTGGGACTTGATACCCACTAATATTCTGTACTAGTGTATAATGATCCTTGTTAGAAGATCCTTTACCCTATTAGGAGTAGCTTTACAATATATTAAGTACATTAGACCTGGTTAAGGGTCGAACCCTATTAGGAGTCTTTTACAATTGTCCCTATTAGGGGAGAGGACGCACTATCCGAGAGCTCATTGCTCAAATGGGCGAAGGCTAAAACCTTTTGTTTAACAAATACACACTATATCTAGATCTTGGTGAACTATGCTTTGACCTACTATTTGGATCAATTCCAATGAATAACACAAGTACTTTACTTGGTCACATAGACCTTCTTCTGATGGCTCAACACTTCGCACACTCTGCTCTGTTGTGCTTAATCAACGATGGACCACACTCAACAATCACAAATGACTGCCTATAAATATCTTTCCTCTAAATGATATAATCAAGTCGGCCTATTGGAACCATCTTGAAATCATATTAGAGAAAGCATAACAAACTTCAATAAACATTCTATCAGCTCTACTATGCACACAACACATTCTGGGAACTGTCCAATAATATAATTGTAGACACACGCTACACATTGTCGGCTCTACCAAAACAACTGGAACTTTCTCTGTAAGCTGAATTAACTCATGCGCTCTTAACCGAACATCAATAACACTTCTCCAAGCTTAACTCCAAGGGCGCATACCCTAAAGATAGGCACAACTCAAGAACTAATAAAATCTCTGTCGGCTCTTCTGAACAAACACAGGAAACTGCTGCTGGCAAATAGCGAATGCATAACTTAACTTCTACTCATCAAAAAACTATGCATCCATAACTAAAACATCACTAACATGTCTTCAACACATATCCAAGTGTGCAAGGCTCCATGATAATTGTATGGACAACCATACACAGAACACTGCCTATTACTCTGTCAGGAACACTGCTGACACAAGCTACTATATAACTGTCTGTACTAATAGTTAACCTCTACGCCCATGATATCATGCTGATATCATGTCCATGCTACATATACTGAAAGCTTACTTTATAAGACTTCCACACATGCTACTTTCCATATGTTGTCATCAATGACAAACATACAGTCAAACTGGCCTGCTGGAAAATCTCCAACAATCTCCCCCTTTGGCATTGATGGCAACATGTGGAATGAAAAATCACCACCAATCCAAATAAACATTTCTTTTATAACATTCTCCATTTCCTCTTCAAAAATCCCCCAAAGATGAGTCCTCCAACTGCTGCAATATTTTCTAATATTCTCCATTTCCTCAACTGTTATGCTATCATAACTGAATGTTGCTCCCCCTTAGTATATTACTCCTCTTTTTACTTCTATTTTTTATGAATCTGTATATTACTCCCCCTTTGACATCAATGGAAAAGGGCAGCATTCATTTTAAGCACCAGTACTACTCCTGAGGTAGAGTAGTCAACCTTCCACCAGTCCCTAAGGACTAATGCCTTTCCTTCTTTCTTTTAAGCAGAATCGGGGAAGGGAATTACTCTCAACTTCTCCCTAAGATACTCAAAAGTATCCTTAGGCAGGGGCTTTGTGAATATATCTGCCAATTGATCTTTAGTACTCACATAGTCCAACTTGACTTCTTTCTTTGCCACTTTCTCTCTTAGGAAGTGATACGTTATTTCAATGTGCTTTGTCTTTGCATGCATCACAGGGTTCTTAGACATATTGATAGTGCTAGTGTTATCACAGTGAATAACAATAGGATAATCAATCTGAATTCTAAAATCCTTTATCATCTGTTTGATCCAAACAATTGTAGAACAATTCAAGGCTGCCGTGACATACTCTGCTTCTATTGTTGACTGAGAAATACAAATTTGTTTCTTTCTTGTCCAAGTGACAAGTCTATCACAAAGAAACATTGCTCCACCTGATGTACTCTTCCTTTCATCAACACATCCTATCCAATTTGCATCAGTGTACACATGAAGCTCAACATTTTCTGAGTTAGGATACCATAGACCATAATCTATAGTGCCCTACAAGTATCTAAATATTCTTTTTACTGCCATGAGGTGACTTTGTTTAGGTTTTGCTGCAAATCTTCCAACTATACCAACTGCATCAGAAATATCAGGTCTAGTCTGAGTAAGATATATGAGTTTACCAATCATAGACTTATACAATGTTATATCTACTATTGGTGAGTCATCTTCTTTAGTAAGCTTGCATCCAGTGATCATAGGGGTTCCTACTGGCTTGCAATCATCCATCTTGAATTTCTTCAGTATCTCTTTCACATAGTTTGACTGATTAATAAAAATTCATTTTTCTATTTGCTACACATTTAGTCCTAAAAAGTATTTGATAGGACCAATCATACTCATCTCAAATTCATTTTGCATCTCCTTAGCAAATTCAACACTAAGTTTGTCATTACCTCCAAAGATAATGTCATCAACAAATATAGTTACAAGTAGAAAACCTTCAGATGTCTCTTTAATGAATAGATTACAATCTGTTGCTCCTTTCTTGAATCCAATCTTTGTTAAGTATCCATCTAGTCTCTCATACCATGCTCTAGGGTCTTGCTTAAGTCCATAGAGGGTCTTCTTTAATATGCATACCATATCAGGTCTGTCTGATAAGGTGAATCCTTCTGGCTTCTCAATGTATACTTCTTCTTTCAAATCACCATTCAGGAATGTTGACTTGACATCCATCTAATAAAATTTGAAGTTTTTTACTATAGCATAGGCTAAAAACAACTTAATAGCTTCTAATCTTCTCACAGGTGCAAATGTGTTTGAATAATCAATGCCTTCTCTTTGTACATATCCCTTACACACTAATCTTGCTTTGTTTCTTACTACTGTACCATCTTCATTCATCTTGTTTCTAAATATCCACTTTGTTCCAATCACATTCTTATCACTAGGTCTTGGGACCAGTTCCCAAGTGTCATTCTTAATAATCTGATCAAGTTCTTCTTTCATAGCATCATGCCAATCTGAATCATTACAAGCATCTTCAACACTTAAAGGTTCCATCTGAGATAGTAAACATACCGCTTCACTGCTAGCTGAGTTCTTTTCTTGTGACCTTGTTAAGACTTTTCCACTCTAATCTCCAATATTGTCTACCTTGGAATGATATCTTGATGTAAACTTTGGAACTTTAGGTGATGCTAACTCATCAGCCTTAGGAGTATTTTCTTCACTTGTCTCAAGGTCATTGAATAACACATCAATACTGTCAAACATTTCCTCAATGACTGTCTCACTAGTGGAGGGTCTAGGTTCTTCTTCAATCATGGGTGAGTAATCATGATATCTTTCTTGAATCATAAAATTTTCATCAATCTTTACATGAGCACTTTCAATGATCTTTTTCAATCTTAAATTGAAATATCTATAAGCTTTACTTTTAGTAGAGTAACCAAGAAAAATACCTTCATCACTTCTTGCATCAAACTTTCCTACTGCTTCATCCCTCTTGATGTATCACTTACTTCCAAAGATTCTTAAGTATTTTAATGTGGGAAAATTACCAAACCATAGCTCATATGGTGTTTTGTCAGTGCCTGGCCTCAATTGAATTCTATTGATGGTATAAACTGTTGTATTGACCGCATCTCTCCAATAGGTGTGTGCAACTTTTCCTTCTATCATAATGGTACGCGCTGTATCAATAATGATCTTATTCCTTCTCTCTGCAATTCCATTCTGCTGAGGGTTTCTAGGTGCACTTAACTATCTTTTTATGCCATGTTCTTCACAGTACTCATATAATCTGTCAGAGGTGAATTCTCCTCCTCTATCTGATCTCAAACATTTTATCTTTAGTCTAGATTCATTCAAAACCTTAGCTTTGAATATTTTGAACTTCTCAAAAGCTTCTGACTTGTCTTTCAAGAATGCAACCCACATCATCCTAGTATAATCATCAACAAACAAAATGAAATACCTTTCACCATAGTATGATCTTGTTTGAGTTGGACCACATAGGTCTATATGAATCAGATCCAACTTGTTCTCTATTGAATTCTGCTTGCTCCTAAAAGAATTTCTTACGTGCTTCCCCATCACACATTCCCTGCATATAGTATCAACTGGCTTTGCTATGCTAGGTAGATCTCTTATTGCCTTAATATTGCTTATCTTTACTATGTTATCAAAATTGATATGACATAGTCTTTTATGCCACAACCAATTGTCATCAACTTTAGCAACAAACCAACTTGCTTTTGAATTGAGTTGAAAAACATTACCTCTTGCCTTTTAGCTTGATGCAATCATAACACCATCCTTGTTGTTAATGATGCATTTGTCATCTTTGAACTCCAACTGATCACCTTTTCCAAGTAACTGTCCAACACTGAGAAGGTTATGTTTCAAACCATCAACATAGAGAACATCATCAATACTATTCTTTCCATCCAAGGTGATGGCTCCTCTACCAACTATTGGTTTAGGAGTGTTGTCTCCAAATCTAACCATACCGCCATTGTATTTGTCCAAATGAACAAACCTACCTTTATCACTTATCATGTGATGTGAACAACCACTGTCTATAATCCAGTATGTCCTTATGTCAGCTTGCGAAATCAATGCTAGCTCTTGATTTTCTTTCTTATCTTCATGAACTGTCTTGTTATTCATTTTGTCTATAATAGCAATGAATCCAATTTCTTCATCACCAGATTCTTCATCTTAAACTCCATCTCCAGCATAGTAGCATTCCTTAGAATACTTAGGCTTGTAATCCTTCTTGAACTTTCTAGCTCTAGTAGGACACTTAGATGCAAAGTGACCGATCTTATTACATGAAAAGCACTTAAATGGTAATTGACCTTCATATTTTCCTTTTCCTTTCTTTTCTCTTTTGACAATCATAGCAATGAAATCATCTAATGTTTTCTCTTCATTATCATCATCAAAATTACTAGAAGTGTTTGCAGATTTCTTATGATGAACTATTGCTTTGAAAGCTGTCTCACTGTTTGGTTCTGTCTTCAATCTTGAAATCTCAAAAGCTGAGATTTTTTTGATCAAGGTCTCTCTCTTGAAATTTGATGTAAGCTACATGGTCTCATCAAGGATGTTGATCTTGCTTTCATATTCAGGAGTGAGGGTAGTCATTAACTTGTCCATAATGTCCTCCTCTGAAATCTCTCCACCATTGTTCCTGATTCCAGCAACTGCTTCATTTATTCTTTGATTGTAAGCTCTGATATTTTCCTCAGGCATCATCTCTAATGCATTGTATATTTTCTTCCATGTCTTTCTGCATGCATCCTTTCCTTGTTTGTCTCCTTCAAATATGTCTTCTAGGTGCTTCCATATTTTGTGGGCTATATCTACCTTTTTTACTTCTAAAAATTCACCATTAGATAGGGTGCTGATAAGGGCTTCTTTGGCAATAACATTCCGATGAAACAATTCCTTTTGAGTGTTAGTAGGTTCATCTTTTGCAAGGTCTTCTAAAGTAGGAATCTTGGCTGCTTTGATAGTTACATTAAAAACTTCAAAAGAAATGCACTGCAAATGAGTCACCATCTTGTTCTTCCAATCAAGATAATTCTCTCCATAAAACTTAGGACTCTCTCTCCTAAAGTATGCCATCCGATCAACCTCAAGCTGTTAAACTTTCTCTCCAAGGCACTTGTCTCTGATACCAATTGTTAGGAATAGTCCCAAGAGATAACTGGGAGGGGGGGGGGGGTGAATTAGCTATCTAAAAGATTCAATTCTTTATCCAATTAAGTATACTTAAACATAAAGCATAAACACAATGAAAGAACACATGAACACAACACCAATATTTTGGTTATGGGAAAACCCAAATAGGTAAAAACCCCGGTGGGACTTGATACCCACTAATATTCTGTACTAGTGTATAATGATCCTTGTTAGAAGATCATTTACCCTGTTAGGAGTAGCTTTACAATATATTAAGTACAGTAGACCTGGTCAAGGGTTGGACCCTATTAGGAGTCTTTTACAATTGTCCCTATTAGGGGAGAGGATGCACTGTTCAAGAGCTCATTGCTCAAATGGGCGAAGGCTACAACCTTTTGTTTAATAGATACACACTATATCTGGATCTTGGTGAACTGTGCTTTGACATGCTATCTGGATCAGTTCCAATGAATATCACAAGTACTTTACTTGGTCACATAGACCTTCTTTTGATGGCTCAACACTTCACACACTCTACTCTGCTATGCTTAATCAACCATGGACCACACTCAAGCAATCACAAATGACTGCCTATAAATATCTTTCCTCCAAATGATATAATCAAGTCGGCCTATTAGAACCACCTTGAAATCATATTAGAGAAACCATAACAAACTTCAATAAATATTTTGTTGGCTCTACTATGCATGCAACACATTCTGGGACCTATGCAATAAGATAATTGTAGACGCACGCTACACACTGTCGGCTCTACCAAAACAACTTGAACTTTCTCTGTAAGCTAAATTAACTCATGCACTCTTAACTAAACATCAATAACACTTCTCCAAGCTTAACTCCAAGGGCACATACCCTAAAGATAGGCGCAACTCAAGAACCAATAAAATCTTTGTCGGCTCTTCTGAACAAACACAAGAAACTGATGTTGGCGAAAGAAACTGCATAGCTTCACTTCTACTCATTAAAAGACTATGCATCCATAACTAAAACATCACTAACATGTCTTCAACACATATCCAAGTGCGCAAGGCTCCATGATAACTATACGGACAACCATACATAGAACACTGCTGACACAAGTTGTTATATAACTGTTTGTACTAACAGTTAACCTCCACACCCATGATATCATGCTGATATCATGTTCATGCTACATATACTGAAAGCTTACTGCATAAGACTTCCACGCATGCTACTTTCCATATGTTGTCATCAATGACATACATACAGTCAGTGCTAGTCTGCTGGCAAATCTCCAACAGGATGATCTTTTGTAATTATTTTTGGTGTCATGTGGATCTCTTGGATTCTACCTTGAGATTGCAATTGTATATTCTTGGTTTGGACATTATGGTTTGAGTCTTCTCTTTGAGAGCTTGGTTGAGTTCTTTGATCGTGTTGGAGCCATGAAGGATCTTTAGCTAGGATAGGTGTAGTTGGTTCTCTTCAGTTTTGAGTATTAATAATTTTCTTGGAGCTTCATGATTATGCAATATTATGTTTGAAGTTAACATGTGTTGATTGGTGGGTTCTTGTGGAGACAAGAGAGACTTGGGAAGGGCTATGGGATCTCATATTTTTGGGATTGTGTGTTGATATGGTTAATCTTTGATGAGGATTTTAGTAGAAAGACCAAGGAGCCTACACTTGGTTATGGATGGGAATTGATTGTGGACCTAAACAAAAGATTTTCATTTATTTTAAGCTTTAATTGCTTGATGTTGTAAGCACATGAAAACATTGTTTCCCACTCTTGAACTAATGAGTAGGTGAATTATTTAAGAGTGATCACTTGCTTGGTTATCAAATGCATTATTTGTCTTGTATCATGTCTTCTCATGTGAGCTAGTCTTAATTATAACAGTTTGGAGGAATTGTTGAGAAGAAGATGCATGGTTTTATGGATTTCCATTGTTCTCCTTATTGGTTGTCTTAAGCTATGGATATAGTTTTAAGGAATTCTTTGGAGAGGTATAGGAAATAGCTTGTGGATTTGGTCTTATTCCCTTTTTTGTGAGAACATTTAGTTTATTTACCTTTTGTATGAGAGGTTTACATACATTTTTATAATTTTTCATTTGATTCGAATGTTAGATGTTGATATCCTTTGAGTTTGGGAATGGTGAAGGAGATCTTACATTAAATAGTTTGGTACGTGTTAGTGTGGAACACAAATAGGATTTGATTTGTAGGTTCTCTCTTTGACCTTGTTCTTCTTCCTAGATGTTTATAATCAAATGGCTATGTATGAAGAATTTGGAAGAGATATGGAGACTGATGGCGAGAGAGATATTGCAACATTTTTTTTGCAGAATTTTCATATTAGTGGATGTTTCCTTGACACTATAATAGAAGAGTTGACCACATCCTCTATGTGAAGTAATATAGATATCTACTTTATATACTTTGATCTATTTTTAGATTTGGCATTACTTGTGCAATGTGATTTTCTCAAAATATGTCTAGTTATCTGATGTGATATCTTGGTTTTGTGATTACTAATGTGATTACAAGTTTACATGTTTCATTGGATTTGGGTATATGTATTAAGAAAGTTATGAATTAGATGTGCCCTTTTTCTTGTAGTGGTATGACATAGATATGGATTGTCTATATCCACTAGATTGTTTCACTATTAATAAAAACTTTTTTTGTCCCCTTTGGCATGTGTTGGCATTTATGTCAAATAACAAGATGATATGATGTTACTAAGTACACTGCTTCTCTAGCACATTTGATGACATTAGTTTGGTAAACCTAATCAGGCATATCTATGTTCATTATATTGACCACCTTCATTATATTTTCTTTATACTCACTTGACTTGGATCATGCATCAGTTATCTTGTATAATTGTGATAAAAAGCTAAAATTTGTAGTCATATGAAAATACAATTATAGGTTTGGAAAAAGGTTTCATTACTAGATGATAAAGGTTGGCTAAGATGCATTTGATTTTGAAAAGTCATACTCTTCTATCATATGGGAAACATATTAAAATCTTCAAATGCCTTATGGGTTCTAAATACAAATGTCTAAGTCTTTGGACACAAATAGTTCCTAAAAACATTCAGAATAAAGAGGGAAATGGATCACATCATGGGGACATGTTATTTCTATCGCATATGGAATAAGTCATAAAATAAAATACAAACTAAGGTACACAAGGTTCATTTGCAAATATATTTGTGGTTTGTTTGCATGCTCTTGATCTCGGGATAGGGCACACAAATGTGAGTTAGCACTACTAAAATTGTATCAATTTTTTGACACGCATTGGTCGATATTTCTACGCTCATTGATGGATATTTCGACCAAATGGGTTATCACAATATTTTGGTCAATTGATCGACAACCAAATTGAGCGTCTTAATTTTGAACCTTCTTGGCATCTGAAAAGAGGTCAAGTGCTTGTAAAATGTGACATTGAAAGATATGATTTTCGAGGGTGGCTCTCATCATAGTTTGACGAGGATGCTATGTAAATGATGAGGTTTTGGTCAAAATATTCGTCGATGATTGGAGTTAGCCAAACTCATTTTTGATGAGAATAACGTTGAATGTGTCCATGTGGAGTTGAATGTTCAACCCATTTGGTCGTCGAAAACAGAGGTCAAATGTTTGAAAATGTAGCGTTGAAAGGCTTGGTTTTCGACAAGGATTCTATGTCATCGACGATGTCGTCGTCAAAATTCATGTTGAAGTTAGAGTCAGGCAAACTGAATTTTGATGTCTACAATGTCGAAAGTGTCCAGTGAGAGTAGAAATTTTGACGCTAGTGGTTTATTTTAAAAAAATTAAATTTGGTATCTAATTATGAGATCCATATTATCACTCCACTTGTTAAAAGAAACATGGACAAATAATTCTCTTGGGAAGTTATAGCCAAATTGAAATTACCTATTTATACAACACTTGTGAGTGGCTTCCATACTGTACCTACCTAGATACATTTCTAAATATTAAAAACATAGCATTGATAAATTGAACCTACCTCAAAATTGATAAGTTAATGTTACTCCAAAAATCTTGTAGTTACGAGTGGTATACTGATTTGAGTTTAGGTATTTTTACAGGCTTGTAATATTACCACATATTCTAAATATGGTAGTTACAAAATCATAATTTTTCCTATAGTCTATTGCTGGATAAAGGTGATTTAGATGATCATGAGCTTCCTTCTCCGCTTTCTATCACTACTATTAAGGGAGTGTTTAAGGTTTTAAGTGGTAGGATAGAAGTCCTAAAAGCCTTTGAAAGGTTAATACGAATGCCTAAAGATGAAGAGTTGTTGAGTTGATAAATATGTTGTCAACTTGAAAACAATATAAACTAAAAACAACAATCATATAACTGACTAACTGTCAGTTGCAGAGAAGTTGCAAATTATTAAACTGATTGGAAGATGTTATTTGCAATGGTTTGTACGTGACCAAGAGTAAGAGAAGAGTTTAGGATTTTGATAGTAGTGAATTTTTGGGTCGAGGAAGCATTTTGTAATGAAATTCTGATCAAATAAATCATTTTCTTGCAAACTGGCACAGTCCTGGCCGTAAGGGCATAGTCCTCATTTTGGTGTTGTTAAACCCTTCATTCAATGCAATTTTGATTGATAATGTATTAGAATGGTTATGGTTTAAGTTTTATTCATTCCATGCAAGTTTGGTATTATTTTGTTAAGGTTTGAAACAAAGAAAATCAAGTTATTGTTGACTGTTCCTAAACAATGACTTGGTGCAATCATTAATTAGTTTTGAAGTTTCAATGAGCACTTAGGCTCTCCCACTTATTGTAGTTATTGTGGCTTATGGGAGAAGCCTATCCTTGTACTATATGTGTCCATATATGTTAGATTGTAGGGATATGTAGGAGATTGAAGAGAGAGATCTTTGAGTAATCCTTTAGAAACCTGTTGAGCAGGGCTACTAGGGATTAAGGGCTAGTGAGCACCTGAGTAAGGGATTGTTGCTTGGTTAAGTTGATTGGGTGAAACCATTGATGTGGTTTAGGGACATTGGGGTGATCACAAAGGTGTGGATCCTATTGGTGTGGATTGGATCCATGGAGATGATCCTTGAGAAGAAGCTTGTTGGGTTAGTGTTGTCACAACATCAAAAAAGCTTCTTCTCAAGGATCATCTCCATGGATCCAATCCACACCATATCCTATCAGAGTGCAAAGCAATTTCTTATGCCACCAATAGGCTCCACACCTTTGTGATGTCCCTCAACCACATCAATGGTTTCACCCAATCAACTTAACCAAGCAACAATCATCACCCCAATGTCCCTCAAACATTCTCCAAAACACTCACAAAACTAAAGTCATTTCTATAATTCAGAACTCTCTCCTTCAATTATAAAATTTCTATAATTCTTTCCATTATACAATATGGAAAGTATAATCTTTCTCACTTGTTGATACAATAAATGACATTCTATAAAATATTTTTAAAGTTTTCTAAATTTTTAATGTTGATTAAATATAAAAAAATAGTATTATACATGATACAGACATACCATTTCCATAGAAGTTTGGCAATTCCCCACCACGCATTTGAATGTGTTTGCTGATTTTTTGTCTGATTGACTATCCTTACAAGCAATTTGACTCCTCCTTACTATTATGAATAGTCCCAAGAGATAACTGAGAGGGGGGGGGGGGTGAATCAGTTATCTACAAGTTTCAACTCTTTATCCAATTAAGTATACTAAAACATAAAGCATAAACACAATGAAAGAACACTTGAACACAACACAATATTTTGGTTACGGGGAAACCCAAAAAGGTAAAAACCCCAGTGGGAATTGACACCCACTAATATTCTACACTAGTGTATTATGATCCTTGTTAGAAGATCCTTAACCCTATTAGGAGTTGTTTTACAATATATTTATGACAGTAGACCTGGTCAAAGGCCGAACCCTGTTATGAGTCTTTTACAATAGTCCCTGTTAGGGGAGAGGACGCACTGTCCAAGAGCATACTGCTCAAAGGGGCAAAGGCTACAACCTTCTGAATAACAGATACACACTATATCTGGATCTTGGTGAATTGTGCTTAGACCTGCTGTCTAGATCAGTTTCAATGTATAGCAAAAACACTTTACTTGGTCACATAGACATTCTTCTGATGGCTCAACACTTCGCACACTCTGCTCTGCTCTTCTTAATCAACTATGAACCACACTCAAGCAATCACAAATGAATGCCTATAAATATCTTTCCTCTAAATGATATAATCAAGTCAGCCTATTAGAACCACCTTGAAATCATATTAGAGAAGCCATAACAAACTTCAATAATAAATCAGTCGGCTCTACTAAGCATGCAACACATTCTGGGACCTGTCTAATAAGATAATTGTAGACGCATGCTACACATTGTCAGCTCTAGCAAAACAACTGGATCTTTCTCCTCAAGTTGAATTACTTCATGCTCTCTTAACCGAATATCACTAACTCTTCTCTAAGCTTAAATCCATGGGCACATACTGAAATGATAGGTGCAACTCCAGAACCAATAAAATCTTATTCGGCTCTTCTGAACAAACACAGGAAACTGCTACTGGTGAATAGTGTCTGCATAAATTTACTTCTACTAATCATCAAACTCTGCATCCATGAATGTAATATTACTAACATGTCTTCAACATATATCCAAGCACGCAAGGCTCCATGATAACTGTACAGACAACCATACATAGAACACTGCATGTTACTTTGTCAGGAACACTGCTAACACAAGCTACTGTATAACTGTCTGTACTAACAGTTAACCTCAGCACCCATGATATCATGTCCATGCTACATATAATGAAAGCTTACTGCATAAGTCTTCCACACATGCTACTTTCCATATGTTGTCATCAATGACAAACATACAATTAGTAATGGCCTGTTGGCAAATCTCCAACAATCTCCCCCTTTGGCATTGATGGCAACATGTGGAATGAAAAACTCCACCAATCCAAATGAATAATTCTTTTATAACATTCTCCATTTCCTCTTCAAGAATCCCCCAAAGATGAGTCCTCCATCTGCTGCAATATTCTTCAACATTCTCCATTTCCTCAACTGAACTATTGTCATAACTGAATACTACTCCCCCTTAGTATATTACTCTTTTTTTACTTCTGTTTTTAATGACTATATATCACTCCCCCTTTAACATCAATGCCAAAGGGCACCAAACAGTTTAAGCACCGGTACTACTCCATAAGTAGAGTAGTCAACCATCCATCAGTCCCTAAGGACTAATGCTTTTCCTTTTTCTTCTAAGCAGAATCAGGGAAGGGAATTACTCCCAACTCCTTGAGATACTCAAAAGTATCCTTTGGCAAGGGCTTTGTGAATATATCTACCAACTGATCTTTAGTACTCACATAGTTCTGCGTGAATTCTTTCTCTGCCACTTTCTCTCTTAGGAAGTGATAGTTGATCTCAATGTGCTTTGTCTTTGCATGCATCATCGGGTTCTTTGACATATTGATAGTGCTAGTGTTATCAGAGTGAATAACAATAGGATAATCAATCTGAATTCTAAAATCTTTTATCATCTGCTTGATCCAAACAATTATAGAACAATTCAAGGCTATTGCAACATACTCTGCTTTTGCTGTTGACTGAGAAATACAATTCTTTTTCTTGCTTGTCCAAGTGACAAGTCTATCACCAAGAAACACTGCTCCACCTGATGTATTTTTTTGTCATCAACGCATCCTGCCCAATCTGCATCAGTGTACACATGAAGCTCAACATTTTCTAAATTAAGATACCATAGACCATAGTCTATAGTGCCTTACAAATATCTGAAAATCTTTTTTACTACCATGAGGTGACTTTGTTTAGGCTCTGTTGCAAATCTTCCAACAATGCCAATTGCATTGGAAATATCAGGTCTGGTCTGAGTAAGATAAATAAGTTTTCCAATCATAGACTTGTACAATGTTATATCTACTATTGGTGAGTCATCTTCTTTTGTAAGCTTGCATCTAGTTATCATAGGTGTCACTACTGGCTTGAAATCATCCATCTTGAATTTCTTTAATATTTCTTTCACATACTTGGACCGATTAATAAAAATACATTTCTCTGTCTGCTGCACATTCATTCCCAAAAAGTATTTGATAGGTCCAATCATACTCATCTCAAATTCATTTTGCATTTCCTTAGCAAATTCAACATTGAGTTTTTCATTACGTCCAAAGATAATGTCATCAACAAATATAGCTACAAGTAGTAAACCTTCAGATGTCTCTCTTATGAATAGATTACAATTCGCTGCTCCTTTCTTGAATCCAATCTTTGTTAAATATCCATCTAGTCTCTCATACCATGCTCTCGGGGCTTGCTTAAGTCCATAGAGGGCCTTATTCAATCTGCATACCATATTAGGTCTGTCTGATAAGGTGAATCCTTCTGGCTGCTCAATGTATACTTCTTCTTTCAAATCTCCATTCTGTAATGCTGACTTGACATCCATTTGATAAACTTTGAAGTTTTTAACTGTAGCATAAGCTTGAAAGAACTTAATAGCTTCTAATCTGCTCACAGGTGCAAATGTGTCTGAATAATCAATGCCTTCTCTTTATACATATCCCTTACATACTAACCTTTCTTTATTTCTTACTATTGTACCATTATCATCCATCTTGTTTCTAAATATCCACTTTGTTCCAATCACATTCTTATCACTAGGTCTTGGGACTAGTTCCCAAGTGTCATTCTTAATAATTTGATCAAGTTCTTCTTTCATAGCATCATGCCAATCTGAATCATTACATGCATCTTCAACACTTAAAAGTTTAATCTGAGATAGTAAACATAATGCTTCACTGCTAGCTAAGTTCTTTGCTTTTGATCTTGTTAATACTTTTCCGCTCTGATCTCGAATGATGGCTTTCTTGGAATGGTTTCTAGATGTAAACTTTGGAACTTTAGGTGATGTAGACTCATCAACCTTAAGAGTTTCTTCTTCGCTTGTCTCAGGGTCATTGAATAACACATCAATATTGTCAAACATTTCTTCAATAACTGTCTCACTAGTGGAGGGTCTGGGTTCTTCTTCAATCATGAGTAAGTAATCATGATATCTTTCTTGAACCATAAACTTTTCATCAATCTTAACATGAGCACTTTCAATGATTTTTTTCAATCTTAAATTTAAACATCGATAAGCTTTACTTTAGTAGAGTAACCAAGGAAAATACCTTCATCACTTCTTGCATCAAACTTGCCTATTGCTTCATCCCTCTTGATGTAGCACTTACTTCCAAAGATTCTTAAGTATTTTACTATGGGAACATTACCAAACCATAGCTCATATTGCGTTTTGTCAGCGCCAGACCTCAATTGAATTCTATTGATGGTGTAGACTGTTGTATTGATCACATCTCTCCAATAGGTGTTTGCAACTTTTCCTTCAATCATGATGGTGCACGCTATATCAAGGATGATCTTATTCCTTCTCTCTGCAACTCCATTCTACTGAGGGGTTCTAGGTGCACTCAACTATCTCTTTATGCCATGTTCTTCGCAGTACTCATAGAATTTGTCAGAGGTGAATTCTTCTCCTCTATTCGATCTCAAAAATTTTATCTTTAGTCCAGATTCATTCTCAACCTTAGCTTTGAATATTTTGAATTTCTCAAATACTTCTGACTTATCTTTCAAGAATGCAACCCACATCATCCTAGTATAATCATCAACAAACAAAATGAAATACCTTTCTCCATAGTATGATCTTGTTTGAGTTGGACCACATAGGTCTGTATGAATTAGATCCAACTTGTTCTCTATTGAATTCTGCTTGCTCCTGAATGAGCTTCTCACATGCTTTCCCATCACACATTCCCTGCATATAGTATCAACTGACTTTTCTATTCTAGGTAGATCTCTTACTACCTTTACATTGCTTATCTTTACTATGTTATCAAAATTGATATGACATAGTCTTTTATGCCACAACCAACTGTCATCAACTTTAGCAACAAAACAACTTGATTTTGTATTGAGTTGGAAAACATTACCTGTAGTCTTTGAGCCTGATGCAATCATAACACCATCCTTGTTGTTAATGATACATTTTCCATCTTTGAAATCCAACTGATAATCTTTTCCAAGTAACTATCCAACACTAAGAAGGTTATGTTTCAAACCATCTACATAGAGAACATCATCAGTACTATTCTTTCCATCCAAAGTGATGGCTCCTCTACCAACTATGGGTTTATGAGTGTTATCTCCAAATCTAACCATGCCACCATTGTATTTGTCCAGATGAACAAATCTATTTTTATCACCTGTCATGTGATGTGAACAACCACTATCTATAATCCATTCTATCCTTATATCAGCTTGGGAAATCAATGCTAGCTCTTGTGTTTCTTTCTCATCTTCATGATCCGTCTTGTTCATTTTCTCTATGATAGCAATAAATCCAATTTCTTCTTTAGCTGAATCATCATCTGAAACTCCATCTCCAACATAGTAACATTCCTTAGAGAATTTAGGCTTGTAGTCATTTTTGAACTTTCTAGCTCTTAAGGGACATTTAGATGCAAAGTGACCAATCTTATTACATGAAAACATTTAAATGGAAATTGACCTTCATATTTTCCTTTTCCTTTCTTTTATCTTTTGGCAATCATAGCAATGAAATCATCTAGTGTTTTCTCTTCATCATTATCATCAAAATTACCATAAGTGTTTGCAGATTTCTTACCATGAACTGTTGCTTTGAAGGTTGTCTCACTTTTAGGTTTTGTCTTCAATCTTGAAATCTCAAAAGTTGAGATTTTGCTGATCAAGGTCTTTCTCTTGAGATTTGATGTAAGATGCATGGTCTCATCAAGGATATTGATCTTGTTTTCATATTTTGGAGTGAGAGTAGTCATCAATTTGTCCATAATGTCTTCCTCTGAGATCTCTCCACCATTGTTCCTAATTTCAGCAACTGCTTCATTGATCCTTTGATTGTAAGCTCTGATGTTTTCTTCAGGCAACATCTCTAATGCATTGTATCTTTTCTTCCATGTCTTTTTGCACACATCCTTTGCTTGTTTGTCTCCTTCAAACATGTCTTCTAGGTACTTCCATATTTTGTGGGTTGTATCTACCTTCTTTATTTCTGAAAACTCACTATCAGATAGGGCATTGATAAGGGCTTCTTTGGCTTTTGTATTATGATGAAATAATTCCTTTTTCTTATCAGTAGTATCATCCTTTGCAAGGTCTTCTAAAGGAGGGATCTTGACTGCTTTGATAGTTACATCAAAAACTTCAAAAGCAATGCACTGCAAATGAGTCACCATCTTGTTCTTCCAATCAAGATAATTCCCCCCATCAAACTTAGGAATTTATTTTCTGAAGAATGCCATCTGATCAACCTCAAGCTGTTAATCTTTCTCTCTGAGGCACTTTTCTCTGATACCAATTGTTAGGAATAGTCCCAAGAGATAACTGAGAGGGGGGGGGGGTGAATCAGTTATCTAAAAGTTTTAATTCTTTATCCAATTAAGTATACTCAAACACAAAGCATAAACACAATGAAAGAACACTTGAACACAACACAATATTTTGGTTATGGGGAAACCCAAATAGGTAAAAAACCCAGTGGGAATTGACACCCATTAATATTTTGCACTAGTGTATTATGATTCTTGTTAGAAGATCCTTAACCCTGTTAGGAGTTGCTTTATAATATATTTAGTACAGTAGACCTGGTCAAGGGTCAGACCCTATTAGGAGTCTTTTACAATAGTCCCTATTAGGGGAGAGGACACACTATCTGAGAGAACATTGCTCAAAGGGGTGAAGGCTACAACCTTTTGAATAACAGATACACACTATATCTGGATCTTGGTGAACTACACTTAGACCTGCTGTCTGGATCAGTTCCAATGTATAGCACAAACACTTTACCTGGTCACATAGACCTTCTTCTGATGGCTCAACACTTTGTACAGTCTGCTCTGCTCTTCTTAATCAACTATGAACCACACTCAAGAAATCACAAATGACTGTTTATAAATATCTTTCCTCTAAATGATATGATCAATTCAGCCTGTTAGAACCACCTTGAAATCATATTAGAGAAGCCATAACAAACTTCAATAATAAATTAGTCAGCTCTACTAAGCACCCAACACATTCTGGGACCTGTCTAATAACATAATTGTAGACGCACGCTACACACTGTCGGCTCTACCAAAATAATTGGATCTTTCTCCTCAAGCTGAATTACTTCATGCGCTCTTAACCAAATATCACTAACTCTTCTCTAAGATTAAATCCATGGGGACATACCAAAATGATAGGCCCAACTCCAAAACCAATAAAATCTTATTCGGCTCTTCTGAACAAACACAAGAAACTGCTACTGGTGAATAGTGATTGCATAACTTTACTTCTACTGATCATCAGAATCTATGTCCATGAATGTAATATTACTAACATGTCTTCAACATATATCCAAGCACACAAGGCTCCATGATAAATGTACGGACAACCATACATAGAACACTGCCTGTTACTCTATCAGGAACACTGCTGACACAAGCTGCTGTATAACTATCTGTACTAAGAGTTAACCTCAGCGCCCATGATATCATGTCCATGCTACATATACTGAAAGCTCACTGCATAAGTCTTCCACACATGCTACTTTCCATATGTTGTCATCAATGACAAACATACAGTCAGTACTGGTCTGCTAGCAAATCTCCAACACTTACATCATAATCAACTCCAATTTATTTTCTATACAAGAATAAGATTATTAATATAGATATAAATATAATGTAATGAGTAGTAAGTGTACCATTCATTCTCATGAAAGATAGGTTCTTGTGAACCACTACACATGAAACATGGATTAATGAATTTGACTAAAAAACTATACAGTTGAATCCTAATAACAATATCATAACATTTAATTATAATTTTGTGTATTAACTTATAAAGTTTGCACTCATCTATGCAAAGGGTCATCTTCCAATGACATGGTATCTTAATGAGTATTCAGAGATACTGAATATGACAAACATGCACATGAGAGCCAATTTAGAAACAAAATATCCTATTAGAACTTATAGATATTACATGAGACTAAGAGAACCTTCATGAGACTGATAAACATCATATTTCAATCTCATCCCAAAAAATCTTCATTATGTCCTTAATGATATAAATTGCAATGAGAATACATGAAGCACCTTTATATAATACTTAAACTACTCAAACAATGTGAATAGCTGAGTTGACAACATCAAGGGTGAGACAAACTAGAAAAAACTATGGATTTATTCTCAAGCTTTGTCTTGAGATACAAATTTGAAATACTACATAAGGTGCAAAAGAGAGAAAATTCTCTTGTTGAAACAAGGAGGTTCTAATTTTTGCTAAACTTGAAGAGAAATTTTGATTTTTTCTCTATATTGTAGAATGTTACATAATATAAACATTTTTTTTTAAATGTAAACCAAATGGTTTTACATCTAGATGAATGAGAACGCTCATCACAATTTGACCATAATAGTGATTTGGTGATAATAGTAGAGTCCATCAATGGAGAAAGGAGAGAAAAAATAAAGAAAGGTAGTTTTGGTGTGTCCCACTAACACTTATCCTAAATTATCTAAATCATGGATATTATCCATTACATAGAGTCCATTCAAAACTATTGTTGCTTACTTCCAGACAACGTGCTCTCTATATCAATTCATTTTTTGTCACCTCTGTCTCCTGATTTGGATTTGGATCCACTAAAAGGGCAAGAATTTGTGAATTGATTTTTTTTTAGGCTCTTTGTAATCATGCTTATGGGGTCACCAGTATATGCGATGTTAGCATCGCATAATATTGTCGCCTCCATTTTAGCAACTAATTGCTCATTTGATCCCTATATGGGCCAGGTTCCCCAATCTGCCCCTTCGTTTGTGGTAGGACTCCATCCTTGGGGAAGTGGGTGGGGCTTTGGAGGATTTCTTGATGACTGATAATGATTCTGATAATATGTATACTGTTACTTGTATCTTGGTAGACATTGATACCTCACAAGGCCTCCCAGCTGAAATTAAAATTGAATCATCCTTGGGACATTAGATCCAATAGCTTGACTTCGAAGGCATTCCTTTTAGATGTCGTAAATGTTTTAAGACTGGTCATATTTCTTCCCAATGTGGCTTCATTTCCAAGAAGAAGAAATCTTCTCCTTCTTAGTGGAAGGGTGCTTCTACCAAACATTATACTTTCTTGAAAAGCTCATCCCACCCTGAGATGGAGGCTACTCCTGATACTGGCATTCCTCTTCATGCTGGTGTGAAGGTTGGCTTATGTCCTGATATTAATAATCTTGATGGGTTTGTTGGGGCTGTTGGCTCTGTCCCTGTCCCTGTCCCTGCTGCTGGAATTGAAGGGTCTATTGGGGTTGCTGGCTCTATCCCTGTTCTAGTTGCTCGACGTGATGGGTCTGTTGGGGCTGCTGGCTCTATCCCTGTCCTGGTTGTTGATCCTGAAATTTCTCTTTCTATGTTGGGTGATACCAGATTTTCTGTTGTTTCAGTGGGTCCTGGCTTTGCTGGAAAGGATGGTATTTTATTAGATGCCAGATCGGACATTACTACTCCATATCGTGATTGCCCTTTGGCTGGATCTAATGGCGACCCTATGCTGGCAATTTCTCTAGGTGATTCAACCCCACTTTTGGGGGTTGGTTCTCCTTCTCTAGATTCTTTGTGCTGGCAAAATAAGGCTACTAGTGTTGAAGAAGGTTGGATTATAGTTAAAGGAAAAAATTCTAAGAAATCCTCCTCAACTTTTGACATGACCCTTTGATCTCATTCGAAGGGGACAAAAAGATAGTTAGTGCATCTTTTGTTACAGATTTCCAATGTTTTATCTTTTGCAACTGTGTGGATGTTTCTTTGGCTAGGTTCTTTTGGGTGGTTTCTTGGGGTTGGTGGCCTTTTGTTTTGGCCGATCTGTTGTGTTTGGTGTACTCTTAATGCTATATATTAAGCTTTTTCTTTGTAAAGGGTTTTGGGTCCCTTCAAAACCTATTTTTTCCATTAATCAGAACTAATTGCTCATTTGTTACTGGTGTTTTTTCCTTTCCCTAAGCATCAATTTGTGACAGAAATATCAGTAAAACAATCAAAATAACTCCAAAACCCTATTAAAAATAACATAATAACCATCACCTGATATTGTTGAATCACTTTAGACATGGGATTAAAGTTAATTTTCCATTTTATCTTTTGAGTTCCTTGGATACTATGATCAAGAGTCTTTAGAAGGATCCTGAGGGCGACCATGCCTATCATTAAGGTTTGATGGTTTAGCTCTATGATGTGTTAAAATCCAAAAAGGTTGAGAGGTCCCGCTTTAATAGGAAAGATTTTGAGGATTATGATACTAATGGAAAGGATTTGAAGGAGGAGGCTCATGTGGAGGATACAAAAGATGTTGAGGTTGAATCTGTTCAACCTAGAAAGCCCTCCAACCGTGGTGGCTCCTCATCCAAGAATAAAAAAATGAAGGCAAAGATTGAAGATTTTGTTATGGAAATGGAGATAGAGGAAGAGGAAAGTAGGGATGACAGTGCTAAGGGGAAGGGTAAAAAATAAATGGATACTATTGGGAGTTGCACCAGAGCCAAGAAAAAGAAAAAGAATGCGGGCAAGAGGGTTGTTATTTCCACTAATGATGATTCTTCTTGTCATGAGAATGCTAAGGAAAAATAGGACAAGCTGTCGAAGAATCCCAATTTTAAGGATCCCACTATGGGGGTTCCTGATAACTTTGACCAAACTATGATGGTAGAGGATAATATCTTGTAGGATATCATCCAGGATGTGGCCAATATTGAGAAGGATAAAGTGAATGATGCTAGGGGAAGGATGAGGAGCCCTAACGAGGACACTACCAGTGTGCATAAGATCTTTGACAATTTGGACTGTACTACTTTTTTCAATAACCTTAGTACAATGAAAAAAGACATCAATGTGATGAAAAATCAAATTCATAACTTTCATAGGGAGGTTGGGGCTCTTGGTAAGATGAATTTGGGTGATAAGACTATGGGACAAAGTATTGATGAGCTGAAGGAGGTTATTGTTAGTGTAGAGGGGATAATGATTATGACAAAGAAGGTCCAACTTATGGAGGACAAAATGAAAGAGGTGGATACTGCTTTTAAAGGAGGTAATTTGTTGAAGAGAATGGATAAAATGGAGAGTAGTATTGTGTGACTGGAGAAGACTATTGGAAGTATTGATGAGAAGAATTTTTCCATCCTTAAGGCCTCGACTGAGCATGTCAGAATCCTTGTGGACAAGATGGAACAAGGTAAAAGGGAGAAGGCACCTAAGGAGGTTAAGGAGGGTCAGGAGCCCAGTAAGAGGACCAGATCAAGCTTCAAGAAGTTGGAGTCCAACAAGAGCAATGATTTGGAGGAGCTTAAGGTGTCCTTAACAAACATGCAAATGTTGGCTAATCAGGCGGCTAAACTTATGAGGACTTGTCAGTTTTTTGGTGTGATGTTGCACTATTTTTACTGAACTTTTAATGTTTATTCTGCAATCTCGATGTAAAAGGTTTCAGGTCCTTTGAAAACCTATTTTTACTTAATCAAAATATAATAATATAACATTTTGTACAATTACAATTACACTAAGGTTTACCTTCGCCAAAGAAGGGGTGGGAGGAACATCCTCGCCTATGTCATGTGTCGATGGATCCATGTCGCCCTGTGACAAAGATTAAATATAAAAACATTAGCGTAATAAAAGAAATAGATGACTTAGCAAAAAAAATTATTAATAAAATGGTATATTGTATATTGGAGTTATTAATTGGAGGTAATTAGTTTAAATGTTATATAAATAGTACTTACCAATCTCATTATAGTAACTTTCTTTGTATTTATGCAATTCAAATTGTAATCTATTAGCAGCTCTTCCCCTACAATTATTGATTTTATCGCACATACAAAAACACGATTTCCCTCATGTGCCTCAAAAATGCAATTGGGTCACTTATTAGTTAACCCAAGATGCGTACTATTTATAAAACCTATAATGTTCCCTGTTTCTTTTGGCCTTCCGTCGATGTACATAGCAAGTCTTTTACTTTGATCATTTTCTTTCCATTGTAGATAATTTGTCGACAGTGCATATCTACGCATACTTTTTTTATATTGAACTATCTGCATCCAATTATTGTAATTGTAACAAGGTCCTACATACTCCATCAATTCAACAACTTTGTTATAACTGACATTTATGCCATCCATGAAAAATAGGCCCAAACCATGTAATGATGAAGGAGCTATGCGATATATCCTCTTGTTAACACAAAAATCAATGTTAGGTGGAGGTAACTCCTTGCAAACCCATTCTTTTTGAAGATGTGTATACCTCAAGGGAACCTTGATGTCTCCTTTTGTATCATCATCATAAGGACATGACCCACCTTTAGAAAAGAAAAATTGCATGCGTTTATGGAATTTTCTTCTAATCTTTTGACCTCTAGTTGATCTCCCTATTGTAGACCTAGTACATGTCTCACTTTCATCTTCTATTCCCACATTTCCCTCACTCGAGGAAGATAAATATGACAAATACCTATTTGGTGGTACCTGCAGCCCATCAAATGAGAGATACATTTGAAGGAGCGAGATATTTTGCTAAATGAGGGTAATGTTGATGAAGTCAGCCTAAAGTTGATGTTGAAAGCAAGAAAATAATAAACTATTTCTATAGGGTGTATTGACTTATACCTGTCCATCCATGTCAATGTATAGGATCCTCATCAAAGGGGTTAAATTTCTTGTGCATGTAAATCATTTATCTTAAGCTAGTTAAAAATTACATGATACGTAAGCTACAAATTACATAAAACACAACATGAACAATATGCATACATCATAATCATTGTATATTTTTTAATTTGTTAACCTCTAGTTTATGTGTGCTAGCTATGCAAGATCCTCAACAAAAGGGATGACAATGTCTGCAATCCTTTGCATGTTTCCACAAAGGGTGAGAATCATGCACAAAAAATATATTATGATAATCAGGACCAACAATTGAGCATCCTAACACATCTTTGAAACATGTATATCATAAATCACCTATGTTGTCATCATTAGAATTGAACACAATGAATTAATTATACCATGCCATTAGACTTCAACATTAAATAAATTAATCATGAAAACATATAAGTCAACTAAATTTCTATGAATAAATCAATACCTCATACATTTCATTGACCATGTCATTGATCATTTTCTTCATCTGTCTCATCATCATGACCATCGTCGTCATCATCATCATCATCATCATCATCATCATCATCGTCATCATCATCATCATCGTCATCGTCACCGCTGTCATCATCATCACCATGACCATCATCATCATCATCATCATCGTCATTGTCATCATCATCATCATCATCGTCATCATTGTCATCATCATCATCATCATCACCACCACCATCATCACCACCATCATAACCATCAACATCATCATCGCCATCATCATCATCTTCACCATGATTGTGATCATGACCATCATCAACATCACCATCATCAGCATCATCACCAGCATCATCATCATCTACTTTGTCTTCTGCTTCTTCGGTATCTTCTTCTTCCATCACATTATACTATATCGGTCTTCCTCTTGGATTGTGTCTAACAACAAATGACCAACCCGATTTATATGAAATGCCAAAGTAAAATACTTGCTCACATTTTCTTAGAAGAACATAGGGCTCATCCCCAACTGGCTCAAATAACATTGTATTAATCATTGGAAATCCATTTTCATGTTCAATAACAGATCTCTGATGATCATTTTGATTCAGTCGTAGCCTATACCATTTGATTCAGTCGTAGCCTAGCCCATAGTATCAATTTTCAGACTCTCGAGGATGTAAGTCATTTTTAGAAGAAATATTAGTGACCTGAAAGACTGCACTTATCCCAAAATCACATGTTTTCTTCGTGTCATCCAACTTTTTGATGTGAAATTTACGGTCATGGTAGTACATAGCTTTGTGATGCTTGACCTGCAATTTTTCAAACATGTCAAAATTATTTTCGTCGATGCGTGAGTTGATATTAAACATATGGGTCATGATAAATAAATTTATACATACCTTTCTACCTCTTAAACCATTTACTAGATCAATTACCATTGACATAACATTGGAATCTACATTATGATGAGCTTCTTTAACTATTGAAGCAACACCTTCTCATGTTAAGGAGTGACCATTTTGTTGAGATCGTTCAATCCATACCGTCATCTAATCAAGATTGTTTGCAATATACAAATGTAGTGCATCCCACTCATGAGCAACTGTATAAAATAAATAGACCACTTAGAAACAACTTATATTAAAGATTTATTAGAATTAATTAACTACAATAACATCTTATAATTACCTCTCACTTTCCTCAATCTACCTTTCTCCATTAAGTACTCTCCTTCAAATTTGTTAATGGAGTTGGAATCCCAAATGCGATCTACATGAATATTTGTTGCAAACTTGGGAAGATATTTACTAATGTACACCATGGTCTAGTATACCATATATAGCTCCACCATAAAACCCTCAGGACGTGCTCTTTGTCAAATCAAGCCCTTCAAAAATTTCAAGTACCTATCAACTATCCACATTGACCTAGTTGGTACATGTCCACACAATTCAATCTCCTCAACTTGATGTATGATGTAGTGTTCTTGTGCATTGAAAAAAGTTGAAGGTAGACACTTTTTCATTTCACACATAAGATGAGGAATTTTTCTTTTCCAACGTTTAATATCTTTTTTATCAATTTCTTTAGATGACAACCACCTAGAAGAGATTCAACACGCAAAAACATATAAACAAGACTTTACCAAAAATTATACAATAAATTTCCTTATAAAAGTAAAGCAAGATGCAAATATAATATATATATATAACAAATCTAAGAAATAACACTTCTAACCTCATGTGTTTCCCAATATCATATATAACTTGTTTGACACTATTGTCGAAGTGGTATTGGAGAGATAGAGGTAGAATTTACTGCAATAATTATAAAATGATCTTTTCAATATATTATAAAATAATACAATGAAAAGTACATGAAGATTTATAATTATATTGTAAATAGAGAAGAACATGAATTACCTTGATGAAGGTATGCCAATCATGCATTTTCAACCCTGACCAAAAATCACCTTTCTTTGATATGAGACTGCTTATGTTTGTAGAAAATCTTGTGGGAAATTTAGCTTCTTGTATGGCTTCTTTTATGACATTAGTTTGTTGTTGCACATGATCAATTGCACCAATACCAACATCTTCAATTGTGTTATCTATCGCATGCTCATCTTCTTCCATGGGAGCATTACCTTCTACTTTGATATTCACACCTCCATTTTCCCCCAGTTGGAAATCCACATTCACCAATGGACGAAAATCATTTCCCCCTTCAATGTAACCATGTTGCCTACAATGTCTCTCAGTTGTTGTGATTAGAAGTCTTTGATTCTTTAAGCCCTTACAATTTTTGCAGGGACAATAATATTTTCCATCACCTTTTCTTTTGAGCTGAGACCACAATCTATCAATTGTCTCCTTACTCTTTATTGGGTTCATATTATCAGGCATGGTCTTTCTTGGCACTAGAACAGTAAGAGTAACAGTCTCACTTGTCTTGGCACTAGAAGTGTTAGCACTAAAACAAGAAAAGGAGCTCAACAAGCCCTAAAAAATGCATCAAGTGTTAATCTCTAATGAGCATTTAAGGTTGTCATTAGTATCAAAGGATAGTAAATAGGTTGGTCAGTTACTTATATTGAGTTGGTCGGTAACTAGGAGTAAGACAGAGTAGTTGGTATAGTCTTTACACCGAGCATCACACAGTTTACTGAGCACCAATGACACCGACACTGACGGTCAGTAAACATTGAGCATCGCAATATACACCGAGCAGATTATACAATGTTTACCGATGATCACAGAAAATAGCATAGTAATCTGAAATGGCACATTCTTCTATGCAAACGGTTACAACAGATCGTAAAATGGTTTACCAGGATCAAGGAGCATTTATTGTAAAAGATACTCATTAAATGTAATGTTTATCTTATTGTAATAGTTGATCTAGGTTGTTTTGCACCATAGATCTTAGGGTTATGATTATTTTTGTAGCCTAATTTTTGCTAAAGCGGCAAAAATAGAACACTATATATTTTGTATGTTCGCACCATTTTATGAGGTTGGTGAACTAATATATATGAATCACGGAGCACTTGAAGACATTGCCTAACTTCAAGATAATCAGTTTACCAAGAAGAACAGAGTACAAAGGATATCAGATTGAGCAGAATCAGAGAAGGCTACCGAGCAGAACAGAGTAGAGAATCATCACAGATAAGGTGATATTTTGATGAGCACTTATAGATCTATTTCAGACAATTGAGTTGTCAACTAGAAGATAATTGCCTATTACTTTTTGACAATTGTGATAGAGTTTTGATAAATCTCTTAACAGAGTAGACTTAACAGTCTTATGCAAATCTCTTAACTGAGTACACACTTCATTAGTGTTGTTTAAATCCTATAACTAGGTAGATCTAGCTGATCTAACATGTTAAACCTAACAAGGTAAGATCACCAGAAGTGATCAAAACTTGTAGCCTTAACAAGCAAACCTTTTCTATCTGCAGTAGTGAAGAATTTGTGGGTGTCATCCCCACCGCAGTTTTTACCTTCTTACAAGGGTTTCTGCATTACCAAAATACTTGTGTTATGTGATTGTCATATTGATTTCATATTGTTTACTTTCTTAAGTTAACTAGAAGATTGATTTATACAATTGTATTCAAGTTATTTTGATCGGTCATCACTATACACAGTTATAGATCTGAAAAGTTTTTGCAATTAAAGTTTTTGAAGGCACTGATTCACCCCTCCCCTCTCAGTACCTATCTCTCCTAATTCCAATAATTGGTATCAGAACTTAGTTCTCTTGTTGAACAGTCTAACCACTGAAGGGTAAAGATCTAAGTCATGGAGAGATACAAGCTTGACAAGACTATTGAGAATCAAAAGATACAAATACAAATGTTTGTGGAATAGTATAAACAAGCCAAGGAAGAACTAAAGAAATTACTGGTTGAGAGGAAGAACCTTGCAATTCAGCTGAATGAAATCGGTTATCATGAAGAACCTATTGATGAAATATTTGACCATATTGGATCAAGCTCTGGAAGCATCTCTGATGGATCTAAAAGCATAATCTCTGACTTGTCTGAAAAGAATCAGCATCTATCTGAGCAAGTGAAAGCACTTCAAATTGGTCATGAATCTCAAATGGTGAGAATGGTGGAAATCATGAACAATGCTAGACAAGCTAAACAAGATCAGAATCTGGCTATTGAAGACCGAAGACTGATGATTGAACAACTTCAAGCAAAAGAAAGTGAAATATAGAGACTCACTGATCGTCACTTCCAAGTATCAAATCAAATGATGACAATTAATCAAGAAATGAACCGAGTAAATGAAGAATTATCAAGAAGACTTGAAGATGTTGCAATACTTAGAGAAGATAATGAAAAACTGAGAAATGAAATAAAGATACAAAAGAAACATAATGAAATGATGAGAATAGCTGAGGACAGTTCTAAAAAGATTGATGATTTCCTGACTAATCAAAGAAGATTTGGAAGTAGAGACGGTATAGGCTACACCGGTGAAGGAGAATCATCACAACAAGCTGAAAAAGTCAACAACAATCAAAGTCAAAAACCTAAAGTGTTGACATGTTATCACTGTGGAAAACCAGGACATACATCTAATGTGTGCAAAAGCAAAGCACAAGGTAAACCTCCTATCATTCCTAAATTCAATGGATATTGTTATTATTGTGGTAAGTTTGGACATCCAGCTTATGAATGTAGAGCTAAGAAGAATGACATTGCTAATAATGCTACTGAGGAGAAAATATGCTATACTTGTAATAAGCATGGACACACTGCAAGGGACTGCAAGGCGAAAATGAAACAAGTCTGGACACCTAAAGAGAAACTACAACGAAAGCCATATCAACCGAAGAGACAAGGTAACTCATATGTTTGGGATTATAATACATGGACCAATTATGTTGTATGTGGTCGGTATGGACATATTGCAGAAAACTATTACAGAAAGAGTCAGATTGGACAATCTAGAAACTGGACAAATGCAGGAATGGCATGTATGCACTGTCACAAGGTTGGTCATGTAAGAAAGAACTACAGAGACTGAGCACCTGATGAAAACCATATATTTGAGAGTGGATATAACATTGCAGAAATTATGAAGTTAAGGAACACAATGTGGAAGAAGGCATCTAATGAGAATGCTGAGTCAAGTAACACTATCGGTGAAACCTCGTCCACTGGATTAAGTGACATTAGTAGCTCTACTTAAGATGACAAAGGTATGTATGGAACTGACACTTTTAAATGATCACATTTTACATACATTTCCTTATATATGATGTACAAATACCAAATCTGCATGAATAAAGATGCACTATGGTTTATGTGTTATAAGTTTACAAATGTCACATGGTCGGTAAAAGAACAAATGGGAGTTGATTACCCATCGGTAATCACTATACAAGGTTAACCGACAACAGTCCAAACTGATGAAGAAATCCTATGTCAACTGAGCAAAAAAAATTATAAACATTACCGAGATGATAGCTATTTTGTATCAAAAGTTAGGTCATGCATTTAATGCACTAAAGTTTGAGTGGAAATATCGAAAAGTCTATATATACACACGAAACAGAGTTCATTGTTACATTGCGATTCAAAGAATAGAGATTTTACAGAGAAGAGTTCGAGCTAAAGATTTTTAGAAAAGATTCAAAGCTACTGTAGATCGAACCGACAAAAATTCTTCGACGATAACGAGTAAGTTCATCTGCCTACCGAACACTGGTTATCTATTGCTTGTCGAAACCCTAAGAAACAATTTATGGCATCAACATCGACTGCAAGAAAATCGCAAAACATTGAGGAGGAAATAGAATTAATTGTTAGGGAAAATTTCACCGAGGAAAAAATCAAACCATATCCCAAGGTCACAGCACAAACAGGCGATATGGGTGCATTTTTGAGTATTCCAAGTAGGGTTTTGTTAATAGAAGACGTTAGGGCCTATATTCACTATAAAATCAGAGAAGTATGTGATTTTGAGACCATTTCTGCTTATCAACAAGTCTGTGGACCGGATGGAAAGATAAAATCCGAATACAAGAAGATTGGGGAGTCAGGGTTATTGTGTTTTACATACTTCCCACAATCTTTCAAAAATGACTGGATAAGAATCGTGCTAAGAAAATTTCATGATGGAAAATTTTGGTTAGATAAACCTGTTGAGGTCACAAAGAAAATTATCAGTAGGGTTACTGGGTACCCTACAATCGAAAAAGCCAAAGCCTTTCGAAGTTCATCTTGTCCCGACATAGAAAAGAACACTGGAGCTCAATGGGATAGTAGGGCAATGAAAATCTCAACCATCAAAGACCCAGTGGTAAAATCCATAGCTCATGCCATCGGGTACAAGATGTTTCAATCTAGCAGACCAAATAGTGTACCCTGTAGCACCGTGGACATGGCATATAAAATTGTGAAGAAAGATCACCAGGTAGATCTTGCTGAACTGCTACTACACCAACTACAAGATAATATGAAGACAATAAAAGCAAAGAAGTCCAATACATGTAAGTACGAATCACTACTTGTCTGTACATTTCTCTATCTACAAAAATATGTACTGGGTATCGGTAAAGTAAATTGGCAATCTGAAAAACCGATAACTGCACAAATTGGTGAAATGATGCAAAGTCTAGGAGATAATCTAAATAAGGAATTAAATGCATATTTCAAGGAATTTCAGGCAAAAATGCAATAGAGGAGTAGAATTCCAAGGGAATTAGTGAGTAAATTTGAAGATGATATATGTTTTGTAGTCAGCACAGACCACTCTATGATAAAGGCAGTAGAACCGAGAACAAAATGGTTAGCACCAATGGGATACGAAATGAACCATGATTTCTCTTTGAAATCTATTAATGCATTGTTGGCATTATTGATAGACATCACTGCCAGTAGGTTTGGCGTATATTTGGAAGCTAAGTCATGAATCAAAACAGACATAGAGATTGGAAAAATGTCTAGAAGGGCGAAGAAAATATGAAAAGATCTCACAACAAAATATGGAAATGCATCTGACTCATCTAAGGAGTCACCAGTTAAAGAAAAAACCGAAGGTCAGTTACAGTTGGCTGACAAGCCCTATGATAGCGAGGAGATCGAGTCAGATAAAGAAAAGGATCACACACCGGTTCCTCCCATCAATGTTGAACAGGAAATGCAACTACCAGAACCTGAAGGAATGAGGACACATTCATCAACTGCTGCACAACCCACTGAGAAAGAAGAAGCAGTAAAAGTAGCAAAAAGAAGGGCAGCTACACTGACACAAAAATATGTTAAGAGAAAGAACAAGAAAGTCGCTGAGACACCAAAGAAAAAGAGGAAATACATAAGAAATAAGGAAGATCTAGAGGATACAAAAACTAAAAAATATCCTAATCAATTCAAGTTAGTTCGTAATAGGGAAAGTACAATAGAAGAAATAATTGAAGATATAATTGAGAATGGAAATCTTGCAGATCCAGGCATAGACAAATTTGACAAAATGTCAATTGAGGACAAGACAAAGATAGAACATGCTATCATCTAGATGATGATTAAATTCAAGAGAGTACCAATGGAATTCACATGTCAATTACCGAAGGAACTTGATGACAAAATAAATGAGAGATGGGCTATTGCACTAGATACAGAGAAAAGCAAAAGAGAATGATGATTAAGTCATGTAGCCACACACTTTAGCTATGCTATTGTAAGTGAATACATGACAAAGTATCAGGCTAGATTTCTAGTAAAAAATAGAGCTATGCAGATCATGGATGAGAATGTGGGTGATATGGATGTCACATGTGATTCTTTGTGGACATCAATTTTGAAAGAAGAAGAGAAAGTTGAATAGGAAGCATTCCTGAAACTGTTTAAGAAGAGACACAATTCAAAAGGCAAAGGTATTTTCATCGATGATAACAAAGAAAGAAAATAGAGGACACTGGTATATCAGTTACCGAGGTAATTGATATCACCGAACAAAAGGAAGAAATAAGAATTTCATAGGATGCACCAGATCAAGTAAAGATCCACTTGTAGAAGAAAATCGATGATGATGCACTCATTGAGGACATCACTAACGATGATCCTGATGATGAGGATCACGAAGATGTGACAATTTCACCAAACAAAGATGAAGCATTAGACATTGATAGTGTGTTCACATCTCTACCGGGAGAACTACTTGTACTTGCTAAGGCAGTTGAGATACAACAAAGATACAACTGAGAAACAAGCACCTGAGCAACCTGTAGATACAAATGAGCCTACCAAAATAGAGGCACAGTCTACAGAAACAAAGGAACCAGAAGAAACAAAGTTGACCGAGGTGAACCCACCTAACACTACAATCGAGACTCCCACACCATCTACTGAGGAGCAAAAGAAGGATGATACGATGTCAATTGGGAAAGATACTCCAAAAAGTGGAGAAAAAGCTATTGTTATAAGTGAGAAGAAGTCACCTCTTGCACAAAAGAAGAAGAAGAAGATAGCTAAAGGGCCGGTCACCATTGATGAAGTTAAAATTATACCAGAATGTGACCTGAGAACCCTAAGCCCCGAGGAGCTAAGTAGATATGGGGAATTATGTTCAAGGAAAGTGGCACAAGAGAAGTTAAGGAAAGAACACAAATGTAAAGAAGTGTTAAATGATGTGAGGGATATTCTGCAACAGATAGTACCGGAGACAAATATTGATGAGAATACTCCCATCTTAGATCAACTTGCTACACTCGTCGACAAAATCAATGCCCCTGATACAGATACAGACAAAAAATAGAAGAACGGGCAGAATCAAAGATTCAGAACAAATTGGCAAAAAGGATTAGCAGAGAAGTAGCACTGAAAAAAACACCTTCACTGTAGAAGTCAGTGAAAAGATAAAAGGTTTAGAAGCAGAGATAAAGTTGAGTACACAAGCAGCTATCACCAAGCCAACTGCTTTCTTAAAGCATATTCACCGAGTTCAGGAACTCTGACGGCTGATAGCAGATTTAAGAAAATAAGAAGCACACATCATTGATCAGGTTACAGAGTTACAAAAAGAACTCACTCCTTACCTGAAATTTTTTGAAGCACATATTGTCAAAGTTGAACAACTTGTAGCAACACTAGAGATTTCGGTGCTGGATAATATCTTTGACATGCATGCACAAGTCAGTCTTGAGCATATTGCTCTTACCAACTTGAAAGAGGAATGGGACAACCTCTTGGAGTTTGTAAAGAAAACCCATCCAAAATTTTTTGGTCAAATGTAAGTATACATTCTATTTTTATGTATTTGGCATTATTATCAAAAAGGGGGAAAACATGTATATGCCAAATAAGTATAGTTTTGCTATGTATATTACATACTACCGGGAGCATGCACTGAGGGGGAGTATTTTGTACTTAGAAATTTTTTGTATGTATATGGCGGAGACATAAGGAATATATAGAAACATTTTTTCTATATACATTTGAAGTTTTGATACTAATGCCAAAGGGGGAGATTGTTAATCTCTATTGAGCATTTAAGATTTTCATTAGTATCAAAGGATAGTAAACAGGTCGGTCGGTTACTTATATTGAGTTGGTCGATAACCAGAAGTAAGACAGAGCAGTCAGTAAAGTCTTTACACCAAGCATCACACAGTTTATCGAGCACCAGCGATACCGACACCGACGGTTAGTCGACACCGACGGTTAGTAAACACCGAGCAGATTATACAGTGTTTAGCGATGATCACAGAAAACAACATAGTAATCTGAAATGGCACATTCTTCTATGCAAATGGTTACAACAGATCGTAAAATGGTTTACCAAAATTGAGGAGCATTTATTGTAAAAGATACTCATTAAATGTAATGTTTATCTTATTGTAATAGTTGATCTAGGTTATTTTGCACCGTAGATCTTAGGGTTATGATTATTTTTGTAACCTAATTTTTGCTAAAGTGGAAAAAATAGAACACTATATATTTTGTATGTTCGCACCATTTTATGAGATTGGTGAACTAATATATATGAATCATGGAGCACTTGAAGACATTGCCTAACTTCAAGACAATCAGTTTACCAAGCATAACAGAGTACAGAGGATATCAAATTGAGCAGAATCAGAGAAGGCTACCGAGAAGAACAGAGTAGAGAACCATCACAGATAAGGTGATATTTTGATGAGCACTTATAGATCTATTTTAGAAAATTGAGTTGTCAACTAGGAGATAATTGCCTATTAATTTTTGACAATTGTGATAGAGTTTTGATAAATCTCTTAACTGAGTACACACTTCATTAGTGTTGTTTAAATACTATAACTAGGTAGATCTAGCTGATCTAACATGTTACTCCTAATAGGGTAAGATCACTAGAAGTGATCAAAACTTGTAGCCTTAACAGACAAACCTTTTCTATCTGCAATAGTGAAGAATTTGTGGGTGTCATCCCCACCGTAGTTTTTACCTTCTTACAAGGGTTTCTGCATTACCAAAATACTTGTGTTATGTGATTGTCATATTGATTTCATGTTATTTACTTTCTTAAGTTAACTAGATGATTGATTTATACAATTGTATTCAAATTATTTTGATCAGTCATCACAGTACACAGTTATAGATCTGAAAGGTTTTTGCAATTAAAGTTTTTGAAGGCACTGATTCACCCCTCCCCTCTCAGTACCTATCTCTCCTAATTCCAACATCAAGTATTTGAAAGAGCATCTTATCCAACATGTATGCTAAAAGAAGCCTATTATCAAACATGTATGCTAAATGAATCCTCTAATCACACAACCAATGAATAAGAGTTGATCAGAGAAGGTATATGCACAGGTGACAAACATGCAGATTTGACCAAGCATTATAGGAGCTAGACCCCACAACAAATGGACTTGTGATGATTTTCACAATAGTACATTTGTTGCAAGGTAAGCTCCTAGTAGTGCTTAGGCAAATCTACATGTTCATCACATGTGCATATAGCTTCTCTAATCACACAACCAATGAATAAAATTTCAAATGCCAATTTCTTTAACAATTCAAATGTCTCAAGCAGACAAGATTCTCAATGTAACTACTTTGATAACATATAGATACAAATAGGAGATTGGATTTGATCAACCTGCTTCACCCGTGCATATAGAACCTTCACCTGTGCATATAAGAGTCGATCAAAGAAGGTATATGCACAAGTGACAAACATGCAGATTTGAGCAAGCATTATTGGGAGCTAGACGCTACAACAAATGGACTTGTAGTGATTTTCACAATAGTACATTTGTTGCAGGGTAAGCTCCTAGTAGTGCATAGACAAATCTGCTTGTTCATCACCTGTGCATATACCTTCTCTAATCACACAACCAATGAATAAAATTTCAAATGCCAATTTATTTAACAATTCAAATGTCTCAAGTAGACAAGATTCTCAATGGAATTGCCTTGATAACATATAGATATAAATAGGAGATTGGAGTTGATCATCCTTCACCTATGCGTATACAACCTTCACCTGTCCATATAAGAGTTGATCAAAGAAGGTATATGCACAGGTGAAAAACATGCAACTTTGACCAAGCATTACTGGGAGCTAGACCTAGCAACAAATGGACTTGTGATGATTTTCACAATAGTACATTTCTTGCAAGGTAAGGTCCTAGTAGTGCTTAGGCAAATTCTTATGTTCATCACCTATGCATATACCTTATTTAATCAACTCTTATATATAGGTGAAGGTTGTATATGTTGTATACATTGTGTGTGTGCGCGCACATGTGTGTGTGTGTGTGTGGCTTAGCATTGTGCCCTAGGTCCTCCAAAGTTGCTTACAAGCATTATAAGGACCTTTGTTTATAGTTTGGGAAATTAAAATGTTGATAAGATGTGTTATTGATTTGAGAATGGAGTAAAATGATTTCAGTTGTCTCCATGTCATTATTGTATTGTATCATTGATATTTAAGGCAGAGGAAGTCAGTTTAGTCTTGATTGTTCTTCGACTATGCAAGCAATCAACATTTTGTTATTTTGAAGTCTTCATGGATTCTTAGACTCTCCCACCTTCTGTGGTTAATATTTCTAGTGGGAGGAGTCTAATGTTGTATAGTATGTCATTGTATAGAGATAATGCAGGGATATGCAAGGACATGGTGGAAGAGGCCACAAATGGAGGTATGTTGCTTATTGAGGGTGCAGGGAACAACACCAGTCATTAATGTGGACATATACTCTAAAGGAAGGGTATATTTTATGATGGATCTTGGTTATTGGGATCCATGTGGAGGTGTAGGATCCCTTGGGAGGATCTAGAAGTGTGTGGAAGAGTCCTTGTGACAAAGCCCTAGCCTTTTAGTGATTCTTGTTGATTTAAATTCTTAACATTTCTTGATTACTATTCACAATCCTAATGACCTAATATTTTCCTACAAAACACACGTCATTGATCACTCAACATAGGACTATTAGTGTGTAGCTTGATTGAATGATGGTTATAATTATAAAATGATGGCCTCAAGACATGAAATTTAAACTTTGGAATGGAAGAGGCAGGCTTAAAAATGCAATTTCGTTTAAAGATTCATTCATACCATATGATGTAGTCCCAAGTTGGGGAATTTTATGAATATCGATGCAGAGACTAGTTGCAGCAGTAAGGAAGAGAAAAGTGGAAGAAGGAGAGGGTACTAGGAAGGGTGCTCTTAGAGAGGAAGTTACACCTATGATGTGGGGTGTAAGGACTTGTGATGAAGTCTTGGTGGATGTTGGAGGAGATAGCATAGAGGAAGGACTAGAAGGTCTTGAAGATGAGGTAGATTTGTGGGATAAGTTTGTTGCTATAGTGGAAGAATGGCAGAGTTATGGAGGAGTTTTGTAGTACATGCACCATATTTGTTATGGTGTTAATGACTTTATTTCTTGATAGAGTCAAATTGTTTGATTTGTTTTGTCATAATTTCTATGAGTTTTGTGTTTATGTCATTTTTGAGATTTCTCCATGATTGGGCCTCTATCTAGTAGGACTTTTTTATTAAATCTACATATATCTAGATGTATTTTCCATCTAATCTAGTGTGGATGTCTCAATTTAATCTAGAGATAAACCATTCTATTTTTTTTTCTTCTCTATTAAATTTTCTTCCAAATTTACAGATTTCCTTGAACTTCCTAATGTATTCTTTTATTGATGAAGGCCCTTTAGTTAAATTTTTCATTTTGGTAATGCTCTTTAAGGATACTTTATTTCTACTCCAATTCATCACTTCTCAAAGATCTGACAAGGTCTAATAACCTATGTCTACCAATATGCATGATAATTTTTTCCCAAGTAGATTCTAAAAGAAAGAAATGTTGTTTGGTATAATTAGTTTCTATACAAGACACTAGGATCCTAAGGGTTGCATCCATGTTACTAGGATTTATTTTGGGATGATTGATAGTCATTTCTTATTTACTAGCCTCTTTATCAGTTAGGGGTTCTATATGTTACAAAGTTGGCTATACTAGTGTATATGACTTGGTATAGTGTTGTCATTATGGCAATGAAGTCATATAGTAGTTTGGAGTCAGCGCACTTGATGAGAAGATCAGAAATCAACTAAGTGTTGAAGACTGGATGGTATATAGAGTACCTGAAGCTTAGAGCATCAATGCATGTGCGTATGACCAAGTTATGGTATGTGCCCTAGAAGATAAGTTGGTTAGACTATATTCATGCTTAGTCTATGAGCGCATGATCAAATATGCAAGTGTGAGAAAGATACAGACAGTTGAAGTTACACAGCCAGTGTGCACCAGAGAAGAACAGAGTAAGCAACCAACTATTAGAATTTTGAGTTGTGGTTATATTCTAATGATGTAAAGGCTATGCGCCTATTGTAATTAGGTTGCCGACATGTAAATATGTTTTTTTGTAAACACGCTTGAGCCAATTCATTTGGAAGCGTTGTATGTAATAGATTTAAGGGCTGACCTAGTTGTTTATTTTGTATGCACATATAAATATGAGATGCGCCCATTGTAATTAGCATGGAAGTTGATATAGAGTTGTGATAAGAAGAGAAGAAGTGTGCGAAGAGACTATAAGATGTATTAGAGCTTTGCAAGAGGTCAAAGCATCAACGCATCAAAGGAATTGATCTGACAAGCAGTGTCACAGTGATAGTTCATCCTGCAGATATAGTGTGTATTTGAGATCAAAATGTTGTAGCCTTCACCACTTGAGCAGTGAGCTCTAGGAGAGTGTGTCCACACCCCTAACAGGGTTTATTGTAAAAGACTCCTAACAGGGTCCGACCCTTGACCAGGTCCACTATACTAAACATATTGTAAAGCAACTCCTAACATGGTTAAGGATCTTCTAACAAGGATCATAATACACTAGTGCAAAATATTAGTGGGTGTCAATTCCCACAGGGGTTTTTACCTATTTGGGTTTCTCCGTAACCATATTGGTGTTATGTGTTGATTTCATGTTTCATGTTTATGTGGATGTTCATTTCAGTACTTAAGCATTTAAGTTCAGTTTGAAGATTAAGTGAAAAGATAAAATACAGTGAACACTGATTCACCCCCCCCCCTCTCAGTGTTCCCATTCCTAACAATTGGTATTAGAGCTCTAGTCCTTAGTAAAGAAGTTTAACCACTTGAGGAGATCATGGACAAAGAAGAAATGAAACATCTGAAAAGAAATCTTGATGCTGCTCTTGAAGACCTGGACAAATCTGAAAGAGAAATTGAAGAACTAAAAGAAAAACTCAATGATGCTCAATTAGTCATCAAAAGGCTAAGAAAAGATTTGAAAGAATGCTCTACTAGTGATCTAGGGACAATGGTCAAGAAGCTAAATGAAGAAAATAAATCCTTAAAAGAACAACTTGAAGAATTTGATGATAAACTGGCTAACAATCAAGAAGTCTATGATGAACAGAGCAAAGAGAACCTTCAACTGAATGAAGAATTGAGGCAAGAAAACATGGAAATCTTGGAGATAAGGAACAATAAAGAAAGCTCGGAATTTGAATTGAAAGCTGCTAAGAATCACATTGATAAATTACACACCAGTTCTGATTTGATAGAATCTCAGTTATATGCAAGAAGAGCTAAATGAGATACTAGCTGCATTGGATACAATGAAGCACACAATCAGATTGACAACATGTGAGCAAGAATGAAAGAACCAGAAGGCACCTCTGATGCTAAGGAGACTGGAAGTCAGACTAAGGATCATATTGAACCACCTAAGAATGAGTGCAAGCCAGTAGACCGCACTTGTTATGCATGTAACAAGCATGGACACATAGCAAGGAATTATACAAAGGTAAGACCTTTCAATGGTTATTGTTATTCATGCAATAAATTTGGTCATAGAGATATGAATTGCAAGACAAGTCAAAAGAATAGGACTCGATATAATCAAAGAAATCAAAATCAGTGAAATGAAAGAAGTTCTCAGAATGTTACATGTCAGATATGTAACTATAATGATCACTCAGCTAGACAATGTAAAATGGTGACTCATGTCAATGCACCGAAGAATATAAGGCCTCCAGTCATTTTCCACTCTTGTAACAAGGCTGGACACATCTCAAAGTTTTGTAGATCAAGGACGCAAGGTTAGAAAAACCCTTAAAAGCCCGAAGAACTAGTTTTGGATCCCGAAGTTGAAGTCAATTTTGTGAAAGCTTCAGAGGATGTGAGCTTGATTTGGTCAGAAATAAAGAAGGGCAAGGTTGATAAGTATGTATTGGATGCATCCACAGTGGATGCACCCTCTACATCTGGATGAATGGCCCTCAGGGTCATAGGGGGAGCTAATTTAGCTCTAGCCCCCTGCATGGCTGGTATACTCATTCTCAGAGTATGTGCCTTTGGACTTAAGCTTTTGGAGACTAGAGGAACCTTCATGCAAGAGTGCACCAGTTGATTGTTTGCAGAATGAAAGTTAGGAATTTCCTAGTGACAGCCTATTTACGCGACAAGCATTAATGGCACAATTTCTACTTTAAAGTACATAGAAGATAGAAGATCTCTCATTGCATTCATATTGAGAGAGATTGGAGAGCAGAAGAGCCTTAGCAGTTGATTGAGAAGCATTACAGTTTGATTCATCAAGTGACTTGTTGTGCAATTGATCGATTGTAGAAACCCTAGTTCGTCGCACCGATTCAGAATCTCTTGGAAACCTTTGAAGAAGTGTTATACAAGTAATTGATGGCTACTCCTATAGTATTTGATGTTGCAGAGAAGAAAATATATGTGTTTAAGAGGCATCCATTTAAATCTACACTAGATGACCTAGAAGGGGCATTCTCCCACACACCTATGGGCGTTATGCATGTCAAAGACTTTAGGGCATACATCTACTATAAGAAAGAACCAGAAGGATTGGACAGATTAAGGGAGCACATGGAAACTATGCTAAAACCAAACAAAAACTTCATGGATGAGTATGTGTGGTGGAATAATCACCCTATAGTGGAGTATGCTACGACATATGAGTTCTATGAATCAGAATGGATCAAGATTCTACTGAGCAGGATTCATGATGACCTATTTTGGATAGGTGAAGTGCTGGTCAGAATTACTGGTGACCTAATTCATGAGATGACAGGCCTCTCAAAGACAGACGCCGTCCTTCCAGTGGGAAAAAATGTGAGGAAGATTGTTGAACAAACTTGCAAATCAAGAAGTGATAGGTGCAGTATAAATATAGAGCCTATTGAGCAAGATGACATCAAATTGATGTACATGATACTAGGTTATAGGTTCCAACACACCAGCAGGGTGAACAGTGTGTCTGTGGCCACAATTCTTGCTGCCATAAGACTAGTGAAGGAAAATGGAGAGTTCAACTTGTGTGAGATCTTGCACACACAACTAATTGACAACATCAAGGCAATCAAGCATGATAAGACCAAGATATTTAGATTTGGGTCTTTGATCATATACATGTACTTCCATATTGTTTGAAAGGTATCTGATTTTTATCTAGACAAATCCATTCCCACAATGCCTTAGATATCTCTCAAGGCATGTACTGAGAGCACCTTGATTTAAGGTGTTTGTGGCCCACCTTCAGCTATTATTTGGTGCGTAATGGAGCTACTCTTTTCTATCGTGCAACATAATGAATTGAAATCAAACCCTTTTTTTTAAAGTTATGCTTGTGTTCATCTAAATTTAGACGAACTGTCTAGGTTGTCTAACTTTAGACAAACATGGACATGGATTAAAAAATAAAAAAGTTTTCCTTCTACATTTCGACTAAGCAAAACCATTTGGCAAGTTCATCAAAAATGTTGGTCAAAAACTAGGGTCAAATGTACTAGTGTGGGTTTTTCTTTGATTGATCAACACTGAGGAAGAAACAATGAGAAATTTGTAACAATTTTGATTTTGAGGACATGCCATGAAATGAAAGTGGCAGTTTTCAAACAAGAGTTGAATAACAAGTGTTTCAGTTCCCTAAAAATTTTCTTATATTTCTCAAAGTTATTTTGTGTTCACAAGTTATTATTCTATCTTTTCTATGTTAGAAATAAAATTACTTGGATCATTATGGTATCTATTATAAACATTTTGGAAATGAAGTCTCATAAATCCTAGTACAAGTCTTTCTTTACAAGTGAAGGGTAAATATTTTTATTAAAAGATTTGATTAAATCTATGTTTTCTGTTAATACTTATTAGGGCTTGATACATGTAAAATCTTGGTATCTTTATTAAGCACATTGTATCTAGTTTGTGACAATTTCATTTGGGTTATATCCAATGATGATTTGTTAATGGTTTGTATAAACCCTAGTATGGGTTTCTCCTGTGAGGTTAATTAGTTTTGTATATCTTGTGTTTGGTAATTTTTCATGTCATGTCATGAATTATATTTACTATCTCAATCCTGTTTTTTGGGTACTCAATTTTGTCAAAATATTTGAGACTCATATATGGTTGGTTTAAGAGTTGAGTTGATAACCAAGGTATGAGGACTTTTGGTTATATCATGTTCTAATGACTTTGTTATCTTGTCCAAGTATCTTTTAACTCTTGTCCAAGTATTTTTTAATTTTGTGGAGGTAGTACAAGGGTTGTGGTCATGAGGAATAAACAAGATTCTTTGGACATCTTTATTTGTGGTTTTGGAGCTCTTTCCATTCTATAAATCTAGTCTTTACGATGTTGATTTTATAAGAGTAAAAATTGAATGTAGATTTCTTTGTAGGTACAAAGGACATGTGGGAGGCATAAGGAGGTTGTTCACATGTACATGTGTGTTTCTATGGTGGAGGAAAAGATCATAATGGAAGTGATTTCATTGTAAGCACAATTGTTGTTGATAATGAAAGCTTGGCCTCTCTTCTTCATGGAGTATTTTTATACAAGGATTTCTCCACGTAAATCTTGTGTTATGCATTAATCTCATGTTGTTTATGTATGCCTTATTTCTACTACTTTATGTTGATATTAGTCATTTTATTTTATTTTATAAGCTCACTTAAGATAGATTTATTAAGCATGATACACAGGTTAATTTTTTGCATCATTAAGGACCTAATCTTTGTTTTCAACATTAAGGAAACTTAATTTTCATATTTGCATATGATTTTCAAATTTTCATGTTGTAGATATCCAAGCCTTGTATCATATTCTTTGAACAATTCATTAGATAGAGATTGATCTTCACTATCCTTGGTATTTAATTTGTTTATTACACAAAAAGACAGAATCCACACCCGAATATGCTAATCTAGAGTTATTTCACTATGCAAAACTTGTATAAGATGCCCTTATGTCTGATGCAAATGGATTGAGTCTAGCTCTGTAGATTTATTTCATGTCTTTCTACCTATGACACTCCTATTGGGTGCCATCTCCCATTCTCTGATCTATTTCATGTTTGTGCACCTAAAACCATACCATTTGATAGATTGTACAATGGAACATTTTATTTTTTAGTATGATGACAATTAGTGTTTCATATTTAGGACAATAATTTTAGTGCCTATCTTTTGATCCTCTTTGAGATAATGTTTGAAGTAAAATTATTTAAGAAAAGTAGACAACAATAAAAATTACAACAAATGAAGAAAATGATGATATATCATAGTTGGGTAAAAAGGAACATTTAAAAAGTGAGATAGTTGATGACATTAATGCTCCCTCAAGAGATTATCCTTTTAAAAAGTACACAGGTAATCTCTTAAAGAAAGACATGTAGAAAAAATATCAAATGGAAAATGGAAAATGAAGAAAAAAATATGCAAGAAACATGATCATGAATGAATTGATGATGATGTATATATTATGATAATCTTTGTGCTAACTTTTTGTTTAACATTTATTTAATATAGAAATGGATGTTATGCACCAATATATATGAACATATTGTAACAATATAACCAAGACATGAACTGATTCTTAAAAAAATAATAGATAAGATAATGCCTCAAAACTTGCAAGTCGTCTCATGCTTTTAGTGGATACATTATGAGGCAATCAACAATCATAAGGATTTTCCTACACAACACATAATACTTGGGCTTGGTAAGTTTGGTGAGAAAACAACCAACAAATTTGACACTTAAAAATAATAGATCTTGTCCTAATATATACTATTTAAAGTACACCATGGTATAAAATGATAATGATGAACTTGAGTAGGTGTAGTGTGGGTCAAATGATCAGTCAAAAGAGAAATCAACAAATCAAAGAAACAAGAAAGCAACTATCAACTAACACAAAATAATGTTACCTTGTAATACCCCTCCCATAGTCTGACTTTCTATATGTTATGATGTCATTTACATTTATGGATTTACTAACCCCATACTTGCATGTGTATGGATTGTGTGTATGTTTTATATTTTTATTTGATGTTCTTGATGTGGTTGAGAGACGAAGTCGTAGTTACTTGCTTGCGTGATCCACACGATCGGTCGATCCCCACCATTGTCTATTATATATTTATATATGTATGCACATGATCATCTTTTATGCAAGATTTTAGGTACCGATCATTGACTTCCTTGAATTATTAGGATGAGCATGCCCTATCACAATATATCAATGGTAAGAGAGGTGAGATAACAAATAGATCCAAATCCTAACCTAAGCCATTTATTGTCCAAAAATAGTAGACAAGTATTTTAGTTATTACCCTCTGAATTCGTCAAGGTGACATCATTTGTGAACCCTTCCTTTGAACATGATGGATATTTTGAGTTAGTTGATTTTCAGGTGTTGCAGTCATGTGAGTTTTGTTGCGTGATTTATTTATTGAAAAGGAATTAATTAAGATTAATTATTATATTAGAATAATTATATCTTGGGAATATTGAAATATTAAATATAAGGATATTTAATTATTGAGAGTTAATTAAATACCTTTGTTTAATTAAAAGACTTAATTAAAAGTATAGTTTAGAATAAAGGATTTAATTAATTATTAATGTGCTAAAATATTAATTGTTTAATTAAATATTAATATGCAATTTGAGTTGCACATTCAGTTTAATAAATTTGAATTAAAAATTTAAGTTAAAGTTGAGTTAGGAGTTATTAACTGGAAAAGTGCATATAATTATTATTGTAATTAATTAAATATGCAAAAAGAAAATTAATAAAAATAAGGTTAGGAATTTGAGTCCTAATTTATGATTGGGTGTTGCATGTTGAGTTCCGATTTCAGTGATTCGAGTTAAGTGATTTTTTTATTTATTTTTTTCAGAGTGAAGTTTGACTTGTTTATGTTGTTGCATGTTTTGAAACCCTAGCTTGACAGGTTTTCTATATCAAAGGGTTTTGGTCATTTTTAGAAATAAGTTTATCAGGTTTTGGAAGATGGTTGTGGTGCTCGAAATTTGGAGAATGGTTTTCAAAGCTTGGATTTTTGGAATGTTTCAATTTGGTCTTATTTGTTGTTCATATCAGTTGTTGATTCCAGGTAGGGTTTAAGAACCCATGTTGATTTTTCCTTTGAAAAGATTGTCTACATTGTGTTTGTAATTGATTGTTGAAAATCGTAGTTTTATTTGGTTGAATATTATTATTCAGTTTTTCATAATTTTCAGTTTGATTTGGTTATTGAATTTCTTGTGTGAAAACCTAGGATTTGTTTGAAAAATAATAGGGAAAAACTTGAAATTAATTCAATTAGGGTTTGATTCAAATTTTGGCAAAAAAATCTTGTTTTTGAATCTAGTTGGTATTTGAAAACATGTGTATTTGATTTTATCAAATTTATATTAAAAGAATATATATATATATATATATATATATATATAATCATGGATATTTTAAATTAAAAAAATAAAATGTGTTGTTTACTTTGTCAAAAAATTCTGACAAAAAAATTTATTTAAAAAAAGTATAAATAAAAAATGGGGGGAGGGGGGAACTTGGCCCCACCCCACCGGAGTGGGTGCCACAACAACCCAATGACATGTCGTGGGTGCCATGGGCCACCCACAACAACCCAACAACAAAGCCGCTAGGGCCTGTCGTGGGAAACCCACTACAACAAACAACCTGTCGTAGAGGGGGTCGTGGGGAAGCCCGTTGGGCCATGACCCCACGAGGTCATTCCCTCATTTTCATATCTTTGTTCTTTTTTTAATTATAAATTTAAATTTATTTTATTTAAAATATGTTGATTATTAATAAATTTTAATTAATATAAAATATTAATGGATTTTAAATTAATTATATATTAGGGTTATATAATTAAGGTTATTTATTAATAAAAGAAGGGATTTTATTGATCAGTTTATTTTAAAAGAAGAATACACACACACACACACACACACACACACACATATTGTAATTATGGTTTTCATGCATATATCAAATGATGGATATTTTTAAAAAAAATTGAGAATAAAATAATCTTTGTATAATTATATAGAGGTTTATATGCAAGGACTTCACATAAATGTATTTATAGTCAAACTGGTCTTCAGATAACAAATTGAATGTTTTAGACAACTGAAACTTGAATTGTACTTTGGTTGCTTTTGTATACCTCATTGCATTATATGTTGATGTCATTGGGAAACTAAGTTGAACTTTTAGGGTATGTGAACCAGAGGCTTTTGGGTTTTATTTTCTATTTCATGACCACTTTTGTGTCACGATTAGTTCACGTGTGGTTTTGGGGTGCATTGTGGAAGATGTCACGTGTCTCAATTTATTATGATAGTTGACTCTAAAAGGGTGATGACCACCATTGTGTTAAAATTTTATTCAGTCACCTTGTTTTCTTTTACTAAGATTGTTTTGATGATTATCTTTATGGATTATGTTACTTCATGTTTGGAGATGGGTGTCATTGATGTTATCATTATCGTTGGTCTTGGGTAAAAGCACTATAAGTTGTCACCCTTTTACAAAGGAAAATGTTAACAACTTCAAAGGCATAAAAGTCACATTTCTGTTGAGAATTTAAAGATGATGTAAACTGATGAAATGTGTGAAATAGGATGAATTTTATGCCTATAATTTTCAAAAATTAATTTGAACAAAAATTAATATATTTTTTTAAATTTTAATGTCTATTTTTCATATCCTGAAAAATACAGCAAATCAGAGAGTTTTCTTCCTGTCAAATCATTATAAGTAAAACAGTGTTTTCCCCTCCAATTTTAGAATATGTTTTAGATGACATGTATATCTAGTGCAGAAAAAAAGAAAGAAATATTTTCGATCTATATTTTACCCGTTATAAGTATTCAAAGTCGAACTTACCTGAAATCAATAGTTTTTGTCTCTCATCACTTTTCCCCTATCAAAACTATACCAAAAACAAAATAAATTATATATTTTTGAAGAAGACTCTCTCTAGTGTTGTACATGATTTTGAAAAATTTCTAAATTGATTTAGCAATTTTCTATATTTTTCGAATCAAGGTCTTTTGAAAGTTTAATATACCTACATGTAGTTTTTAGAAAATTTGTTTATCATTTTGTAGTTGAAACAATATAAAATTTATATGTCCAGAATCATAGTTCCGAGATCTAGAAAAGGGTACTTATAGTTTTTTGACATTTTTTATCTTGATCATAGAAAGGAACAACAAAAGTGCAAATTTTTTTTTTGTGTTTTTGAAGGTTTGGCTGCCAACATGGGATGCTACCGAGTTCGATTGGGCTGAGTCCTACTGGGATGAGTACCCATAGCCCCTCAATGTGCAAATGAGGGGCTCGGGGCTCCTTTTTCTATCTAAAATAGCATTTGGACTCGATCGAGTACCACTCGACCCTGTCAATGAGGCCACGTAGGTGCCATTTGATGCCATGTGGTGCCTACGTGTACTCGGTCATGTTGGACTCGACCGTGTACGACTTGACTAAGTCAAACTGGATCATGTCTGTCAAATTAGCCTAAAAGGCGACAACTTATTGTGCTTTTACCCTCTTGTGATATAAGACTATGAGGATTGTTATTGTTTCATTGAGATGTCTATTATGAGATGGATGATCTTTGATAATGTCTATATTGAGATGGACTATTTGATCCTTGTATGTGATGTGGTGTTCTCTAATATACTCCATTATTTTACTTTAGGTGATTATCATGGTTTATGATCTATGAGAACCTTTTGTGGTTTTTGCTTCATTCTTCTCCCTATTATTTTGGTTGGAGCATTAGGGTAGGTAATCTGAGTGTATAGAAGGGAAGTGGCTTTTTTTGGAGCCGTTGGAGCCCATAAGTGGCTACGTGGGTATCCTTTACAACTTACTTAATAAAGTGATAACTAAAAGACATTGAGAGTTTAAAATGAATTAATATGATAATGTGTGCCTCACCCATGCTTGAGTACTTGATTGAGGTCTTGACTAGGATGGGAGTGGGAAGATGCTTGCCAACTGCATGGACTGGATATGGCATAGTTGATACCTCATATGTATGAGCGGATTACTGATACCGCATAGAGTCAATAGGGTGCCATGATCTAGAGAGACTACTACGATAAGCTTAGAGTTGTCTCATGTGATGACACTTCCTTTTATGCATCTTAGGTTTCCTACGTGTGTTGGTTGCCTCGTGTTGAGTATGTTTTATCTTTGCAATTTGTGTTGTAGCTTTTTGACATAGAGAACTTTCAGGATCCCTTTTCTAGGTGTTGTATTGTGTTGGATTTTGGTGTTTGATATCCGAGTGGGATTTGTTGTTATCTCCTCAGCCTGGTGGGAGTGGAGCTCTGGTTCCATGTGGTTGGGTGGTAGTGATTCTTTTACCATTTGAGATCCTAATGTTCGTGAATGTGTTGGATGATTCTTGTTGTTGTTACCTTCTTCTCATTCTTCTTTGGAAGCTTGTTTGTACCTATCTTATGATGTTTATATCTGTATCTTGAATTAGTATATCAAATGTGACATATTTCATAATATTGTACATGTACCTTGTATATGATTGGTTATTACATACCTTGCGACCTATGCAATGGATGATGGTTTGTTATATATACCTTATGGTATCAGTTATATTTATATTTTATTTATATGATGTTGTACTTGTTATTCATTTATATATATTAGATTTGTAATTATATTTAATCTAAAGTAATTAATTAATATTTATGTAATCTACGTCAAGGAACCCTTGAGATTTGTAATCTATGTGTTGAGTTATAATTATATGTATGAGTTTTAATTATATTGTATTGCTTCTGCATTGTTATACATTGTTGTTGTGTAAACTCTTAAGAAAAAAAATAATATTTTGTAAACTTAGTAGCATGTTTTAGGTTAATTTCTCATGGATTCCCTGGCCGGTCATTACATACCTCATACCAAGGCTTTTAAAATAACAAAAAGATGGATTTTGATCATGTTTAGCTTAGGGAAGGAAACATCTTATTTAATTAAAATGAGGGATGAAAAATAAATCATGGTGACAAATGATGTCATGACTAAATGCTATCAAGGTTGATGTAGATTTATGATGTGTTTGAAAATGTATGTTTCAATATTTGGTGTTTATGTTTATTGGCATTATGGGAAATGCACAAAACTTATTTAATATGGAAGGTATCCTAGTTAATAAGTGAGCCAAGAGGTATAAAGAAAAAATTATTCAAAAAATAGGATGTTGTGATCCACCCCAAATGTATATGAAGGCATAGATTGTAATGAACGAAAATATGAACTAATGACATGGAAATAGTAAAAGGACGTACAAGAAAGTTAAGTCTAATTTATTACACATGACACTTGCTAGACTTTGAGTAGACAATTCTCAATGCATTGTCTAGAGAAAATAAAAACTAGAAGTTTTTAATTTGTGACTCCAACGCCACATATTTTTAGGATTGAGTCAAACTTATATTCACTTAGGTTTACAAATAGTCACTCAAAATATTTGCATGTTCCTTTTTTTCACTTAGCTAAGAGCTTATATACATAGACTTCTAATATTTTATACAACCTATCATGAAATATTACTATCATTGCTATTTGATAGGTGGCTCTAACATTTTAAAGCCCAAATGGATTGAAATGATTATGGAAGGTACCATAATGATTTTTTAATGCTATCTTGTGTTGATCTTTGGAGGCAATCCAATATGATTATATATTTAAAATTCTTCCATTAAGAGGTAGCATTTCATGCCCTAATGTGAGGCCAATAATAATGTTGACATTTGATAGTGGAAATTCCTACCTTGTTTAGATCTTTGAGGTTTGCACATACTTTGATCCCTTTTGGTTTCTTGATAATATGCATGATGTTAGCAATCCATTCTAGATGATAAATGAGTTGTATGAAGAAAACATCTAATAGTTTCAAGTTCTTCTTTGACTAGAAGAGTTATTTATGCATGCATCTTATGAAAAATTTGCTTGACTACTTTAGTGTTTGGTTGCACCACTAGATGATATACAAGTGAAGGGTCTAGGGCTGACATATATGCATAAGACCAAGAAAAAATATAGACAACATTCTTCAAAATAGTAATAGCATTTTCCTTTTCTTCTACTAGCATATTTTTTGCAATATAGGTGACTTAGGGATCATCATCAATTCCTAGATTGACCTCATGTTATTACTCTATTGATACTTGATTGATCTTTTCACTACAAATATTTTAAGGGATGATCAAGTTCCTTGTCTCTTGAAACCTCATTGAGGTTCATAGTAAAAACATCATTTATTTTCTTTTCTTTTTATCAAGAGTACCTAAAAAAAAGGTTTTCATTAGGGGATTTGGATTTTTTTAATTTTGCTCATCTTTAAAAAAAAAAATTAATGTTCTTAGGATCGAATAACTTAACTTGTCCCCCAAAGTAATATTTTGTATAAAATACTATGTTGAAACCTTTTTTATGGTCACTTATTTGAATATTGTCATGGAGTCTCATGAATTCTTCTACACCTTACTCATTTTTTAACATATCCAAAGATAGGATCTTGTTGGTCCTAAGTATTAAGTTTGAGATCAACAAGTAGAAGGTTGATGGAAAATATAATGATGGATATCTTTATATTATTGAGAAAGGTGGTGAAATTAGTGGTTTATATATAGATATAGATATAGATATATGTATGTATGTATGTATGTATGTATGTACGTCTATCTTTCTATCTATATGTACGTACGTAGGTAGGTATGTATATGTATATGTATATATAAGAATTTCTTCTTAATAAAACTCTGATAAGGTTTCCAAAACCAACAGGCAAATTTTATTTATTTATTTACTTATTTTAATACTATAAAAATTGATTATGCTCAAATGAAAATTTAAACCCCTAAGCCCATAAAATGCCATAATTCTTATTCTCACAACACCACCCAAAAATTTCATCAAATCAAAACCTCAAACAATAATTCCATGAAACATTCAATTTCAAAACCCTCATAAATATGTCAAACACAATGCAAACAATCTTTTAAAAAAATGAACACATAGGTTTGAAACCCTACCTAAATTCCATCGGCTAATATGAACAAATGAACAATAAAAAATCCAAAATACTCCAAACTTTCAAAAATGTCTTTAACTTCAAAGCCGTACCAAAAAAAAACCCTCTGTGTCGAATAATGACCAAGAAAAACCCTAATAAAGGGAAAACTTAGAAACCCAGCAACCTAAAACTCAAACATGCAACTCACAATCAGAAAATAGAACTAAACTTACCAACCTTGTTTTTATCGAAATCTTGTTTGCATGATTAATTAATTTTAATTAAAAAAAAAGCAATATACACTTGCACTTAAATTTCTAATTTAAATTTTATTAAAATAATTGTGAAACTTTAATTTCATATTATTAATTTATTAGCAGTTATTATTTTTAGCAAATTAATAATTATGATAAGTTATTAATTATACTTTTAAATTTCAACTTTCGATTTAATAATTAATTAAATCCTAAAATTCACATTTAGACTTTTTAACAAGGTTGCACGGGGACGGGGGTACTTGGGTACATCAATTTTTTAATTTAATATAATTTAATATTTTATAGAATGTTTGAAAACATGAATCATGACATTGAGTTTTCAAACCAAGAACAGTGATAAAGTTTGCAGATGTAATGTATTGTTTTCAGTTTCAGATTTGCAATATGTTTGTAATAATATATATGTTAAATGTTTAGATGCATAATAGAGAAAAAAAACTTTAAACATGAACAAGATCATAAATCATATAAAAATACCATATTGCAAATGCTAAACTTCTTACTTGAATAGTGATAAAGTTTACTATTAATCAATATTGCATCAAAGTTCAAAACTGATTACATATTGAATTAAGCTTGATAAACAACAAGCTGATAAGCAAACAAAAAACTAAAGCAAAAATCAAAAATCTTAATCAAGGTCGTTAGCTATGATGCTCTCCACCAAGTACCCATCGAGTACTCATTGAGTACCTGATACGTTGGTACATGTACCAATACCCAATACGCGTCCTAGGGGTGTGGGTACGAGTACCCATGCACCCTAGCTTTTTAATAATTAAGTACTTTTAACTGACAATTATATTTAATTCATTCTCATAAATTAAATACTCTCATATTTAATCATTTTCATACTTAATAAGATTCAATTATTTAATTACATAATTAATCTTATAAATCACTTTACGAATTTAATACAAAACCACATCAAACCACATGACATAAAAACAACACAAAGGAAAAACTGACTAAACCCAAAATACCAAAAATCTTGCTCAAAGGAAGGGTTGACAAATGGCGTCACCTTGATGAATTCATAGGGTTAAGCAATCAGATACTTGTCCACTATTTTAGGACAATAAAAAGGCTTATGTTGGAATTTGGACTTGAATGTTATCTCTCCTCTCTTACCATCGAGACATTGCAATAGGGCACGCTCAGTCCTACCAATTCAGGGAAGACGATGTTTAGTACCTATAATCCTATCATCACAAAGATGAAAATGCATATATATATATATATATATATATATATATATATATATATATATATATATATATATATATATATATATATATATATATATATATATATATATATATTAACAAACAATGGTTGGGAATGGTACACCACGTGGATCTCGCATGCAAGTAACTATGACTCCATCTCATACCATATAAAACACATCAAGAGCAATATAATTCTGGTTTAAGCATAAATCAAAAATCACATTGATCAATCATTCATTATTTAAAAATTTAAATATATCTAGATCTGTATTCATTCATCATTATAGAAACAATCTAGTAATCAATTTTATAAAGCACACATTTGTATCTACATCAAATAATAAGTTGAGAAGTTCATGCAAACCTACTTAATGCAATACTCATATAAAATCTAATATGAACATACTGTTGGCAAGTGGCTAACATATGAGCACATGGATATTGTCATCATTGGAAACACTTAGCCCTCAGATCATCGCAAGTCATTCTAACACTATTTGGATAATTAGTAATTTGAAAAATGCCTAAGTCTGCAGATAGTTTTTGGAAAACACTCTCAGTATTTTGATCAACGATTATGGTATAGACTGAGTTAAGCTATGTGAAGTTACATTTGGGTATAAAAATGTATGGAGGATACTCCGGTAAGATCTCAAGAGTTTTAGATGCGAGATGACAAAGATACAATTCTTTGAGTGCATGCGAAGACATGAAATAGTGCAATAGGGCAAGCGAAGAAACATAGGTTGTGACCAACTTATGTTATATTATTTGTTATAATTGTTAAAGTTCAAATGATATTGTAATGTGGGAAAGGCTACACAATGTAATCTATATTTTGTAAATGTCTAAGGACATGATAGTAAGCCGACCCATGGATTATACTCTTAATTGGGTATAAGTAGTGATATTTGGTATTTGTTAGTGATGATATTTATGTGAAGATGATAAAAAAAGTGTAGGCTGAAAAAATATTGAGAACAAAGATTGCACGATATGCAGAGGTGAAGTTCTCATGTATTTGTTATATTATCTTTTATAATATTGGACAAAGAGTTTAATTTTGTAAGTGCAGTATGCACAACTTTTGTATATTTGCAACGAGGTTTAAAAGTCCTCTAACAAGGACCTTCCTATTGTAATACCCAGATCCTAATAGGCTCTCTATATTATAGTGTAGATATTGATGGGTACCATCCTCACCGGGGTTTTCCCTTAACAAGGTTTCCTCAAAAACAAATAATAATGTTATGAGTACTCTTGTGTGTATGTACTTATTATGGATTGTTGGATTAACTTTGTTGTTTTTTAATTGGTTAAGGAAAACTATAAATTATTGTGATAGTGATTCACCCCCCTCTCAGTATCACTTAATCCTAACAGTTGGTATCAAAGCATCATGCCCTTGAAGAAAAAGCCTAACATCTTAAGGGAGATCCGGATAGATTTCAGCAGTCTAAAGAATAACTACGAAGCAACATTAGAATATCTTGATCATGATAATATATATAATGCAAATATGAAGTTCAAGCTAAGAGGGGCAGAATATTTCATCAGGAAACTCAAGGAGCATTTGAATCATGCAAGAATTTTAAGGGAAGAACTTGTCAAAATTCAAAATGAACCAAATAAAGAACAATCTGATTCAGAATAGTTTGAAAAGCTTAAAGAAGAAAATGAAGCACTAAAGGATGAATATGAGATCTCAAAACTACATTAGATTAAGGAACTTGGTGAATAAAAAAACAAAAATAGGAAAATGAAAGATGAGTTACAATCATCAGAGACAAAGCCAACGAGACTTGAATTGTAAGTGGAAGAAATGAAAGCAAAATATCAAAAGATTGATAAATACAATATCTTGGTGACTTGTGAAATTGAAGAAACAAAGGAATGCATCAAGAGACTTCACTAGAATAGTTTGAAGATTGATGAACAGTCTAACATGTAGAAACCAATTAGAGATAACACTAGAGTTTGATTTATGGAAGACATGTCTCAGAACAAGGATCATGCGGTCATCAATGTTGACTCACCTAAGAAAGATGGATCTAAGAAGGAGAAGACCAAACCCTTAGATGACAAATACCATGAATACAATTAAGGACACATGGATAAAAGTTGTAAAGGTACAAGAAATAACAAACCCTTTTCTAGTTATTGCTTTCATTGCTATAATTATGGTCATAAGATGAAAGAATGTAGAAAACCAGACATGAGATCCAAAAGGACAAGTTATTCTAATTTGAAAAAGATTGTTGAGAAAGAAAATGAAACTAGTAAGCTAGAAGAAACTATGAAAATAGATGAGAAATAGGTCAGCCAACCTAATGTGAACAAACCTAAGGAAGGTGAGAACGACACGGAGAAACCTAATGGAAAACCTAAGAGAATTGTTTGTTATAAGTGCAATAATTTTGGACACATAGAAAGGTTCTGTAAATTGCAGATTGATTACAGTCAACTCAAACCTAAAAGGAAAGTTACATGTTACAAGTGCAACAATAATGGACACATTACGAAGTATTTCCGATTCTATGGACCAATAAAAAGAACACCCAGAGCCTTGGCAAGGAACAAGGAACTCAGTCAAGATCTGAAAACCATTGAAGAAATGAAAGAATAATATAAAGAGAAGTGGGTCAAGAGTAGCCACCTAAAGGAAAATAATATTGAACCAAACAAAGAAGAACCGGGCAATTAGGGAGACTCAGTAGACCCTACTGGATCTTCACATGAGGTTAATACCTCTTCATCAGCATGAAGGGCTGGACAAGGCCTTAGGGGGAGCATTGGAATATAACACCAGTACTTCATATTACCCGTATATTGTAGAATGGAGCTATGAAAGATCTTTTAGAGTTGTGTATGGACATTTAGTGTCTTTAGTTATCATCGCATGGATCTATGTGGTTGGATTTGTGATCATAGGTAATTTACAAATTACTTGGAGGTTATCGGCTTTATGATTGGATAGGGATTTGTGCACTGTGAGCTATAAGTTGTTATACTCAGAATTTTTTGGCACCATTTTGATCAAACAGTAGTAGAGACCTGATCTTTGGATCTAGCTTTGTGAATTTCTTGTGAGATTACTTGTAAAGTTTGAAGGCGAACCCTAGATTCCACCAGTTGCGTGCAAGGTATTTGTGAATCACCTTCTGATCTTGATCTTCTGAGTACATAGAGATGGATGCACCTAAGTTGTATGATATCAAGGATAGGAATACGTATGAGTTCAAGAAACATCCATATAAATCTATGGAGGACAATCCTGCAGATGCATTCTTGCATATGCCACACAAAGTTCTTCGTGTAGAATATATTAGGGTTTACATCCATTGTAAGAATGAGAACATAGGTTCACTAGAGATATTTAATGAAATGAATGATATGATTTATGAGGACGAGAAGCTCAAACCTGAATTCACCCACTTGGAAAACCTAAGAATACTAGAATAGGCAGAACTCTTTGAGTTTGAGGAAGAAGAGTGGATCAAGATTATGTTGAGAAAATTTCATGACCAATTCTTTTGGTTGGGAGAAATTCTCATAATGATTACTAAGGATTCAATTAATGCAGTAATAGGATTACCTACTGGAGGTAAGTTGTTAGTCTCTGTGAAGAACACTAAGAAGAAGGTGGAAACCCTAACTAGTTGCAAATGGAATAGAAGAGACATGAAAGTCAAGGATGTATTGTAGAAGGATGTAAGAGTTATTTCTATGATTCTTGGGTACAATATGTAGTATAGGAGTAGACTAAACTCAATTTTTGTAGGCTTTATATATATGGCATATTATATTGTCAAAGAGGGTGAACAATATGATATGTTGGAAGTACTGAGACATTAGTTGATGGAGAACATTAGAGTGATAAAGAAGAATATGACATCCTCTACATTTAGATTTGGATCATTAATCCTTTATATTTTCTTTCACATAACTCAAAAGTTTCCAGGACTACACCTATGGAAGAATAATGTATCAACCATGAGGTAAATCAGTGAAGTTTATAGAAAATAGGATGAAATATAGAGGTATAGATGAATGAATATTCAAAGGTTTATTCAAAGGATTCCAAAGGAAGATGAATGAGAGGGTAAGGATCTCTACATCACTTGTCGATAAATATAAGGATACCATTTGTTTTATGGTAGAGACATATTGTACTTATTTTGAGGCTATAGAACCTAGGACTATTTGGAATACACCCATGGGATATGAGGTTGGTCAAAGCCTTTTGGCTATCCATGTTGAGCATGTGGTTATAGCACCTAGGGACCCTAATGCAGAGAGATGGGGAACATATTCTGAAAAAATCTCAATCATTACAAGAAGAGCTCACAAAGAGGAAAAGAGAAAATAAATTTGAGACTTTTGTTGACAAACTTGTTGGAAAATAGGGCATACCTAAGGAAGTAATGGATGAACTAAGGAATAAAACAACTGATTTAAGGTTTGTGACTGGTACTTCAGGTAGCAAGACTGAACCTGAGAAGGAAAGACCTTCAATTTCATTTGTACCACTGGTTATAGTTGAATAATATTCTTCTACACTCCCTAGGAGAACTTCACAGAGGTAGGAAACAATAGCAATAGTAAGGATGAGACCTAAGGCAAAGGCCACCAGACCATAGCTGAAGAGGAAAGAAAGTGAATCACCACATAAGAAAACTTCGCAGAAGAAGAAGGGGGATGAGGATGAGAAGAAAGAAGAAGAGGAGGAAGAACAAAGAAGGAAGAAGATAAACCAGAAAATAAGTGGAAGCTAGACCTTCCCATGCTAAAGAAAAGAATAATTGGTCAAGGTAATATTTTGTTAGTTGATAGATACTATGAGAGGTATAATGACATTGATAAGGTCGACATAGAAGAAATAATGATTAGATACATGTTGGCATTCAAGAAAAATCTAATTGAACTTGAAGGAAGTATTCCTAGAGAGTTATTTGATAAACTAGAGGCTAGGAAAAGAAGAGCCATAGATGAAACCTCTAAGATAAGGCAAGACTCCTTAAGCATGGAAAATCTTGTGATGACATTAGAAGAAAACCAAAGGCAACTTGAAAAGATCAAGCCTCATTTAAGAACCAAACTAAGCTTAGTCAAAATAATGGTTGGAATGTATGAGGAAGTCATTTAAGGGTCTTATAAAGAAATAGATAAGGTGTTACTACAAGATAAACCTAATGCAAGTAAGTTGCAATATGTTCCCATTAAGCCCAAGAATATTAGAAGTGGTGAATCCTCAAAGAAAAAAATTGAAGACAAAGTAGCAGAGGTAAGGGAAGTGAAAGAAGACATCTTGGTGCAAACCCCTACACCTAATTTGTTTATTGATGACATTGGCATTTCTCTGAACCATTCATTGGATGATAGAGATCCTTTTGAGACATTGTCCAAGGTCATAGAACTTCTTGGCAACCTTAATACAAAAGAACTCAAGAATACAGATTAGGCCATAGAAGTGGAAGAAAACAAGAAGACTTATCAAGAGGGGGACATTTTTTATAATACTGAAGCTGAGAGAGCAGAGGAAGACAAGGCACCTAAAGAGGAACCTCGTAGTGATGAGACCACTATGGTTGGTAAGGAATAATCTCTTGACCTTACTCCACCATTATTGGCAAGTGAGTCTTGTAATCACCCAATTTTGGTCTACATAAACTATAAGCCCCCTTTATGAAAAATTAAATTAAAATATTAGACCATTTCTTTGCATCAAATCAATTGTGCTTAATTAATTAATCATTTATTTGATTATATCCTAAAGTTAAACCACTTTATTCTATGTTTATTTAATAAAAAGAATATGTCCCCTTTTAATTAAATAATAAAATCAGTTTATCCTAAGCTTTATTTAATTAAAAGAACATGTCCCTTTTAAATTAAATAATAGAAACTAATTTTCTAAAAATAATAAATAATAAAATAAAATAAAAAGAAAAGTGCATTTTCCAATGAGATAGAATCTTTTGACTTTTGAAAAAGGCTTTTACTTGTTTATCTCAACCACTCATTGGGTAGATGCACAAAGATGGGGGACCAAAAAGGTGCCACTTTTCTTTTTGGTCTCCCATCGACCATAGTGTGTATGCACTAAAGCATGTGTGCCCTATAGGGTGTACGCACTATGGTTTGGGTTGCCCAAGCCTTAGGCTTGGGAAATCTAAACCATAGTGTGTGCGCCCTACAGGGCACACACGCTTTGTAAAAACACTTTATAGTGTTTGTTGCATTTGGGAAAGCCCATTTTGCTTTCCACAAACCCACGTTTACAGCAAAAAAGGGCTTCCCAAGTGCGTACGCATAATCCCTTTCCTTGTTGAATCCATTTATTTTCATTCATTCATCCATCAATCTTCATACAAAATGGCTCCACGACGTCGTCAAGCTTGATCCGGAAGAAGAGGTAAGTGTTTTTACAGCCCATGCCTCTTATTTGTATTGAAACTTCAATTTTGTTAAAATTTCTTACCTCACACGAGCTACCTGATGGATCGATGCTACCTCGCATGAGCTCTGAGATATGACCCTGTAAAGATCATCGATTTCATGCTCAAGGGACCTTGAGGGACACTTTGGCCCAAAGTCATCGATGGTGTTCAAGCGACTCAGTATGCCAAATGAGGTTTCCACTAGCGTTTACCCAGCCATTCAGAGCTATTGGAACAAACGGTTTGAGGCTACGACCAAAGGTTTGAAAGATACGCAATGTTGGCTATTTGAACTGAGGAACACTTTGAGTTTTGACATTGACCAAGAATGTGTTGCCAAATATAAATGAACTTGAATCTCTAAAAACTGAGATAGGTTATTGTAGGCCCCAACAACACGGTCTCGTAGCACTTGACGGATCGATGCTACCTCACACAAGCTCCGAGATATGGCCCCATAAAGATCACCAAGTTCATGCTGAAGGGACCTTAACGGACACTTCGGTCTAGAGTCATCGACGGCGTTTGAGTGACTCGGTGTGGAAAATGAGGTTGCCACTAGCATTTACCCAACCATTCGGAGTTGTTGGAACAGACAGTTTGATGCTACAATCGATGGTTTGAAAGATACACAATGTTGGCCATTTGAAGTGAGGAACACTTCGAGTTTTGACATCGATCGAGAATGTGTTGCCAAATATAAATGAACTTGAATCTCTGAAAATCAAGATAGGTTATTGTACGCCCTGGCAACATGGTCTTGTAGCACCTAATGGATCGATGCTACCTCGCACGAGCTCCAAGATATGGCCCCATAAAGATTGTTGATTTCATGTTGAAGGGACCTTGAGGGACACTTCAACCCGGAGTCATCGGTGGTGTTCGAGAGACTTTGTGTGGAAAACAAGGTTGCCACTAGCATTTAACCAATCATTCAGAGCTATTGGAATAGACGGTTTGATGTTACGCCTGATGGTTTGAAAGATACATAATGTTGGCCGTTTGAACTGAGGAACACTTCAAGTTTTGACATCAATCAAGAATGTGTTGCCAAATATAAATGAACTTGAATCTCTAAAAACTGAGACAAGTTATTGTAGGCACCAAAAACATTGTCCCATAGCACTTGATGGATCGATGCTACCTCAGATGAGCTCCAAGATATGGCCCTGTAAAGATCATCAATTTCATGCTAAAGGGACCTTGAGGGACACTTCATCTCAGAGTCATCGACGGTGTTCAAGAGACTCAGTGTGCCAAACGAGGTTTTCACTAGCGTTTACTTAGCCATTTGGAGCTTTTGGAACAAACGGTTTGAGGCTACGACAGATGGTTTGAAAGATACGCAATGTTAGCCGTTTGAACTGAGGAACACTTCAAGTTTTGACATCGACCGAGAATGTGTTGCCAAATATAAATGAACTTGAATCTCTAAAAATTGAGACAAGTTATTGTAGGCCCCGAAAACATAGTTTGTAGCACTTGATGGATCGATGCTACCTTGCACGAGCTCTAAGATATGGCCCCATAAATATCATCAATTTCATGCTGAAGGGACCTTGAGGGACACTTCGGCCTAGAGTCATTGGCGGCATTCAAGTGACTCAGTATGCCAAACAAGGTTTCCACTAGCATCTACCCGACCATTCAAAGCTATTGGAATAGATGGTTCGATGCTACGGCTGACGGTTTGAAAGATATGCAATGTTGGTCATTTGAACTGAGGAACACTTCAAGTTTTGACATCGACTGAGAATGTGTTGCCAAATATAAATGAACTTGAATCTCTGAAAACCAAGATAGGTCATTATAGTCCCTGGCAACATGGTCCAATAACACCTAACAGATTGATGCTACCTTGCACGAGCTCTAAGATATGACCTCGTAAAGATCACTAATTTCATGCTGAAGGGATGTTGAGGGACACTTCGGCTCAGAGTACAGTCTAAGACCAGTGAATTAAAATATTTGCATAAAACATGATTTGGATTGGTTTATGATGTAAGGAATTTTCCTTGGTTGTTATTTATCTTTCAACGCATTCATTTCACTGTTTTTATTATACTTTTGATAGAGGAAATTATTGGTGTTCTTGACAGTGACTAGATTTGGGGTCACAGTCAGTGATTGGGATTGAGGTCTCCTTATGAGGTTTGACTCTCCCACCCCCTGTGATCATTGGTGGGAGATATTTTAATATGTATTATATCATTGTAATATAATGTTTTGTGCAAGAATATGATGGATAATGTTGGAGAGATCACTGAATGAAAGAGTTTGTTGTGTGAGGAGAGCCCTGTTTTGACACCAGTCATTTTGGTGAGTGTAAATCCTTAAGAGTGGATGTTTTTATGGTGGATTATGGATTTTGGGATCCATACTAATGTTTTTGATCAACTGGTTTGATCTGAAAGAAGTTGTAAGGTTCCATTTGTGTAGGCCCTAGTTGTGTGACCCTAGAAACAAGGGTTTGGTGGCTAGAAGAATGGGTAGGTATTGAGACCTTAAAAATTTGATTTTTTTTTAAACCTTATCAAAGACTGTTTCTTGGTTGGGATTTTGGGGAGTGAATATATCTATGAGTTTCTTTGTAATGGTGATGGAATTAAGCGTAGTTGGTGACTGCTAGGGTATTGGATCTACTAGATGGTCCAAAGGAGTCTATCTTGGGGTTTTGGTAGGATTTATAGAACCCAAAAGGGTATGTAAAATAATCAAGAGTTCCTTTAGTTGTTTGGGAGGATCAGGGGAAAAAGGCTGATTTGACATATTGGAGGCTCTAGGTGCATTGGGAGGCTCTAGGTGAAGAGTCAATGAAACAACAATTTCATATGCTTGACTGGAACGTGTTTTGGATAGGGCAGTAAAGTAAATACATTGTTGTGTTTATTATTTACATTTCCATGAATTTGAATCATTATACTGGGTGGATTGGTGAAACATGGTACATTGACCATGTTAAGGCATTCTAAAGTGTTGGAACAAGGATGGAAGTCTTTCTTGGAGATTTGAGAACTTGGATAACTTGAATTGAGTTGGTTCCTTAAGGCTCTTCCATGGCCTTCCAAGTTTTATGTGCCTGCAAGTCATTGGCATAACATCATAAAGTTTTTTTATTAATAATGAGAAATATTTTTACAACTGAGCTCATTAGGGGCACCGAGAGGAAAGAGCTAAGAAGAGAAAACCTCTGGTATTTCCCCAAAAAATAGAAGAGAAAGGTTGTCATTAAATCTTACAAACTTCCCGTTATACATATAGGGTAATGCATGAGAAATTTACAGTCCACCCAATTTATAGTGTTATATAAATTTGATATTACAATAGTCTGTATCTCCATTTAGTCCAATAAACCAATTGGATCTGCCCTACCCTTGATTGTCTCAAGTATTGCCTCATGGTCTGACTCACGAACCTTCCAAAGAGTTTTATTATGTGGTCTTCCCCCATATATGATCAAGTGGACATTTGATGCAAACACGAGGTTTGAATAATGAAGAATCTTTATGTGTGTCTCCCAATCCTCAAACAACCACAACCTAAGGTTTTTCATAGCATACCGTCTAAGCCATGTACCAGTTACAACCACTGCTCCTATAGGATATTCTAATTCTTCACCATTGATAACTGAGTAATCCAATTTATTTTTTTCCTCAACACAATGAAAAAAATAATAATATGTCCCTTCTTCATTGTCTTCAAGTGCAATAACAACAAAAACATGGACTGTAATGATATAGACATAATGAGGACATTAGTTTACTAAATATTTATGATAAAGTACTAAATTTGAGATTATTTGTATGTGAAAAATTTACCTGGTTGTACCAGATCAGATAAGTGATCAAAGTCAATGGATGATTCCATTTTTGTCAGTTGTAGTGATTCATGGGGATGATAGGAGGCAAGTGGACTCAAAATACATGTATACCATTCGTCAACCCATTCCTTTGACTCACACCCATCCCAATCTTCATCTGCACATGATGAACAAAAGTGCGCTATATGTCGTGTGTGGATACTCCATGAACTTGCATTACAACTTCTAAAAGAGTGTAGCTCACTCAATCCTGTTAGTGTACAACAATCCTCATATGGTGCAGTGTTAGTTTCATCCATCAACCAAAAAAATCTATGAACTGTAGACTCACCTTCATTATCTGGACCCATTATAGCATTACACCACTGGACAATACTTCTCACATTTGAAAATATTTCTTGTTCTTTGTACTTTAATTCTTCACGTGCTAAGGCTCTTTTAATAAATGCATCTGCACCATCGCATTCTCCCTTTCCATGACCACCCTCTATGAAATTCCACATATATTAAACTCTAGTAATCTTATGCATCCTGCATAGCTAATAAAACATCTGAGAATTCTTGAATTGTGATGCACAATTATCTGACCATATGATATGTCGATGATATTTTATGCCCCTGTTAGCCAAATGACCATAAAATGTTAGTTGAAAGAAACTATGTACAAACTCTTTAGAATATGAGTGATCATCATTGATATAAAAATGATACTCCCTCAATATCTTCCTGTTCTCCTTTGTACTGTCCAGTGAATGCATGAATGTTATATGAACAAATATAGTAACCTATTGAGAGCTGTAATACTTTTCTTGCACCTCATTATATGGTTGTAGTGTGTAGTTCTCTGCAAAGTCCACAATTGAAATAATTGTATGAAGTGGGAATGTGTCCTTGCACAACTTGAATTTCATATCTAACCATCGCGCTCTATGTGTATGCCTTGCATACTCATAAATAATTTTTTTACAAAAAATGTCCATGAACTGATACACTGGAATTTTTTCAATTACTAAATCACATCTTTTAGCCTCTTTTCCATCTTTTAGATTGTATGTCACGGTCTTATATTTTCCAAATTCCACTATTTGATTACCAATTGCATGCGTACTCTCCATATGTTGACAAATTGGAAAATGTTACAAACCTCCACAATCTATGCATGTACCATTCAAGCATGAGAGCTTGTAAAATTGTTGACCACCCACTCTTTCACATAAAATAGAAGATATTAATTCCCTTGAAGATCTAGGTGGAACATTTATGTTACAATCCTGCAAAACAATTTTAGAGTGCAAATCTACACATATATTCCTATAAACTTCAAAATGGTTAGAAATTTCAATATGTACCCTACAACAACAAGTTGTGCGTGTTTGATTTATCTTCACATAAAAATGTTTACACATTTCAAAATATCTATGACTAATTTTAATTTGAGGATACATATGCATAAATTTTGCAAAGAATTATGTCTGAGTTGAATCCAAAAAATGTTTTGGATGTGGAACATGAATTTGACTACCAATCCTCCTTCTTACAACATCTCTTTGATTAGGAGATACCCATGTGTTATTCTTCCAAAATTATTCAATCAAGGATTTCAAAGCTTCAACAATTGCTTTATCTTTTCATAGTAGTCTACCAAAAAATGCCCATAACTCATTAGTATTTGGATCTTCCACTCTTTGACACCTTCCCAAGGCTCTCATTAGAGACTTTTTACTTATTTTCAATATTTTTCTTGTTTTTCTTGTCTTTCTAATGAGTCAAGATTTCTTCATTTGAGTGCTTACTATCGTTGATGTAAGTACACGTTGTGTGACATTACTATCTTTTGTGTGTGATGTAGAACCCACACTCTCATATGTAGTCATTAGATTCTTTACAATAGATTTTTCACTTGACTCATCCATCGTTCTTAGCCTGAGAATCTTCATGATGGGCCTAAATTTCAGATTTATCATCATTTCAACAAATAGTTGACATCTTCCTGTCATGTTTAAATTCTCAAAAAATGATCTCCAAATATGATTAGCATTTCTTTGACAAGTATGCTTGGGAATCTTGTTAGGCATTGCTTGCAAAATGTTAGTATCAATATCAATCAAATATTTTATCTTTCTATAAATAATTCTAGGAGCATCAAAAACATTATGTGTGACTTGTGTACCATCTTGAGTGCCTTCAACATGAGACGATGTTGTGCCTACACCTTGGGATGTAGAAAATGGTGTGCCTTCAACATGATACAAGGGGGTACGTACACCTTGGGATGTAAACAATGGTGTGCCCACACCTTTGGAAGTAGACAATGGTGTGCCCACAACTTTGGAAGTAGACAATGGTGTGCCTTCAACATGATATAATGGTGTGCTTCCAACATTGGATGATGATGTCTCTTCAACTTGGGAACTCATAGATGATGTGTCCGCATCTTCATAATTCAATTGTCTTGTTGCATGCAAGTTTCTCATTCATTGTCTTTTTGTTTCCAATTCCAATTCTCTCTTATTTTGTATTGATGTTTCATATTCCTAATCCAAATAAAAATCTTCTTCTATGGTATCCATTTTTTTTGGTTCACGAAGTTGTCTCATTATTTCCCTTTTCTTCTCTTTGTCTTTTTCATACTCTTTCGATGTTAAAGTCTTTGCCCGTTTCTTTGGCATGATGATGATTTCTACATATGAATTGATTACAATTTTAAAAATATAATATAAATGTAAAACAATAAGTCACATAATAATTCAAACCTCTTACAATATGACAAATTATAATATAAATTTATTACAATTATATCAAATTATGTATTGAACAAGTCTATATCATACTGTAAGTACCTAAAATGTAGTGTTAAGGAACATCAAGAAAGCTAAATATTCAACAAAATAAACTAGATAAACACTTATGCTAAGACCTACAAAATGAAGACAAAATCAACAAGAGAATGCAAACCTCAAACCCAAAAGTCTCCAAGTTGTAGAAGATTTGTCCAAGGATGGAATGTGTGCTCAAATGCTAATTCTCAAGCTTCAATGGATGAGGAGAGATTTTGGCATTATAAGGTTATGGATGTGATTCTTGCTCTTCAAAATGGCATGATAACTTTTCTCAAATGGTGGATGAAAATGAAGGGGAAGGAGGTTCAATTTGTAGAAAAATGGAAGGGTGAATGGATGGTCAAGATGCAAACTTGAGGAAGTGTTGAGATGCATCCAAGAGAGAGCATATGGATTGTGTTTTCTCAAATGCATAGCATTGTGACAAGTGTCACAATGAGGGAGGTTGAGAGGAGAGGCCAAATCCTTGAGGAATGTGACCATTTTGGGAGATGTGAGAGGGGAAAAATGCGTAAGAGTGTGTACAAGATGCGTAAAAGATGTGTAAGAGCCTTTATGGTTGACATTAGAGGATGTGGTGATGTGACATGAGGGTTGACTTGAGTTGGCTTAACATTTCTTAATCCATGGATTATGATTGTGCAAATGTTTAAGGGATGATTAGGTTTGGATTAGAGGGTAAGTGGGGGATTAGGAGGATGTGATGGGAGGAGATAGAGTGAGTGGAGGGTTAGATTAACTAATCATGGGTCATTAGCTAATTAAGTAGGATTAGTATGGGTGAATGGGTTGGGTTGAGAGTTTAGAATTAAATATTTTATTTAATTCCCAAGTGAGAGAAAGAAAGAGTTTTATGAATTAATTTAACTAGATAAATGTATCCATTTAAATTAATAGAATAATAGGGATTTAATTAATTATCAGACTATAGGTTTGTCATTTAGATAATTAATTGGACTATAGTTAATTAATTAAATTAATTAACTAGGAGATGACATAAATTAATCAAATAATAATATTTAATTAATAGGATGTCCTAGGAGAAGACTAAATAAGATTACTAAATAATGTAATCAAATTTAGGCGTCTACATTTTGCCCCTCTTTGACATAGTGTTAAAATAACACTATTTTGAAGATATTTTTACCAATAATAGACAACACAAAGAATGGACTTTGTAGTAGCATTGCCCTATTTTATGGGCTAGGATGTTAGATTGGGTGATGCCCCCTTGAGAGGACGGCAAGGAAAGAAAAAGGGGCCCGGGCAGCGTCGCGAAAGGAAAAGGGGAAACAGGTGTGCTACAGGCTAAGAAAGGGGATGAACAAGGAAAAGAGAGGTGGAAAATGAAATGAGGGACAAGATTCGGCATGAGGGGAAGAAACGGGGAGGAAGAAGGCATCAGGAGATGAAAATGAGGGCTCAAAGGGGCCGTAATAAGGGCCGGAGAGGTCAAAGATATGTCATTTGCACACTGAGAGCTTAAGATTTGAGATTTTTGAGCTTTGATAAGTGAGGATGATATGGCATAGAGAGGGTGACCAACTCATAGTTCTGACATCGTGCGACATGTGTGGCACAATGGAGGGCCCAACCGAGAGGTAGGCTCAAAAAATGTAGCTTGTCGTTATGTTTTTGGTGTATTTATTGCATGTTAAAGTAGGAAAATAAGCATTCCCGCAAGCGTGAGATTAGCGGGAACACGCTCCTGTAAAAAATGCCAGGGCGGGGGAAAAAATGGTAGGCAGGGGATTTCTCGCGAGAACACGAAAATCTGAGGTGTGGGGTAAATTTTCTGCAGGACCGCGATCCCACAAGAATATTTTGGGGATCATGTTCCTGGAATAAAATGCAAAGGGAGGCTGGAAAGGCATTCCCGGGAGAAGGGGGGGTTGGCATGACACGCAGGAATGAGTTCCCATGGGGTGGGAGGGTAGTGCACTGACATGATCCCACCATGGTAGGATTGTGGGGAAAAGGAATCTCTGTGGGAATACGGGGAGAGGGGATTTTGAGGGAATGCGGGGAAAAGAAAATTTGTGAGAATGCGGGAAGAACTTAGGTTTTGGTATAGAGGAAAGGCTGACATTTTGCCTTGACTTGGATGTAGTGGTCCATGGATTGGCTGACGAGCTAAGAGAGACAAGCCTCAATCTTGGTGGTTAGCGAGAAATTTACTCTAGTAGATTGGGGTCGGGTGGACGCACTCAGTTTGGGTTACCTGGTGCGGATGCCGCGGAGACATACATTTATGGCAATTGTGATAGCGCTTTGTGAGCGGTGGCACTGAGAGATAGGGACCTTTCATCTTCTGACTGGGGAGATGACTATGACCTTGGAGAATGTGTATCACATCTTTCAGTTATCGGTGTGAGGTACACTAGTGGTGGCAGGGACGTACACGCAGCTAGAGGCGGTGGCACCATTACTAGGGCCAAGAGTGGCACTGGCACTGTGTCATGGGCAGTTACACCTGACACATCATGCAACAGTGGCATCAACAAGCAGACATATTTATTTCTTCATGTGTGGGCTAGTGTCAGGGTACATTGCTCCAGACACCGGAGGGACAAGTGTGATAGTGGCACTGATTTCAGGGATCATGCAGTTAGTAGACGCAGGAGTCCCAATAGCTTGGGGGACACTGATGCTCATGGAGATGTACCACAACCTACACCAGATAGTGTATCAAAGAGTAGGTACCATGGGGAGGAGCTTTGGGTTTTTGTCACTCCTACAAGTGTGGGCTTGGGAGCACATAATAGTGTTGCAGCCTTTAGGTTGAGTTGCTAGATAGGCAAAGGAGCCAACGGTGTACATTTGGGGGGACTTGGTGACCTACCAAGGTGGTGGACACAAAATTTTTTGGTGTGAGACATTCGATGAGATCTAGGGTGGGATCACTTGCTGACCATACCTAGGTCACGTAGGCTGGACAAAGGATGCGTGGGAGCTACCATATACTGCACTTCTGACCTTTTTGACAGGTCGATGGGAGTATATTGTAGAGTAGTACACACTAGAGAGGGTCTCATGACAGTTTGGTTTTTGATAGGATGTACTAGGACCCACGTGATGGTATAGGTGGGTGACTCAATAGAGGGTGTCAGATTTTGGGCCAGCTTAGGACAAGACAGGGTTGTTGGTTGAGTATCAGGTCATGCAACCATTCCAGTGGGATTGGGTTTGTGGGGTAGTAGATCTGAGGACCACACCAGCATATGTTAGGTGGTTCCAGTCTTCGAGACTAATGGGGAGATTAGGATTACCTGATGGCGAGGGAGTGATGCCTGTATATAGTGGCCGAGGGAGGAGATTGGGGAGAGGGTGAGAGAGAGGGATAGTTGGAGGTGGAGACGGGGGGAGGGTTGGAGGTAGAGATGGAGGTGGAGACAGGGATGGGATGGATGTGGATGGGGGAGGAGATGGGGAACAGGCACCCACAGGGCTATTACCACCACCAGGATCACCACCACCATCAGGGCCACCACCACCAGCAAGGGTAGGGTCCTTCGGAGGAGGGGGAGATGATATAGCAGGGTGCCTGGCCTCACTCCAGGCTTCATATGATCAGATGAGTTAGATGCTATAGTATGTTAAGGGTGAGTGGGATGGTTTGAGAGGAGAGAGAGATAGCTTGTTAGTGGAGAGGGATAGCCTGATAGCACGACTAGTGCAGTCCATAGAGGAGGGCCTACTGACTATTGAGGAGAGAGACAATCTATGGAGGGAGAGGGATGTGCTGGTGGTGGAGAGAGACATGCTAAGAGAAGAGAGAGATGGTCTATGATCAGAGTGGGACCAAATATAGGGAGAGAGGGACACCACCACATGGGGGTCTCATGAGTGGTCAAGGGAGATATCTCACCTCCAATGAGAGATCATTAAGATGAGTGAGCATATCAGGTGGTACAGGGGGATGTGTCATGCAACAATGCCTCCAAAGCGGGTTCAACATTATAGGCATCCGAGCCACCCATTGGACAGAGGGTCAAGGGGTAGTGGGAGCTTAAGTGTAGGGGCTAGCAATAGCCAGAGAATAGGGGCTAGCGATAGCCAAAGGATAGGGGGCAGCACGCCCATGGTTGGTTCATCTCACAGGTCAGGTAAGAGCCATCGGTCGGGCCATACACAGAGTCATCAATGATCGGCTGATGGTTCTGTACAGATGGCAGAGGCATCAGGAGGGATGGAGGTAGACTCTGGGCTAGGATATGGAGGCATATAGGTACAAGATATAGGTACACAAGGCTTGATGAGAAGGTGGGTAGTTTTGCAGGATCTGTCACAGGTGGACCCCCTCGGTGAGGATTTTGATATGCAGCCTCCCTTAGAAAAGGCCGATAGGCAATGATATGCTGCGGACCAGATTTTTGTTATTATAGTCATTTATTGATGGAGGGCATAGTCCCTTTTTATATCTATATTTTTTAAATGGACATGGACTCAGAAAGACATTTATTCTTTCATGCTTTGGATTGGGACATGTATTATTCTTTGCCGTGATTGATATATATATGATGAGCTAGGTGGGATATGATGTGTATATGAATGTATGGATGCATATGATGGTCTGACATGGATGATGTAGGATGTGATGTGAGTTTCTATATGTTGTGAGACTAACATGTGATGTAGGATGTAAGGTCCTTGATGTGATATGTGTTTATATGAGATGTATGTTCTAATGATTTGTGGATGCAAGATGTGATGTAAATGTTTTTAGGTGTATGATGTATGTATGGTATGATCAAATGTGCTTTTTATGGATGTCTTAATATGATTAATAATGCAAGATGAAAATGACTTAACAATGCAAGATAACAAATGAACCCTAACAATGCAAGATTAAAATGAATCTAAAATGACTTAATAAAAGATATGAATGAACCTAAAATGAACCCTAACAATGGAAGATTAAAATGAATCTAAAATGACTTAATAAAAGATATGAATGAACCTAAAATGAACCCTAACAATGGAAGATTAAAATGAATCTAAAATGGCTTAATGAAAGATATGAATGAACCCTAACAATGCAAGATTAAAATGAACTTGTGAGGTGATGAATGATAATGCAAAAAATGAAGCCTAAAATGAATTAACACTGCAAGATTTCAAAATGAATCTAAATGATAAATGGATGACCTACCATGAATCTAACAATGCAAGATTAAAATGAATCTAACAATACAATGAAATGAAATTAAATGATAATGGATGAACTAAGAATGCAAGATTGAAATGATATGAAATGAATTAACAATGCAAGATAAAGTGGATTTAGGATGGGATGTAGGATGCAAGGTAGTGAAATGGGATGAGACAATGCAACCTAGGATAGTGGTAGGAAATGAGATGCATGTAGGAAGGTGTAGGGAAAATATGAATGCAGATGGGAGGTTGAAGGTGAAGTGCAAGGATGAGATGGCACAACATATCACTGCCTGATTGAACCCTCACTGAGGAACAAAGGGGGTTGGTGTGGAGGGGATGATGAATGAGGGGGGATTTGCACAATCACAATCCATGGGTCAAGGACATGAGGTGAAGGAGGTGGGGAGGTTTGTATCATGATGAGGTGCTCAGGGGGGAAAGATGGGTGAAAGGAGATGTGAGGAGGATGCTTTTTGGGATTTTGGCTTAGGATGATTGCTGATATTGGATAGGGAGGATGTTTAGTGAAGCTTGAGCGTCGGGTATTCCGAACGGGAACACCACCATGTAGTTTGAGAACTTAGTTTGGTATAGCAACATAAGGGACTAACCGAAGTTACCAGGAACTAGGTTTATGTCACTAGCATTGCATAGGAATGATGTGAAAAAGACACAAGGGTTGCCCAAACATCACGCATGCACCTAGAGGAAAACATGGTGGAAACGATGTCGAGGAACCCACAAACAAACAACATTTTCCAACTGCACCAAGTAACCCAGAAGATCACTTGTGAACCGTGCAAGGGTCATGTCTGACTGACTCATAGGAAAAAAAAAAGATTGCAAAATACCTTGCCCCAGAAAAATGCCTCTTGTCATAGTGCACCATGATATACAGGATGGTTGCGACCTTGAGGAGAATAGTCAACTGAGACCTCAAAATCAACTAAAAAATTCAAGCAAACATTCATGAAAACCAAGTGATAAGACCAAAAGATGTCCTTTTCCAAAAGAGATTGACCAATTGTGGATGTTGTGATTAGGTTAGACATGGAGGAAGGATGCATCCTACAAGGACCTGGTTGGTGGGTTTTTTACTGTATTTGGAATTGTTGATGGACAACTAAAAAAACCTTTGGAGAATCATAGTGACGTGGGATGCTTGCTGAGGAGACATTGATGATATTGTAGTCATGATGAGCTATGTGCTTTGTGATTAGAAGTACTACTGGGAAGGACAGGATGATATATACAAACTGGAGACACTATGTACAACAGATATTTACAAAAGCTCAAGAAGTGGGATAGTAGGTCTCGTCTGCTGGCATAATGGGGATGCCACCTTGGGAACAAGGGATGAATAAAATGGGATGGCAAGTGATAGTGAGTGGATTTTGATGGAGGAAACAAGAGTTTGATAGATAATGATATGGTCCCCTTTGTGTGGCACCTATTTCCAGGTTTGCACCAACATACTTGCTCAAGGCACCTGATTGCCAAGTTTTCACCATTGGACGATTATTTTCTCTTTACTTATTTTTATTTATTTTTTTTATTCATCAAGGAACCTATTTGCTAGGTTTTCACCAAGATGATGATTTTTTCAGGACATTTTATAATTTTAGGATTTTTTTTAGGACTTTTTATGATTTTTATGATTTTTTTCAGGATCATTTTCATGGTTCAAGCATAGAACCGCTTCAAATGTATGATATTAATAGGATCATTAAGGGGCTCTCCTTCAGGTTTAGACAACTGGTAAGCTCCAAAGCTAAAGAAAGCTATCACCATATAGGGGCCCAACTAGGTGGGCTCAAACTTCCCTTTCTTTTCACGATTAGCCTGTACTTTCTGGTTCTCCTTTAAGACCATGTCCTAGACTTGGAATTTTCAGGGATGCACCTTTTTGTTGAAGCTCCTCTTGAGGTGGTTTCGGTACATGATCAAGTGATCATAGGCACATTGCCTCTTTTCATCTAGCAAGTCCATTTGGGTAAGACACACCACGCGGTAGTCCTCATATGTGATGTAATTCTTCATGGAAATGCACGGTGAAGGGATTTCAACCTCAATTGGTAGAACGACTTCAGTAGCATATACTAGGGAGTATGGGGTGGTTCTTGTGGGGGTATGGAATGAGGTGTGATAGGCCCAAAGGGTGGGATTGATTTGGAGATGCTAGTCATGGCCAGAATCATTGACAACTTTCTATAGGATTTTTAGGATAGTTTTGTTAGTTGCCTCAGCTTGACCATTTCCTTGTGGAAAATATGGGCTAGAAAAGCATTGGTGGATGTGGAATTGGTCACAGAGTCCTTTGACATTCTAGTTTTTGAATGGAGTGTCATGATCTATGAAGATGGTGGAGGGGATACCAAATTGGAAAATGACGTGGTAGAGGATTAATTTGGATATCTGGACACTAGTAGTTAAGGTGAGCATAATTGCTTCCAACCACTTCATAAAGTATTTAGTGGCTGTGATGATATACTTGTGTCCATTAGAAGAATGGGGTGTGATAATGCCAACAAGGTTGAACCCCCAACATGAAAAGGGCCATGAAGGTGCAATGGGTTGTAGGTCTTGTGCTGGTGCATGAATAAAATTGGCATGTCGTTGACACTGTAGGCACTTCTTTACAAACTCGCAAGTGTCATGCTCCATTCTCGGCTAATAATACCCAACTCTAAGAAGTTGCTTTGCAAGGATGATGTTGCTCATGTAGGCACCACAAATGCTAGTGTAACCCTCTTGTAAAGCCAAGGCAGCCTTGTTCGAGTCTAAACATCGGGAAAGGATGTTATGATACCCACAAAAATATAGGGTGTTGGCTACAAGAGTGTAGCGGGATGCTTAGCGAATGAGGTTCTCATGTTGGTTATTTGTGAGGTGAGGGGATATGATACCATTCTTTAGATAAGCGTAAATGTCATGGTACCACAGGGATTGAGGACCAACCAAGATGCATACCATTTCAAAGTTAGCATTCTCGTAAGCGGATGTGTGTAGCTGCTCAACTAGAAACTCATATTGTCCAGTGTCACAAGGAATTTCCAATAGTGACCTGATGGTGGCCATAGTGTCAACTGCCCTATTTTGAAGTCTTGGCACTTATGCAAACTGTATGCTGACAAAGTGTTCTTTGAGCTTATCCACAAGCTCTTTGTAGGGTAATAGATTGTTTTCCTTTGTCTGAAACTCATTGAGGACCTATTTGATGATTAATTGGGAATCCCCGAACACTTGTAGTTCTGTGATATTCCAATGGATAGTCATTCTGAGACCGGTGATGAGGGCTTCATATTTTGAAATTTTCTTTGTGCACATGAATCCTAATTTGAAGGATTTTAGGATGTAGTCACCTTGGGCAGTAACAAATAGTATCCCTGCCCCCAATCTATGTGATGTATATGAGCCATCAAAATATAACTTCCATTAGGGTTGTTCCTCGACCATACAAAGGTGCTTGTCTAGGAATTCCATTACTAGAGGGTATGCATCGACCAAGGGAGCCTTTGTAAGTTGATCTACAATAACTTGTCCCTTGATGGCTTTTTGATCGACGTAGTAGATGTCAAATTCGCTAAGAAGCATTACCCACTTTTCCATCTATCCTATGAGCTTGGTCCTTGAAAGTAAGTATTTGAGAGGGTCGACCTTTGAGATTAGCTTTACCGTGTGACTAAGCATATAGTGGTGAAGCTTTTGAGTGGAAAAGACCACTGCTAAGAAAGATTTTTCCATCGAAAAGTAGTTCAGCTCATAGCCAACCAGTGTACAACTGATATAGTAAATGGCCCTCTCTTTTCCATCATTGTCAAGCTGGGCTAGGAGGGCCCCAGTGTCATGGTAGTTGCGGATATGTACAAAATGAGGGGCCTATCTGGCATTAGTGGTACAAGGATAGGTGAATTTTCCAGGTATTCCTTGAGGTTCTCGAAACTGTGCTGATAAATGGGATCCCACTTGAAGGTAGTATCCTTTCGCAACAAGTGCGTGAATAGTTGGCACTTATCTGCTAATTGGGAGATGAATCTCCAGACTAATTGCAACTTTCCTTGTAGGCTCCTTAACTTCCTCAGTGTTCTGGGAGGAGGCATTTCTATGATGGATTTTACCTTCTTGGGATCGATCTCTATGCCTCGTCTGGAGACGATAAACCCTAGCAACTTCCTAGACACAATGTTGAAGACACATTTCTTTGGGTTCAATTTCAGACCATACTGCTGTAGGTGGTCGAACACACTCTCAAGGACACCAAGGTGTTCAGACCGTGTTTTAGATTTTTCTAAGATGTCATCTACATAGTCTTCTAGAGTTTTATGGATCATGTCATGGAAGATTGCGGTCATTTCTCTTTGATAAGTAGCTCCAACATTATTGAGCCCAAATGGCATCATGTTATAACAAAATTTGCCCCATGGTGTGGTAAAAGATGTCTTGTGTTGGTCTACTTTGGCTATTCTGATCTGATTATATCCTGAGAAGCCATCCATCAATGACAACCTCTCATTACCGGCAGTGAGATCGACGATCATGTCTATGTTGGAGAGTGGGAAATCATCCTTCAGACATGTCTTGTTGAGATCTTGAAAGTCAATGCAGATTCTTATTTCATCAGAAGCCTTGGTGATAGGTACCATGTTAGAGATCTAGTCTAAATAATCGATGGCTCTGATGATCTTAGCCTAGAGAAGCTTCTCAAGTTCTTCTTTTACTAACAAGGCCACTTTTGGATGTATTCTTCTTAGCTTCTTCTTGACTTGTTTGGCATCAGGATCTACTACCAAATGATGGACAACAAGATTTGGGTCAAGTCCGGGCATGTGAGAATATGCCCACGCAAAATTTATGATTGATTCCCAAAGGAGAGTTGTGAGGGATGACTCTTCTTCCTCCATTAGAGATGCAACAATATAGGTTATTCTTGGGATTTCTTATGTGCCCAAGTTGACTGGTTTGGTTTCCTCGATGACTTTAGATGACTGTTATGGTTGGTAATCCTAGATAGGAGGAAGAGGCAAGTCTCCATCCTCTAGCGCCTTAGAGAGGTTTTCACTAGGGGATACGCCCTTTATTTTTACTATTTTTGAATCAGGTTGTTCCCCAGAGGGGTTTTCACATGAAGATTCCATATTTTCTTTTTTATTTTTATTTTTACGGCTAGAGACTTCCTCTTCCCCAAAATATCCCTTTGGGTTGAGCTGATACACTTTGTCCAATTCTTGCCCCCATTGTGGTTGTTGGTCTATGGTGCCCATGAATATCAGGAGCTCTTCCTCACTTCGGAACTCATCGATGTGCACCACGCTTGGTTGGTCCTAGTCTATGAGGTCGAGGTGAAGGAGTGGAAGGTCAATGAGGTTGATGGTGAGTTGGCGGAGGATAGAATTGCCCAGGAAAGTTTCATTGTTGAAGATATCATCATAGGAACATTTTTCTTCCTCTTCTGGAATGTCTTTGACTTCCACGAGTTCGTCTTGGATATTCAAAAGGGTTACGTTGGGTGAATTGGTGCCCCAAGTCATGACATCCGGTCCTCGTATGTGCAAGTGAGGGGGATCAAAGTCAAGGCCTCAATTTTGTGGATTTTTAGAGGCCTCCATGGGATCTTTCATTCTAGCCTTGTTGGGTCCTAGACCTCCTCCTTGATAATCCCATTGTTTAGTGGCCCATTTGTGTGGGATGGGATATTTTTTTTAAAATACTCAAGGAAATCAGTATCTGGAGGTGGGGGATCTTTATACATCCATTGATTAATATCAGGTGCCAACTCTTGGGCATTCAAAATTCTATGGGAGATGAAAGCAGATGAGCCCATAGTTTTGATCTTGGGGCCTTCCTGAGGTGCCTTGGTTTGATGGCATAGTCATCCTTGAGTGTGCAGGTCCAAGGGGAGAGCCCCTACTGTAAAGGCATTGCTAAGATTGTACTCTCCATAGCCCTTGTTGTTGATCTTGACAAAGGAGGTGGCGGCGGCTAGAATTGTTTCTGGATCAGTGTGGGATCAAGAGGAACTGGAAACGGATGTGCCAATGTCAATTCTAGGACAGTGGGTGGAGTGGGGAAATGAGGCTTCAATCGCACCACATTATGCAAAAGGCTAGGGATTTTCATGGATGGTGATCTCAGTACCTTGATATGGGAATTTGATGCACTGATGATAGGTGGAGGCGACTGCTTGGATGTAGTGGATCTAGGGATGACCAAGGAGGATGTTGTAGGAGAGGTCAAGATCAACAATGTGGCATATGGTGTCTTGGGTGACATGACCAATCTTGATAGGGAACAAAATGGTACCTTCAAAGGTAAGCTCTAGGTTATCATAGGCCTTGATGGTGATCACCTTGTGGGAGATGTCTGCTTCTGTGAGGCCAATCTACTGGATAAATCTCAACATACAAAGATTTAGGGCCGAACCATTATCTATCATGACCCTTTTTATGGCAAAGTCATTAATCATGATGGTGATGCAGAGTGGGAGATTGTGATCTAGTTCAATGGATGGCATGTCAGATGGTTGGAAAGAGAGGGTGGAAGGCGTGGATAAGTTCCCTACATGGTTCTTTAATTGAATGGTGTTGCTATCCGCAGGGACACGAGTTTCTTAGAGGGCATTGTTAAGGACTTCCTGATGAAGGGGGGATGTGCGAAGGAGGTCAAGGATGGATATTTGTGCAGGTGTGTTCCCAAGGTGTTCTAGGAGGTTATATTGTGCACTAGGGATGGTCATTTCATTTACACTAGCAACATATATCTGACCTCTGTGGGTAGTAACAACACATTGATTGTTGGCACCTTTGACATGGATCATGTTCACAATGGGTTCGACCTGGGAAATGCAACCAAAGAATTTATCATAGTTGATGTAGGCAGTGGTATAATCTTTCCCATCACCATGGTTACCTTTTTTACCATTACCTTGGTCTGCAGGAGGGTTAGCATTAGCTTGATTCTTTCTGGCATTGTGTTTAGGAAACACATTTTGATAGATTTGTAGGTTGGCATTAGGTGACATTTGGGAGGGCACGTCAATTGTGATCTCCTTTTTATGGATGAGGGCTTGGACATAGTTCTTGAGTTTCATGCACTTCACGGTGGTGTATCCCTTAACATAGTGATAGTCGCAATACTCATTGTCCTTGTACTAGGCTGGCTTGGGTGTTGACTCGTCAAAGGGCTGGGTTTGCAGATACACAATCAAATTTTCACTGGCCATGCGGTGAAACATAACATCTAGGGGTTCTCCAAGGGGAGTAAAAGTGTGCTTCTAGTTGTTCTAAACATGAGGCTTGTTATGTCCTTGGGTGATGGATATGGCATTGGTTTGATTAATGGGTGGTTGACAAGGTGGTTGTTGATATGTGGCCACTTTTTCTGATACACGGGTGCTTGCTTTTGGTATGTTAGGGGAGGGGGATTTGGATGGACTACAACAACTTGGATGTTCTTGGTGTCCGTGGCCCCGTCTGTGACCACATTCTTGTTCTTGTTCCAATAGCGAGATCAGTCATTGTTAGGTATGTCTTGGGAGCTCTCCTTGTAGTGTTTGATGGCACCTTCATCCAAAAGACCTCATTCGATGTCCATTCCTTTCCCTTTTATATCTTGATAAGTCTAAATACAATTCATTCTCATGAAGTGGGATAACTTTGGATGCAAATTATCAATGAATATCTTGGTAAGGTGCTTCTCTGGTGGTCTGTATGACAATCTCATGGTGAGATTTTTCCATTGTTGCAGGTAGTCGGCTAGAGTTTTGCCTCCATTTTTCTTAGTATTTCATAGGTCTAGCAAGGAGATCTCATTCTCAAAATTATGCACATATTGGGCCACAAATTTTTTTGAAATTTTTGCAAATGTGGAGATAGATCCATATGGTATTTTATAGAACCCTTCGAGGGCGGTCCCTCCCAAAATCTTGGGGAAAAGACGTAGGAGGTTTATGGCATTGTATACCACCTCTTGGTAGCCCATGTAGAACTCCTTGACGTGGTTGACCAAGTCTCCTTTCCCTTGATACTTATTAAACTTGGGTGTCTCAAAAATTTTAGGGAAGGGAAGTGTTGTGATTGATCAGTTGAAAGGGTATGGACAAACTTCTTCAAACTTGAAGGCTTTACTTCTCCTACATGTCTGGAGTTCTTTGAGGGCATTCTTTACTTCTTCCCATTCTGATTTGAGAGGTCTTGGGATGGGTACTCCCATTGAGAATTGATTCGATGATGTGGGTGAATATGGGGGGATATGCAGAGGATATGGTGAGCTTGGGTAGGGGGATTTCTCAGCTAAAAAGGTTATCTCAAGCAAATTCTGGCTAGCCTATTGGGTGACATATTATTGATGTAAGGTTGAGGCATGTTGTTGGGTGGGATATGGCACGGATTACTACTATGGGATGAGAGGGTTGGCTTGTGGTGCTAGGAAATATTGTTGTTGTGGGAGGAGTTGGTAGAATGGTTGTTGTTGGGACTGGTGATGAACTTGGCTGACATAAGAGGGGTTCATACCTATGTTGCTGAGAGGGGGGATAGTAGCTTGGGTGTGCACTATGGGAAGTTGTATGAGGGAGTGAGTGGTATGGGTAGAGCTGAGTTGTTGCGATTGTGGGGGAGTAGTTTGTTGAGCGATTGATGGCATAGACAAGTAGTTGGTGAATGTGGGAAAAGATACAACAAAAGGAGGTGGAGGTGGTTTTTGTACTGCTTGGGGGAAGATTTTCTACTGAGGGGTTGTTTACAATAGATGCCCATGTGTAGGTATCTCCATGGCATTCATTTGTGCTTGGCTGAGGCTCCAAGTGGCGCCAATCCTTGCTGGGGGCTATGATGCAGAGGTTGCTACAACCGTGGGTGGGAAAGTGCGATTTTGTGATGCAAGTGGAGGATTCTAGGATGTCATGGGTGGCATTCCTATCATGAAGGTGACTTTTTGGGCCTTTGTGTTGGCAAAAACTATAGGAGGGGGAACTTGCATGGATTGAGATTGTGCAATGGACTGGGTAGATGCAGGTGGGGTGGCTTGTGTTTCTCCTTGTGGAGGGGGTGTTGAAGCGGGGGCTTAGCTTATGACGGGCATAGGTATCATTTGTGTTGAAGCTTGCATGAGGGGGGGTGGTGCTTGTGTGGATACTTGTGTTTGTGTGGCTACTTGTGCAGAAGTAGGTGGGGGTGGCGGACCCATAATGGAGAGAGGTGTGGTTTGGGGGGTGCTTTGGATGGTGGGAACTGTTGTGCCAGGTTGCAAGAGATGGGAGAGGACTGAAGCTGTATGGGATACTTGCATGGTTGGATCATGGATTTTTTGGATGAAAAAGGGGTCAGTGTTGGTGGAGATATGGTAGGGTTTTGTGGGGTCAAAAGAGCATAAATGTGGTGGAATGGGAGTACCCTCCTAAGCGTAGTTTGCCAAGATGGTGAGGCGGTTTTGTGCAATGATCGCACTTACCATTTGCGTGTGTCTTGGAAGACACATGAAAGCTTCCATGGAGTTGGTGGTAGGTGTCTCATTGGGATCTTCCTACACATTCTAAACTATCGGTGTGTGGGGATCATACATTACCATCATACCTATGGGGTTGTGTGGGTTTGCTGAACTAGTGGCTTGGTTGGGATCCATTCCTTTCATTTTCTTTGATCATGTCTCAACAGGCATGAAAATGAAAAGTCTTTGATCATGTCTCAACAGGCATGAAAATGAAAAGTCCTAAGATGAGGGAGAATGAAGATGTATCAAAGGGATGCTATGAATGAGGATTTTAGACCTAGATGAGGTTGGTGATAACCTAGGTGTAGGATTGTGGGTGATGAGAGGTTTCTTCGATGATGTGCTAAGGGTCAATATTGGCTACCTTTCCTAATGCGAGACCAAAATATGTGGGATTGTTTTCCTCAAATAGACTTGTGATCTTTGGATGATGGGATCCTTACTAGTGTGAACCAATCTCTGGATTGAGATGATGAGGTCCACAAGAGAAAGTACTAGCTACCCTAGATAATGCTTAGTCAAACAGGTGTAGCTTGAGATTCTGATTCGTAAGATAAGGTTTTTGACAACTCAAGGTGGTTCCTTGGATGTGGTATGGATCTAGGATAGTGATTTGGGATTTTGATAGGGGATGATGCTAAATGATGCTTCTTAAGGGGATGATGCACCTATGGGATTGCCTATAATGAAGGGATGTTGAGACAACTTTGCAGATTTTGAAAAAGAAGGAGATTGAGCCTACTGGTCTTCACTCTCTAGTCTGACAAAATGACAATCAAATTGGATTCAAAAGGAGAATTGCTTGATCCTTGCATTGTACTCTATGTTATCCAATTTGGCTTGGTACTTCTCTTCTTCTCAGGCTGCATTGACAATGGGTTGGTGATCCTTGAGCTTCCTTTTGGAAACTTTCTTTTCTCGATACACACGGGGCATCAGTAGCTTGGATTTCTTGTGATTTTTGGGTGCGATCATAGGTCCAAAAAGAATGTCTCTGCTCTTTGGATATAGAAATAGATCAAGCTAGGAAGTGACTATGGTAAGTATACCTTGGCTTGGTTTTGAACAAACTTGACTTCGCCTCTAGGATAGTTGACAAAATAGTCCCACAAGAGACAAAGCAATCTTGTGGGAGAATAGGTAGATGATCTCTTTGGCAAAGAACTTTGTAAGCTCAATTCTATGTATGTTCAAACAAATGTTTTCATTGGTTTTATAACTTCAAGAACATGCACAAGCAATTTCTACCTATAAGACATGCTAGTATCACAACCTTTGCCCACAACTTGGTATCCCAAAAGAGGAATACATATGTGAGTAATCTTTAGGTGACCTGGGAAACCAATTGGGTCGGTCCTTGTACAAATATTATGATACTTTCAGGAGTAGATCAGGTGGGCTTCTGATTAATAGCTTCTAGTAAGATCTGTGGCGTCCCCCCAATCAGTTTATATGTGTGTGACTCACTTAAAAGCCTAGTTGACCATGCCGAAATCATAGTGATATTCACCTACCTTGGGATAACTTTAACACACCTTGCCTGAGCTTGAGGGGATAAGGTGAGAGTTTTCTCAACACCTTATTTATATACCAATCGGGGAATTATCAGTTTGAGGTCGTTCTCTAAAGAGGAAGCACTTCTCTCTAGACAGGCCTTGCTAGAAGCAAAACCAATTGAACTTGATCTTTCTCTTCACCCAAGTTCCACAAAGGTGAGGGGAGAGGATAGAGATACAAGTTAATTGTTCTTGCATCACTTAATTTAACAAGGTTTTGCAAAGAATTAAAATCTCTAAGGAAGTGTTAAAAAATACTCCTTCAAACATGCCAAGAAGTATTCATTTCCAAATTGAACCTAGTTTTAGACTAAGTGTTTGGTATCCTAGAACATCAAACACTCATTTTCTTAACATGCAAGGTTCTTTGTGAAGTAAATGATAATGCTTTGGAAATGAAATTTGTTTTGCAAAAACAAAAAAGTGTTACTCCCCTTTAGCATTCAAGACTTTGTTTTAGATTCTTTTTAAGCACCAAATTGAAGTGTTTTGATTGCAATGATTGATTATCCCTTAAGCAATCAAGATTGAGTTTTGATAGATTTTAATCACCAAAAAGAGATGTATTTGATTGTTCATTTTAGCCTTTGTTTTTTTTAAAACCCAAATCTAGAAATGATGTGTTGTGTAGGCATGCAATGTTCTTTTTAGAGCACCAAAAGATAGTGGGTTAATTCTATTTTAAAAAAAAATTAACCCGCATTCCCACAAGAACCTGCAATTCTACAACACACAGAACCACATTCTCGTAGACCATACCAATGATCCCGTGGGACTGTTCGAAATAAAAAAATTGACAGAGAGTAATAAATGTCAAAATGAATGCGATACCTACAGACGCGTTCCCGCCTAGTAAAATAATGTTCCCGCAAAAAGTAAACAGGCAATCCCATGTTGCGAGAATGATGACACAGATTTTGAGACAATTAGTTTATGCCTTATGGCTTACAAAAGTCAACAGGCATTCCCACCTAGTCAAATAGTGTACCCGCATTACAGGAATGCGATCCAACAAAATGGGTACAAAGGACTGACTCGTAAAACCAAATAGAGAGCAAGAAAAAGATAGGATATTAGAAGTTTCATTGTGGGAATGCATTCCCGCCGACCATACAGGCATTCCTACGACCAAACAAGTGTTCCCACGACCAAAACCGCATTCCCGCAAAACTTCATGTCTTCTAAATTTCATCACTGTGTAAAATCTAAAAGTGGGAATGATGGTGCAAATGTGTCTTCTTCGGCCTCCAACATGCAAAATACCCAAAAGTCACTTGCAAAGCACTCAAACAACAAAAAACATTAGTTTTTGGTTAGTTTTGCAAAGAAAAATAGATGAGAAAGATGAAGAAATGACCCTAGAAGTGGGTCCCACTAGGGGTGCCAAAATGTAAGTATGTAAAATGTAGTGTTAAGGAACATCAAGCAAGCTAAGTATTCAACAAAACAAACTAGATAAAAACTTATACTAAGACCTACAAAATGAAGACAACATCAACAAGAGAATGCAAACCTCAAACCCAAAAGTCTCCAAGTTGTAGAAGATTTGTCCAAGGATGGAATGTGTGCTCAAATGCTAATGCTCAAGCTTCAATGGATGAGGAGAGATTTTGGCATTATAAGGCTATGGATGTGATTCTTTCTCTTCAAAATGGCATGATAACTTTGCTCAAATGGTGGATGAAAATGAAGGAGAAGGAGGTTCAAATTTTAGGCAAATGGAAGGGTGAATGGACGGTCAAGATGCAAACTTGAGGAAGGGTTGAGATGCATCCAAGAGAGAGCACATGGATTATGCTTTCTCAAATGCATAACATTGTGACAAGTGTCACAATGAGGGAGGTTGAGAGGAGAGGCCAAATCCTTGAGGAATGTGACCATTTTGGGAGATGTGAGAGGGGAAAAATGCGTAAGAGTGTGTAAGAGATGCATAAGAGATGTGTAAGCACTTTTATGGTTGACATTGGAGGATGTGGTGATGTGACATGAGGGTTGAATTGAGTTGGCTTAGCATTTCTTAATCCATGGATTATGATTGTGCAAATGTTTAAGGGATGATTAGGTTTGGATTAGAGGGTAAGTGGGGGATTAGGAGGATGTGATGGGAGGAGATAGAATGATTCGATGGTTAGATTAACTAATCATGGTTCATTAGCTAATTAAGTAGGATTAGTATGGATGAATGGGTTGGGTTGAGAGTTTAGAATTAAATATTTTATTTAATTCTTAACTGAGAGAAAGAAAGGGTTTTATGAATTAATTTAATTAAATAAGTGTATCCATTTAAATTAATAGAAGAATAGGGATTTAATTAATTATCAGACTATAGGTTTGTCATTTAGATAATTAAGTGGACTATAGTTAATTAATTAAATTAATTAACTAGGGGATGACATAAATTAATCAAACAATAATATTTAATTAATAGGATGTCCTAGGAGAAAACTAAATAAGATTACTAAATAGTGTAATCAAATTTAGGTGTCTACACATACCAATTATAAACCAAAACACTCTTTATTCACATTTGACATGTAAAAAAATAAAAAAATAACTTCAATCGATAAATTTCGATGAATAATGATTTACTTTCACAAATTGATGTTGATTTTTAAACAAAAAGATGGTGCAAATTGATAGAATATGCTTCTTTGTCACTTTCAACACCATGAAAAGTGAATATTTTTCAGATAAACCGCAGGCCTAAGACAACATACAAAAAAAGTGGGCCTCCTTCATGAGATCTTTAACAAAGAAGACCATTTATTTTAGTCTTCCATAGCACGAGCGCGTGCGCCCTATGCAAAACTAAAAAGTGTTATGCATACTCTTGCATAGCATGAGCACGCTATAGCACGTGTGCCCTATGTAAAATGAGAGAGAGAGAGAGAGAGAGAGAGAGAGAGCTATGCATCCATCCTCCAAAACAAAGGTCTTCAACACCCTAATCCACACAGAAATGGATTCTTAGATCAATTCTTGATCCTTTACCCACACCCAGGTACACACTCCTAATGAGCCCTATAAGGAACTTACCCTTATAGCTTCAAACCACCTTAAAAAATGAGTAGAGACTGGTTTATGAGACCTAACCAAGTAAGGATTCATACCCAAGAGGAATCCCACTAACCCACAACACCAACTTCTTTGTTTAGGCCTACAATCCTCATAGCCTTTCCAACCCTGATTTTGGTCCTTAGTTCCCAAAACTCCTTAAAAACCTAGGAAAATAAACATTGATCCAAATACCCTTTTGGTTTCCCCTAAAGATCCCAAAAGCTTTTAGGTTGATCCTGATCTAGCACGCCCAAACCCTCACTAGGTTCATAGGCCTAATTGGCTAGATTAGACTAGGAACTCATTGAAGAATGGATAGAATGGGTTCTCAAGACCCCTAAACCTTTTGGAAATCCTTATCACACCTTAGAAGACAAAATTCAACAACTTATAGGGTCCTATGGTTCTCTTTCATCGACTATCTCTACTTAGCCACTTCTTTCCTGGCTAAACACATAGAGATGTTTGGCCTAGGGCTGGCTGGTAAAATGACCAAACCTTCTCTCCTCACCTCTAGCCTCTAGATTCCTTGAGACCATGCTCCTAACTTGCATTACCCTTAGTTTTATGAGGATCCACTAGTGGAATAGCAAGTTAGGGCTCCATTTCTCCAAGTCCCTAGAAATCAGGGTTGTTCAGGGCCACCCAAGCCAAATTCAACACAACTTTCAACTGGTGAATCCAAATGGACTCAAACCAAAAGAATTCAAATAGTGGGACAATATTATTACTTAAACAATGATTATGATACCATTTCCAGACCATACGGGGCTGTACAATTCACTGGTATCGCTCAGAATTCCAAAAATTCAAGGTTTTTCACTCAAATCTTCAAGCCTTTAAATACCATCAGACCTAACCTCTTGGTGGATCATTCCAAATGGATTTTAAACCCATTCCAATGTTTAGAACCACCTTATTAGGTATTCTCAACTGAATTACAACTTTTGGACAACTTTTCCAAAGTTGTCAAGCAACTTTTGAAAGTTGCATTACAACTTTTGCCATTTTTTCTCCTAGGCTCTAACTAGGCCCTACCAAAACTTAGATGGATCTAACCCATCCATTAAGCCTAAACTACTAAATCCTATCAAAAATCATTGAAACTAAACATTTTAGACCTTTTGGTCCAATTGAGAAACTTGGCTTATAAGATCACCTAAATGCCAATTGACCTCACACTTGGTCTTTTATTACATCCAAGGACCCCAAAAGGATCCTATCTCCTATCTACCCTTTCCTATCACCCATGCCTCCATAGGAGTGCCTTGGTGCCCTGCACCAGATATATATATATATATATATATATATATATATATATATATATATATATATATATATATATATATATATATATATATATATATATATATATATATATATATATATATATATATATATATATATATATATATATATATATATATATATATATATATATATATATATATATATATATATATATATATATATATATATATATATATATATATATATATATATATATAAGGGCCTCTCTCTCTCTCTCTCTCTCTCTCTCTCTCTCCCCCTCTTCCCCTATCTTTCTCAGCCCTCACCACTTTCTAACTATTTGTTTCTCACCATTGAAATCTATAATTTCCATAGGGTACTTGCGCTATAGTGTGCACGCCCTATGGAGGTCATAGGTTTGAATAGCGCACTCGTACTATAGTGCGCATGCCCTATAGGGCACACTCTTTTAAATACATTGGAATCCACCAAGCCTAAGGCTTGGATTTTCTTTGGAGATCCAACCCAAAGGCTTGGAGGATTCAAATAGGCCTGAGACATGTTTTACAACAGACATATAAAAAAATGACCTTTTTTTTAGTGCTCCTCGTCAGGTTTATGCATGGTTCATTAACGTTAAAATCAGACGACATGATATTGAAGATCTCTTTGTTATCTATCTAAGTATATAATTTATTTTGAATTCTGATTATGTTAAGTTTTTCATCTCTAATTTCTTTTGTGTGTATGTCCTTTTTTTGTCAAAAAATGTGTAGTATTTTGGGCATAGATTTTGGCTCGCTCATCAAATTTTGCAACAAGTTACATTTTTAGAAACTAGACTCCATTCTACACACTTTAAAAAAAGAAAATTTTATTTTTGATTAGTTTTAAATGATTTATAGGGGGAGCACACAGAAATTTCAGGTTTTCAAGATGTGTGCACTTCATAAATTTATAAAAAAATTATACATTCATCAAAAAATTAGCAAAAAAATCTAGGATAATCTACATGGTGTTAGCTAATTTCTCACTGGAGCAATTAAAAAAATTCAAAAAAAAGTTAACATTTTAGGGGGAGCACATCAGACGCTATGTTATGTTTTTTCACAAAAAATAGGACCACTTTTTGTGCTCCCCCTTTTTTAGGGCCTTAATTTGCACCATTTTCAAAATAAATTAGTATTTTAGGAACTAGATTCAGAGTATTACAACTTTTGTTCTTGTAGCATCTTAAATTTTTGAGTCTAACTATCTTCAATTTCTTGTTGAAGTTCAGAGTTTGCTGATTTTAGGAAAAAAGTGGCATCTTATACCCCCTTTTTGGTCTCCCATCTTTGTGCACTTACCCCATTTTTTTCTCTTAATCTTAGCCATTGATTTTTTTTCTTAAAGACATGAGCACATGGATCAACTAAGATTTAATCTCCGACATTGCTCATTATTTTTCCTCTTAATCTTGACTATCTGCTCATTTTTAATTCCTTTAAAAGGAGACCCTAGTGTAGGGGCACCAAGGTTCATCAAGAAAGGTAGGAAGACATTCACTCATAGCATGAATATATTCAATAAAGATCAGAAGAAGAGCATGGACAATCAGGGCCAGAAGGTCAATTGGAGTATCCTAGAACCTATCATAACCTTAAAGTAATGCAATGTTTTAATAGATTTGTAATGTCCTCAAAGGACTAAACTCTTGTTTGTAATGGAAAAATAGTGTCCAAGCCTAAATTATGTTTTAAGAGTCTAGGATGGGTCATGGGATAGGTCCAAGGCATTAGGAATCAATAAGAAAGGGTTAATTATCCAATAAAGCTATTTTTATGGTTTAAAAATTTAAAAATTTAAAAAGAAATGACTATTTAGGAATTTAGAGGGAAATACTCTTTTTGTTTGTTTTAAGCCTTAACCAATCAACTCAATGTCCAAATTTGGTTGATATGGTTATAGGAAGTTTTATTTTAAAAGAGGAATTTTATTGTACGGGCAGAGATATACCTGGTGTACGAGCTGAATAGAAGAAAAAAAAGAAGTTATAGTTTTCCGCAATACTGGTCTTGAATCTTGCATTTTTTATCATATGTGATCATTGTGGAAAGTGTAGGAAGGTAATAGGAGGTTTTTATTGTCTATTTTCAATCTCTATTACTTGATATACAATCTGTATTAAAAGTTTATATGTCTGGTGTTAACTCACAGCCTAGATTTCTAGTATTTCTCTGTAACAGTCTAAGTTTTCCTTAAGATGCGATCATCCCATGAATTCTAAGGGCCTAGACTCCATGGGATGTGTTAATTTAACATGTATTATAGTATTCTAATTGATGAAATGAAGGAACAGTGAAAGCATTGGCTGACTGTCACGAAACAGTGAAGATAACCCAATGAAAATAGTGGGTACAATATAGCAGTGGCTATTTGGTCTAAACAAGGAGGGTTTTTTATGTTTTGGATCATCTTAGGATATTATATTGATGGTGTATCAATCACCAATTTGATGCAGAAGTGCTTGGAAGATTGAGATTTACAAAGCCCTAGATTCAAGGGTTTGGAGTAAACATTTTGGGGTTTTTGATGTTCCAGAGACCTTGAGACTAATTACTTTTGTATTTGGTCATTTGAAAGCATAAAAAAACACTTTATAGGAGTTGGAATCATTAGGAGGACTCTGTCCTATACTTCCTTTGTTAAACTAGCCATTTTCATGCACTTCAACAGGGCATCAGTAGTAAACAAGGGTATTGCTCCAAAATGATCATAGGAAATATTTGAACATGTTTTAGTACTTGGAAAAGGATTTTTGATAATGCATTTACTTTGCTAAGTGTTTTGAGAAAATTTTAAGTTATTTGAGTTTTAATTCTACTGGAGGGCTACTAGATAGGCTATTAGGCCTCTGGGACAAATTGAGAAGATTTTGAAGAATGGGAGTATGGGATTGACTTAGAACCTTAAAAATCATTGAATCCAAGTTAATGAAAGCTTATAAGACCAAAAATATCACTTAGAAATCTTGGGAAGAGTTTTGATAAGTCAAGCCTTTAAAGCACTTAAGGATTTGTTAGATCATAGTGCCTAAACCTTTGAAAATTCTAAACTTTATTTGTGTATCTTCAACCACCACCCTTTCCTCTACATCAAGTGGTATCATAGCCTAGAGAAAGGTCTCATGGAAGGTTTTTATTGGTCTTGTGAAGTTTGGTTTGTTGGATCCTTAGATAAGCCCTTGAAGTTGAAACCATCCTTTAAGGAGTAGCCCTGAGTTGATTCATTTGCCAAGTTGATCAAGGAGCCATGACTGAAGGAGAGGATGGATATCTACCTACAAGTATGAACAACATGGAGCTAGCAAGGATTTTGAAAGAACAATTGGCAGATAACAAGAAGTTGAAGGCAGCCCTTGAACAAGAGAAGAAGGAGAAAGTTGAGAAAGATAAGGAGATGAAGATCGTGATGGAGAGAATATTGGCCTTAGAAAGAAGGGACAAGAGCATCAAACATGATGAAGAAGTTTCTGATGAAGAAGAAGAAGAAGAAGAAGAAGAAGAGGAACTCCAAGAGGAAGAAATATTAGATCCTGATGAACTAAAGATGGCTAGGTTTGCTAAAGTCATCAAGAGTGGTGATGCAAGGGCAAGAGCTGATTTTCCTATGTATGGAGGGAAGATAGATGATGAGGAGTTGATAGATTGGTTTAGTGCCATAGAAAATTTCTTGAGTGTGAGGATGTGGAAGAGAATCATAAGTTTAAGGTTGCAAAGTCCAAACTGAAAGGACATGCATCGCTTTGGTGGGATTGTGTGCAAGCGGAGAGGTAGAAGAATGGTAAACCCAAGATTACTTCTTGGTACACCATGATGGATAGAATTATGGCAAAAAAATTTCCAAATGATTATAGAGTTTAGTTGTATAAGAAGATGAAAAGTCTGAAAAAAAAAGACATGGAGGTGCAAAGATATACTAAGGAGTTTCAAAAACTTGACATAAGAGTAAGTCATGATGAAGACATGGATGAGAAAATTGCAAGGTACATGGGGGGTCTAAGATTCAACATACAAGATAAAATTAGTCTTTCTACCAAAAGGTCTATTGAGGAATGCTACAAGCTGGCCATCAAGGCTAAAGAAAAGATTAAGAGAAGACAAGAAAGGAAAGGGAGCACAAGAGGTGGATCTTCCATGAGGGGAAGAGGAGGTAGAGGCAACACTAACTTTCAAAGTCACAATGACAAGGAAAAGGACAAGCACTAATCATCTAATATAAGAGGTGGATATAGAGGTGGAAGGAGTGAAGGAAGAGGTAGTGGAGTCTTCACAGGAAGATGTTTTACTTGCAATAAAGTAGGCCACCAATCCTTTAGGTGTCCCAAGTGGATTGAAGACAAAGGTAGAGATAGGAGGTTGAATTTGGTGGAAGAGGAGACAAACAAGGAAGAGCAGAGTGAGCCTATCTTGGCACTCCCTAAAGTAGGAGAATGTTTACTAGTGGGAAGGGGACAACCACACAAACCAAACATTTTCAGGTCCAATGTTTGGTTCAAGGGAAGGTATGTCAACTCATCATTGATTCAGGTACATGTAATAATCTAGTTTCCTATGCGGTTGTTAATAACTTGCATTTGAATATTTTTCTACATTCTAGTCCTTATTATGTAACTTGGGTTGATACAAATCAGAATTCATTAGTCAAGGATAAATTTTTGATTGAGTTTTCTATTGGAGTATATTATGACAGGGTTTTGTGTGATGTTATGCATATGAGTTGTGGGCATTTGATACTTGGTAGGGAATGGTAGTATTCAAGGAGATTTGTACATGATGGGTACTCAAACACCTATCAAGTTCATCATGAAGGGAGGAAGTATAGACTGATTCCTTTATTGGGAAGTCAGTTTGATTTCATAGTTTTGTATTTTAGTGATGAAATCTCATTACATAATTAGGGTAATTTGCATTATGATACTGGTTGGTGTTTAAAACAATGGTTTTTTGAGGGGCAGGACAGTCTAAGGAAGGAAGAAATTATTGGGGAACCTTTTTTATTGGTTGGGGGAGAAAAGTGTCCCCTTGGTAAGCACTAGAATGATGATAAGGTTGGTAGTGGGCAGGTTTCACAGGGCTCACAAAAGGAGTCACAAGTACAGGAAGTACCAAGATAGAACTGTCATCGTCTAAGATATTCCAACCATGGACATTTTTCTTCTAATCATTTGTGTGTGAATGCAGGTTGGTAGGCTATAAGAAGGATGGCTACATTAGGGGACTTTTTGATCCCTAAGTTTTAGGTTGATCAAAGGAAAGTAAGGAGGATCACTGATCACAACTCTTGGGACAAGAGTTTTCTTGAAGGTGGGGAGTATGGTGCAGGGGCACCAAGGTTCATCAAGCAATGCAAGAAGACATTCACTAATAGCATGGAGATATCCAATAAAGATCAGAGGAAGAGCATGGATAATCAGGGTCAGAAGATCAATTGGAGGATCCTAGAACCTATGATGACCTTAAAGTAATGCAATGTTTTAATAGATTTGTAATGTCCTCAAAGGACTAAACTCTTGTTTGTAATGGACCAATAGTGTCCAAGCCTAAATTATGTTTTAAGAGTCTAGGATGGGTCATGGGATAGGTCCAAGGTATTAGGAATCAATAAGAAAGGGTTTAATTATCCAATAAAGCCATTTTTATGGTTTAAAAATTTAAAAATTTAAAAAAAAATGACTATTTAGGAATTTAGAGGGAAATACTATTTTTTTTTCTTTTAAACCTTAAGCAGTCAACTCAATGACCAAAGTTGGTTGATATGGTTATAGGAAGTTTTATTTTAAAATAGGAAGTTTATTGTACGGGCAAAGATATACCTGGTGTACGGGCTGAATAGAAAAAAAAAAAAGTTATAGTTTTCTACAATACTGGTCTTGAATCTTGCATTTTTTATCATATGTGATCATTGTGGAAAGTGTAGGAAGGTAATAGGAGGTTTTTATTGTCTATTTTCAATCTCTATTACTTGATATACAATCTGTATTAAGAGTTTATATGCCCAGTGTTAATTCACAGCCTAGATTTCTAGTATTTCTCTATAACAGTCTAAGTTTTCCTTAAGATGCGATCATCCCATGAATTCCAAGGGCCCAGACTTCATGGGATGTATTAATTTAACATGTATTGTAGTCTTCTAAATGATGAAATGAAGGAACGATGCAAGCATTGGCTGACTGTCACGAAACAGTGAATATAACCCAATGAAAATAGTGAGTACAGTATAGTAGTGGCTATTTGGTCTGAACAAGGAAGGTTTTTTATGTTTTGGATTATCTTAGGATATTGGATTTATGGTGTATCAATCTCCAATTTGATGCAGAAGTTCTTGGAAGATTGAGATTTACAAAGCCCTAGATTCAAGGGTTTGGAGTAACCATTTTGGGGTTTTTGATGTTGTAGAGACCTTGAGACTAATTGCTTTTGTATTTCATCATTTGAAAGCATAAAAAAACACTTTATAGGAGCTTGAGTCATTAGGAGGACTCTGTCCTATAGTTCCTTTGTTAAACTAGCCATTTTCATGCACTTCAACATGGCATCAATAGTAAATAGGGGTATTGCACTCCAAAATGATCATAGGAAATATTTGAACATGTTTTAGTACTTGGAAAAGGGTGTTTGATAATGCATTTAATTTTATAAGTGTTTTGAGAAAAGTTTAAGTTATTTGAGTTTTAATTTTGCTAGAGGGCTACTAAATAGGCTATTAGGCCTCTGGGACAGATTGAGAAGATTTTGAAGAATGGGAGTATGGGATTGACTTAGAACCTTAAAAATCATTGAATCCAAGTTAATGAAAGCTTATAAGACAAAAAATATCACTTACGAATCTTGGGAAGAGTTTTGATAATTCAAGCCTTTAAAGCACTTAAGGATTTGGTAGAGCATAGTGCCTAAACCTCTAAAATTTCTAAACTTTACTTGTGTATCTTCAACCACCACCCTTTCCTCTGCATCGAACCCTCTCCTCATTCTTGAGATCCATAGCTTTTTGAGATCTTCTTATCTTATTGAGTTATTAAAATCTTAGTACAGGTTCTTTGAGTCTTGGGCTCTTGGCATTTTGGCATCTTGGAGTCTTGCAATCTTGGTAATCTTGAAGCTCTTGCATTCTTGCATCTTGAATATTAACGAATTGCATCATCATTTAGCTTAGTTTTGTCATTTTCTTTCTTGCATCTAGCTTAGTCCATCTAGTTTAGATATGCTTTCCTTGCATTCCTGCATTTCATCTTAGCTTAGTCTTGTATCTCATCTTAGATTAGTTTGAATTTTCATTCATCATGGAGATATTGGATACTTGCACTCTCATTGCTTGATATCTATTTGAATCTTCCATTCTATAGTGCACCTTGTAGGGATATTTCTTATTGGGTTCATTTGAGATTCTCCATCTTTATCTACATGATTTTTTGGTGAAGGGAACCAAGGCACTCCTATGGAGGCATGGGAGATAGGAAAGGGTAGATAGGAGTTGGGATCATTTTGTGGTCCTTGGATATAGTAAAAGACCAAATGTGAGGTCAATTGGCACTTAGGTGATCTTATAAGCCAAGTTTCTCAATTGGACCAAAAGGTCTAAAATATTTAGATTCAATGATTTTTGATAGGATTTAGTATTTTAGGCTTAGAATGGATGGGTTAGATTCATCTAGGCTTGGGTAGGGCCTAGTTAGAGCCTAGGAGAAAAAATGGCAAAAGTTGCAATGCAACTTTCAAAAGTTGCTTGACAACTTTGGAAAAGTTGTCCAAAAGTTGTAATTTAGTTGAGAAAACCTAATCAGGTGATTCTAACCATTGGAATGGGTTTAAAATCCATTTGTAATGATTTACAAAGAGGTTAGATCAGATTGTATTCGAAGGCTTGAAGATTTGAATGAAAAACCTTGAATTTTTGGAATTCTAAGCGATAGCAGTAAATTGTACAGCCCCGTACAGCCTGGTAATCATCGTATAATAATTATTTCAATAATAATATTGTCCTAGTGTTTGAATTATTTTGGTTTGAGTCCATTTGGATTCACCAGTCGAAAGTTGTGTTGAATTATGCTTGGGTGGCCCTGAACAACACTCATTTCTAGGGACTTGGAGAAATGGAGCCCTAACTTGCTATTCCATTAGTGGATCCTCATGAAATTGAGGGGAATGAAAGTTAGGAGCATGGTCTCAAGGAATCCAGAGGCTAGAGGAAAGGAGAGAAGGTTTGGTCATTTTACCATCCATCCCTAGGTCAAACATCTCTATGTTTTTGGCCAGGAAAGAAGTGGCTAAGTGGAGACAGTCGATGCAAGAGACCCATAGGACCCTATAAGTTGTTTAATTTGGTCTTCTAAGGTGTGATAAGGATTTCAAAAAGGTTTAGGGGTCTTGAGAACCCATTCTATCCATTCTTGATTGAGTTCCTAGTCTAATCTAGCCAATTAGGCCTATGAACCTAGTGAGGGTTTGGGGGTGCTGGATCAGGATCAGCCTAAAATATTTCAAGATCTTTAGGGGGATACAAAAAATTATTTGGATAATTGTTTAGTTCCCTATGTTGTTAAGGATTTTTTGGAACTAAGGACCAAAATTAGGGTTTGAAAGGCTATAAGGACTATAGGTCTAAACAAAGAAGTTGGTGTTGTGGGTTATTGGGATTCCTGTTGGGTGTGGATCCTTACTTGGTTGGGTCTCATAAACCATTCTCCACTCATTTTTGAAGGTGGTTTGAAGATATAAGGGTAAGTTCCTTATAGGGCTCATCAAGAGTTTGTACCCAGGTGTGGGTAAAGGATTAATAATTGATCTAAGAATCCATTTTTGTGTGGATTACGGTGTTGAAGACCTTTTTTTTGGTGGTTGGCTGCATAGCTCTACATCAAGTGGTATCAGAGCCACCAAGGTCTTTATTGGATAGAAGATAAAAGATAAGATGTCTGAAAATGAAGAAGGGGAGAGAGATTCCCTTGAGAATCACTAATGTGGAGTTGGCCAAATTGGTCAAGGAACAAATGACAGAGAGCAGGGCAATGAGATAAGAAAATAGAATGATGAAGAGAGAGTTGGAGAAATTGAGGGGGAAGGTAGATAGAGGAGCACAAGAAGACTCCGAGGAAGAAGAGGAAAATGAAGAGGAAGACCCTTGGCAGAATAGACAAGCCCTATCAAAAGACAAGAGAGTCATGCTAGAAGCCCTTGAAATTGTAGGAAGAAGAGACACCAAGATTGATCTCCCTATGTTTTGGGGCAAGCTAAATCTAGAAGAGTGCATGGATTGGATTGAGGCCCTAGAAAATAAATTTGAATGTGATAGTGTACCTGAATGCCATAAGATGAAGACTACTAAAGCTAAGATGAAGGGCTCTGCCCTTAGTTGGTGGAACTTCCTTCAGACTGAGAGTTTGGATGAAGGTAAGGAGGAAAAAAACATGGAAGAGGATGAAGGTAGAGATCAAGAATAAATTAATACTAGAGGACTATGAAGTCCTAATGCACCAAAAGTTACAAAGCCTTAGGAAAAAGGACTGGGATGTGGGTGCATACACCGAGGAGTTTCACAAACTCACTCTAAGGGCTAAGGTGACTGAGAGTGAGAAGAAAAAATTGGCAAGGTACTTGAATGGTCTCAAGTACATAATCCAAGATGAACTCACTTTGTTCAATCTAAAATCAGTGCACTCTTTCTTCCAAATGGCACAAAAGATTGAGGAAAGACAAAGGAGGAAGGGTGATGCCAGAAACAAGGCAAGAGGAGCCAACAATAGTTGCAGAGGAAGGTTCAATGGGAGAGGATATTTCAATAGACCCCAATGGGAGTCTAGTAATCAAGAAAATTAGGAAGGTGAAGCCATTCCTAAATGAGGCTATAGAGGGAGAAGAAGTAATAGTAGAGGGAGATTGGGGGGAAGGATTGTAGGAGTATTCACTAGAAGATGTTTTAATTGTAATCAAATTGGACACCAATCCTCAAGGTGCCCTAACAAGATTGGGAACAATCAACAAGGAGGGGACAAGAGGGTCCACCTAGCCCAAGAGGATGATAAACAAAGTGTACAAGGAGCCAAGGGAAATGCAGATCCAGAAGAGGGAGAGTTCCTCATGTTCAACAGGACTTTGTTGAAGAATCCTCCAGCCAAGGAGCCAACACAAAGGAAGACTCTTATATTTAGGACCACATGCAAGGTGAAAGATAAAGTTTTCAAAGTAATACTAGATTCAGGTTCAACTAATAATATAGCTTCTATTTCTATGGTAGATAAGCTTGGATTGAAAAAGATACCTCATCCTAACCCATATAGAGTATCATGGTTGAACAAGGAACAACAAGCCTTGGTGAATGAACAGGTGCATGTGGAGTTCAGGATATGAGACTATCATGACAACATCCTTTGTGATGTGACTGATATGGATGTCTACAATCTATTATTAGGGAGGCCTTGGCAATATGATGTGAATGCACATCATGATGAGAAAACAAATGTCTATGATATTTCCAAAGGTGGAAGGTAGTTCACCATGAGACCCCTACTAGATGATGGAAAGGAGACTCCTCAAGCCAGTAGCATGCTAGTTGTAGGGGAGAAGGAGTTCATGAAGACAATTAAAAAGAAAGACACTCCATGCTATGCCATTGTGGTAAGGCCTAAGGAAGAAAGAAAGGAGTGTAGGATAGAGAAGGAAGAACCATGGAGGAAAGTGGGACCTAAGGAGGTGTAGGAACTTCTAGGGAGGTATAAGGGTGTGATTATAGATGGAAAAATAGAGACACTACCCCCTGTCAGAGATGTGATTCACTGAATTGACTTCATACCTGGTTCCACACTCCCAAACAAAGTAGCATACAAGCTCACACCTAGTCAGAATGAAGAATTAGCCAGGTAGATTGAAGAGCTCTTATTCATAAGAAGGAGCATAAGTCCTTGTGTAGTGCCAAACTTGTTAGCCCCAAAGAAGGAGGGTACATGGAGGTTATGTACTAACTCCCAGGCTATAAACAAAATCACTATCAGATACCAGTTTCCCATGCTAAGAATGGAGGATTTGATGGATTTCCTAGGAGGGGAAAAGTATTATTCTAAGATGGATTTGAAAAGTGGTTACCACTAGATTAGGGTGAGGGAAGGAGATGAGTGGAAGACAACATTCAAGACCAATGAAGGGCTATTTGAGTGGATGATGATGCCCTTTGGTCTCTCAAATGCTCCAAGCACATTCATCAGGATCATGAATGAGGTTCTCAAACCATTCATTAACCAATTGTTGGTTGTCTTGTTAGATGAAATTCTCATCTATAGTAAGAGAAAAGGAGAACACTTTGAGCATGTGGAACAAGTTTTGAAGAGATTGCTAGAAGATAAGTTGAGGATCAACTTGGACAAGTGTATCTTCTTGCAGGAGGAGTTTATATTCCTGGGTTTTGTCATCTCCAAAGGAAACCTAAAGATGGATCCATCAAAGGTGGATTCCATACTAGACTGGACCACTCCAAGGACAACAAGTGAGGTAAAAAAAATTCATGCCTTAGAAAGTTTTTATAGAAAATTTATTAGAGGTTTCAGTAATGTGAGTGCTCCCATGATAGACACCATTAAGGGAGGTAAGAAATTTTAGTTTGTGTGGACTCAAGAATCTGACAGGGCTTTTGATTTTTTGAAAAGGAAGGTGGCAGAACAACCTATCCTAGTGCTACCAAACTTTGGTAAAGTCTTCACCATTGAGTTTGATGCTAGCAATAGGGCCATAGGAGGAGTCCTAAGTCAAGAAGGAAAGCCTGTAGCCTTCTTTAGTGAGAAACTAAATGAGGCAAAGTGAAGGTACTCCACCTATGACTTGGAGATGTATGCAATGGTTTAGTCCCTAAGGAAATGGAAGCACTACTTGTTGCCAAAGGAATTTTTTTTTTATACAGATAACCATGCATTGAGCTTCTTGAATAGGCAAGAGAAGTTGAATCATAGGCATGTGAAGTGGATGGAATATCTCCAGTCCTACACATTTACAATCAAGCATAAGAAAGGGGTAGCAAATAAGGTTGTTGATGCCCTTAGCAGGAGGAATCTGAGCATCCAAGAGATGAGGTTGGAGAATGTGGGATTTCATTCCATCATGGCTATGTATGAGGAAGATGAGGACTTCAAGGAAGCATACCAGGTCTGCAAGGACATGACAAGGAAGTATCATAGCACTTTCTCTGACTATATTCTATAGGAGGGACTACTCTTCAAAAGGCAGTCAGTTGTGTATCCCTATGGGATCACTTAGAGAGAATATTGTGAAAGAGAAGTATTGTGGGGTTTTGGAAGGTCATTTTGGATTAGACAAGACACTAGAGCTAGTAAGGAAATACTACCATTGGCCTAGGATGCCATCTGATGTCAGGAGATTTGTGGAGGCTCGGATGGTGTGCCAAAGAGAAAAGGGTAGGTCTTCTAATGTAGGTATCTACACTCCGTTGCCCATTCCCAATAGGCCTTGGGATGTTGTCAGTCTAGATTTTGTGCTTGGACTTCCTAAGACCAAGTAGGGTTATGATAGTGTGTGTGTGGTGGTGGAAAAGTTCTCTAAGATGGCTCAATTCTTGCCTTGCAAGACTAGCCATGATGCCTCACATATTATCGGGACCTTCTTCGAGGAGATCACAAGACTACATGGATTGCCTCTATCCATAGTCTCAAACAGGGATCCCAAGTTCCTTGGTCACTTTTGGAGGACCTTGTGGAAGAAACTTGGGACAGACTTGGCCTTCTCATCTTCCTACCATCCCCAATCAAATGGTTAGACTAAAGTAGTCAATAGGTCTCTTGGAAACCTATTAAGGTGCCTAACCAAGGAGCATGGCTCAACTTGGGATTCAGTTCTTGCTCAAGAAAAGTTTTCCTATAATGATTCCATGAATAGGAGCATAGGATAGAGCCCTTTTCATATTGTATATGGCACCCATCCAAGGGGTGTGATGGAGTTGAGGGAGGTTAGTTCTTTAGAGAGGAGCAATGCTTAGGCCAATGACTATGCAGAGGTCACGAGAGATATCCACCAGGAGATAAGAAGCAGGTTGGAGAAGGTGACAGAGAAGTATAAAGAGACTACAAATAGTAGAAGAAGAGATCTCCAATTTTTAGTAGGAGATATGGTGATGGCTCACTTGAAGAAGGAAAGGTTACCCAAAGGTAAACATAGCAAGTTGATGATGAGGAAGATAGGTCCTTTCAAAATTTTGCAAAAATGTGGCAAGAATGCTTACAAGGTTGATTTTCCATCAAACACTGGGCTCTCAAACACCTTTAACATCTTTGATCTATATGCTTATAAGGGACCTGAAGTGTTGGATGCAAGTAGAGAAACATTTCCCGAGGATGATCATGATACCATCAAGGCCCTTCTTAAAACACAAGCACCTGAGATTGAATATGTTCTAAATAAGAGGGAAGGTAAGAAGAATAGGAGGTAGTTCTACCTTGAATACATCATCAAATGGAAAGATAAGCCAGTGGAAAGATGCTAGTTGGTTGACTGAAGTAGTAATTCAAAAGTTGGGATACCATGTATCCACTCTACCAACTCAAGAGACTTGAGTTTTATTGGCCTAGGGAGTATGGTGTAGGGCACCAAGGAACTCCTATGGAGGCATGGGTGATAGGAAAGGGTAGATAGGAGTTGGGATCCTTTTGGGGTCCTTGGATGTAATAAAAGACCAAATGTGAGGTCTATTGGCACTTAGGTGATCTTATAATCCAAGTTGCTCACTTGGACCAAAAGGTCTAGAATGTTTAGATTCAATGATTTTTGATATGATTTAGTAGTTTAGGCTTAGAATGGATGGGTTAGATCCATCTAGGCTTGGGTAGGGCCTAGTTAGAGCCTAGGATCAAAAATGGCAAAAGTTGCAATGCAACTTTCAAAAGTTTCTTGACAACTTTGGAAAAGTTGTCAAAAAGCTGTAATTCAGTTGAGAACACCTAATCAGGTGGTTCTAACCATTAGAATGGGTTTAAAATCCATTTGGAATGATCGACCAAGAGGTTATATAAGATTGTATTTGAAGGCTTGAAGATTTGAATGAAAAACCTTGAATTTTTGGAATTCTAAGTGATACCGGTGAATTGTATGGCCCCGTACGATCTGGTAATGGTTTCATAATCATTGTTTAAGTAAGAATATTGTCCCATTGTTTGAATTATTTTGGTTTGAGTCCATTTGGATTCACCAGTCAAAAGTTGTTTTGAATTTGGCTTGGGTGGCCCTGAACAACCCTGATTTCTAGGGACTTGGAGAAATGGAGCCCTAACTTGCTATTCCACTAGTGGATCCTCATTGAACTAAGGGGAATTCAAGTTATAAGCATGGTCTCAAAGAATCTAGAGGCTAAAGGTGAGGAGAGAAGGTTTGGTGATTTTACCAGCCAGCCCTAGGTCAAACATCTCTATGTGTTTGGCCAGGAAAGAAGTGGCTAAGTGGAGATAGTCCATGCAAAAGACACATAGGACCCTATAAGTTGTTGAATTTGGTCTTCTAATGTGTGATAACTATTTCCAAAAGGTTTAGGGGTCTTAAGAACCCATTCTATCCATTCTTCATTGAGTTCCTAGTCTAATCTGGCCAATTAGGTTTGTGAACCTAGTGAGGGTTTGGGGGTGTTGGATCAGGATCAGCCTAAAATATTTTGTGATCTTTAGCGGGATCAAAAAGGGTATTTGGATCATTTTTTATTTTCCTAGGTTGTTAAGGATTTTTTGGAACTAAGGACCAAAATCAGGGTTTGAAAGGCTACAAGGATTGTAGGCCTAAACAAAGAAGTTGGTGTTGTGGATTAGTGGGATTCCTCTTGGGTGTGGATCCTTACTTGGTTGGGTCTCATAAACCAGTCTCCACTAATTCTTGAAGGTGGTTTGAAGCTATAAGGGTAATTTCCTTATAGGGCTCATTAGGAGTGTGTACCTGGGTGTGGGTAGAGGATCAAGAATTGATCCAACAATCCATTTTTGTGTGGATTAGGGTGTTGAAGACCTTTTTTTTGGTGGTTGGCTTCATACCTCTACATCATTTTTTCATGCTATGGATAGGGAGCTATAAGCCTCCTTCTAAGACTCCAAATTCATTGGATCTCTTGGATATAAGGGTTTATAGAAGTGATCACACTTTTTGGTTCACATTTTTGGTGCCCACCATGGGCTAACCCATGAATTTGGATACTCACTTTTTTTTTAAGGCTAACCCTTGTGCAGGTTGAGTTGAAGGCAAAAACCCTAGGTTTTTTAAAGATTTGATCATAACTCACAAATGGCTTGGACTTTTGATCTGAAATTCTTTTTGCAGGTCAGAGATGGTTCAGATGTGTCTTAGTCTAAAAATCAGATTTTTCTAATAATTTTTCCGCAAGTTATAATTTTTTATTGATTTTTCATGAAAATTTATTTTTGGTCACAAATCATTAGATTTTTTGGAAAATTTTACATTTTTGGAAAGGCATAGGAATTCTACATGGGATTACTTCTTTGTGCATTTAATTTAGATGTAATAATATAGCTCAAATAATCAGTTTATGAAAATTGATATGTTTTCATAAAATAGGTCTCTAGGGCACAAATTAGGGGATATTTCTAAAAAAATTACAATTTTGGAAATATCTCAGATTTTTAATAGGGGTCTCTTCTTTGTATTTCTATTTTTGGGGCCGAAATTATAGAAAACAAATTGGATCTTGTTGATTAGGTGAAAAGCAAAAAAAAATTATGATGAGCTTGCACTTTATTTGCACATAGTTCAATGCATGATTGAGATTTATCGCAAGTCTTTTCTATTTCCTATCTTCTAACAAGTGGATTTTTAGGGTTGTTGATTCCATTTGCATGCTCTTGTGCCCTAACTTGTTGTTTTGTAGGATTCACTTGCCAAATAAATTACATTGCTAAGACTACTAACATTATGGTTTTGTAGGTTGCCTTGGAGATACAAATAAACTTGTTTCTTTGTTAGCATTGATCATATTTTATAGGCACATAGCTTAATTAGTTGTCTTTTGGTAAATGAACATGTGTTTGATGTGTTTGAGAGACACTATGGAGTAGGAGAGTATGTTGTTTTCCTTGTAGAAAATAAAAAATCTAGAGCTTCATTGGCTATCCATTTACTTTCTTGCATTTACATTTAGAGGGCTTTCCAAGAGAGAAATATTTTGCGAACGACCCAAGTGAGGAACAAGAAAACCCAAATACTCCATCCCACTATAATCAAAATCTTTTATCAATACAAATAGAGGGAAGACTTGGCTATTTTCTACTTCCAATGCGTCTTCATGTGTAGAGCCTAGTTTCCTCAATCCTACTAAGCAAGACTACACTTGATTGGGTGCTTGTAGGTCCATATTTGTCTCAATCTTCTTTATAAGACTACAAAGGGAGTACATTCAACTTGTATAGGGCTGAGAGGTGTCAATCTTGCTTGTGAGACTATACTTTTTGGGTGCTTGTAGGGCTATAGGCCTTAATTTCTCTTGTGAAACTATAAGGGGTAGTCATGAACGGAGGTCTTTATTAAATACTTTAATTTAGAGGCTACCCTATTTTCCAAAAGCATCATAATCTTTGTGCAAGGATTGATCCAACTAATTTCCCAGATCACCCCAAGATTACTCACCATATGTATTCCTTTGGAATATCAAGTTGTGGGAAAAGGTTTTGATACTAGCCATTTCCTTAGGTAGTTCTTGCTTGATGTGTTTTTGATTTGTGTTGAGACTCATGGTAATCTTTGTGAACATACACTTGACACTCTTGGAATATTGAAAATGAACTCTAGACCTCACAATTGCTTGTATCCGCAAGGTTTCTTTGTGCCTTGTTGGATTTTTTTAAGACTGTTGCTTCATTACATTGCTTGCTTTCAACATAAACAAACAAACTTGGTCTAAACTATACTCTAAACTTGTAAATCAATCACAATCCTTTGGAGTGAAACTTTCAAACTAATCTTAAAGTTGTCAGCATAGCTTCTCCATTGTTATCCAAAGTTCTTCTCATTATTTGGTACATTCCAGCAAGTTAGGAATTGCCTTTAGGTAAAGAAATATTACTTGTATCTCTTGACTACACTCTTGGTTAGTAGATGGTTCACTTGTCCACCCTTTTTTTATCTCCTTTGGATGCTTGCATCTTATATTTTCTTGTTCACAAGTGTTGTACATAGGTAAATCTACCCATGTCTTGGACATCTTGTGACGTGTTATCTTTTCTTTCTCTTTATGCTTTTTCACTTTGGATAAGTGGACACTTTTCTTACCTAGTTTGAAAATCAAGTCATTCTAAGTAATCTTATTTAGCCCTTGACAATCTTCTTTCATGCTAGCTAAAACTAGATATTAGATCTTCCAAGGAAAGAAACCCAAGGCAAGCTTTGACAAATCACCTAGAAGAGAACCTAAACCTTGGGGTTTTGATCCCTTTACTAAAACCTCTAGTGGGTCTACACTATCCTCGCCTAGGTTAGAAAGCAATATTTCTTACACTTTAACCATGGAAGAGAGAAATCGAAGGATTGAGGAATTTGTTAAATAATTGGGAGACAAACACTTTGGACAAGGACATCAAGAATATTTGAGCCAAAAATTTGGTCACCATACCTCTAGACATAGCTCACAACATGGCTCTAGACATAGCTCATGACATGGCTCTCAACATACTAGACATGTTTCACATGCTTCACAGAGTGATTATTCGGATGCTAAGATAACTGAGGAATATATCCTCCAATTCCAACAAGACAAACATTTGCAAAGGTTCATGAAAATGACATTAAATCAAGATAAAGATAGATACTTCATGCATTTAGCTTCACAACACGTTAAGTTACCTCACAACTTTTATGTCGATGGCTTGATAAAAAGAGAGGAGCCATATGAAATGGAGATTGTAAAGAAACAAATGGAAGATATGATGAAACACATGCTACGCTTGGACAAGGAGAAGGAAAAACCAAGAACATCTTTTTCACTCTATGCTACATATTCATTTCCCTTTTATAAGGATTTATACATGTCTCATTTTCCTCAAAAATTTAAATTTCCAAAATATGACAAGTATGATGGTAGTGGAGATCCTCATGACCATGTTAGAAAGTTTTTCACACTAAGTATGGAATTATTTCATGAACCCACTTACGTTATGAGACTCTTTCCTAGGAGTCTTAGTGGGCAAGCTATGGAGTGTTTCACTAAACTATCTCCTCCATTTAAGTCATTTGGCCAACTAGTGTAAAGATTCATTCAATAATACTCTTACAACATTGAACATGCTATCACAATGCTAGATCTATGCAATATCAAGAAACATCAAGGGGAATCCTTTTTGGCTTTCCTTCAGTGATGGAGGAAGCTTTATGCATGGTACCTTCGACAAATCCCCAAAATTGAGAAGATTGAAATTTTTTTCAATAACCTTGTTCCTGAAGTACACTAGGAGCTTAGAAAGAAACTCTTTGCCACAATTGGCATGATGATAGAAAGAACCCTTCAAACTGAGGACATTCTAGTCAAGAAGGGTGAACTTAGTTTAAACAAAGATAAGTCCCACAATAATAACAATGGTAAAGATGAGTAAATCACAATCATGGAACAAAAACAAGCATGTGGTGAATGATGACATAGTTGATACATCTACAAACAAACCCAAGGAACCTATCTTCAATTTGACTAGTGGCATTCAAGATACCAAACAACATGAGGATTCTAAATCTTATGATTCAAACAAGTCCAATGACTCTAACAAGGGAAATCCATCATGGATGTCCAAACCTAAGCACACGTTTACACATCTAGGAGATTCACTTGAAGTGGTGTTGAAAACTTTGGTATCAAACAAGATCATCGTGTTGCCAAACAATTCAAAACCCTATGAACTTGAATTTAATCCTAAATGGTGGAACGATGACCATTATTGCAACTACCACAAGAAAAAAGGTCATAAAACTAACACCTTCATGAAGCTTAAACACATAATTTAAGATCTTACTAATAATAATAAATTTGGTGTGGATGGACACATGACTAATGTTGATCACAAGGTTTACACTGAACACCTACCCAAGTATGTACAAGGAGAAGGATCTAAAACAAAGAATGAAGGTGCTAAGATCAACTAAACTTACACAAATAATGAATTTCATAAACATGATTGAGCCATTTAATCATACCTCAAAAAGAATAATTACACCTTTGGGAGAATCTTATGAGTCAACATTGGAAAAAATCCTCCAAAACAATCTCATCACATTTTCTTTAGCCACTTTGAGGGGACTTTCATTCTTGAGTACTTACTGTGCATATCATCAAAATAATGAGCATAAAAATTAAAAATGCATGGAGTTGAAACACAAAATTCAAGATCTCATTGATGATGACATAATTGATATTGAAGATCCTAATGAATCATCTAATGAAGATACTACTCTCAAGCTCGATAAAAAGCATGAACCCATGTCTAGTAATGGTTCTCATGCTGCATCTACCTCTTCCATCATGCATTCATCTCCTAAAAAATAAAATCCTTCCACCAAAAAAAATAAATTAATATACATCTTTCTACAAGCCTCTTCCATGATTCAAATGTCATAGATCCCAAGCTTCCTTGTGATTTAATGCCTATCATTCCTATCCTAAATTTTCCTCCATAAAACCTTCATGAACCCCTCACACATACCCAAATGCCTATTTCATCCTTAGAAGTCATTCCATGTCAAGAGGAAAATCTTAAGTGTGAAGAAATAAATATCAATAAAGATCAAGATCAAGATACCATCCATCCTTATCCGGTGGTTGACCAAAGTCCCATATCTCTAGAGCCTCATGATGATCCCTTTCATTCCTTCCAAGAGGATATTCCTTCCCCTCCTATATCTTATCCATCTCTCGAACAAGATCAAGATACTCCTCCTATCATCTCTAATGATCTTATTAAAAATCCAAAGAAAAGTACTCTTCCTACATTATCCAAAGATCCTTGTCAAGATCAGAATATCCCAGCAACTCCTTGTCATAATACTTCACATCCATCTCAAAAATATCCCATTTTTCCTACTCCTTTGAAGAAGAATAAATCTTCCCAAGCTCCAATTTCTCATATCGGACTTGATCCTATCAAAGTTACTCATGAGCCTATTGGTGTAAATATGGACCTTACATATTAGAGCCTTGGCTATGCTTCTCACTCTATAGATGTTGATATCCTTGTCCATTATCTATTTTCATCATCCAAATCCATTATTGGTCCTTAAACCCAAAGATGAAACCTTTAAACCTTCCATCCATATTAGGTCCATATGTTCCTCCATCCACCATACCTCTCACTCCTATATTTTCATCCACTTCCCCCATCATACCTCGAGATCAACAAAGACATGCATCCTTGAGAAATTTTCATACATCCACAATTCCCAAGTCTTTCGGAGGCAATTTGGATGTACAACATAAAAATAAAAAATATAAGAATCCACTTGCATATGAAGATCACCATGTCCTATCTAATCAACATGTGACTACAAAGAAAAATGAAATATTCAAGAGACCACAAGGGTTCCCAATGAAAAGAAGAAAATCAAAGAAAATATGGATTTTGAAATCCATCATGGAAGATTTGTGATCAAAAGCATCTAAAAGTAAATCAAAATCAAAATCTATGTGGATCATCAAGTCTCTCTTAAAGGACTTGAATATAAAAGAAAAATCAAAGTTGACATTCAAGCTTCCAAAGACTTCTACTCCATATTCTCCCAAACATCTTTCATCCTCTCCTTCATCCATTTTGGGTCCTTGTGTCCTAAGCTCCATCCTTTCCTACATCAAAACCTCAAGCTATTCCATCCATTTTTCCTCCATTATTCCACTACCCTTCAAGGTGTGCATCGATGTTGATCTTGATAATACTTCTTATCCTCCTATTCATTATCCTTCCATTCCCTTTCTCACACCCGTCCATAGAAATACTTCTTATTCTTTCATTCATTATCCTTTCATTCCCCTTATTCCATCTTACACATAAATCCTTAGCCATCATCCTTTCCTCCATCTCATTTCCCTACCATCACCTTATCAGCATCTTTGAGCATACCTCTCAGCAGCCTTGGTCTATCATATCATATCTTTCTAAAGGAGCATTATCCAAAGAGAATTAGGCTTGACCTCCTTTAAAAATTGGAAAATATTAAAAAAAAATTAAAAAATTAAAAAAAGTGCACTAGTGAAAACCTGGAAACAAGGGCCTTGGTAGAAAAATTAAAGAGAAATAAATTCATCCTATGGTGAAAACCACTTCTTGTGGTGCCTTAGACAAGTACCATGATGAAAACCTAGAAAACAAGCATCATGCATAGTTCTTCCATCTTGTACTCTACACTTGGGGCAATATTCACCCACACTAGTTATTTCATGTGCACCCATACTTCCTCTTCCACCTTTGATCTTGACAAGGTTGAACTATCCACAAGCATCGTATATCTTACCATCTTCTATCCTTTCCATCAGCTTACTCACTTTCTTCCAGGTATATGCACAAGGATGGGGGACCAAAATGGTGCCACACTCCTTTTTAGCCCCCCAATGGCCATAGTGCGTACACACTAAAGTGCGTACATGCTATAGCGCACACACACTATGGCTTGGGCAATTCAAAACATAGTGTGTGCACCCTATAGCACGCATGTGCTATGTAAAATATATAAATTGTCTTGTTTTCCTTTCAAATGCTCATTTTTCTCTCAAAAACCCATATTTTCAACCAAAGAGAGCTTCCCATAGCGCATACGCAAAGGCATTATTCTTGTTTGATTCATCAAATTAGATAAAGAATGGCTCCACGACATCGTCAAGTTTGAACTGAAAGAAGAGGTAAATTTTTTTACAACTCATGCCTCTTATTTGTATTGAAATTTCAGTTTTGAAGCAATTTGTTTTGTCAAAATTTATTTTCTTAGATTTTAATTGTAATTAGGATTTTAAAATTGATTTTGTTTTAATTGCTAGGAAGAAATGATCTCCCTAAACAAAACCCCCAACCAAACCCTCCATCTTCTCCTCATGAACAAATGAATGAAGAAAATAACCAAGAAAATGAACCTCAACCGCCTCCACCAATTGAGAAACATCCTCCTGGAATACAGGAAAATTTGATCAGCCAAATTGAAAGAGGGAAAATAGAATTAGAATCTTTAATTAGGAGGTTAAAAGATTCTATTGCTACAAATCCTGGAAGGGAAAGACTTGCAAAATCATTGGAATCAATCTTGACCCATGTAGGCTTAGTTAGTGGGAAAATTAATTTATGGCATGATAAAAGAGAAGAACAAAAACAATATTATGCAAATAAATTATCATAAGAGGACATAAAAAAGAAAAAAATCACAAAAGATGACATTTGCAAACTCTTTAAAAAGCCATGGGACAATGATACTCGTATAACTACAGCAAAGAGGTTCCCAATTCATTGGTGCTTGAATGAAGACATAAAAAACAACTTTTGGGAGAGATGGTGGATGGTCTTTCATTCCCCTCCCTGTGACAATCATGAGGTTCCTATATATTTCTTGAGGAAAATCTATTGCGAGTTTGTACTCAAGGAGGTGCCAAACTAATTTGATTTTCTAGATTCTCAGGGTAGAGGAGGGGGGTCATCATTTGATAGAGCGGGGGCACTTCATGACCCTAATGCACCTAGGGGTCCTATTGGCAAGCCACAAGTGGATCATGTTAGTATTCCTTCCATTGTGAAGGAACATGTAGAGGTGGATACACTAGGCACGATTAGTGCTCTAACAGAGACTCTCATTCAGTGTGCCACTCCTTTAGTTTAGGGTCACCATGGTCAATCTTCGAGGGGGCATATTTTTTGGTCATGTGGATCCTTGTGCACATTTGGTACTTCCAAGAGAGAGGAAGAGGATCATGAAATGATGATTGATGATTTTCTAAATATGACATTTGGCATTGACACACAGGTAAATATTTGCAAGTTCATTAAATTTATTTGATCATACTTCATTTATCAAAGAATAAATAATTAATTTAGTATCTATTGATTATGATCAGAATTCAAGGAAAGAGTATCGGTGGTAGTGGAAATGATCCTCTAGTCCCCTTCTACAATTCGTCTTCAACTCCATAAGTATGTATCAAATAGAGCATTTTAATTAATATATTTAATTCTTATGTAATTATATGAATGAATGTATCATAACTTATTGTGCATGTGCATTAGTTCACTCGTGGAACATCGACATTCACAATAGACAATGAAGGGCATCATGCCACTTTCCTTGAGGTATCTTTATTTGCATGTTAATTTGATTTACTTGATTATATTTAATTAATAAATGAATGAATAACTAAATTACTAGACAAATTATGATCAAAATCCAAAGGCAAAGTGGTCATTACGGTGATCATAGTCCTTCACATGGCTTTGTGACATCATCATCGAGTCCACAGGTATATATGTAATAATGCATTATAATTAACATGTCATTAGTACATTCTTATATGAATGGTTGTCTTATAAATTTCCATGTACATGTGCACTAGTTTAATTTTAGAGCTTTGACATCGACACCGCACACTGAAGGATGTGGTGGAACCTTCTTAGAGGTGCCATTTATTCATTAGTAGGGTTGTAAAAAATATATGTAATCTTGATAACTACATAATACTTCTGTTGTTTCATTTTGAGTTATTGACATCAGTGACTCCTTCTATTTGTGATACTTTGGATCGTGGAGTAGCTACAACAATAGCTAGTTCTGAAGCATTGACTGAGGTATGAAAGAGATCACTTAATTTTAATTGTTATTTTAATAGTTTGTATTGAATTTTTTAATGATATTCATGTATATATTTTAATTATTATTTTGATCATTTTTGTAGGGACTTATTACTCCATATTATCACCATGCACCCTTGGTGGATGTACATAGTGACTATTTGCTAGCGGTAAGCGAATATTCTATTTTATGTCATTGTATAATTCAATTTCAATGTATATTAGTTATTAATGCCTTTTTTTTATCAGTTCAAGCTGCAGAAGAGTCTAGATAGGAGGAATAGTGAGTGCACTCGAAAGACTACAACATCCACTACATCTCCATCGACACAATGATCAAAGATAGCTCAAGATTTGTTTTCTTCCCCTGGCAGGAAAGGACTAAATTAGGGATATAGATTGTATGCCTATATGGTATTAGTAGACATATTTTTTGTATATTGTATAAGTGACACATTGTACATCTAGTTGACTTTGACCAAGCCAGTTTAACTGTATTGGATATATTCGATATATGACATTATTGGATATATATAGTTGGCTTCATGCCCTAAGAATATACATAGTTTATGTTTTAGGTATGCAATTCATGTGTCAGGTGTATTGATGTATACTAATTTATGTTTATGAGGATGTCTTATGCTTTGTAAATTTCCCTTGCCTTATAGTTATTCTTGTATGTTTATCGATGTATATTTTTACTGTATGATTTATACTTTATTAGAATATGTATGTTTCATTTTGAAGTAGAGGCTAGTGGTGGATTTGTAATCTTCAGAGGAGAATATCAGATTTCTCCTTTATTTTGTAACAACACTCTAATCTTTCCTTGAACCAAAGATTAACTCCAAGACCCAACCCAAAACCTTAAAAGGTTCTCAACATACTCTAAACATCTCATCTCCCATATTCAAACTCATAATCTTCAGTGGTTATCTTTTCATAACCAAACTTCTCTCTTTAGGCCTGTCCTACTAGCCCTATCCAACAGGAAATTTACACATTTCTCCAAATTATTTCAAATGACTCCCCCAAAAAATTAGGGATCCAAATACCCTTTTCAAATTTATTAAACATATGTTAAAACCAAGCCTACGTGTTTTAGAACTTCTCCAAAAACTAATGCTCCATTTTTATGTTTAGGCCTAATAGCCCCATTTTACAAAGCCACCCTATCATGGTTGTATCCCTTGACCTTGCCACTTACTACAGTGTCTTGAAATGAAGTAAAACCAAGGATTTTGACATCCTTTAGGCCATGGACCCTCTGCACATACCCCAACTCACAAACCCTCACCAAATCAACCCTATAACTGGAACTTTCTCACAAATGGCTTAAAATTCTCTTCTAGGATCGACTCTTTGGTCTTACACCATGTCCTCAACATGTCCTAACATGTTCCAAAGGAAAAAAACCCTCTCATTCAACCCAAACACCTTCTGCTACACCCATGAACCTTACTTCATGCACCTTTCACCCTGTCAACTTGCACAATTTGGTAATTACCCTGCATATTTATTAAAATCTTGCATAATAAGGGAAAATTACATAATATACAAGTGTTGGATCCATCTCACAGTCATAATAACCACAGAAAGTGAATGGATCCAACTAATTCATCCTTTGTTCAATGCATAAACTCGCTGCTACTATAGGTCAATCACATAGAATTCACTCAAAAGGGTTAGTAACTGAAACTAAAATGCTTCAAAATGATGGCACAGATGGTTTGATGCTACAACTGACAGTTTGAAAGATACGCAATGTTGCTCATTTCAACTGAGGAACACTGTGAGTTTTGACATCAACCGAGATTGTGTTGCCAAATTTAAATGAAATTAAATCTCTAAAAACTAAGATAGGTTATTGTAGAAATCGGCAACACGGTCCTATAGCACCTGACAGTTTGATGATACCTCACATGAGCTCCTATATATGACCCCATAAAGATCATTGATTTTATGCTGAAGGGACCTTGACTGACACTTCAACCCGGAGTGGTCAGCAACACTCGAGCGAGTCTGCGTGCCAAATGATGTTGCCACCAGCGTTTACCCAACCAATTGGAGTTGTTGGAACAAATGGTTAGATGCTACGACTGATGGTTTGAAAGCTATGCAATGTTGCTCATTTCAACTAAGGAACACTTTGAGTTTTGAAATCAACAAAGAATGTGTTTCCAAATATAAATGATTTTGAATCCCTGAAAATTGAGATAGGTTATTGTAGACCTCGACATCACGGTCTTGTAACACCTAATGGTTTGATGATACCTTGCATGAGCTCTGAGATATGACCCTATAAAGATCACTGATTTCATGTTGAAGGAACCTTGAGGGACACTCGACCTGGAGTGGTCAGTAGTGTTTGAGTGAGTCCATGTGTCAAATGATGTTGCCACTATCGTTTACCTAGCCAATCAAAGTTGTTGGTGTAGACAGTTCGATGCTACAACCGATGGTTTGAAAGATACACAATGTTCCTCATTTCAACTGAGGAACACTTTAAGTTTTGACATCAACAAAGATTGTCTTGCCAAATTTAAAAGAATTAGAATCTCTAAACTGAGATAGGTTATTGTAGGCCTCACAACATGGTCTTGTAGCACCTGATGGTTCAATGATAGCTTGCATGAACTCTGAGATATGACCCCATAAAGATCATCGATTTCATGCTAAGTGCACCTTTAGGGACACTTCGGTCTAGAGTGGTCAGAAACATTCGAGCAAGTCTGTGTGCCAAACAAGGTTGCCACTATTGTTTACTTGGCCAATTGGAGTTGTTGGCATAGATAGTTCAATGCTACGATTGACAGTTTGAAAGATACGCAGTGTTGCTCATTTAAACTAAGGGACACTTTGAGTTTTGACATCAACCGAAAATGTGTTTCCAAATATAAATGAATTTGAATCCGTGAAAACTAAGATAGGTTACTATAGGCCTTGGCAACATGGTCCTATATAACCTGACATTTTGATGATAGCTCACATGCACTATGAGATATGACCCTGTAAAGATCATCAATTTCATGTTGAGTGCACCTTTAGGGACACTTTAGTCTGGAGTGGTCGGTAGTTTTCGAGCAAGTCTGTGTGTCAAATGAGGTTTTCATTAGCATTCACTTGGCCAATCGGAGCTGTTGGTGCAAATGGTTTGATGCTATGACTAACGGTTTGAAAGATATGCAATGTTGCTCATTTCAACTAAGGAACACTTTGAGTTTTGACATCAACCAAGAATGTGTTGCCAAATATAAACAATTTTGAATCCCTAAAAGATGAGATAGGTTATTGTAGGTCTTGACATCACATTCTATAGCACCTAATGGTTTGATGATACCTCACATGAGCTCTGAGATATGACCACATAAAGATCATCATTTTCATGTGGAAGGGACTTTGAGGGACACTTTGGCCCAGAGTGGTCGGCAACATTTGAGCGAGTCTGTGTGCCAAATGATGTTTCCACTAGCCTTTACCTAGCCAATCAGAGTTGTTGGTGTAGATGGTTTGATGTTATGACTGATGGTTTGAAAAATATGTAATATTTCTCATTTCAACTGAGGAAAACTTTGAGTTTGACATCAACCGAGAATGTGTTTCCAAATATAAAAAAAATTAAATCCCTCAAAATGGAGATAGGTTATTGTAGGCCTCAACAACACAGTCCTATAGCACCTGATAGTTTGATGATAGCTCACACAAGTTATGAGATATGACCTCATAAAGATCATCAATTTCATGTTGAGTGCACCTTGAGGGACACTTTGGTTCAGAGTGTTAGGCAGTGTTCGAGTGAGTTTGTGTGCCAAATGAGGTTACCACTAGAGTTTACCCAACCAATCAAAGCTATTGGCATAGATGGTTCAATGGTATGACCGACGGTTTGAAAGATGCACAATGTTGCTCATTTCAACTAAGGAACACTTTGATTTTTGACATCAATTAAGAATGTGTTTCCAAATATAAAATTTTAATCTCTAAAAACTGAGATAGGTTATTGTAGGTCTCAAAAACACGGTCTTGTAGCACTTGATGGTTTGATGATACCTCACATGAGCTCTGAGATATGACCCTGTAAAGATCACCGATTTCATGTTGAGTGCACCTTGAGGGACACTTTGGCCCAGAGTGGTCAGAATTGTTCAAGTGATTCTATGTGCCAAATGAAGTTGCCACTAGAGTTTACCTGGAAAATCAGAGCTATTGGCGCATATGGTTCGATGCTAAAATCGACTATTTGAAAGATACACAATGTTGCTCATTTCAAATGAGGAACACTTTGAGTTTTGACATCAACAGAGAATGTGTTGCCAAATATAAATGAATTTGAATCCCTGAAAACTGAGATAGGTTATTGTAGGCCTTGGCAACATAGTCCTATAGTACTTGATAGTTCAATGATAGCTCGTATGAGCTCTGAGATATAACCCCGTAAAGATCATTGATTTCATACTGAGTGCAACTTGAGGGACACTTTGGTCCAGAGTGGTTGGCAGTGTTCAAGCAAGTTTGTGTGCCAAATGAGGTTGCCTATAACATTTACCCAACCAATTAGAGTTGTTGGCATAGATGGTTTGATGTTACGACCGACAGTTTGAAAGATATGCAATGTTTCTCATTTCAACTGAGGAACATTTTGAGTTTTGACATCAACCTAGAATGTGTTTCCAAATATAAATGAATTTGAATCCTTGAAAATTAAGATAGGTTATTATAAACCTCAGCAACATGGTCCTGTAGCACATGACAGTTTGATGATATCTCACACGATCTCTGAGATATGATCCCATAAAGATCATCGATTTCATGTTGAGTGCACCTTGAGGGACACTTTAGTCCAGAGTGTTCAGAAGCATTCAAGCAAGTCTTTGTACCAAACGAGGTTTCCACTAGAGTTTCCAATCAGAGTTGTTGGTGCAAACGGTTTGATGCTACGACTAGCGGTTTGAAAGATACACAATGTTGGTCATTTCAACTGAGGAACACTTTGAGTTTTGACATCAACCGAGAATATTTTTCCAAATATAAATGAATTTGAATCCTTGAAAACTGAGATAGGTTATTGTAGGCATCGACAACACAGTCTTTTAGCACTTGATGGTTCAATGATACCTTGCATGAGCTCTGAGATATGACCCTGTAAAGATCACCAATTTCATGCTGAAGGGACCTTGAGGGACACTTCGACCCGGAGTGGTCGTTAGTGTTCAAGTGAGTCTATGTTCCAAACAATGTCGCCACTAGCATTTACCTGACCAATTGGATTTTTTGGCACAGACGGTTTGATGCTATGACCGATGATTTGAAAGATACGTAATGTTTCTCATTTCAACTGAGGAACACTTTGAGTTTTGACATCAATCAAGAATGTGTTTCCAAATATAAACAAATTTGAATCCCTCAAAATTGAGATAGGTTATTGTAGGCCTTGGCAACATGGTTATGTAGCACCTAAAATTTTTATGATAGCTCACATGAGTTTAGAGATTTGACCCCGTAAAGATCATCAATTTCATGTTGAGTGCACCTTGAGGGACACTTCGGTCCAGAGTGGTCGACAATGTTTGAGTGAGTCTGTGTGCCAAACGAGGTTCCCACTAGCATTTACTTGACCAATCAAAGTTGTTGGCATAGATGGTTCGATGCTATGACCAATGGTTTGAAAGATACGTAATGGTACTCATTTCAACTGACAAACACTCAAGTTTTGACATCAATTGAGAATGTGTTGCCAAATTTAAATGAATTTGAATCCCTGAAAATCAAGATAGGTTATTGTAGGCCTTAGCAACACAGTCCTATAGCAGCTAACAATTTGATGATACCTCACATGACCTCCATGATATGACCTCGTAAAAATCATCGATTTCATGCTAAGGGACCTTGAGGGACACTTCGGTCTGGAGTGGTCCATAGTGTTCGAGCGAGTTTGTGTTCCAAACAAGGTTACCACTAGATTTTACCTGGCTAATCGGAGCTATTGGCATAGACAGTTTGATGCTATGACTGATGGTTTGAAAGATACACAATATTTCTCATTTCAATTGAGGAACACTATGAGTTTCAATGTCAACCGAGATTGTGTTGCCAAATTTAAACAAATTTGAATCCCTAAAAATTGAGATAGGTTATTATAGCCCTCGGTAACATAGTCTTGTAGCACCTAACGGTTCAAGGATACCTCACACAATCTCCATGATATGACCCCATAAAGATCATTGATTTCATGTTGAAGGGACCTTGAGGGACACTTTGGTTTAGAATGGTTGGCAGTGTTCAAGCGAGTCTCTATGCTAAACGAGGTTGCCACTAGCGTTTACCCAACCAATCAAAGTTGTTGGCATAGATGGTTCAATGCTATGACCAACAGTTTGAAAGATACACAATGTTTCTCATTTCAACTGAGGAATGCGGTGGAACTTTGCATTATACTTGTTTCCATCTTTGTGCACTATATATTTATTTTTGAAACCATAATGAATAGTCCTCCTAAGGTGCTTCCATGGCCTTCCAAGTATTATGTGCCTCCAAGTAATTGGCATACTATTATAAAGTTTTTTAATTAATAATGAGAAATATTTTTACAACTCAGCTCATTAGGAGCATCAAGAGGAAAGAGCTGAATAGAGAAAACCTTCAGTAATGCCCCAAAAAATAGAAGAGAAACGTTGTCATTAAATCTTAAAAACTTCCCGTTATACATACGGGATAATGCATGAGCAATTTACAGTCCACCTAATTTATAGTGCTATATAAATATACATGTTATATGCACATGTATTCAAATAGATTTGACATTACAATATTTTGTATCTCCATTTAGTCCAATGAACCAATTGGATCTGTCCTACCCTATATTGTCTCAAGTATTGCCTCGTGCTCTGACTCACGAACCTTCCAAAGAGTTTTATTATGTGGTCTTCCCCCATATCTGATCAAGTGGACATTTGATGCAATGATGAGGTTCAAATAATGAAGAATATTTCTATGTGTCTCCCAATCCTCGAACAACTACAACCTAGGGTTCTTCATACCATACCACCTAAGCCATGTACTAGTTACAACCACTACTCCTATAGGGTATTCTAATTCTTCACCATCGATAACCGAGTGATCCAATTTCTTTTTTGCCTCAACACAATGACACAAATAATAATCTCTCCCTTCTTCATTGTCTTCAGGTGCAATAACAACAAAAACATGGCCTGTAATAAGATAAACATAATGAAGACATTAGTTTACTGAATATTTATGATAAAGTATTAAATTTGAGATTATTTGTATGTGGGTAATTTACTTGGCTGTACTAGATTAGATAAGCGATCAAAGTCAATGGATGATTCCATTTATCTTAGTTGTAGTGATTCATGGGGATGATAGGAGTCAAGTGGGCTCAAAATACGTGTATACCATTTGTCAACCCATTCCTTTGACTCGCACCCATCTCAATCTTCATCTACACATGATGAACAAAAGCATGCCATATGTCGTGTGTGGATACCCCATGAACCTGCATTACAACTTCTAAAAGAGTGTATCTCACTTGATCCTATCAGTTTACAACAATCCTCATATGGTACAATGTTAGTTTTATCCATTAACCAAAAACATCTACGAACCGTGTCTTTGCACAACTTGAATTTCATATCCAATCATCGCGCTCTATGTGTATGCCTTGCATACTTATAAACAATTTTTTTACAAAAAATGTCCATGAACTGATACACTGGAATATTTTCAATTACTAAATCATATATTTGAGCCTCTTTTACATCTTTTTTTATTGTATGTCATGGTCTTATATTTTCTAAATTCCACTATTTCATTACCAATTGCATGTGTACTCTCCATATGTTGACAAATTGGCAAATGTCACAAACCTCCACAATCCATGCATGTACCATTCAAGCATGAGAGCTTGTAAAATTGTTGACCATGCACTCTTTCACATAAAATGGTAGATATCAATTCCCTTGAAGATCTAGGTGGGACATTTATGTTACAATCCTACAAAACATTGTTAGAGTGCAAATCTACACATATATTCCTATAAATATCAAAATGGTTAGAAAATTCAATATGTACCCTACAACAACAAGTTGTGCATGTGTGATTTATCTTCACATAAAAAGGTTTATCCATTTCAAAATATATTTGACTAATTTTAATTTGTGGATACATATGTATAAATTTTGCAAAGAATTGTGTCTAAGTTGAATCCAAAAAATGTTTTGGATGTGGAACATGAATTAGACTACCAATCCTCCTTCTTACAACATCTCTTTGATTCTGAGATACCCATGTGTTATTCTTCCAAAATTCTTCAATCAAAGATTTCAAAGCTTCAACAATTGCTTTATCTTTTCATGGTAGTCCACCGGAAAATGCCCATAACTCATTGCTATTTGGATCTTCCACTCTTTGACGCCTTCTTAGGGCTCTCATTAGAGACTTTCTACTTGTTTTCAATGCTTTTCATTTATTTCTAATGAGTCAGGATTTCTTCATTTGAGTGCTTACTATTGTTGATGTAAGTACATGTCATGTGACATTACTATCTTTTATGCGTGATGTAGAACCCACACTCTCATATGCAGTCATTAGATTCTTTATAATAGATTTTTCACTTGACTCGTCCATCATTCTTAGCCCAAGAATCTTCATGATGGGCCTAAGTTTCAGATTTCTCATCATTTCAACAAATAGTTGACATCTTCATGTCATGTTTAAATTCTCAAAAAATGATCTCCAAATATGATTAGCATTTCTTTGACAAGTACGCTTGGGAGTCTTGTCAGGCATTGCTTGCAAAATGTTAGAATCAATATAAATCAAATATTTTGGCTTTCTATACACAATTCTAGGAGCATCAAAAATATTATGTGTGAATTGTGTACCATCTTGAGTGTCTTCAACTTGACATGATGTTATGCCTACACCTTGGGATGTAGATAATGGTGTGCCTTCAACATGATACAATTGTGTACCTCCACCTTGGGATGTAGACAATGGTGTGCCTTCATAATGATACAAAGGGGTGTGTACACTTTGGGATGTAGACAATGTTGTGCCTTAAACATGAAACAAGGGTGTGCCCACACCTTGGAAAGTAGACAATGGTGTGCCTTTGACATGATAAAATGATGTGCCTCCAACATTGGATGATGATGTCTCTTCAACTTGAGAACTCATAGATGATGTGCTCGCATCTTTATAATTCAATTATCTTGTTGCACGCAAGTTTCTCATTCGTTGTCTTTTTGTTTCCAATTCCAATTCTCTCTTACTTTGTATTTATGTTTCATGTTCCTCATCCAAAGAAAAATCTTTTTATATGGTATGAAATTTTTTGTGTTCACGAAGTTCTCATTCTTTCCCTTTTCTTCTTTTTGTCTCTTTCATGCTCTTCCAGTGTTAGAGTCTTTTCTCATTCCCTCGGCATGATGATAATTTCTACATATGAATCCATTAAAATTTTAAAATTATAATATAAATCTATTACAATAAGTCAAATTATAATATAAATCTTTTACAGTATGAAAAATTATAATATAAATTTATTACAATTATACCAAATTATGTATTGATCAAGTATATATCATACCAATTATAAACCAAAAGACTCTTTATTCACATTTCACATTTAAAAATGAAAAAACTTACCTCAATCAATAAATTTTGGTGAAGAATGATTGACTTTCACAACTCGATGTTGATTTTTTTTTTAAAAGGTGGTGCAAATTGATAGAGTATGTTTCTTTGTGATGAAGGGTACTCCCCTTATTACCACAAACACACAACAGAAATAGAGAACAACAACAATTTGCAAGAATAGAAAATGGGCTTCTTATTACCTCCACAAATGTGAAATTACAAACTTTCAGAATTACAATATGCAAAGTCACATGGGCATCTTCCTTACAATATTATGAGGGACAGCCTCAAATGATTACCCAGAACTACTCTGAACTGCTCCCAACTGCTCCCAACTGCCTAAGACAACACTACGGGCCTTCCTTAAATAGACAATTTCCACCACCCGAGAAAGTTCTAGAAATTTAGCCCTTTAGGCTGACAAAACATAGAATTATTTATTTTTCATAATTATTACAATAGGGTCGGCTCAAAAGAAATACAAAATATGATTTTAGGTAACCCAACTTCCAGAGGCCATAACTTTTTAACCGTAACTCTATTTTTCTATTGTAACCACTTTTTAGAAACACCATGATGAGATCTACAGTGCTTGACATGTGCTAGCGCTAGTCAGCTGAGGGTCAATTGTGATCTAGAGCCTCTAAGACCTTCAAAATTGACTTGAAAGATTTCATACCCAAAAATGTCAATAACTTCACCAATACTAATGATGTGGCAATGAAACTCAACTTGTAGGCTGAAATGACTAAGATGAACCTCCAACTATGAAATCAGAACATTTTGAGATCGTATGACCAACTTACTAAAAATAGTAAGTTTCCATAAATAGAAGCTCTGCATAAGATAGCCCTTATTGAAAAGGAAACCAGAAATATTTTTTTTGGGTGATGCAAGATTGCTCTTACACCCAGGATGCTCCTGCATCAGACACCCGGGGTAATTTGAGAAGTGACTCTATCACGATTCAGGTGTGAAGAGGAAAACCAAGACGGCTAACCTCCTCCCTTGACAACCATGATGAATCTTCAATAGGTCATCCTTTCCATTTGACCAGATATTCTTCATATGTCTTTTTCCTTGTGCTTCTGCCAACATGACTATCTAGTATATCCTCAATCTCCTTGGTATCTGAACTAGTTGCTGGAATACTCCACTGTGCTGCTGTGATCTCATCTTCAACACCTCTTTCATGATACTCTGTCAAATCTAAAATGTTAAACACCGGTGAAATATTCAGCTCAGTAGGCAATTCTACCTCATATGCATTTCCTGAATCATGCTTCTTCAGTATCTTACATGGTCCAAACTTCTTCATTTTCAACTTGTTATATGTACCAATCGAAAATCTTTCCTTCCGCAAATTAACCATGACTTCATCTCCAACCTAAAATTCATTATGTCTCCTTTTCTCATTTGCCTTAGCCTTATATTGTGCATTCATCTTGGTAATATGCTTCCTCACCTCCTCATGGATGTTCTTAAAATTCTCTACAAAATCTTTAGCTTCAACACTACTTATTTCTCCTCTATCTATCTTCCTCAACTCAGATACATTTTTGGGACTACTTCCATATACAATCTGTGGATGATGTGATGAACTAAACTTCAAATCTGTCTTCAACTCTTCACTTTTTGCTAGTGTCATTCTGTGTGCTGCCTTATTTGGAAAATTGGCTCCTAGAATCAAGTCCATCTAATGACTGATCTTTCTTACTAGTGGTAATCCATCAGGCACATTATCGGATACAATATCCTAAAACTCATTCAATAGTTCTGCAACTTCTATAAGTACATCTTCTACTTCCTCTTTCCCAGCCTTTGGAATTAAGGTAAAACATATATGCTCATGCAACATTCCATCTAATAAATTTCCTCTATCAACAAAAGTTATTCTTGCATTACCACATACCTTTTCTTCTATTTCCTTTAATGGTTTTAGCTTATGTCGCACTCCATCCTTTATCAGGAAATAGGTATTTGCATGACCATCATGTACAACACACCTGTCAAACTACCAAGGTCTACCCAACAACATATGACATACATCCACAGATATGATATCACATAGTACCTCATCATGGTATCCGCCAATCTTGAACTTTACTAGGCATTGTTCATTGACCATGACCTTGTGGTCATCATGCACCTAGGTAATCCGGTATGGATGTGGGTGTTTCTGTCTCTTGAGCTTCAACTTTGTCACCATCTCTTCTGACACCAAATTTTCAGTGTTTCCACTATCAATGATCACATCATAACATTTACCCTCACACTTATAGCTAGTGTGAAACAAGCTCCTCCTTTGCTCAGGTTCATTCTCTCCACTCAGCAGGACTCTTCTGTTAATCAATGTTTCTCCTCTTTCAGCATCTTCAGAATGTGATGATCTGGCATCTTCATCTACATGTGCAACCCTAGCCTATCTTTCATTCCTCCTATCTATCCTTCCTTGGCATTGAGGACATTCAAATTCCCTATGACCTTCTTCCCCACATTGAAAACATGTTCCACGAAAGCCTCCTCTTCTAGATCCTTGTCCTCTTCCTCTTCCTCTCTGATCTCTATTATCCTGATCATGAAAATGATTAAAATTATCTCCTCTCTAATTCTGACTATTACTGGCCTCATTTTTATTTTTCAGATCTTCATTTCTATCTCCATATGACCATCCACCAGATCTTCCATCACGACCTCTTCTACTTTGTCTGCTCTCAAACTTCTTGTTCAACTTTTCCTCTACTTTTAGGGAAAACTAGTATGCCTCTTCAATACTATTTATTCAAACCAAATTCACCTCTTCCTGAATGCTCTACCTCAACCCATTAAGGTAATGGGAAACTTTCTCCTTATTAGCTTCTACAGGGCCTATCTTGATGAGGATTCGATAGAACTCCTCTGTATCCTCCTGAATAGATCTTCCTACTCGCTTCAAACTTGCATTTTCTTCAGTAGGTCAAGTTCATAATCAATGGGAATGAACTGTTGCTTCAATTTACCCACCATCTGATCCCATCTTGTGATTTTATCCTTTCCTCTTCTATTTCAATCCAATTGAATCTCTTGCCACCAGATCTTTGCATGACCCTTCAGTCTGGCCTTCACAAACTTGACCCGATCAGGATCCTCAATATCTTCATACTAAAAATATTCTTCACATTTATTGATCTAGTTGATCAATTCCTCTGGGTTAAGATTCCCTGAAAATGTAGGAACCTCGATCTTAGGTTTTTTCTCGATCTTGGAAATGGCCTGGAAAATCCTTTCTTCCTCTTGATTCAAAACTTTGACTTCTACTTCTTGATCATCATTTCCTTCTTCGGCTTCACCCTCACTTTCATCTTTGACATTAAGATCCATTCCTCTGCGGATCTCTTCTTGTAATGCTTGCACTTTTCTCTAGAGCTCTCTAACCTCAGGTGTCACAACACCAGCTCTTCCCCCACATTCCCTTCATGGAGGCATTTTCATGTGTATCATTGAAACCCTAACCACGGTCCTGGTGAAAATTACCTCACAGTCAGTGATATGTTTACATAGAAACCCTAACCCACGGTCCTGGTGCAAACTGCCTCACAGTCGGTGATCTATTTACACACTCAGGAACTCCTACTCTGATACCACTTGATGAAGGGTACTCCCCTTATTACCAAAAACACACAATAGAAACAGAGAACAACAACAATTTGCAAGAATAGAAAATGGGCTTCTTATTACCTCCACAAATGTGGAATTACAAACTTTTAGAATTACAATATGCAAAGCCACATGGGCATCTTCCTTACAATATTATGAGGGACAAAGCCTCAAATGATTACCTAGAGCTACTCTGAACTGCTCCCAACTGCTCCTAACTGCCTAAGACAACACTACGGGCCTTCTTTAAATAGGCAATTTCCATCACCCGAGAAGGTTCCAAAAATTTAGCCCTTTAGGCCGACTAAACATAGAATTATTTATTTTTTACAATTATTACAATAAGGTCGGCTCAAAAGAAATACAAAATATGATTTTAGGTAACCCAACTTCCGGAGGCCATAAATTTTTAACCGTAACTCTGTTTTTCTATCATAACCCACTTTTTGAAAATGCCATGATGAGATCTATAGTGCTTGACATGCGCTAGCACCAGTCAGTCAGGGGTCAATCATGATCCAGAGCCTCTAAGGCCTTCAAAATTGATCTGAAAGATTTCATACCCAAAAACCTTAATAACTTCACCAATACTGACGATGTGGCAATGAAACTCAACTGGTAGGCTAAAATGACTAAGATGAACCTCCAACTATGAAATCAGAACATTTTGAGATTGTATGACCAACTTACTAAAAATAGTAAGTTTCCATAAATAGAAGCTCTGCATAAGATAACCCTTATTGAAAAAGAAACCAAAAATATGTTTTATGGGTGATGCAAGATTGCTCTTACACCCAGGATGCTCCTGCATCACTTTGTCACCTTGAACACCATAAAAAGTGAATATTTGTCAGATAAGACAGAAAAATCAGATAGTTTACAAAAAATGTGGGCCTCTTTCATGAGATTTGTAACATATAAGACCATTTATTTTAGTCTTACATAGCACATGCACACTATGCAAGAAACACAAAAGTGGTAGAGAGAGAGAGAGAGAGAGAGAAGGGGGAGAGAGGGTAAGAAGGAGAAAGATAGATAGAGAGGGTAAGAGGTTGGGAGAGAGAGAGAGAGAGAGAGAGAATAGTGTGTGTGTGCACTATAGTACTATAAATTTAAATAGCATGTGCACACTATATGTTGGAAAGTGATGTTTTAAGATTAGTATGAAGCACTTGAGGGTTTTCATTTATGGCAACACATCTGATATGGTTATCACATTAAGTTAAGTTTAGTTTTGGAGATGTAGTCTTCAAAATGACTAAGTATGGAGATAGATTTATAGAGTACAATAGTACTATTTTGGGAAATTGAAGATAGTATATGATAGATGATGGCTTGAAAACTTAGGGGAAGACATTTTGGGATGTGTATGACCTTCAGTTAAGGTCTCTTATGTTCTAATGTTGTTATCAACAAGTTATAGTGATTTGGAGACATGCGAAGATAGAGGGACGGTGAAATAGAGTATATGAACAGTCGTGATGATTAAGAGAATATAAGATGGAATTGTAACGTGCTAAGTTAGATTAAAATTTTGGATTGCTGACAATTTGGTAATACAAGATTGCCAACTTAGTATTTACTCTTTGCATTACTAATTATTATATTTTGTATTGTATTTGGGAGTCGACTGAATGATAGAATACATATTTATATAAAGACCTTCTTGTAAATTGAAATGATGATTATGCGAGACAATGATAGAGAGATAGATTGATGGAAGATGTGAAATCAGAGGTTGACAAAGGATATTGAGAACTACAACTAGAACTATCAAAGCATAGTAGATCCTTGTTTTTTTCATTCTTGAAAACACTTTGTAACCAAAGTATTGATTGTAAGAGTTGTAAGCTCAGTATACCTTAATTTAATAGGGTTTTGTATACCTTTAACATGGTTGATATTCCTCTAACAAGGAAATGTACTATGTAATACTCAGCTCCTTACAAGGCTAGGTCTCCTAACAGGGACATTATAATTTATTGCATATTTGTGGGTACCATCCCCACTGGGGTTTTCCCTTGGCTAGGGTTTCCTCAAAAAAAAATAATGGTGTTATGAGTTGTGTGTTATTTGCTTATGTTCTTTTCATTTCTACAATCATATAGTTCATTTGGAATTGGATTAAGTTTAATATAAAGTGCTATAAAACTGATTCACCCCCCCCCCTCTCAGTATTACTCAATCCTAACAATTGGTATCAGAGCTTTTGGCCCTTGGAGAGAAATTCTAACAGCTTAAGGGAGATCAAAATAGATTCAGAAAGTTTGCAAGAGAACTTTGAAGAAGCACTTGATGACTTGAACAAAGAAAAGGCTGAGAATGGCGAATTGAAATTCAAATTAAGAAGGGAAGAAGGTTGTATCAAGAAACTAAAGGAACAACTTGAACTTTCAAGAAATCAAATAAAAGACCTTATGGAAAAGATCAAGCAAGATTCAGACAATGACACATCAAACCAGTTAAAGAAGCTTGAGCAAGAGAAAGAAAAAATTAATCTTTTCATGATTAAAGATATCCAACATGAAAAGGATACAAGATACAAAGTTGAAGATACTCTAAAAGAAGCGAACATGAAGATAGGACAAATACAGATTGAACTTGATTACTAAAAGGATAAATGCATGGAATTAGAGAAATAAAATTAGATCATTAAAGGTGAACTCACTCAAGCCAAGTTACACATTGAGAAATTACATATGAGCAGTGATAAGATTGATGAACAAAGAGAGAGATAGAAACCTAAAGGAGATATGATTGGAATTGAATACAATGAAGGAGAATTCTCTAAATCTCATGAAGAATCACATGAAGCGAAGATTGAAGAAAAACCTACTTTTGAAGAACCTAGAGATCAGATCAGACCTTTTAGAGGTAGATGCTATGGATGCAACAAACTCAGACACATGAAAAGAGATTGTAGAGGTAAACGCCCTTTCAGACCCTTTACTGGTTATTGTAATAATTGTTATGCATATGGACATGAGAAAGCATAATGTAGGAAACTTGATCAGTCAAGAAAAAGGAAATATTACAACAAAGAAGAATCAATAGCCAAGATCGCATGCTAAAAATACAACAACCTTGGGCATACTACAAGGTTTTGTAAACTGCAAGTTAATCAAGATAGAAGATTACCTACATGTTACAAATGCCACAACTTAGGACATATAGAAAGGTTTTGCAAGTATAATGGAATGGAAAAAAGAAGAGGACCACCTCCTATGGTTATAAAGAAGAATATTGGTGACAGTGGTAAAAGTCTTGGTGAGTACATGGATGAATTCGAGAATCATTTTAGGAATCCAACAGATAAGAATAGTGGTAAGACATGGACAGTCAAAGAATTCAATAAGGTATTGGTTTAGTGAGAGAAATTAGATGCTATTGTGCCTTCTCCTAATGTTAACACTACTACATCAACCTAAGAGGTTGAGCATGACCTTAGGGGGAGCATTGGATGAATACAACATATTATATCCAGCCCTTGATTCTAAGGAGTGAGCTCATGTGAGCTTAGTTATGGTGTATACAAACACTATGGAGCCTATATATGTGATCATAATGTCTAAAGATTCATATCCTATGATCACGAGATTTGTGATTGACTGGATAGTATGCGAAGTTGAGCTAAGTGAATTAAGTGCATTTACTCACTTGGCGATGAATAAAAGACCTTAAAGTAACCTAATTCTTCACCATTTGATGAGCAGTGACCCATGAGAGTAGACTTAAGAAGCATATCAAACCACCAAGAAGCTACATTTTGTGATTGATCGAAGCAAAATTTCTGAATTAAGCGTGTTCAAGGTATTTAGATCATTTACTCAAATAGGAAGCTATGGATGCACCTATGATTTATGATGTTGTAGATAGACCTAGATATAAGTTTAAGAAACACCCCTTTAAGTCTTGTGAGGATGACCTTGAAGGATCTTTTTTGCAAACACCGTACAATGTCCTACACATAGAAGATATTAGGGCATACATTCATTTCAAGTATGAGACAATAGGTGATGCAGAGATATTCAAAGAAATTGATGAGATGATCAAATTAGATGGTAAAATGAAGGATGAGTTTAAACATTTAAATGACCTAACCATAATGAAATTAACCCACATGAATGAATTTAGCAAAATGGAATGGTTCAAGATCGTACTTAGCAGAGTTCATGACTAGTTCATTTAGATAGGAGAGCAACCTGTAAAGATTTTTAGTGAACTAATTCATGACATTACTAGATTGGACAATACTGGAGTTAAACCCATGGCAGAAAAGAATATAAAGAAACAAGTTGAAACCCTAACACACTCTAAATGGGACAAGTGAGCTATGATAGTGAATGATATATTCCAGCAAGATGTAAGACTAGTTGCAATACTACTAGGATACAAACTTTATTAAAATAGTAGACCTAATTCAATATCAACAGAATTTATCATGATGGCCTATAGGATGGTGAAAGAGAACACTAAATATAATCTATGCGGGATTTTGGCACAACAGTTTTTAGAAAATGTAAAGATAATCAAGAAGGATAAATCTAAGGCTTTTAGATTTGGCTCACTTCTGGTTCACATGTATATACATATTGAGCACAAGTTTCCCTAAATGCACCCTAGAGCATGGAAGGATAGAATACCTGTTAGAAATAGGGAATACTAATTGGGGGGTGAATCAATATTCTACAAACTTTTTCTTTTTCCCAATTATGGATATAATAGATTATCTTAATACATGCATAACATAGTAAACTAAATAACATGCATAGCAATAGAGAAAATGAACTCATAACACATTATTTTCTCTTGAGGAAACCCTAGCCAAGGGAAAACCCCGATGGGGATGGTACCCACAAAGATCCACTAACAAAAAGTATCATGTTAAGGATGTTGACCCTGTTAGGAGCCTGTTACATGCATATAGTCTCCCAGTCCTAATTAAGGGACTATAGGCCTTGTTAGAAGCCTCAACCCTGCTAAGAGTTGGTAGTACTGATTACAAATGATTACAAGATGAGCCCACTACCCAAACAAGTAATGTACAATGATTATTGATTACAAAATAGGGTAAGGCACATAACCTTATATTGTTTTCTTATCTTTCACAACTTCACATCAATATCTTTCTCTATATCATCTATCTCATTACAATATCTATCACTCTTCGCATTTCATATGCTTTATATTTATACAAGTTATTAGGAATAATAAATTTTACAATCGGCTTTACAAAACATAAAGCTTTACAAAAAATACATATTTACCCAAGGGTTAACATCTAGGATGTCATCCCTTTATATTATTAAGACATTATTTTGATAAACAAAATAATCCCTTAACTCTTTACCAATTCTTTCTTCTTCTTTGTCCTGTCGGCTTTAACACTATCTTTGGTAATACTGCCATAACTTCTTCCATACATGTCGTACAAACTTGCACTCTCAGGTGAGTCTTCAATATGCATCATAGTATCTACCTTCAAGTGTGCAAGCATTGAACTTACTCCAATAAACATCGCCAATCAAAAATGTCTCGGGTTACACTGGGAAAATACTGCACATACTTAGACAATTTTTCTTTGCACTCTGTCATACTTGCTCTCTATCATATGTGGTCTTCATGTAGATTATATGTTTCCATAATGACAACATCTAGATATCTAACTTAGCCAAATTTCCAACAATCTCCCCCTTTGTCATTGGTGGCAACATATGAGAAAATTGGCTAAGTCTCAAAACTTCAAAACTCAAAAATATATTTGTTGTCCTTATAACTCCATAAATCTTATCTATATTCTATACTCCCCCTAAGAATATACTTCCTTATCATACATACATCAATTTTCTACTATATATCTCTCCCCCTTTGACAACAATGAAAAAAAAAAGGGTGCCAAAAACTGTGTTAAAAAAAAATGTTATATACCTTGATTCAGAATTGCAGAGCCGGTAGGCTTGCAACACAATCTGCAAAATTCACTTTAATGCTATCTATCTCCTTCTCCCATGCCTTCTTAATGAAATCTGCAACACTAAGTAGTGCACACAATCCATAATTTGTGATCTCACATGCTTGAAGGTTTGCAAAACTAAACTTCTCAAAAGATGTCTCAGATGCAAGACATTCTTCCAACTATCCTGTTAGGAATGAATGCAAAGTGTTTTGGCAGCCATTCTATAGCAGTTGTTGTTGCATTCATGACTTGGATTGTCATTGATGTCAACACAGTGATATTCTGGATATTAGCAGGAAAGTAGGTACAATTTTGTTTTGCACACATGTTTTATTGCAGATTGGATTTTGCGTAGTTGATGGTATGTTCTTTGGTGTGTTATTAACCTATGGTTAATAGCGCAAAAAGAAATTCATTCATTTGTAAGAGTTATGAGCATTTTGGTGAAAGCAGTGTTTAGACAGTGTTTCTATGTAGCGATGTTAAGAAATCAGAGGATATCTCTTAGCTGGGATGGAATCTGATTTTGTGTAGTTAAAGGGATGTTGGAGACTCATTAATGATGATGTGGTTCATAGTGAAAACTTTGAGGATATGTTTGGAGAAAGTTACAGTAACTAGAAGCCGACAGTTTTATGTGAATTATGTGTGTAGCGTGTAGAATTTATTATTTTGTAATTGAGGACCGACTCATTTGTAATTATTTGAGTTTGGTATATAAGAAGGAATTTTTTCCTTATTGTAATGTGTAATATGAAGAGTGAGATGCGAATATATGCATGAAGTGAAGAAAAGAGCTAATTCAGTGATGAAGGAAGACTTGTGAGTACAGAGATCTAGAATTGTGATCTTGTGTAGCAGAGAGTGCAGTTTTGGCATAGTGTGAAGGAGGTAATATATATTTCATATTATTCTATTGAATAATTCTAAGATCTTTTGGATAGTGGGTTTAGAGATCTTTCCCTGAAGCTGTTTGGGCAGTGGGTCCTTCTGTCTTCCATAAACTCTTAACCAGGTTAGAATCTTTTAACAGGGACTCAAAATCTCCTAACAGGGATTTATATGTACTGAATGTATTTCATAAGACTCCTAACAGGGTCCATCTTCTAACAAGGAACTTTCATATTAGTGCATCATTTTTTGGGCATCATTCCCACTGGGGTTTACTCTTTTCAAGAGGTTCCCTAGTTAACATATCTTGTGTCATTGTGCAATTGTGTAAGATTATCTTTCTATGGTTGATCAGTACATTGATTATATTGTTTAAAGCTATTGAATGGATAAATTATCTGATAACTGATTCACCCCCCCCCCCCTCTTAGTTATCTTGGGGATCTTTACTTTCTAACAATTGGTATCAGAGCGGCAGGTCCTTGAAAGAAAAGTTTAACAACTTAAGGAGATCCATGGTGAATTTCAGAAAAGAAAGCCCTAAGTTTGATGGAGTAAATTTTGACAGTTGGAAAGAAAAAATGAAGACGCATCTATTTTGTTTAGGACCAAGTTATTGGTTGATTACAAAGAATGAGAAGACTATCATTGAGGAAGACAATCTAGAGGCAGGAACTAAAGATGAACTAGATCTATTCATGTGTAACATACTTGCAAGAGAAGCACTTTTATCAGCACTACCGTAGAATGAATATAGTCAAGTAAGATGTTTGAAAACATCTCATGCAATTTGGAAAGCTTTACATTCTACTTTTGAAGGTGATGAACATGCAAAGAAGGCTAGATTACATAATTGGATTTGTGCATTTGAAGATATTAGAATGATGGAAGATGAATCTATTAGAAGTTATATTGGTAGGATGTCTGAGATTGTGATAGGAATAAAGTCTTTTGGAGGTGATAAGATAGAGAATGAAGTGATATGGAAAATTTTGAGAACTTTGACACCAGTATTCAAGCAGACAATGCAGATGATTGAACAAGTGATACCTTGTACATCGAACTTTTCAAGAGAAACTCTTCTTGGAAGACTAGAAATAGCAGAGATGAACTTGAGATTATCAGGAGAGCTACCTAGAATGGAAACAGCATTCAGTGCTCTTAGCATTAGACCTATAAGAAGTACTAGTGTGAATGGAGATTATGCCAACAGTAGCAGATCTGAGGAAGATAAGAAGATTGAAGAAGGTATTGCATTACTTGTAAAAAGAGAACCAGATGGTAAGAAAATCTTTAAATGTTGGACTTGTCAAGAATATGGTCATTTTGCATCTAAATGTCCTAAAAGAGTTAAGAAGTATAGAAGCAACTTTAAACCTAGGAGATCTAAAGAATGTTATTTTGCAAATGATGAAGATTTTGAAGCAGGAATTAAAAAACATTTAAGTGACAGTGATAATGATAACTTTGAGGAAATATGATTTGTAGCAATTAAAGAAGAAAGTTTTGAATCTGATAAAAGGGAAGAAAAAGCATTAGTTTCACAAGTTGAAAAGAAATCTAATTGGATTATAGACAGTGGTTGTTCACATCATATGACTGGAGATAAAAGAAAGTTTGTTAAGCTAGATAATTATGATGGAGGAATTGTTAGGGTTGGTAACAATGTACCTTGTTTGATTAAGGGTATAGGATCTATTACTCTTGATGGAAAGACTAACACTGATGATGTTTACTTTGTTGATGGACTAAGACATAATCTACTAAGTGTTGGACAATTGGCTGATAAGGGTTATCAAGTTTGGTTTTCTAAGAAAACTTGTGTGATAAAAGATAAAGATGGAAATCTGATTGGAAAAGGATCCAGAACTTGAGGTAATGTATTTCAGTTGAATCCTACTGAGATGACATGTTTGATAACTAGGATTGATGACAATTGGTTATGGCATAAAAGGTTTTGTCATATAAACTTTGATAATATTGTCAAGGTGAGCACTACACTTGCTGTAAGAGATTTACCTAGAATTATGAAACCTACTAACATGATTTGCAAAGAATGTATGATGGCAAAGCAGAAAAGGAGTTCATTTCCCAACAAGAAGTTCACATCAGCAGAGAAGTTGGAGATTGTTCATACAGACTTGAGTGGTCCTACTAGGACTAGAGGATTCTATGGTGAAAGGTATTTTATGATTCTTGTTGATGATTTTACAAGAATGATGTGGATTGCATTTTTGAAAGAAAAATCTGAAGCATTTGATAAATTTAAGATCATGAAAAGCAAAATTGAGAATGAATCTGGAATGAAGATTAAGTGTCTAAGATCTGATAGAGGTGGTGAATTTACATCTAGAGAGTTTAACACCTTTTGTGAAATGAGTGGTATTAAGAGACAACTTTCAGCCCCTAGAACACCAGAATAAAATGGTATTGCAGAAAGAAGGAACAGGTCAATAACTGAAGCAGCAAGAGCTATGTTGTTTGAAAATGATTTGGCTAAAACTTTTTGGAGAGAAGTAGTGAACATAGCAGTATACACTATGAACAGAGTACAAATCAGAGTAGATACAAACAAGACACCTTATGAATTATGGTTTGGACATACACCCTCAGTTAAGTATTTTAGAATTTTTGGAAGTAAATGTTATATAAAGAGAGATGATGATATAGGAAAGTTTGATCCTAGAAGTGATGAAGGAATATTTCTTGGATATTCTTTAAAAAGAAAAGCATATAGATGTTATAACAAAAGAACTAAGACTATTTTTGAAAGTGCAAATGTAAAAGTTGATGAGAAGTTTAAAATTCAGGAAAGAATGCTTGATTATGAATCTGATGGAGAAGTACAACCTCAGCCTAACATTGAAAATGTAGAATTATTTTTTGAAACTAACAGTGATTTGCTGAATGAAAGTCATACTAAAGAAGATAGAGAAGAAAATAGAGAAGAAAACAAAGAAGAAAACAGAGAAGAAAGCAGAGAAGAATCTACAGTCGGAACAAGATCAGTAACTATGACACCTCACAAGTATACTTCAAGACATCACCCTATTGAGCAAGTTATTGGAAGTTTAGATAGAGGAGTTTTGACTCGAAATAAGGTATATTTATGTTTGATTTCTCAAATTGAACCTAAGACTACTAATGAAGCTTGTGAAGATGAACATTGGATCAATGCTATGAAAGAAGAACTAGAGCAGATTGAAAAAAACAAGACATGGGAATTGGTCCCTAGACCTGAAGACAAGAATGTGATTGGAACAAAGTGGGTATTCAGAAACAAGATGAATGAACAAGGAGAAGTGATAAGAAATAAAGCAAGATTGGTATGTAAAGGATATTCACAACAAGAAGGAATTGACTATGAAGAAACTTTTGCACCTGTGGCTAGACTTGAAGCAGTGAGAATGTTTCTAGAATATGCAATTTACAAGAAATTCAGAGTGTATCAGATGGATGTGAAGTCAGCATTTTTGAATGGTGAATTGGAAGAAGAAGTCTACATTGAGTAGCCTGAAGGTTTTCCTTTGACACAAGAAGGAGATATGGTATGTAAGTTAAAGAAAGCTTTATATGGATTAAAACAAGCACCTAGAACTTGGTATGCAAGATTGGATAAGTATTTATTGAAATTGGGATTTATAAAAAGAACAACAGATAGTAACTTATACACAAAAGAAATTGAGAATGGTTTGTTGGTTATAGTTATATTTTTTGATGATATTATCTTTGGAGGAGAAGATGAAGCTAGTGACAAATTTATAGATGAAATGAAGACTGAATTTGAGATGAGCATGATTGGAGAAATGAAATATTTTTTGGGATTACAGATAACACAAAGCAAGGAAGGTATATTTATAAGTCAGACTAAGTATTTAAATGAATTATTGAAAATATTTGGAATGGAAGATTTTAAACCTGTTGGAACACCTATGGTAACTGGACATAAGTTATCTAGCAAAGATGAGACACCAGCAGTTGAGCAGAAAAAGTACAGATCTATGATTGGAGGATTGCAGTACTTGACACATACAAGACCTGATATAGCACATTCAGTGGGGATTGTAGCAGGATTTCAAGCAGAACCTAGAGAATCACATTATGCAGTAGTAGAGAGGATACTGAGATATCTAAAAGGAACAATGGATTATGGATTATGGTATGAGAATTCTGATGATTTTACTTTATGTGCCTATACTAATGCAGATTGGGGAGGCAACATTGATGAAAAGAAAAGCACCAGTGGTGGAGCTTTTTTTCTTGGAGGAAAATTGGTCTCTTGGCTAGGTAAGAAGCAGAATTGTACTTCACAAAGCACAACAGAAGCAGAATATGTTGCAGCAGCAAATAATTGTAATCAGATTATTTGGATGAAGTAGATGTTGAAAGATATTGGAATAAAGTTTGATGAGCCTGTTGTTATACATTGTGATAACACCAGTACAGTGAGTATGTCAAAAAATCCTATTTTACATTCTAAGACTAAACATATTGAGATCAAGTATCATGTTGTACGAGAGAAAGTTGCAGAAAAAGAAGTAAGATTGGAGTACATAAGTACAAAGGAGCAGATAGCAGATATATTTACAAAGCCTTTACCTAAGGATACATTTGTGTATCTGAGAGGTATGCTTGGGGTTATGCCCCAACCTATTTTTGAGAATTGATGCAGATGATTGCATCCGTCCAGTGGTATATGAGCCCTATCTGTCTTCTGGATTGGATGTTGGAACTTCCTCTATGGGGGAGTTTATGAGCTGAGTCATGAGGACTCTTGTTATTGTATTTTTCTAAAAAGTGTCTTTTGACATTAAGTTGTTGTTGACTTAGTGATAGAATTTCTATCATTGATTTCAATGGGGGAGAGATATACATGAAAAACATTGTGGATTGTATGAGAGAGCTGAATAGGAAAACGAAGCAAGATTTGATTTGATATTTTGCAGTGATGTTGCAGTATTGGATTTTTGGAACATTGGATGTTTTTCATCTATGTTTCCATCAATTCCAATGGGGGAGATTGTTAGGAATGAATGCAAAGTGTTTTGGTAGTCATTCTGTAGCAGTTTTTGTTGCATTCATGACTTGGATTGTCATTGATGTCAACACAGTGATATTCTGGATATTAGCAGGAAAGTAGGTACAATTTTGTTTTGCGCACATGTTTTATTATAGATTGGCTTTTGTGCAATTGATGGTATGTTCTTTGGTGTGTTATTAACCTATGGTTAATAGTGCAAAAAGAAATTCATTCATTTGTAAGAGTTATGAGCATTTTGGTGAAAGCAGTGTTTAGACAGTGTTTCTGTGTAGCGATGTTCGGAAATCAGAGGATATCTCTTAGCTGGGATGGAATCTGATTTTGTGCAGTTAAAGGGATGTTGGAGACTCATTAATGATGATGTGGTTCATAGTGCAAACTTTGAAGATATGTTTGGAGAAAGTTATAGTAACTAGAAGCCGACAGTTTTATGTGAATTATGTGTGTAGCGTGTAGAATTTATTATTTTGTAATTGAGGACCGACTCATTTGTAATTATTTGAGTTTGGTATATAAGAAGGAATTTTTTCCTTATTGTAATGTGTACTATGAAGAGTGAGATGTGAATATATGCATGAAGTGAAGAAAAGAGCTAATTCAGTGATGAAGGAAGACTTGTGAGTACAGAGATCTAGAATTGTGATCTTGTGTAGCAGAGAGTGCAGTTTTGGCACAATGTGAAGGAGGTAATATATATTTCATATTATTCTATTGAATAATTCTAAGATCTTTTGGACAGTGGGTTCAGAGATCTTGCCTTGAAGTTGTTTGGGCAGTGGGTCCTTCTATCTTCCATAAACTCTTAACCGGGTTAGAATCTTTTAACAGGGATTCAAAATCTCCTAACAGGGATTTATATGTACTGAATGTATTTCATAAGACTCCTAACAGGGTCCATCCTCTAACAAGGAACTTTCATATAAGTGCATCATTTTGTGGGCATCATTCCCACCGGGGTTTACTCTTTTCAAGAGGTTCCCTAGTTAACATATCTTGTGTTATTGTGCAATTGTGTATGATTATCTTTCTATGGTTGATCAGTACATTGATTATATTGTTTAAAGCTGTTGAATGGATAAATTATCTGATAACTGATTCACCCCCCCCCCCCCCCCTCTTAGTTATCTTGGGGATCTTTACTTTCTAACATATCCTTCAACAATGCTTATCTTTATTGAAATGTGCTCTCTTAGAAGAGTGAATATTTTCAATTTCCTGTCCTTTTCATCATTGAGAATCCTTATTTCATCATTTACTTTTCTGATTCTTTTCTCAATATCCAATATCTTCACATTAGGGCTTGCTAAAATATTTATTTCTGACTGAATTTCTGCTTCTTTAGCCTTAATCTTCTCAACTACTTCAAATACATGGTTTTCAGATTTTGTACACTGAATGTACAAAGTTTTGCCTCAATTCAAATTCCTTCTCAAGTCTTTTATACAAACATCCAAATTTTTAATATCATTTTTGATATTTTGACTTATATCATGAAATATTTTGGCCTCATAGGATGCCTGAACCTTCACTTTAGCCATATCTGATAGGTTAGTGAACTCATTATCAATGCTTTCATAACTTCTCTAGCTCTTTCCAGTGGGTCTACTTCTGCTATCTGGTTAGTCACAACACTTTGTAACTTCTCTGTTATTTTTGGCAAAGATCCTTCAAGGCTTTTCACCTTCTTGTTCTTTCCAATTATTTTGTTCAGGGATGTGATCAATTCAATTTGATCAACATCATCAACCTCTTTCCCAAAGCTTTCAAATATTGATCCAATCTGTGATTTCTTTGCAATCTCAAGTGTAAGACTAATTTCCTTTTTGTTAGGGACTTCTTTCTATCCTTGAATCTCTATACTTGCTTGATTCTTTGTTTTCTTTTCTTCTTCTTTCCTTGTTTCTTTCTTTCCTTCTTCACTAGATCTGTCATGTTCTTCTAGAGCCGAATTGTCAACAATGTTTTCAAGATTTTTAAAAGGATTATCATCACTGTCCATTGTGATCTTAGTTCCTTCCACATGCATTGACTCATCTTCAATGTTAATTGATGGTGGAGAGGGACTCTTCTAATGCTCAGCTTCCTTTGCCTGTTCTGCTAGCTCTGCTACACTAGAGTGTTTTCCAACACTAGATGTCATTACCTTTAGTATTTCTTGCTATGTTTCTTTGTTTATCTCTTCATATTTTCCTCCCATTATCTGAATGGTTATTTTCTTTGTTCTTAGATGGGTTCCAATTTCTTTCATTATTTATTTAAAATGATCTTCATCTCTGACATCACATAGTTTTCTCACAAGATTTTCTCTGATTTTATTGTCTTCTTCAGTTGCTCTCTTTTTCCTATTAGCTAGCTTCTCAAATAAATCATCAGGCATCTTACCTTGAATTGTCTCAAACTTCTTATCTACTAGGATCATATGTCTCACAAATGCAATCTCCAAATTTAATCTTTCTGAATAGTTATAAAGATCATAGTACTTGTTCATCTTAGAAAAATCTCCATCATGAATAATTTATTCATTTACCTTCTCAATCTTTGGTTTCCATGTCTTCTTTTTCACTTGAATATCTTCATCATCTTTTATCTCTACTATTTTCCTTTGTAATGGTGGCACTATTGTCTTCTATCTCTTAGCTGGTCTAGTAGCTATTTCTTTCACTCTTTTCCCTGGTGGAGTTGAAGATGATCTTGTAGATCTCCTAACTTCTTATTCTTCTTGCTCTACTTTCACCTTATGCTGCAAATTTCTAGTTTCAACCATTGATAGGGGTGAAAAAGATAAAACTTCCTTTTGACCAATGTCTCTAATAGCTTTCATTGTATTCTTTGCAATCATAAACTCTTGTTCTGTCATTCTTGTGTCCTTTATAATCTTCTTAATTGTACTTTCTACTCTTTTCTTTGACTATTTATCTTCCTAAATAGACTTTGCAGAGTTGAAGTTCTCCTCAAAATTCCCAAATTTTTTGTTGTGTATATCCAACTTTCTCTTAAGAAATCTATTCACATATTCTTCTACTTCATTTTTAGAAATTTCATAGCAAAGAGGGTCTATGAACTCTACTCTAGGTTCAACTACTTCAATGAATGTAAAGTCAATGTCAACCATAAAACATATCTCATTCTTATACTTTTCAACAATTGACTGAGGGATTCTTGATCTTTTCTTCATCAAGCTCTGAAATGTTTTAATCACTAAAACTGCACTCTCATTGACCTTGTCAATAAGATGTCTCATATACACTTTGTTTATCCTTTCCATTTTGGTCTTACCATCATTCCAATCATCACCAATAGTGTAAGGGAATCTTCTTAACAAATGGAAAAACATATAAGTGATCAATGATGAGAATCTAAACTAGGAGTTCTTTGTCTTCTTTATCTTCTCCAAGTTCTCAAATAACTATATTCTCAAGATTTCACACATGTCTACTTGTGTTTTGTCAACACACATCAAATATGCTACATGAATCATTCCAGCTGCCATGTCATCTTCTCTTGAATTAGCACAAAATTTAGCTGTAAGGATCTTGCACAAATACCTAACATCATCCTGGTGTATCTTGCTAATCACTATACCTCTACCATTGTAAGATGATTTAGTGTTGTCCAATATAGTTTTCTTCACATTCTTTTCATTAAATAATATGACTCCAGATTTAGACAAACTAGTTACTTCATGAATTAGGTGTGTTGTAATGTCTATCACTCTGTCATCTAACCAAAACTTTCCATTATGTATTCTACTCATAATTATCTTAGTGCATTCTTTATTATCAAATTCATACTATAAAGAATACCTTATGATTTCATTATCCTTCAAATGTTCAAACCCTACTCTTAATGACATATCCTGATTGTAAAGCTTCTCATACTCTTTAGTAAAATCACTATCACTAAGGGTTTCAAGTTTACATCCCAAATATATTCTAACATTCTCTAAATGTAGAACTTCATCTGGTATGGATGATAAAGCCAATTTAGGGTCTTCTTCCAAGGGTTCTACCAATTCCCTTTTAGTCTTAGGTCTGATCTTATCTCTTACATTGTGAATCAATGAAACATCCATATCTTCTACAAATTATCTAACTGACTAATAGATTTGATTAGTAAAATACCTCAATTCCATGATTTAGGGTTTGCGTAGATCCGACACAAAATTCTTTCACCAAATCCTTGCAAACTACTTCAAATCACTGCTCCTTTGATCTCCTTAACACTTGTATTTTCTTTAATGATCAAATAATACCGATCATAACCTTTTAACCTTTCAATCTCACAAGATTTGGATATCACATTCAATTCTTTTGTCGCTTCTTTCCAAAAAGTTGTTCCTACTTACCTGCAAAACTTAAAACTTCTTGCGATCTTGCATAACATCATATTATCTTATGCGCTCTTAACCATAGTATCACTACATCATATACTACCTTGCATCAACTGTGCAAGACTCAATCCATTGTATACTAACTTCTACACTATCCTAAGTTCCTATTCTACTATATTTTTTCATGAATTAAGTACTTTGAAATGGGTTAGGTAGAGATTCACTCTTACCATTAGATATTTCACCTTTCCGATTACCTTCAGTGCTGAATGTCTCCTTGATATGTGGCTTTAACAAACTTCACTTCTTCTGAATTACTACAACATCCTCTATGACTGTTGTTTGCATTTTCATTTCTCCTTGCATGACTTCTAGGGTTAGGGTTTCTCATGTTATTCATCCTGCAAAACCTTGTTGTATGACCAAATTTGTTGCATATCTAACAAACTACTCCATTGTTTCCATATCTCGATCCAGTCTGGTTGATTTGTGGTCTGCAATTCCTAGCAATGTGTCCAACCTTGTTGCATCTATAACATACTACTACATTTCTTTTGTTCATATCTTCAGTAGGTTTCTTATCTACATGGTTAGTATCTCTAAACATTCTACTACTATTATTATTCTCATTAAATTTAGGCTTCCTACATTCAATAGCTCTATGTCCAAAACCATGACAATTATAACAATAATCATTAAGAGGTTTAAATTGCTTACCTGTACAATCTTTCTTCTTATGACCAAAAGTATTACATGCAAAACATCTACCTTTAAATTCTCTCTGCATACCTTTAGGTGATTCTTCTTTTTTAGGTGGTTCTTCTTGTTTAGATGTATCTTCAGATTTGTCAACTTCATCATATTTCTTTTCTTCTATGTTTTCAAAAACTTTCAGATATGGTTCCTTGCTTTCTTCACTCACTTTAGATTAGTTAAATCCAAAACAAGTTTTATCATAGAATGGCTTTTGACAAGACATTTGTTCATCAATCTTCTCACTAGTAGAATATAGCTTCTCAAGTTGTTGCTTAGACTGAGTCAATTCACATTTCACAATAGTATTGTACTTTTCAAGTTCAGCATACTGTAATTTGGTTTTCTCAAGTTCAGATGTCACTTTACAAAGTTTAGATTTCAGATCTTCTTTCTCAGATTTCAGATTTGCTTCATTCTTGTTGTTTCCATCTTTCAAACTCAATTTCAGATTTACTATCTTTAATTCATGTTTAAGGATCTTATTTTATTTTTCAAGATCATCACAATCTTCAATCTGAATTGTAGATTCTTTTTCTGATTTTAGTTCTTCCAGCTTATTCTTCAGCTTTTCAATGAGGTTCTTTGCATCATCACATTTTCCTTTCAGAGTATCTCTTTCTTTAGTAAGTATATCAATATTTTCAAGAGCTTCTTCAAGATTATTCTATAGCTGATCCATATCCATAGAGATCTTACTCAAGCTGCTAGGCTTTTTCTGAATGATTATTTTCTGAGTAACTAAGCTCTGATACCAATTGTTAGAAATAAAGAATACTGAGAGGGGGGGTGAATCAGTATTCTACAAACTTTTTCTTTTGCCCAATTATGGATATAACAGATTATCTTAATACATGCATAACATAGTAAACTAAATAACATGCATAGCAATAGAGAAAATGAACTCATAACACATTATTTTCTCTCGAGGAAACCCTAGCCAAGGGAAAACCCCGGTGGGGATGGTACCCACAAAGATCCACTAATCAAAAGTATCATGTTAAGGATGTTGACCTTGTTAGGAGCCTGTTACATACATAAAGTGTCTCAGTCCTGATTAAGGGACTATAGGCCTTGTTAGAAGCCTTAACCCTGCTAAGAGTTGGTAGTACTGATTACAAATGATTACAAGATGAGCCCACTACCCAAACAAGTAATGTACAATGATTACTGATTAAAAAATAGGGTAAGGTACATAACCTTATCCTACTTTCTTATCTTTCATAGCTTCTCATCAATATATTTTTCTATATCATCTATCTCATTACAATATCTATCACACTTCGCATTTCATATGCCTTATATTTATACAAGTTATTAGGAATAATAACTTTTATAGTCGGCTTTAAAAAACATAAAGCTTTACACAAAATACATATTTACCCAAGGGTTAACATCTAGGATTTCATCCCTTTATATTATTAAGACATTATTTTGATAAAAAAAAATAATCCCTTAACTCTTTACCAATTTTGTCTTCTTCTCTATCTCATTGGCTTTAACACTATCTTTGGTAATACTGCCATAACTTCTTCTGTACTTGCCGTACAGACTTGTGCTCTCAATTGAGTCTTCAATATGCATCATAGTATCTACATTCAAGTGCACAAGCACTGAAATTACTCCAATCAACATTGCCAATCAAAACTGTCTTGGGTTACACTAGGAAAATACTGCACATACTTGGATAATTTTGCTTTGCACTCTATCATACTTTCTCTCTATCATATGTGGTCTTCATGTAGATTATATGTTGCCATAATGACAACATATAGATATCTAACTCATCCAAATTGCCAACAATACCCACTGGTATTCAAATATCAGAGAGCTACCGAAGACAAAATAATACATCAGTAGATGGTGAACTATTTTCCATGATCAAAATTATACAAAGACAAATGAAAGAAAGATATGGAATCCCTAAAGATTTGGTTGAGAAATACATGGATACAATCTTTTTCATGGTTGAAAATAATTGTGTATGTTTTGAAGAAGTTGAACCTATAAAGAAGTGGTGCTACCCCATGGGCTATGAAGTCAGTTATGAAGTTCTTGTTATGCAAATAGAACATGTCTTGGCATCTGAAGTTGACACATCTTAGGAGAGATGAGGCACATATGAATAAAAGTTATAAAACGTCATAGAAGAACATGATAGAGACATAAGGAAAAGAAAGATAGAGAAAATGGTCGGTGATATGACAGCTAAGGCAAGAATATCAAAGGAAGAACTGAAAGAGGTAAGGACTAAGATGACTGAGGGAGCCTTTGGATCAGTAAGCATGAGAATTGCAACCCCTCCATCTTCTAAAGCAAAAAACATTGTAAGTCCTACTTCCAATATAATTGATCTATCTATCACTCCAGAGAAGATAGCACAAGAAGATACACCTATGAGCACACCTATAAGATCCACTAGAACAACCAAACCTAATAGTCCTAAGAAACAAAAGGTTGTGTAGACACCTAAAAATCCTTTAGAAAATAAAAGTATTTTTATTTTCTGAAAACCCTTGATGACATCATCATTTGTTAATTAATTATTTATTTAATTAATTAAATTATTTTAATGCCATTAATTCCTCCAATTTAAATTAAACATATTTAATTAAAGAATCCCTCTCCAAATCATTTAAATCAAGTTTGAGTGATTTTCCCCTATTTATTAATTATTAATTGATAAATTGACCAAAAATCCTTTAAATAAATAAAATATTTATTTAAATCCTAAAACCTTGGAAATATTCTAGAAATCCCTAACCTCTTCTCAAATTTCCTAATCTCACCCTAAACTTGATTAAAAAGTGATTCCTACATTTCTTAGCCTAAACCCTTCAAATTTTGACTTTGGGTCAAAACCCCTCATAAATGCTTCTTACATCCTCATTAATGACACTTACAAGCCATTAATGAAGCCCATGTCACCTCTTCCACTCTTGTTCCCTTTGCACACTTCCCTAGTGTTTCTCACACGTGTGAGAAAGCTTAACCCAAGGTTAATCTAACCTTACCTCTAACCTTACCCCAAGCTCTACCCCAAACCTTACCTCTGACCCTAACTCTCCTTCCTAACCCAAGCCCTTCCTCAAATCTTGTAAATACCCTCCTCTTCTAAGAGAAAAACACCAACTCACATCTTTTACATTGAGTAATGTTATAATGTTAGATTATTGCTAGATCATCAACTTTTTAATCATATTTGTTAGATTTCATGCTTTTTAACACATCCTAGAATAAGCTTTTAATGGATTGAACCTAGTTTTTATTCAATAGTTTCTAAATCATTTATGCATCATATCAAAATCCTCCCTAAAATGAAATAGAGACAAGCTCCAAGTGCTTAGAGAGCACACCCACATCCCTCATAATCAGATAAAATCAAACAATGCTTGAATGCATTTGTTTTGGCTCAACCTGAGGTGGCTTGGTTTTTTATGTTTATGTTTTTGAATTGATATAAATTTTTAGATTAGTCTAACATTTTATTTTTTACGCCTTTCAAAATAGATAACAGATAAACTGTAGTCTACATTCTGGAACACTCGGTGGGACCCACTTCACAAGTTCTTTGCAAACATTCTAATGTGTTTTGGAGTGTTTTCCTAATTTTTAAAGCTTGTAGGTGGAGGGAGCATTTTTAATTCTTCTTCCTCTTCTTAGTCTTATTATTCTTCTATTCCCTCTACTTCCTCTTCTTCTTCTTATAGGATCTTAAGCCTATCTTTCAGTAAAATCCATAAAAGGCACTTTCATGAAGAAAACCTTTGTAAATCTTACTTAAAAACTCTGTTTCTTCCATGTTTCACTCTGCCAGGAATCGCATACCGGAAGAAGGCTCGCACCCCTATTTCCAGGATTGCATCTAGGATTTCCCAGATCGAATTTGGTTGAGTATCGCATCCATTTTAATTCAGGATCGCATCTGGGATCTCCAGGATTTCCCGGATCACATCTAGGGAAGGTAATCACATTCATTTAAATCTAGGATTGCATCCGGGGTTTCCTGGATCACATTTGGGGTTACAGCAAATCATTTCAATTTTGGTTTAAAATTGAACAAGAAAAATCTTACACACTTTGCCTAAGTGGTTAAAATGAACCTTAAAATCACTCTAGAATGCCTAAAAAGTTAAAAAAATCAATCAAATCCTAATCAACTCAAGTCATTTCTAAGTGGCCCTAAAAAACTCAAAAAACACACTTCTAATGTTCTTCATTTGGCTAAAAATAACCATCATATTTTCAAGATCTAGTTGTTCTTTAGCTTCATGCAAACTAGGTACACTTTTTTTTGCATAAAAAGAGCTAGAAAATTTGCATACCATTTCTAAGGGGTTCCTAAAAATCAAAATTTTAAAATCTTGATGAAAACAAATGTTATGTTACAAAAATCTTGAAAGTTTCTAAAGTTTTCATGCATGAGATCAAAGCTAGAAATCTTCATTTGGCTCTAAAAAATGGATTAGAACATCAAATCTTGAATGCCCTTAAGAAAAATTGAAATCAAAAGAAAGAAGGCATTTGCTTCAAAATTCACTCTTGAATGTCTTAGTTGAAATAAAAAATAATTCCCTTTTTCAAAAAATAAGTTCAAAGCAAAAACACAACTCTTTAATGCCAATTTAACAAAATCACAAATCTCTTTCAAAGTTTGTGTGTCTTCAAAGAAAAATTCAAAAACTTAAACACTTGTGCTTGTGAATTTACAACTTCAAAGCTCACTAATCAATTTTGGAAAGAACAAAATTGTTTGATGTGTCTTTAAAAGGTTTCCCATTTCAGCAAAATCCTTAATTTAAGTGATGTAAAACACTTGAACTCAGACAAGTTCTCTTTTTTTACTTCTACAGAAGCCTGTCCAAGGAGAAAAGAGTTTCCTCTTTGGAGAACGACTTCAAACTGGTACTTCCTTGGCCGGTATAGAAATAAAATGCTGAGAAAAATCTCACTTCATCCCCTCAAGCTCAGGCTATGCTTATTGATGGTATCCCAAGGTAGGTGAATATCCCTACTATTTTGGCATGGTCAACTAGGCTCTTAAGTGAGTCACACATGTACAAACTAATTGGGAGGACTCCACGTATCAAAATACAAACTTGATAAATTAGAAACCTTCTGATCCACCCCCGAAGGTATCACAATCTTTGTGCAAGGACCGATCCCTATGGTCTCCTAGATCACCTTAAGACACTCACCATATGTATCCCCTTTTAGGGGGTATCAAGCTGTGGGAAAAGATTCTGATACTAGCCTTCCCTTAGGTAGATCTTCTTGAAGTAATTGCACAGTCAAAAGCTCAGTAAAAATACTTGTTGGAATATACACCTTTCAAAGCTTTCTATCAAAATCAGTGGTCAATAATTGCTTGTATCCCACAAATTTTCCTTTTCCTTTGTTAGGATTGCTTTTAGAGTGTCTTTATCAAGTATGTCCTTAGCCAGTGGAGACATCAAACTGATAAAAAACATGAATCACAAGATTTTAAATAAAACCTTGCAGAAGAGATCCTCCAAAATCAAAAGCCTTGTTTCAAAGCAAATTGCCAAAATTTTTCCAAAGCTATGTCCAAATTGACCAAGCACAAGAAAGAAAAGCTTCCCAACTCTTGAGTTTATCAAGAGAAGAAGATTGCAGAAAGAGATCTAAAAGATCATCAATCCATCCTAAAAGAAACCCAAGTAGAGGATAAATATCAAGCAAAATTGGACAATGTAGGCTATAACACCAGAGTAAAATAGTTTGCAATCCAGTTCTAGGTTAATCAGCACTATGTCAATCTAGAGAGAGAAGACTAGCTTGGCCCACCACATATCTGTTACTCCTTTAGAATCCCATAGTCCTATCTCAACATCCCTTCATCCTAGCTCATCCTTAGTTCCATTTTTACATCGCCATCCATCCTTAGCTGCATCCTAAGTCATTCTTAGTTGCATCATTGCATTCTTTATCATCTTCCTGGTTACATCGTAGGTCATCCATTTCAATTACATCTAGATCATCCTCTTAAAAATAGCATCATTCCATCACCCCTCAACATCCTTCCATCTGAAATCCACAATTAGAATCCCAAAATCCTTGGTTCAAATCCAACATCCACTATCCAAGTCAAGACCCACCATCCTTACACCAAATCTAGTGATCCAAATCAAAAAACACTTAGTATTCAATCCTTTGAGCTTCTTCAAAACCTTATCCTAAATCAAAAACCTCCACCGTTTGATAGAGCATTGTCTAGGGAATCCATACTTGTCCTTGTAAAGCCTCATCATCTCAAGAAAGAGATTGGCCTAAATTGATAAGAATCATGTTAGCCAAAGATCATCAGTGTATCCTAGGTTGACAATCCTACCATTGATCCTACATCAGAAAGTAGCAACTCATTTTGACCACCACTTAGTAAATCTTCCACAATCCCCCACCAATCCTCCATCATCCTTGATCCAAATTAGAGCATCCCACCAATCCTCTATCATCCTCGTTGACCCAACTCCGAGCATCTCACCAATTCCGTCATCATCCTGCCATCATTCAGTTGTTCCAAATCCTTGCATCCCATCATAGAAATCCACCATCATTAGAAGTTTATTAGACTTGCATCCATATTTTTTAGAGCCTTTTAGGAACATCTTGCATCCACCCATCATTTGCATTATCATCTTTATATTTGCACTCCATGCCTATCGATATAAGATCCATGGAAAGAAGGAATGTGGATCCCAATTGGGCCACTAGTTTGTCTGATCCTAACAATCCTACCAGCGCAATGATAACCTACGATCCTAAGATCATAAATTGGTAATATATGGGATGATCCCAACAAACCCCCGACTCCATTTTCCATGAAAACATTCATGAACCATCCAGGGCATGCATAAATAGTCAATGCACTTGTTGATCAGAATCAACAAAATATATTGGCTAACTTTGCATAGGAGGGTACTCCCATTCCACAACATCTCCAATCCCTCATACCCATCAAAGCCATCCAAATCCTAGCACAAGTCTACACCCCCATCATCCAACAAAATCCTAATCCCAACTTACACATATCTCAGGAAGCCTCATCCATCCCCCACTTCTTGCAAAGCAGTTTCACGAGCCCCACCACATGATCCATAACACAACCCACTCCATTTTCCATCATGGGAACACCATCATCTTCTATGGCATCTCAAGCCATTACCTAGGCCCAAATCTTTGTACAAAACCAATCACCACCTCCTATGCAAGCCACCACACAAGTAGTTCCTCCACCATCCATGAGCCAAACAACATCATCATTTCCAGGGGCAACACAATCATTCCCCTTTCCTACTCAGCAAGCTTCCACATCAACATCACCCTTTCTATGGGGAACACAAGCATCTCCTTCCACTTACCAACCAATATTTTCCCAAACATATATTCCACCTCGGTCCTCCACCTTTCATCTCCAATACACAAGCCCAACAAATTGAATTCACAATAGGCATGCCTTCCATGGGATTTCCAAATCCACCATCTACATCCCAAATCCCCACATCTGCATTTCCAACATCCTCTACATTGCAACTCCCACCATGAACTAGTTCTCATTGGGGCCTTATTCGAGAAAAAATGCAAGCCTTAGGAATACCAGCTCACTTTTCCACATCCATGCCAGCAAACCAACAAGCCACCTTCCCCCAAGCAATGCAACAACAACAAACATAGCCTCCGTCAGCTTCATCCTTTCCTTCATACACAAACTTCTCACCAACTACCACTTCTCAAATGGTTCCACCTCCCCAACAATAGAGTTCTTCCCATCTCGCAAGCCACCTTACACAACCACCTCCTGCTTCCAGCTTCCCAACATCCATTCCACCCTTAAGCAATGCAGGAATGCATCCAACCTACATAAACCAATCCCAAATCCAAGTGCATCAAGGCCAAGCCTATCAGCAAGCTACACCATTCCACTAGCCTCCCCCATAGCAATAGTACCTCCCACTGCAACACCATCAGCATCCCTTCATCCCGCAACAACAACAAGCATCATCCTATGCATCATAATAGAAACAAACCATCATTCCCCAATAGCCAAAAACCATTTTATATCCTCAGCAGAAATATCCTCCCCAGCAATCATCATCCTTAAATCCATTCCAATCCACCTATCTTGCTGGACAATCTCCATTTCCCACTCCATAATATCCACCACAAAATCACCCTTATTCTCCAACACCACTAGATCCTTTCCAAATGGGAGTGCCCACTCAAACATCGATCAATGTTGAGTCAGAAAAATGAAGAATTCTCTTAAGGAGCTAAAAGCTAGCACAGATAACAAGACCTTCAAGTTTGAAGAGGTGTGTCCCTATCCATTTGATCGATCAATCACAGCTGTCCCTTTCCCTAAGCATTTAGAGACACCCAAATTTGATAAATATCAATGGAAAGGAGACACCATAAACCATTTCAAAGAGTTCTATATGGCATGTCAAGAATTAGCATACAGTGAAAACTACCTTATGCGTCTATTCCCCAAGAGTTTGGTTGAAACCATTGTTGAGTGGTTTTACAAGATACCTTATGTGACAATCTCAATATTTGTCAAGCTTTCTGAGAAGTTCATTGCATAATATGCCCATAATATTGAGAATGAGTTGAATTTTCTTGACCTTTGCAACTCAAAATAGAAAGGAGGAGAAAGCCTGGCAGACTACTTGCAATGATGGAAGAACCTCACTATCAAGTTATTGTAGCAACCCCCTGAGAAACATCTCATGAAGATCTTCATCAATAACCTGCACCCCAAACTATCCTACTTTATGAGGATGAATTGCATCCAAATGTATCAAGATATCAAAATCAAGGGGATAGATATCAAAAGAGGCCTCCTCGACGAAGGCACAATCTGACACTACAAGGACAATTCCCACAAAAAGCCTAGAAATGATAAACCTCATTACTGGAATCGAAACAAAAACACTGTCACTGATGGAGTCACTTACACTAAGCATGTCCAAATCATTGTGGCCAGTCCTATAACTACTCCTTCATATAGACAACATCAACCTCAAATCAATTAGCAACCCATGCAGAACTATCAGCAAAAATTGCATCAAGAAAATCAAGGCAATCTACCCTATCAGGCCAATGCCATAACAACAACCCCCAATCAGAACAAACCCAGAGCCTAGACTTACCAAAAGAGAACCTTCACGTCTCTTGGTGAACCTCTAGATGTAATCTTTCATCACATGGTTAAAGCCAATCTGATCATGTGCCCACCAATCCCACAATTTGATGATGCAACTCCCAAGCCTAATTGGTACAATGATCACGAGTACTATGATTATCATTGTGTCAAAGGACAAACTACCCTAAGGTGTATGAAACTCAAGCATTACATCCAAGATCTCATTGACAGGAAGGACATCCAAGTGGATACACCTGTACAAGCCTCGCCTAATGCCAACTTGCAAATCTATCAAAATGTTTTCCCACAACACAATGTTGGGAAGAACCAAATCAATCCCAATCCTCCTTCCTGGAACCAAGGCAAAGGAAAGCAATGAGACCATGTTGACCACAAAGACTATACTACAGCCCATATCAACTATGACAAATTCGTTGGATGTATAATCCAATTTTATCCCACCGTCAATGTCATCCATGTCAAAGGATAAGATAGTCAGTGTGCTATTACCACCTACAAAGGCCGGATAACTATCATCGATGCACATCCAAGGTTAGCACAAAATGTGCAATATAACCTTATAAAACATCTTGGGAATACACCTGCCCAAATCTCCATCCTCGACCTTCTCTACACTTCACCCCTCCATCAAGAGATTCTCAACAGAGCCCTCCAAGAAGGACATGTCTCCATAGACATAAATGTCATCCAATTTGAAAACCTTGTGGGACATCTATCCACATCCTATGCTCTATCCTTCAAGCCATCTGACATACCACCTGTTGCACCTAACCATAATATCCCTCTCCGCATTGCCATTATGGTCAGATATTTTTCCATCAAAAGGGTCAGGATAGATAATGGCTCAACCCTAAACTTGTGTACTTTTAAATTCATTTAGAAAATAGGATTCATGAAGACTAACATATCACATGAAGTCATCACCATCAAGGCATATGATAACTTGGAGTGTACCTCTGAAGGTACCATTCTTTTTCCTATCAAGCTAGGCCTAGCAACTCAAGACACCATCTTTCATGTTGTTGATCTTGGCTTACCATTCAACATCCTCCTCGGTCGACTGTGGATCCATTCCATTAAGGGTGTACCATCTACTTACCATCAATGCTTAAAATTTATGCATCAAGGAACTGAGGTCACCATCTATGCAGACCCCCAACCCTTTGCATACTGTCATGCGATGGAAGCAACATTCCCTCATTCCACCCATTGTCCTAGAACTGACATTGGCACTTTTGTTGCCAGCTCTTCCCGATCCCATAGTGATTCATAGACAATCCTAACATCGACCCTTTCCTCCATCAAGATCAATAATCAAGGTTGTGGTGAATATAGCTTGACTGATGCATTCACAGTTGGGGTCCTCCCTCTTGATCCACACACACTGTAAGATTTCACAAATGTGCAAATCCACAAAAAACCAAGATCACCTGCAAGCAAAATACCAGAAGCTGGAGCGAAAACCTGAGAGAGAGAGAGAGCAAGGGTTTTGAGAATCTCAGCGAAGTGAGAGCAAAATTGTATTTCCCAAAAAGTAAGTACAATAATTACAAAAAGCGGCTTATAAGGTGAGAAACCCTAAAGCCGGAGAAAGCTAGGTTTGTGCATTTAATAATTAATAAACATATTAATTATTATGCACCTAAATGACAAGCTTAAGAGAAAAAAGAATAATAGTGACCTTTAATAATTAAATCAGATAGACTTAATTATAAAGGTAAATATACTATTACTCTAACACCCCCCCTTAAGCGAAGCTCAGGAGGAAACTAACCTAGCACAGCTAAGAAAGCAGGAAAATGGGTCCCGGCAACAAGGCCTGATCAGGTACCCAACAACAAAGAAATCTCTGTGAACCGGGGAAATAGAGAAAACCCAGTGGGAAAAACCCTACCCCAAAAAGAGATACAACAACATGCTGAAAAGAAACATGAAGGAAGGAAGGACTCAACAAGACCCCCCAAGGACAACTTCCGTCACCCCAAGCATAGAACGCAACTGAAGATAGCGCGGAGATGCAAAGGGTTTGGTGAAGATGTCAGCAACCTGCGCGTCAGTGGGAATGTACTCCAAAGTGAGAACACCATCCTGAATCTGCTGACGAATGAAGTGCATATGAAGCTCAATGTGTTTAGTGCACTGATGCTCCACCGGGTTGCGGGAAATGTGAATAGCACTCTGATTATCGCACCACATAACAGTGGGACGATCAGGAGGAAAACCAAACTCAGTCATCAACTGCCGAAGCCATAAAATCTCCTGACTAGCATGAACTGCCACTCTGTACTCAGCCTCTGTAGATGAAAGTGCTCGAGCGTTCTGCTTCTTGCACGACCATGTGATAGGACCAGAGCCAAGACAAAAAACAAAGCCAGAAGTAGACCTCCGATCATCAACATCACCAGCCCAATCTGAGTCAGTGTAGCCAACAATGTGAGGAGCCCCTGATGTGTAGTGAATGCCATACATAAGTGTGCCCTGAATGTATCTCAAAATACGCTTGGCAGCTTGCCAATGACTCTCATGAGGCTCATGTGAGAACCGAGAGACTAGACCAACTGCAAAGGAGAGATCAGGACGAGTGTGTGTCAGGTATAACAAACTACCAACCAACTGCCGATACAAAGTAGCATCCACTGAAGGCGTAGTGCAAGAGGTAGACAAAGTAACACCCGACTGAAAAGGTGTGGGAGCAGGCTTGCAATCAAGCATATCAAAGCACTAAAGCATGTCAAGAGCATACTTCTGCTGGTAAACAAAGATCCCAGTAGGTGACTACACAATCTGTAGACCCAGAAAGAAGTGTAAAAGACCAAGGTCTGTCATCTCAAACTGCTCCATCAATGCGCACTGAACATCCTGAATCATAGAAGATGAGCTACCTGTGATGAGAAGATCATCAACATATAGCACAAGTATCAAAATCTCATCCTCAAGACGCTGAATGTAGACTGTAGGATCGGAATGACAGCGTGTGAATCCTGTAGAAAGCAGAAAAGAGTCCATCTTCTCATACCAAGCCCGAGGGGCCTGTTTGAGACCATATAAAGAACGCCGAAGTCTCCAAACCAAGGAGGAATCCTGCACAAATCCTTGAGGCTGCTCCATGTAAATCTCCTCACTAAGATCACCGTGCAAGAAAGCACTCTTCACATCCATCTGAAAAATGGGCCATCCCTGAGAAGCTGTGAGGGATAAGACAAGGCGAATAGAGTTCATCTTGGCGACAGGGGCAAATGTCTCAGTGTAATCAATACCCTCAACCTGTGAAAAACCCTTCACAACAAGACATGCCTTGTACTTATCAATAGAACCATCAGCAGCAAACTTAGTACGATACAACCACTTGCATCGCACTAACTTTCTTCCCTTAGGAAGCGAACAAAGATCCCAAGTATGATTCTTCATCAAAGAAGAATACTCCTCCTCCATAGCACTGTCCCACTCAGTATGTCCTGTCGCTGCCCCAAATGTCTGAGGATCACCACAAATAGCATGACTCAGAAGACTGGAACCTGCAATATGAGACCGGGTGCGACGAGAGGTGGAAGGGTCACCAGCCAGAGATCCTGCAGCATCAACTGTAACACGAGCCCATCTAGGCATCTGTAGAGGATCCTGTGGTGGAGGTAAATGGGGATCACCAAGATCATCATCCTCATCATCCTGAAACACAACTGGAAGAGATGAGGGAGTAGTGGTGAGTGAAGTAGACTCTGGAAACGGGGTATCTACTGCAGGAAGGTGCTCATCAAACTGGACATCCCGTCGAAACAGGACCTCTCTGGAATCAGGATCAAACAACCTATATGCCTTAACATCCTCGCAGTAGCCAACAAAAATGAGGTGTCGGCTCTTCCGCTCCATCGCTTTTCTCTGAGCGTCAGGCACAAATGCCCATGCTTCACTACCAAAAACTCGAAATGAAGATACATCAGGCTTGACATGAGACCAAGCCTCCTCAGGAGTCATATGTCGAACTGCCTTGTGGGGCATCCGATTCTGAATATAGTTGGCACAATTGACAGCCTCTGCCCAAAAAGATGAATCCATGGACCTGGACTGAATCATACAATTAGCCATCTCCCGAAGTGTTCTGTTCTTTCTCTCTGCCACACCATTCTGCTGAGGGGTGTAGGGCACTGAAAACTGATGCTGAAGACCATGTTCAGAGCAAAAATCCCTGAAAGCCTGGTTCACATACTCCCCCCCATTATCTGTGCGTATCCGGCGAATAGAAAGACCAGATTGCTTCTCCACAAATGTCTTAAAGACTCGAAATGAATCAAAGACATCAGACTTGTACTTCAAAAAGTACACCCATGTGCGCCTGGAGAAGTCATCAATAAATGTGAGCACATATCTAGCACCAGAAAAAGAAGGAGTAGGAAAGGACATGAGGTCACTGTGAATCAACTCCAATGGTGCCAAAGCACGAGTAGCTCGTTCCTGAGGAAAAGGATCCCTATGTTGTTTGCCAAGAACACAACCCTGACAAACCCCATCAGTGCAAGTAATCTGTGGAAGCCCAAGAACAAGTGTCTGTGTGCTCATCTGCTGAAGATATATGTAATTGACATGGCCCAAACGCTCATGCCAAAGTCGACTCACTAAATCTGCATGTGCTATAAGACAGGAACCTGTGCCAGCAGAAGACTCAAATCCATCAAATCTGTATAGGCGGGATGCAGTGTCAACACTCCCAGTAGCCACAATCATCTCAGTATCATGTAAGTCCCGAATAACCACATCATGTGGTGAGAACTCAACTGTCTTACCAGAGCCAGAGTGGCAAATCTGATAGATAGACAGAAGGTTCGTCGAAATGTCAGGGACAAAAAGAACATCCTGAAGAGAACCCCCAGCTAATGCAACTGAACCAGAACCCAAAATAGAAAGATGAGATGAGTTCCCAATAGTAATCTGCGAAGTAGCGCAAGGAGCAATTGAGGTGACCAACTGCTGAGTGTGAGTCATGTGGTGAGAAGCACCGGAATCAAGAATCCAGGTGGGCCCAGAAGTCATAGCTCGTGCAGTAAGAGCATGACCTTTCCCTGCAGGGGAGGAGGTGGACGGGGGAGCTGAAATGTGATGCTCCTGCATGGCTTCCTCTAAAGCCTCCAAACGTTTCCAACACCTGGAAACGGGATGTCCATCCTTTCCACAAAAGCTACAGGTCTCAACTGATTTCTTCTTAGTCTTGGAGGTAGACTCAGTAGACTTCGAAGAAGATTTACCCTTAGAAGGGTTCGCTGGAGGTTTTGAATCATTTTTCTGTGCAGGTTTGGAGGAAGACTCATTGCCTGCGGAATCTTTCTTCGGTTTGCCTTTCTGTTTTGGTTTCCCCTGTGAAGACTGAGCAACCAACGCTTGGCTAGAAGAGCCAGAAGCATCCATCTGTTGGATCTTTGCCTGTTCCCGTGTCAACCGATCACAGAATGTCTCAAAAGAAGGCATGGTGTGCCTAGCACCCAAAGCATCCATGGTGGAGTAGAAAGTGGAAGAAAAGATCTGATACTGTCCTCGCAACTTTGAGAGTATCAAGAAGATACACTCATCATCTGTCTTTGTTTTCCCACATCCCTGCAAAACTGAACGCAGAGACTTGAACTTCATCAAGAAGTCCTCAATGGTGGGAAAGCTGGTAGGTGTCAAAGTAGTCAACTCTGCATCAAGCTGAAGTGCCCTGAACTCATTAACGGTGCCAAACAAATCTGAAAACTTGCCCCAAATGGCCCTTGGAGTGGTCAAACCTTCCAAGTGAAAGAGGAGACTGTCGGAGATGTTCAGTGCAATCAAGCCCATGGCTTCATCCATCTTATTTCTGTGCTGAAGAATCTCAAAGGGACGTTGCAGGACAGGTTGGTTCTCATCCAGACATGACCATAAGCCACGTGACATAAGAAGTCTGGTCATGTGTGCTTTCCAGGTATGATAATTATGCGGTGTCAGCCGGGCCACAGAGGGATCCGACATTGAGAGAAGAAGAAGACAAAAGTAGAAGGGTCTTTTCTGAAGTAAATTACAGAAAGGAAAAACACCCCCCCACAATGTATAAATCAAACCCCCGTACAGCAAATGATTGAAAGCACAAAAAATGAGGAGAAAACCTAGACTCCAGATGCAGAGAAGGAGGAAAGGAGAAGCCTTGACTTTGATGCTAAAAAAGAGAGCTCAAATCGCTGAATCAGCAAACCAAACTAGCATCATTGCGTCCGTCTCAGAAAGACCTTTTCGGTGATATATCATATGTCGATTTTTGAGTCCGTATGAACCCTGTAGGAGCAAAAATGCCCAAGTACCCCCAAATGTAAGCTCTCTGGAAAAAACCAGAGATGGCAAAAAATTTGACGGCCGTATGACCGTCACTGGGCCGTCGTTGACGTCAGCATGACGTAATAACCATACGGACGGAAAAAAAAAAATTTAAAAAAAAAAAAACGCCGGAAAAATAAACCGGCAGATGACGTCAGATGACGTCACCTGCGTCTGCCTCGGGTGGCGGGCCGGTGGCTGGAAAGCGGCTCCACCGGCTGCGATGGCGCCCGAGCGGAGCGGCGGTGGGGCCTGGGCGGAGCTCGGGTGGCAGTCGGGTGGTGGCCGGGCGGTGGCTGGCCGCGGCGGCGCTGCGGGGGCGCGCTGGTGGCGCGCTGCCCGGCAGCCGCTGCGGGTGGCGCGGTGGCGGCGTGCTGGCGGCGCGTCAAATTTTGTTAAAAAAAAACCTTTTTTTTGTTTTTCGAGATTTTTTTTTTTCGATTTTCGAGCCGTACGGCCCTAGTAGGGCAAAATTTTTTCCCTGTGGTCACGGGGGCCAAACTGAGTCGAGTTTTATATGATTTCGACTCTCCCGGACCTTCTGAACGCAATGGCGGAGTCCGTTTCTGCTCAATCTGCTCCAGAAGATCGTGCCTCCTTCAAAGTGACAGAAAACCCCATAAACAAGCTGTGGCTGTCGTCTTCGAATCCAGGCTCCAAGAACTTCAACCTCGGCAGCGGCAGGGAGGCTCTGATACCATGTAAGATTTCACAAATGTGCAAATCCACAAAAAACCAAGATCACCTGCAAGCAAAATACCAGAAGCTGGAGCGAAAACCTGAGAGAGAGAGAGAGCAAGGGTTTTGAGAATCTCAGCGGAGTGAGAGCAAAATTGTATTTCCCAAAAAGTAAGTACAATAATTACAAAAAGCGGCTTATAAGGTGAGAAACCCTAAAGCCGGAGAAAGCTAGGTTTGTGCATTTAATAATTAATAAACATATTAATTATTATGCACCTAAATGACAAGCTTAAGAGAAAAAAGAATAATAGTGACCTTTAATAATTAAATCAGATAGACTTAATTATAAAGGTAAATATACTATTACTCTAACACCCCCCCTTAAGCGAAGCTCAGGAGGAAACTAACCTAGCACAGCTAAGAAAGCAGGAAAATGGGTCCCGGCAACAAGGCCTGATCAGGTACCCAACAACAAAGAAATCTCTGTGAACCGGGGAAATAGAGAAAACCCAGTGGGAAAAACCCTACCCCAAAAAGAGATACAAAAACATGCTGAAAAGAAACATCAAGGTTGTGGTGAATATAGCTTGACTGATGCATTCACAGTTGGGGTCCTCCCTCTTGATCCACACACACAAGGGTGCCTGAGTCACCAAAGCAAGCCCACTAAAGAAAATCACAAAGTCAACCAATTGGGACCTATGACTTTTGTATCCCATGCAAATATAGATAGTCAAGAGATGGACCTTGACATCAATAGCTGGTTGTACAGAGATCCCCCAACACCTAACACTCAACTCCTTTGCTACTTCAAAGACAAATATCCATGATCACACAAGTATGCCACAAAATAATGGAAATACCAAGGTAGTGGTCTAGGACCACAAGAAGGTGCAAGCAAAGACCCCATCACCACATCAAAGAATCCAAAGCATCAAGGTCTTGGCTTTAATACCCCTCACCTACATATACAAGAGCCCAATACCGCAACTAGGGGTACCAACATGACCAACGTTCCCTTCCCGAATAGCTAGGATGACCTCATAGAGATCAAAGACATCCCTAAAGAGGAAGAAAAGAAATCCTATGATGGCATCTCTGATGATGATACCCTCCTAGGCACTTTTGTCCTCTAGTAACTCTCCATTAATATCATAGAACTTCCCCTCATCCACCCTGAACTCATAGACTAGGATCAACCAAGCATCACATACATCAATGAGTTCCAAAGCTCACAAGCACTCCTAAGGTGCATGGGAGCATTGGGCCAACCAGAAAATCAAGATCCAGAAGCAACTCATGTCTACAAGTTTGACCCCAAAGGATATTTGGGGGAGGAGGAAAGCTCTAGTCGCAAAATTGAAAAATAAAAAGAAAAGAACGATTCCTTATGTGAAAACCCCTTTGGGGAACAATTCGATTCTAAAAAAGAGAAAATAAAGGGTGTATCTTCTGGTGAAAACCTCTCTGAAGTGCTAGAAGATGGAGACTTTCCTCTTCCTCCCATCTAGGATTACAGACCAGATCAATCACCCATCATCATTGAGGAAACTAAACCAGTCAACTTGGGCACCAAAGAATGTCCAAGAATCACCTACATTGTAGCATCTCTAACAGAAGGTTAATAAATGGGCTTCACTGCACTTCTCATAGAATCAGTTATAAATTTTGCATGGTCATACGCACACATGCCTGGGCTTGATCCCAATCTAGTTGTGCACAATCTTTTTGTCGATCCAAATGCCAAGCGAGTCAAGTAAAATCTAATAAAAATGCATCCAAAAGTAGCCTTGTTAGTAAAAGTAGAGCTTGAGAAACTTCTCCAAGACAAGATCATTAGAGCTATAGATTATTCAGAATGGATTTCCAACATGGTGCATGTCGCCAACTCTTCAGATGAGATCAAGATTTGTACTGACTTCAGAGACTTAAATAAAGCATGTCCCAAGGATGATTTCCCGCTACCCAACATAGACATGATCGTAGACCTTACAGCGAGCCATGAGATGTTGTCACTCATGGATGGCTTCTTAGGATATAATCAGATCCGAATAGCAGAAGAAGATCAACACAAAACAACATTCACCACACCATGGGGTACCTTATGTAACAACATGATGCCATTTGGGCTGAAGAATGCAAGAGACACATATCAGCGAGCAATGACACCTATCTTCCACGATATGATCCATAAGATCCTGGAAGACTATGTGGATGATATTCTTGCAAAATCTCAGACATGAGGTAAACACCTAAACATCCTTGACAATGTGTTAGATCATCTCCATCATTATGGCTTGAAGTTGAATCCAAAAAAGTGTGTCTTTGGTGTAACATCTAGAAAGCTTCTAGGCTTTATAGTATCATAGCGCGGCATAGAGATTGACCCAAAAAGTTCAAATCCATTATAGAAATTCCTCCACTGAGAACACTCAAACAACTCAGAAGCTTTCAAGGAAAGTTACAATCAGTGCGATGATTCATATCATAGCTGGTAGACAAGTGCCAACCATTCACACATCTGCTTCGTAAGGACACAAGCTTCAAATAGGATCCTATCTGTCAGAAAATCTTTGAAAGGCTAAAGGAATATCTAGCTAACTCTCCCATCCTTGTATGACCAATTTTATGACACCCTCTCATACTCTACATCTCGGCAACCACTACAGCACTGGGGGCACTCTTAGCACATCATGATTATGATAACAAAGAGAGAGTCATTTACTATATCAGTTGGACTCTAGTTGGCTATGAGCTCAATTATTCACCAATGGAGAAATGCCTTGCAGTGGTCTTTTCCACCCAAAAGCTCAGACATTACATGCTTAGCCACACAACCAAGCTCTTCTCAAAGGTGGACCCACTCAAGTATCTATTATCCAGGACAACTCTCACAAACTGTATGGAAAAATGGGTCATGCTACTCAGTGAGTTTGACATCCAGTACATAGATTGGAAAGCAATCAAAGGGAAAGTAATTGTCGTTTAGCTAGCAGAAGCACCATTGGTAGATGCATATCCACTAATCATGGAATTCCTAGATGAGCACTTATTTATGATCGAAGAACAACCCATATGGAAGCTATACTTTGATGGCTCCTACACATTGCATGGATTAGGGCCATGAATCCTATTCATCACACCTCAAGGTGACTATATTCCAAAATCATTCAAATTAGGATTCCCATGTACTAATAACATTGCATAATATGAGGTGCTCATCTTAGGCCTCAAAATATCTATCCAATTGAATATCACAGAACTATAAGTGTTTGGAGACTCGCAGGTAATTATCAAGTAAGTCCTAGATGAATATCAGACAAAGGATGACAAGTTTCTACCCTACAAAGAATTGGTGAACAGACTGAAAGAGCATTTTCTAAATCTACAGTTCATGCAGATACCAAGGCTTCAGAACAAAGTGGCCAATGCAATGGCAACCATTGGATCCTTACTGGAGATCCCTCGTGACTCAACACAATATGAATTCTTAGTTGAGAAGCTACACACCCCTGCTTATGAGAATGTCGATGCAGAAATTATGTGTTTCTTGGTTATTCCTTGGTCCCCATGGTACCATGACATCCATGCATATCTTAAAAATGGTATCATATCTCCCCATCTCACCAACAATCAATGCCAAAGCTTAATTCACAGAGCTTCCCACTACACTCTTGTAGCCAACACCCTTTATCATCGAGGATATCATAATATCCTCTCTAGGTTTTTAGATTCAAACGAAGCCATCCTGGCTTTACAAGAGGTCCACACAGGAATTTTTGGTGCCCACACAAGTGGCATGGTTTTAGAAAAGTAGTTTCTTCAAGTTGGGTATTATTGGCCAACCATGGAACATGATGCTTGTGAATTTGTCAGGAAATGTCTACCATGTCAGCAACATGCAAATCTGATTCATGCACTAGTACAAGACTTGTAGCCCATTGTGCCACCTTGTCCATTTTCATGTTGGGGCTTTGACCTCATTGGGTTAATCACTCCCCTTTCCTCAAATGGACATAAATACATCATAACTACCACAAAGTACTTCACAAAATGGGTTGAAGCAATTCTGCTCACCCTAACTACTGGCATCCAAATATCCAAGTTCATCCTTTACCATATCATCTGCCACTTCGGCATACCATCTACCATCTTCACAGACCATGTCACACCTTTTGAAAACTAGCATGTGGATGATCTATGTGCTAGACTCCACATCCGTCACCATTTCTCCAGTCCATATTTCCCTCAAGGAAATGGACAAGCTAAGGCAACCAATAAAACTATCTTGAAAATCCTCAAGAAGGTTGTCAATGATTTTGGTTGTGACTGGCACCTCCAAATAAATTCTACCCTTTGGGCATATCACACTACTTATCACACTCCCATAGGAACCACCCCATATTCCCTTGTATATGGTGTCAAAGTCATTCTGCCCATCGAGGTCGAGCTCCCATCATTGCATGTCTCCATGAAGAACTATACCACTGATGAAGACTACCATGTGGCATGCCTCACACAGCTAGACCTGTTAGATGAAAAGAGGCAGCAAGCATATGATCACTTGGTTGCATACCAAAATTGACTCAAAAGTAGTTATAATAAGAAGATCCATCCAAGACATTTCCAAGTGGGTGATATGGTCCTAAAGTAAAATCAAAAAGTGCAAGCACACTGAGAGAAAAAAGGAAAGTTTGATCCTACTTGGTTGCGCCCCTATGTTGTCACAACATGCTTTGGCTCTAGAGCCTATCACCTACCAACACCATAAGGTGAGCCTTTGAATGATCCTATCAACATCATATATCTAAAGAGGTTCTATGCCTGAACCAGATCCTACATATTTCAAAAATCCATAAAATTTGGAAAAAGTAAAAAAATACAAAAAAGAAAAGAAAAAACAATCGTCCAATAATGGTAAAAACTTGGCAATTCAAGCGCCTTGGACAAGTATGTTGGTGAAAACCTGGAAATAGGTGCCATACATAATGGACTGAGTCATTATCTATCAAACTCCCATCCCCCCGTACCAAATCCCAATCCTCTTTATCTAATCCCCATCCCCACCACCAGCCCATCTGTCCCAAGGTGTTCTATCCTCAAGCCTCTCTAATGCAATAATCACCATCCTATCCCCAATCTTGAGCTTCTTGTATATCTCTTATATAGCACAATCTTTCCTATATATACTTGTGTTTAGCGAGATCTTCTTGTTCCAAATCCCAGAGCTTCTGTACATATCCATTATAAATCTCTCCCCATCCATTGTGTATATCGTTGTGTCTTGTTGTACATATCCTTTTCAGTCCAGTCTCAGCATTTGATCCAATATCATGTTCCATCTAGCCTTGTACTTCAACAACATCAATTGTTGACTATTCTTTATCACAGTGGTTATTATTTGACTCATCATTTTCTAGCACATAACAACACTCATTATCCCCATCAACATGGGTCTGCACAGATGTATGCTTATGTATTGTTCAGCCTAAGCCTAATCATGGGTCCACACAGATTTATCCTTCCTGTCAGACCTAATCTTCCACCCATCACACCAGGTCTGTGTCGATGTATCCTTCCACACATTCAGACCAATCTTCCCACCATCAATCAAATTAAATCTCTCTCCTTAGCAAAGGATGTCTTTTGGCGTTATCAGTTTGGTCTTGGATTTTGTCCTTTGGATCTTGTTAATCTTTTATGGCTTCTCATTGTTCCTCTCCTCAAAGTCACCACGATACTTTATACCATGGTGCACTACGAATGAGGGAAATCTGGGGCAAGGTCTTTTGATTTCTTGCTTCTTCCTATGAGTCAGTCGTACATGACCCTTGCACAGTTCACATGTAATCTTCTAGGTTACATGGTGCATTTGGGAAATGTCATTTGTTTGTGGTTTCTCCAGCATCATTTCTACCATGCTTCATCTTCAGTTCATGGGTGATGTTGGGGAAACCTTGTGTGTCTTTTTAGCGTCAATCCTATGCAATGCTAGTGACAAGGCCTTGTGATCCCAATATCCTTGGTAGGTCTCTAATGTTTCTATATCAACCTAGGTTGTGCTCTCCACATTTACACTTGGAGCTCCCCAAAATCCCCTGCATCTTGCATCATATAGATTAATCTTGCTTCTTGCATCTTTGCATGTAGTTGCATCCTGCATTTTGCATTTCCATCTCATCATGCATTCCTCCATCTTTGTTCTTATAAGTTTGGTTATTTATCCTCCTTTCTTCCTTCTTTTTTCCCCCAACCTTTCTGTTTCCTTTTGAGAAAATTCCACAACGTTTACTCTTTGCATTATTTTCTTGAGGGGGCACAACCCCTTATTCCTCTAAATTCTAGATTGGGGCATCTTATTTTCTTGTCTTTGATGCCACGCCACTTGCAGCATCACATCAAAGAGGGGCAAAATGTAAACACCTAAAAATCCTTTAGAAAATAAAAGTAATTTTATTTTCTGAAAACCCTTGATGACATCATCATTTGTTAATTAATTATTTATTTTATTTATTTATTTATTTTAATGCCATTAATTTCTCTAATTTTAATTAAACATCTTTAATTAAAGAATCCCTCCCCAAATCATTTAAATCAAGTTTGAGTGATTTTCCCCTATTTATTAATTATTAATTGATAAATTGACCAAAACTCCTTTAAATAAATAAAATATTTATTTAAATCCTAAAACCTTGGAAATCTTCTAGAAGCCCTAACCTCTTCTAGAATTTCCTAATCTCACCCTAAACCTGATTAAAAAGTGATTCCTACATTTCTTAGCCTAAACCCTTCAAACGTTGACTTTGGGTCAAAACACCTCATAAATATTTCTTACATCCTCATTAATGACTCTTACAAGCTATTAATGAAGCCCATGTCTCCTCTTCCACTCTTGTTCCCTTTGCACACTTCCCTAGTGTTGTTCACACATGTGTGAGAAACCTTAACCCAAGGTTAATCTAACCTTACCTCTAACCTTACCCCAAACTCTACCCCAAACCTTACCTCTGAGCCTAACTCTCCTTCCTAACCCAAGCTCTTCCTCAAATCCTATAAATACCCTCCTCTTCCAAGATAAAAACACCAATTCACATCTTTTACATTAAGTAGTGTTATAATGTTAGATTATTGTTAGATCATAAGTTTTTTCATCATATTTGTTTGATTTCATGCTTTTTAACACATCCTAGAATAAGCTTTTAATGGATTGAACCTAGTTTTTATTCAAGTTTTTCTAAATCATTTATGCATCATATCAAAATCCTCCCTAGAATACATTAGAGACAAGTTCCAAGTGCTTAGAGAGAACACCCACATCTCTCATAATCAGAAAAAATCAAACAATGCTTGAATGCATTTGTTTTGGCTCAATCTAATGTGGCTTGGTTTTTTATGTTTATGTTTTTGAACTGATATAAATGTTTAGATTAGTCTAACATTTTATTTTTTATGTCTTTCAAAATTGATAACAGATAAACTGTAGCTTACAGGTTGAAGTTGAATCCAAGAAGAAAGATGATAAGGAACATGAGAAGAAAGAAGATAAGGAAGATGAGAAGAAAGAAGAGAAAGTAGAATAAAAGAAAGCAGAGAACTTGTGGAAACCAGACATAAAAATATTGCACAAAAGGATAATAAGAGATGGTAACCTAAAGACATTAAACAGATATTATGAGAGGTATGACTTAGACAATAAATCATTGATACAAGACATGGTAATCAAACATCTACTTGTGTACAAGAAGAATCTATTGGAAATTGAGGGCAGTATACCTAAAGACGTGTATGGAAAATTAGAAATTAGAAAACAACTTACACAAACAAAATTTGAAGCAATAAGGAATAAAGCTATTGAGTAAATATTGCTTTTAGTTTCTATACAGGAGAGAGAAAAGATAATTAAGGAGTTCAAACCCTTATTGAGAACAAAAGCTAGACTTGTAAAAATAATGGCTAGAAAATATGATGAAGTTATTGAGGATAATAAGAAAGCATTAGATCACATACTAATGAGTGACATGCCTGAGAAAACTGCACCTCATAAGACTACCAAGCCCACACCTATTAGAGTTGGACAAAGCTCTAAGTTAGCTAAGGGTAATGTGGAAAGAAGCGAAGTAAGTTTTGATAAGCAACTAGACTTCTTTATTTCTGGTATGCCTGTAACTCTTGACACTACACTTGATGAGAGTGATCCATTTCAAGGAAACATGGATAGTGCAGTGACAGAAGAAGAAGAAAAACATGAAGAGGAAGGATAGAAAGAGGAAGGTCAGAAAGAGGAAGAACATAAAGAAGAAACTAAACAAAGAGAAGAGATTAGCACGGGTAAGAGAGAAGAGGCAAGAATTGAAGCCAAGCAAGAACCTGATACTTCCACCACTTTATTGTTGGAAATTATGGATAAGCCTATAAGCACAGATGTAGAGAACATGGATGAGGATGAATTGATGAGATTATCCTTCATGGCATTCGCTAAGGCAAAAGAAAAATCTGAACAAAAAAGGGACAAAAAGGTTAAATTAATTGCTAGGGAAGTTGATACAGTAAATAAAATACTCCCTATACCTATTGTTTTTAAAGAAAAATATGATGTAAAAAACCTTAATATGTCACTAGATAACTTTGAAAGTCACTATGAGTCCCTAGTGAAGATCGCAGAAGAGAAGGCAGAGAAAAGATATCTAGAGAAGAAGTTGAAGTAAGTATGACAGTCTATTTCATGGGACTTGGGTATTCTAAGATCAACTACATCTAAGGCCAAAAGTTTTGTCACACATGGAAGGAATTTATACAGCTACGGTATAAACCCTATCAGACACATTCAAAACATTGAAGATATAATAGCCAAGGACAAGGCTACTTTAGACAACATGATGGACAGTTGTGAGTCCTCCTCACAAACTGTATTAGAGATGGACAAGAAAGTATCAAATATTCTTGACAAAATGAATGTATTGGATATAGGGAAAGGGAGAATAATAAAAATATTTGGTTTTTTGAAGAGTTTAATCACTCCTAAGCTATCAATTCTTGAAGCACATCTTACTGAAATGGAGAAGATTAGGGAATCAATGACCAACTCTATACCCATAGAATTGAAAGCAGCAAAGACTTCATCTTATGCATTGAATGGCCTGATACATGTCAGTGATTTGTTGATCAAATCATGGAATGATGAAGTGAAGACCTTGGAAGATTCCTTCCAAGATATTCTAAAATTGGTGAGCAAGCATTAAGTTCTACACTTTTTGTAAAGTTTTGCAATTTTGGGTATACCTTTGCCATTGATGTCAAAGGGAGAGAAGAAAAGAAGGAAAATGAAAAAAAAAGGTATAAGAGAAGAAGAAAAATACAAAAAATATAACACATAAAATAAAATTAAAAAGATATTAGGAGAGAAGAGAAGAAAGAGAAAAAGGAGAGTTAAGCGTTTTGTTGGGATACTTAGTCATTTTTCACTAAGTGTTGCCATCAATGCCAAAGGGAGAGATTATTGGAAAGTGATGTTTTAAGAGTAGTATGAATCACTTGAGGGTTTTCATTTATGGCAACATATTTGATATGGTGGTCTCATTAAGTTAAGTTTATTTTTGGAGATGCAATCTTCAAAATGACTAAGTATGGAGACAGATTTACAGAGTACAATAGTACTATTTTGGGACATCAAAGATAGTATATGATAGATGATAGATTGTGAGCTTAGGGGAAGACATTTTGGGATGTGCATGACCTTCATTTAATGTCTCTTGTATTCTAGTTTTGTTATCAATGAGTTACAATGATTTGGAGACATGCGGAGATAGAGGAACAATGAAACAGAGTATATGAACAGTCGTGATGATTAAGAGAATATAAGATGAAATCGTAATGTGCTAAGTTAGATAAAGATTGTGGATTTCTGACACTTTAGTAATACAAGATCTTCAGCTTAGTATTTTTTCTTTGCATTATTAATTATTATATTTTGTATTGTATTTAGGAGCCAACTGAATGACAAAATACATATTTATATGAAGAACTTCTTGTAAAGCGAAGAGCTGATTATGTGAGACAATGATAGCGAGATAGATTGATGGCAGATGCGAGATTAGAGGCTAATAGAGGATATTGAGAACTGCAACTAGAACTATCAAAGCATAGTAGATGCTTGTTTTGTTAATTCTTGAAAACACTTTGTAACCAAAGTATTGATTGTAAGAGTTGTAAGCTCAGTATACCTTTAACATGGTTTTGTATACCTTTAACAGGGTTGATATTCCTCTAATAAGGAAATGTACTATGTAATAATTAGCTCCTAATAGGGCTAGGTATCCTAACAGGGACATTATACTTTAGTGCATATTTGTGGGTACCATCCCCACCAAGGTTTTCCCTTGGCTAGGTTTTCCTCAGAAACAAATAATGGTGTTATGATTTGTGTGTTATTTTCATTTTTGCAATCATATGGTTCATTTGGAATTGGTTTAAGTTTGATATAAAGTGTTGTAATACTGATTCACCCCCCCTCTCAGTATTACTCAATCCTAACACTTTAGCGCATAAGCGCTTTGTAATACATTGGAATCCACCAAGCCCAAGGCTTGTATTTGCCTTGGATATCCAACATAAAGTCTTGGAGGATTCAAATAGGCCTGAGATGTGTTTTCCAACAAACATACAAAAAATTCACATCTTTTTTTGTGTGCTCCTCATCAGGTTTACTCATGGTTCAATAACGTTAAAATCAAATGACATGATATTATACATCTCTTTGTTAGTTATCTAACCATATAATTTATTTTTAATTATGATTATGTTAAGCTTTTCATCTCTAATTTCTTTTGTATGTATGTCTAATTTTTGTCAAAAACTAATGTGTAGTATTTTGGGCATGGATTTTGGCTTGTTCGTCAAATTTTGCAACAAGTTACTTTTTAGAAACTAGACTCCATTATACACACTTAAAAAAAAAAAAAAATTTGATTTTTTATTATTTTTCAATGATTTCTAGGTGGAGCACACAGAAATTTCACATTTTCAAGATGTGTGCACTTCGAAAATTCATAAAAAATATACATTCATCAAAAAATTAGCAAAAAAATCTAGGATAAACTACGTGGTGTTAGCTAACTTCTCACTGGAGTGATTAAAAATTTTTTTTTTAAAAAAGTTAACATTTTAGGGGGAGCACACTAGACGCTATGTTATGTTTTTTCAAAAAAAATAGGACCACTTTTTATGCTCCCCCTTTTTGAAGGCCTTAATCTGCACCATTTTTAAAATTAATTAGTAGTTTAGAAACTAGATTCAGAGTATTACAACTCTTGTTCTTGTCACATCTTAAAATTTTGAGTCTAACTATCTTCAATTTCTCATTGAAGTTTAGATTTTGTTGAATTTAGAAAAAAAGTGGCATCTTATACCCCCTTTTTGGTCCCCCATCTTTGTGCACTTAACCTTCCATCCATGATACCCTATCACCATCTTGCTTATCCAAAAATTAGAAATCACTATTCTTAATCATCTTTGCCACTATCTTAAACCATTCACTCATATCCTCCATCAACCTTTATTGTGCTAGATCCTACCACTATCATATCCAATTGACCCCTTGGTCTTGATCAAAATGAAGAATAAATTAAAAATGCAAAATCTATTAACATAGGTCTCTTGACATGTCCACTCTTTTGGACCAAATTCTCTCATGCACCAGGTAATTATCCTATATGATGTCCAATGCTACTTCGTGAGCTTACATTACTATATTCTCTTTTCCTATCTTGGTTAATCTTGAGGAGATTGACCCTGAGGGTTGTGTTCACTCCCCTCATCCATCATGATCTTTCTACTTCATCCATCTACTTTCTAATCCATCCATCATCTCCTATACCTTTCTATACATTGGGGGGAAACTAATGTGATCTTTCTTGAGAGCTAATAATCTCTAAAAAATTAAAAATTGAAAAAAGTATTGACAAAATCCTAAAAATCCTAAATTCTCTAAAAAATCAGTAAAAATCAAATAATGTCCTAAAAAATCATTATCCTGGTGAAAACCACTATCTCAGATTGATTATATCTATTAGCACGTTGTTTCACTCTTGTGCTATCATTCAGGTTAATCGACTCTATATCTCCTTATGCCTTCATAGGATGGAACTGGTCTTAGTCTTGTCCTCGGTTCTTATTTGTCGCCTAGGAGAAACCATACACCTATCTAAGTTCTCAATTCTTTTTCACTTGGTCAACCTCTTGAGCTTAACCTGAGTCAATTTATCAGTCCTTCCCGATGGGAAATTTCTCACTAACACTACTTGGTATTTCTCAGCACCCTAATCACACTAGTGTTTCTTAGCACTACCAATCTAGACATCACTATGTTCCTCAACACATATTGTATCTCACACTATCTATCACACACTTTCACTTTGGCTCAGTCACAAAGGTGTTCCTTAATACCCAGCGGACCACTACAACTTAGAAAGCTGAAATGTTTGAGATATTTTGAATATTTTCTTGTGTGTTTTTTATTATCATTAACATTTTCTTGCTATATCTTCTAAGGTCTCTCAACGATGTCTGCTTGACTAGATATTCACGATTGGGGACATAAGATCTTTTTCTTTGATTTTTTCTTGTGGTGTAGTTTCAATGATCTTAAGTTGTCTAATAAAATGAGTGTTTGTGGTAAGATCTTCCATCATGATTGGAATGTCGCACATACCACGACCCTCTTTATTTAGACACTTACGTAAGTTTGGAATTATCTCCTTGACTATTACATTGTGTTTTCTTATGCAAGACCGTACTCATGGTTATCTCAAGGAACTTGTGCTTTGATACTAGTATAATCTTGCAATATTAACTTAGAAACCATGTTCAACTCATCTTGTCTCTTATGCCTTGATACTTACGTGTGTTTCCTACATTCTAACTGATATAGATTATATTCATATCTTCATAGTTGCACTTGCACTAGTGATGGTTGTATGATCTTGCAATGTCCCTTAATAAGGCTCGATGATGAAAATAAGGACCGGGTAAGATCCTTGTACTTTGCACTTGTATTTTTCATCCTAGATTGCATTTTAGTCCTTGCATTACATCTTAGTCTTAGTCTTTGCATCTTGCATTAAGTAAGGATAGAGTCTCAGTCTCATCATTTTCGACAACTTTGGTCATTCTTTTTCAGCATCCTTGATTCATTTTCAAGATCAAAATCAAAATCCAAGTTCATTATGTTGTTCCTCTGAGGCTTATCTTTGACCTAATCAAACTTTCTTCATAATCGCTTTCTTTGACCTAATTCTAATGTTATACCTTCCTAGTCAAACTTATTCAAACTAGGGAAAATTCTCATCGCTTAGTGGTCAAACTTATTTAAATAAAAATAAAAATAAAAGTGCACTTTCCAATTAGATGAAATCTTTTGACTTTTGAAAAAGGTTTTTGCCTCTTTATCTCAACCACTCATTGTTTTGCCTCTTAATCTTAGCCATTGATTTTGCCTTTTAAAGACATGAGCACATGGATCAACCAAGATTTAATCTCCACCATTTCTTATTCTTTTTTCTCTTAATCTTGACCATCTGCTCATTTTTAATTCCTTTAAAAGGAGACTCTCTCCCCATTCTTGAGATCGCTAGCTTCTTGAGATCTTCTTAGCTTCTTGAGTTATTAAAATCTTATTGCAAGCCCTTGGAGTCTTAAAATCTTGGCATCTTAGCATCTTGGAGTCTTGTAATCTTGGAAATCTTGACATCTTGGAGATCTTGCATCCTTGCATCTTGCATATTGAAGCATTGCATCATCATTTAGCTTATCTTTCTCATTTTCTTTCTTGCATCTAGCTTAATCCATCTAGTTTAGATCTACTTTCCTTGCATTCTTTCATTTCATCTTAGCTTAATATTGCATCTCATCTTGGATTAATTTTCATTTTCATTCATCATGGAGATCTTGGATACTTGCACTCTCATTTCTTGATATCTATTTGAATTTTCCATTCTATAGTGCACCTTGTAGGGATCTTTCTTATTGGGTTCATTTGAGAGCCACAATCTTTATCTACATGATTCTTCCACGCTATGGATAGGAATCTATATGCCTTCTAAGACTCTAAATTCATTAGATCTCTTGGATATAAGGGTTTATAGAAGTGATCACACTTTTTGGTTCATAGATCTAGGCCACTTTCATCAAACATTGAAGATGTGGAGGTAGATGACCTAATTCAACTATCAATTTTGGCCTTTGAGAAAGAAAAAGAGAGATCAATACAGAAGGTAGATAAGAAAACCAAGGTAATTGACAAGGCAGTGTCAGTTTTGATCAGGGTTCTATCTTCACAACCTAGTAGTAGTTAAGGCACATTGACAGATCAGTTAGATCTAATTTTGGACAATTTTGATGCTAGCTTCAAATATCTTGAGGAAGCAGCAAAGGAAAGGAAAGTAAAATGATTTGAGGCCAAGATGCTTACAGAGCTGCAAGAGGAACATAAAAATGATATGAATACCCTAGATTTAACTATGAAAGCAATAAAGGCATGCTTGAAGGAAGGGATAGATATGTACAATATTTGTATTAACTCTTCTAAGTATGTAAAGAATATAGTATATAATCAAGGAGGAGGATACATTGGCCAAACTATCAGAGAAAAGTATGGATAGGAAAGTCACTAATGTAAATAAGGAGGTCAATTAGATTTTGGATAAAATCAGTGTTTTGGAGTTGGAAAAGAGTAGAGTACTAAACAAGTTTAGTGAACTTATGAACCTTCTACTTCCTAAGATTGTTGTTCTGGAGACTACTTCAGCAAACCTGGAGCTAGGTATCAAGACTTATACATGTATCACTCCAATTGATGTACGAAGTACAGAGCTAGCTTCACACACAATAAATGGGCTTCTACATGTTGCAAAGACAGTAAAGAAGAATTGGGAAGCAGAGCTTCAAGCCCTCAAGGTGAACTTCAGAGATGTACTTCAAATTGTAAGTACATAGTTTTGAAATAACAATTTTTTCTTGTAAAATATAATTTTTGGCACCTTTTTCATTGATGTCAAAGGGTGAGTAGAAGACAATAAAAAATGGGAGTATATACACTGTATATGCAGTTATAAGGATTTAATCAATTTTGATTGGGTTGATGTTCCACACTTAGTCATTTTTCATTGTGTTTCCATTAATGCCAAAGGGGGAGATTGTTGGCAAGTGGCTAACATATAAGCACATGGATGTTGTCATCATTGGAAACACTTAGCCCTTAGATCATCACAAGGCATTTTGACACAATTCTAATAATTAGTAATGTGAAAAATGCCTAAGTCCACAGACAGCTTTTGGCAGATAGTCTCAATATTTTGATTAGTGATCATGGTACATATCAAGTTAAGCTATGCAAAGTTACATTTGGGTAGACAGATGTATGGAGGATACTTAGGAAAGATTCTAAGATTTTTGGATGCAAGATGACAGAGATAGAATTCTCTGAGTGCAAGCGAAGATAGGAAATAGTACAACAAGGAAAGTGAAGAAACATAGGCTATGGCCAACTTAAGTTATATTATTTGTTGTACTTGTTAAAGGTCAAATGATATTGTAACATGGGAAAAGTTGCACAATGTAATCTGTATTTTGTAAATTTCCAAGGACATAATAGTAAGCCGACCCAGGGATTATACTCTTAATCGATTATAAGTACTTTTAGTGATATTTTGTATTTTCTAGTGATGATATTGATGTGAAGATGATCAACGAAGTGAATTCTAATCAGAGATTGAGAAAAAAGATTGCATGATATGAAGAGGTGAAGTTCTTATGTATTTGTTATACTATCTTTTGTAAGACTGGACAAAGAGTCTAATTTTATAAGTGCAGTATGTACAACTTTTGTATACCTCTAACAAGGTTCAACAGTCCTCTAACAAGGAGCTTCGTATTGTAATATTTAGATCCTAACAGGGTCTCTATATTATAGTGCAGATATTTTTGGGTACCATCCCCACCGAGGTTTTCCCTTAATAGGATTTCCTCAAAAATGAATAATGGTGCTATGAGTAATCTTGTGTGTATGTACTTATTATGGATTGTTGGATTAAATTTGTTGTTTGTTAATTGGTTAAGAAAAACTATAAACTGTTGTGATACTGACTCACCCCCCCTCTTAGTATCACTTAATCCTAACACATACAAGTCCAATATCATACTTCTATGGTCATTAAAAATAGTCTGAAATACAAAGAGATATATGTCTAAGTTTTGTTTCAAGTTTTAAACCACTAGACATCTAATGGGCATACACATTCTCCGGGTTCCCAATGTAGAAACTCATGCTCTGATACTAAGTGTAATGCCCCACTAGGGAACCCAGGAGAGATTAACCTAAAACATGCTACTAATTTTATACAATAATTTTTTTCTTAATAGTTTACAATCAATAATGAATAACATTGTGAAGCAACATAAAAAACTTGACAATTCATACGCATAAATTTAACTCACAATTAGATTACAAATCTCATTGTTTCCTTAACGTAGATTACGTAAATGTTAATTAATCTACTTAATACAAAAACTATACAAAGTCTCCACATAATGTAAATAAGTACATCATCTTATACATGAAAGCTAGATATAATCAATACCACAAGGTAACCATAATGAAATGTCCTCTGCACATGTCGCAAGGTATGCAACAAAAATCAAATACAAAGTACAATATGATATCTCTGGAGTAAGTGAAACTATGATACAAGAATATAATATAAGAAAGATGAGAGTACATCTCCAACACTAATGAAAAAGAGGGTACAATTGCTACAAGGATCATCCAACACTAGTATAGGTACGTCAAAATCTCAAATGGTAAAATAATCACTATCATCTGACCTCATGGAACCTAAATGGTCCACTCCCACCATGTTGAGGAGATAAAAATAGATCTCACTTGAATAAAAAATGCCAAAATCCAATCACAAGACAAAACCTAAGCAAAGGATCTTGAAGGCTCTTTATCTCAAAGAGGTACAACTCAAAATGCAAAGGTAAACATACTAATCCTAGAGGCAACCAACACATGTAGGGAACTTAAGATACATAAAGGGAAGTATCATCACATGATTCGACTCTAGAGTTACCCTGATTGTCTCTCTAGATCCCAACCCCCTAGTGACTCTATGCGGTATCAGTAACCTCTCATACAGACAAGGCTACCAACTATACCACAGGTGGCCAACATCTTCTCACAAACCATCCTAGCATGTACTAGTGCTCAAGGCATGGATGAGGAACATAAACATCTTACTAATTCATTTTAAACTCTCAATGTATTTAAGATATTACTTTATTAAGTAGCTTGCAATGAGTTACCCCGGCAACCACTTAGGGTCTCGACCCTCATTGTAAGCCACTTTCCCTCTAACACCTAGATAATCTACCCTAAGCTCATTAGACCATAAACCACATAGTGATCACAAATCCAGTTCCAAGAAAGCATAAGGAACATACTCTGGTTTTCAAAACCGCAATACCATTAAAGCACTCTCCAAGTATTCACAAACATGAGCTTAAGGTAAAAAGGTCGGTGAAAGAAATTGATCTTATACAACTTAAAAAATACAACAAATAATTACAAAACATTAACAGAAGGAACACACCTTGCCTCTGGTATACATTTCCTAATAGCTGACGTATTTTCCCAAATTACAACTATAACAAAACAACAATGTGTACAAAAGCATTCAATTCCCATTTCAACTTTTAGTTTCTTTAAAAAACCCAATTTTATTACAAAGTCTATATTCGGCTATATTTATCCACGTCCAAGCATTTTGTAAAAAGAAAAACTAAAAATTACTTAATTAACAAAATAATCAATAAATAAATCTTTTTATATTAAATTCATAATACTCAAAATAAACCATTTAACAAATATTAATATTAACATTTATTAATAAAATTCATTTATAAATTTTTTATTTAAAATCCATTTATAAAAATTTTATTAAATAACATTAAATTTTAAAAATACATTGAATAAAAATTAATTCTTTTAAAATATTAAATAAAATATATACTTTTTTAATTTAAAAACATCAAAAATTCTCATTCAAAGTGGGGGAGGCACATAGGCCTACCCCCATGCTGTCATTCGACATCTTTGTTGCCTCGGTAGCAGTACGTTGTCGTCTGGCAGTGCTGCTACCTCGACAATAGTATGTTGTCGTACGACAACACTATTGCGTCGATAGCAATGTTTGCCACCGACATATACTCTATTGTGGGTGAGTGGTGGTGTCCCCACCCAAATCTTTTTAAATTTTTTATTCTTTTTTTTCTTAATTATAAATATATATATACATTTATTTATTTAAAATAATTTCTTCTGAATAAAATTCTGCTAGGGTTTCCAAAACCAATAGGCAAATTTTATTTATTTATTATTATTTTAATACTATAAAAATTGATTATGCTCAAATGCAAATTTAAACCCCTAAGCCCATAAAATAGCAAAAGTTTTATTCTCACAACAACACCTAAAAATTTCATCAAACCAAAACCTTAAATAATAATTCCATGAAATGTTCAATTTCAAAACTTTCATAAATCTAACAAACACGATGCAAATAATCCTTTAAAAAAATGAACACATAGGTTTCAAACCCAACCTATATTCCACCAGCTGATATGGAACAAATGAACAATCAAAAAGCTAAAATACTTCAAGCTTTTAAAAATTTCTTAACTTCAAAACCAAACCAAAAAAAAACATGTAACTTGTGTGTCAAATAATGACCAAGAAAAACCCTAATAAAGGGAAAATCTAGAAACCCAACAACCTAAAACTCAAACATGCAACTCACAATCAAAAAATAGAACTCAACTCACCAACCTTGTTTTTATCAAAATCCCATTTGCATGATTAGTTAATTTTAATTAAAAAATAGCAATATGCGCTTTCACTTAAATTTCTAATTTAAAATTTATTAAAACAATTGTACAATTTTAATTGTATATTATTAATTTATTAACAATTATTATTTTTAGCATATTAATAATTATGCAATTGATAATTAATTATCAATTTATTAATTATACTTTTAAATTTTAACTTTGGATTATTAAATTAATTAAATCCTTAAATTCCACATTTAGACTTTTTAATAAAAAAAAAATTTCAAAAGGTGGCAATGCCACTTGATATATATATATATATATATATATATATATATATATATATATATATATATATATATATATATATATATATATATATATATATATATATATATATATATATATATATATATATATTACAATTTTTCATTGGTTCTAAAATAAGGGGCTCCAGAGAAAAGAACCAAAAAGAAAAACTTCGTTCATGACCCCATCAAGAAAAAAGGTAGAATGGAAGGAATACTGAAAGGGAAATAAAATGAGAATCCCTATCAACAGTGCCTCCAAGTTACATCAGAGTTTACGTTTTGTAGTTTGATGACTACAACTACAGAATTACATCACTGGTTGACCCAAAGGGTAGATACATACATCCCAGAGGCATATAAAAGATGCAAAAAACATATCACCCCTGATAGTAGGATGAAATTTACATAATACATAAAAATATAGACACAGGAGCGAAGAGATGACTTTTCAAAATTCCAGCCGGAGATGGAAGCACTTTAAGCTTCGATGTTGGAGACGCCTTCAAAACTCTTCACAAAAGAGCCACAAAACCACAAAAAACACAATGCACCATATCAAAACCATATAATCAAACATCCATAAAGATTATAGAAGCATCAGCAGAACCAAGATTGAGATTTAAATCAGGAATGGACTAGGTGGGCATCGGGCTAGTGATCTGAGGAGGAATGGTCGACTATATACGAGTGTGAGAGAAGAATCTTCCTCCAGAAGATCAAGGATTACAAATACCACCCAATGAATGCTACTAATGCATTCTTTTGTCAAGAAACTCCCAAATTGTTGCAAGGAAACTTTGACAGGATGAAAAGATTTCCTTTCAAGAGTTTTCTTGATGCTTTCCAAGACCATGTAAACTCCATGATTATTTAAAACAGAATGATGGTGAAAAAGGCCACCAATCAATGCAACACCTCCTCACAGATCATATTTTTGACATGCCTTCCTAATCCTATTACCATGCAAGAATGTTGGTTTAACATATCGACCCACAATAAGCTCTAAGTGGGTGGGAGATTGAAGAAGGTCTAAAACATTAGAGAGGAAGATAGACAAAATTTGAGATGGGAAAATGATGCGCTTGCCTGAAGGGGAGAGGATGTCAAAACCTATGATCCTCCTAATACCACGATGGATATGAGAGCGATCACATAGAAAAATGGATGCAAGCATGTCATCCTTGATGCAACCTAAGAACGGAACTTCCCAATCCTCAACCTTGAGCAGGACCCTGAAATTTTTGGGGTAATAATCCATGTGCAGTGATGAACACGTCGAGTAGCATTCAACATTATAACTTACATCCAGTAAGAAACTGGGATGACCTGACATCTAGAGTATTCACAAAGCAAGAAATAACCTTGACAGAGAAAGTATAACCCAAAATTAGCAGAGATAGAGAGAAACACATAAAATCATTTGAAGAATGAAAATGAATTACCCATAAATACCAAGGATTGGCGGAGATGACAATTAATCACCACCTAAAACAATAATGTCACCTTGCGCAAAAAGAATACAAAATCCCATACAAGATGTAGAGGACACAAAAGGCATGAGGGAGGAGTCACAGAAAATATTCAGTAAATGACTGCGCACATGATAAAATACCCTTTTAAAACCAAAATATTTACAGGCAAAGATTAATGAAAGAATTAGAGCAACCAAAATCAAATACGTGCTAAGAGATCAGGTAACAATAGCCAAGGACAACAAAGAGATGTGGGAAAACCAAAAAGGACAAGCAAAAGTGAATATGTGGCAGCCAGAGAAAGATCAAAGCAGCACGAACTCATAAGTAATTAATTATACTACATCATGATAAAACCACTTGAAACCCATCTTGCAAGAAAATTACTTCACTGAAAAGACAGATAGCCCGAGCTAGAAAAGTAGACATAAGAAGAGCCAGCTTGGCATCCAAATGGGATCAATCATACATAGAACAAAACATAATAACCAAATGCTAATGAGATAGGGAGATCGAGCAACTAAATGTGGATTTCTAAGTAACCTATATTATGCTAAATAAGAATAACCAATATGGCACACCTTTTTTAGACCTTACCTGCTCTAACTATACATATTAGTAACCAATGAAAGTCACTAAACAATGTAGACAACTCTACGTAAAAAGGGATGTCATAATGGCATTTAGTATAGTAATGGATAATTAGCAACTAAATGCACACCATGATCATGATGATTTATTCTAAATAATTTCAAGAAATATAGGAAATTTTTCAAAGGATTTAATAATTAAGTCCTTTTAATTGACAATTGTATTTAATTTATTCTCATAAATTAAATACTTTCATATTTAATCATTTTCATACTTAATAAAATTTAATTATTTAATTACATAATTAATCGTATAAATCGGTTTACTAATTTAATACAAAACCACCTCAAACCACATGACATAAAAATAACTCAAAGGAAAAACTGACTAAACTCAAAATATCAAAAATCACGTTCAAAGGAAGGGTTCACGAATGGCATCACATTGATGAATTCAGAGGATTAACCAATCAGATACTTGTCCATTATTTTAAGACAATAAAAGGCTTAGATTGGGATTTGGACCTGAATGTTATCTTCCCTCTCTTACCATTAAGCATTGTGATAGGGCACGCCCACTCCTGCCAATTCAGGGAAGGTGGTGCTTGATACCTGCAATCTTATCATCACAAAGACGAACACACACACACATAAAAAAAACAATAGTCATGAATGGTACATCGTGTGGATCTTGCATGCAAGCAACTACAACTCCATCCCATACCATATCAAACACATCAAATAGAAATGTAAAACATACACGTTAACCATACACATGCAAGTATAGGGTCAGTAAAACCATAAATATAAATGACATCAAATCTATCTGAGGATCTAATACACACATGAAAAGTGGCCTAAAAGAGTTTGGTCAATTAAACTAAAAAACAAATTATGGCAGGGGTATTACACAACATGGAAAGCATTGTGTACCTCATATTCACCACAATTTTTGTCTACAATCTTGAACTTGATTTGCGAGGTGGGTTTGGTGGTTGATGTTGATGCCAAAGTGGCAAGATCAGTATAAGATAAAAGTAACAATGATGGTTGAGGAATGATATAACCCATCCAAGGAAATGATGGGTTTTATTGTAAGGACCTTTCAATAATTTGTAGTATTGAAAGAGATTGGGATTGGTGAGAACTATCACTTCTACACCATTGTAAAAGAATTTGATACATTAATGGTATGTGGATGGGATTGTTTGCATGGTATGGATCCATGAATGACCAATAAGGATTTTATGTAGAAGTTCAAGGCCATGAATGTGAAACAAGGTGTTTTTTAAAATGTGATCCACCTAATTTGAAAGCTAAATGATGTCTTGGGATTCTTTCTAGGTATCATAATAATCTCTAATAATTATTTTTTTCTAGGATTCCATGTTATCACCAAAATATATGAAATATTTGATAAGTTCGTGGGTACATAGATTTGAGCAAGGCCTAATATCTATAAGACTCATTTTGATTTACATTTGTCAGCTATAACCTCTATATGGAGTGCTTTGGTATGACATAGTTTTCTTTTCTATTGATTTTTTCTTAGTTTTTCAAGTATTTTTAGGTAGCAAAGTATACTATTCATTTTTCATCTCTCCTCTTGTTATCTCATCCTCACAATAATTCACATAAAATGATCTAAAATGTTGATGAAGAGAAAAATATACACAATCAAATTAAAAAACTCAACCTAATTATATAGACTATAAAATTTATGTATCTTTAATCCATACTTTTAAACCTAATTGGTTATTATGTAAATTTTATATTTGATTAGATGGGCAAGAATGTCATAAAAAATATTGTTCAAAAAGACAAGCTAATGTTAAAGTCAACAATATGCATTTATTATGATGTATATATAATATTGTATATGTTATTAATAATATTGCATATGTCATTCAAGTCATTATTGAGCTCACAACATTTATAAAAAAACTAAAGAATAATTTAATTTTTATAATGACTATTCCCAACATAAGAGAAAGATAAATGAAATTTTTTAAAACAATAAATAAAAAAGTAATTAAAAACTATAAAACAATTGCCCAAATTTTTTAATTATATACATTGATTGGATGAACTATTTAAAAATTTAGATTGAATGAATACATTAGATTTCCTAATTATTTCTTTACTTTCATCAATATAATAAAATCAAAACAAACTATGCAATTTCTACTCATGTTTGACATAAAAATTTAAATCAAACAATTGTATATAGTAAACCAACCAAAGTTTCATATATTAAATATCCTTGAAAACATAATACTTCTTTAGAAGTTCTTGCGGAAGAGGCTCAATTACAATTCATGTTCCAATAATTGTTTATTGGAATTTACTAATATAAAGTTCACTAAAGAATCACTTCTCAGATCAATAGTGGCCCACTTGTATTCCCTTAAAAATTACGGCGATTGTGCAACTTTAATGGTATTAATAGCGCTCAATTATTGGGTCATTCATACATAAGTATTGGACCAGTTGTACAAACTTTATGTTGGTCAAAGTGAACAGTTAACCCACGACAATAGAGAATACATATCATACATCAACTTGAAAACCCTTAGTGGTCAAAGTAAACGATTAAAAAGACAATAGAAAATATGTATCAGACGTCAACTTAAAAACCTTGTTTGTTGTAACTACCTAAAACCAAAACACTATCTATAAACACTTCGATACCAAAAAAACGAAAATAAATCATCAAAATCTGATATTTAGTTTAAAAGTCTTAAATATATGAAATTAGCTATAAACCACTACTTTACCCTTCCCCTATTGCTTTCTTTGAAGTCTAGCTATAATTGAAAGGAGCGGATATGCTTTAGTAGTCTCTTGTCTTCACTATGACAATACAAAAAGGTTGTCGAGTGGAAGCAAAAAGTGAAAAATAATTGATGTCCACTTTAATAATGCAGCTTTTTAAACTCGTGGCCTTATTGTGTTCGTACAAACTTGGCGTTTTCTAACTGACTTTTAGCTCGAAACCTTTTGTTTCTAAAGGCAAACAAAAAAACGTGACATGACAGGAAGTTTTGTTGTTATGTCTATTTTTAACCAACACTGTTTATATTAACCACTGGTCTTTAATTGCAAGGCCTTTCAAATGTTCAAAGAGGTAAGAAGAAATTTAAATATAGTTTTGTTGGGTTAATAATATAAATTCTTATTATCATGAGTGAAATCCCACTTTGGTTTAATAGTTAGAATATAATTATAAATATGGGATAATAATTTTTTTCTTGGGTTCAAAATCTTAGCACATAATTAAATTTAGGTTATTTATGCAATTTCGAGATTGACTTGCTATATACAAATTTAAATATTATCATAGCTTAAGTCAACTCAATTTCAACTAGTTGTTATCTTTTAATTCTTATTTTAAGAATCTCAATTGAAACTATGCAATATTGAGGGCCTAGTCATTTCCCAAGCTCTCAAATCATCGGATCTCAATTGCCGCATATCTTTAATACCAAATCTAGTTCCATATTTCACATATCAATTATCTATTCTAGGCTTTCAATAGTCGAAGTTCCTATCGTTTCAATTTTAGAAAGCTTAATTTCTATGGTTTCTATCTCAACAAAACCATCTCCTCCAAGGTTATGGTAATGCATCCATTCCATTCAACTTTTTAATTAGTTCAATCATTGTATAGGATTAAAAAAATTGAACAAAATTCCTATAGTCTCATTTATTTTTCTATTTTAAATGAGTAAAAATATCATTTATTTGTGTTTCTATTGCTCTATATAACAAAGAGAAAGGAAAAGAAATTAAATTTTCTCTTCTTTAAAATTGATACATGTTTGAAAATATTGTATTCATCCAATCAAATGTCAATTGTATCAATGACTTGAATGACATGATCACTATTGTATATGTCATATCTTGACTTTATTGTGTATCTTTTATTGGTTGGTTTTAGTAGCAAAAATACTTTGCCATTCATTTTTTATTAAAAAAGTTGTAAAGATAAAAATATAGATAGGAAGAGACATATAGAGAGAGGTAGAGAGAGGAAGAGATATATGGGTAGAGAGAGGTGTAAATATAATGAAATAGAGATAGAGGGAGGGATGGAAGAATAAATATGGAGAGATATAGGCATTGAAGCAAAAAGATATAGGTATAGAGGTATACAAAGAGGTAGAGGTAGAAAGATTGATGTATAGAGAGAGGGAAACATGTCTAGAGATAGAGAGGGAGAGAGGAAGATAAAGGCTTCTCGGTGAAGAGAGAGAGAGAGAGAGAGAGAGAGAGAGAGAGAGAGAGAGAGAGAGAGAGAGAGAGAGAGAGAGAGAGAGAGAGAGAGATTTTGTGAATATATGTGTGAGAGATGTGGAGGGAGATACACAATAATGTTATAAATATATTCATAATTTGATAATATGAACTATTGTAATCACCTAAAAATGAGCTAGTTTAACCAAGAGATCCTAATTCAATCAAATTTTTCTCTAAATCTTAATCTTCCATTTTAGGATGTCTTGACATTGATCTAATGGTTTAAATCTGAGAGCAACATTCAATTAGATCACACTCATCTTAACTAGAAAACAATAGGCATATTTTCATTGGTTTATGCTTGATTGATTGTTGAATTTGATATATTAACCAATGGATCTAATGGTTTATTGAGTGTTGTGAATGTAGATATACATGTTACATAATTCACGACACATTTTTGGCATCCACCACACTATTACAATAAAATATTAATGCTATATCATTTTATAATATTTTATAATAAATATAATATATTAAATTGAAAATGAAAAAGCCATTTTCCTTCTTATTAAATAAGCTTCATTTAATGATTAAGTAAATAATTCTTATGGAGAGAAAAAATATCTAGTTAAATATCTTCTCTTGTCTTGCTTAATGTGTGTAATCTATGTTATCTGTTCCTTTATTTTTCTTAAAAATATGTTTGGAATGTTAAAAAGATTTAATAGGCTCTCTTATTGAACCCATTGTACAATCAAATTTGATTGTAAATAGTGTTTGTAAGTTTGAAGAATGCGAGTTTATATTATATGGCACCAATTGCACAATTGGATTTAATCATAAACCATGTTTGCGAGCAGTTGGTTTTGATTTTAAACCATGTTTGTAAGTTATAAAAATGTGAGCATGTATATATAGATCGATAGATCAATAAATAGAGTATAAAGTAAAATTATAAATATATTTGTAATTGATAATATAAATTATTAGAATATAATATTAATATAATATCATTTTATAAGATACTAGAATAACTATGATATGTTCTTTTATATTAATCAGCAACAAAACAAGGGTGTTGGCCCTTACAAAACCACAACCCAATGGCATAAAGACAAAAAACACACTAACAATGGAAGAACATAAAAAAACAACCACCTAAAGGAACAACTGAATGTAAGCCACCACTAGCAACGTAGTCAACAATAACTATAATATGTTAAATTAAAAAGAAAGAAAAATAAATCTTCATATTAGTAGGTCTCCCTCATCTAATGACAAAGTATTAAACAATTTTCATGGAAAGCAAAATGTGTGAGATTTATGGAGCTAAAAGAGATTAAAAAATGTGTTTGGAATGGTAAATGGAATTAATAGGCTCTCTTATTGAACCCATTATGAAGTTAGATTTGATTGTAAAGGTCATGTTTGTAAGTTTGAAGAATGTGAGTATATATTGTATGGTACCAATTTGCATGTTATCAAGGTTTTCAAATCTTGAGAATGTGGGTAAGTTTTGCTAACAATTATTGGCTACATTTTATCATGAGACATGATTACAAATATTAGTAATGTAGGATAAGTTGTGGTGTATCAATTATGGAGTACATTTTATGACATGATCTACATTTACAAACTTTAAGAAACAGAGCATAGTGTATGGTACCAAATTATTTGTACTATGTGTTTTAAACACATGTGAGTGGCAAAAGTTGTATGGTATTTGTGACGACTTATATTTGACCTTATTGCATGTCAACAAACCTCTAATATTTGATTTTGATCCACAATTACAAATTTGAAGTATGTTTAGTGAACCGTCATCTACCAATTATGGGTTGCATTTGATTGTGATCAATATTACAAATCTAAAGAACTTGACATCAATTGCAGGTTATTGATTGTTTGTTGCATTCAAAATTGGTTTGCGTTTACAAATAGTAACAATGTTGGGTTGGTTCTAGTCTATCAACAACATAGGTTTAAGTTTTTTTCAATGTTATCCATGTTTTAATGTAGAATAAGAGAAATAATAAATATATTTATTATTTATTATTTATCAATCTATTATTAAATTATAAACCTATTTTATTATAAAAATATATATTATAATTAATTATATTTTGTATACTATTAAAATTTAAATTTATTGTTAACATAAAATAATGTTTTGAATTATATATAATAATTTTCTTATAACAATTATTTTTATCATTTATTTTATATTTTATATTTCTATTTTGTATTAATAAGTCTATAAATATATAGTATAAAACATGTTTCATTGTGTGGGTTTGTAATTTGCATTTTCATATAAATTATTAATTTATGATTGAAGAACTATTTAAAAATGTACTTACAATACAATAATAAAACATATTTATAATATAAAATCTAATTTCAAATTTTTAAATCTAATCATTGACTACATTATATTACTACGCCTTTAATATTCATAATTAAAAAAAATGTTTAACATTTATTATGAGATGGAAATGCACTAATTTATAGAGGGTGATCTTATTTATTGTACAATTTTTAACAAATTTCATATTAAAAAAATGATATTATATCATTAATAATATATAATATTAAAAAGTCCTCAAGTCTTTGGTGTATTGGTCTACTTTGCAAAATAATATAAATTAGGTTTTCTCTTTATTAGCACCAATTAATTCTTCAAATCTAAATTTTAAGTTTTATTGATATACTATTATTAAAAATCTTTTAGATATTTTAAGATTGTTTCTATAAGATAACATAGATTATTTAGCTCTTGAAAGATGTTGTCAAAGTAAATGTTCTTAAATAGAAGAACAAAAATGTAGTGTGCAAATGACAAATGATGTATAAACATAGAAAAATGACCCCATATTCTTAAATGTAACAAGTTAAACGATAATTCATATAAATTAACATTCAAACAATAAGATAATTTAAATAAATTAGTCATAATTTATGAACATGTCATTTCTTTAAAAAACTCAAACAATTTTGATTGAAGTTGAGAGGGTGTCATAGTCAAAAGATCTTATTTTTAGAATTAATATTGATTTCCATGAGGTTTTTCTTGAAATTATGGTCTTTTAAAATTGAGTACTTTGATTTAATGCTCTAATGGTTAAGTATCTATTTGCATGTCTTTGAGGTCCCTCTACACCAAACCAAACATATTGAAGTTGGCCTTATTCACTTCCTTCCTAGTAATTATACATGGGAAAGTCTACGGAAGAATTATATATAGGTAAGTCTAGGAAGGTCTTATACGTAAATCTAGATTATGACAATATTTTTATTTCCTACCTAGAACTATAGCCAAGGGTTTAACATGAACTAGTGATTAAAAATTTTTTTTATGAAAATTTAAAACTCTATTTTGCTCTTGTTAATTTATATTTTGAAGATTGAAAACTAGAATGTTCTCAAAAGATAACAAGTTCAAAAATTGACAAGCTTTTATTAGCCTCTATAAGATGGAAAGGAAGGATTGCAATTTCCTAGACAAGAGAGCACACATCTTACAAGGTTTTGTAACTGCACTGCAAATTGTCAAAACATAATTTAGACATCTCAAATGCAGATTATTTAGGGAGATCTCAAAATGCATGTGCAAGGACAAATCTAATCCATATTAGTCATACGTGACTCGACCATTAATGAGGACACTAGTAGGATTACCTAGAGATTTATTGTTGTCAAGCATTAAGAAAAGTTATTCTGTGACTATTTCCCACAATAGACAATATTAAAGTCAGGTTCACTATATGAGTATTTGAGAACTTAGTTGTAGGTATTCTTAATTATTATATGTTGGACATATTGAGTTTTTGTTGGCATTGTTGTCATTGATGTCAAAACCTTCATACTGACATCTTGGTGATATTAGTTGGTTGTTGGTAGTTTTGGTTGTGTACCTGTTGGTTGTCGGTAAAGAATTGTTGGAAACTACAATTGAAACAATTTCTATATTGTCCTTGATGTCAAACCTTAACTGGTAAGATAGTTGCTATCTGTGTGTGTGAAAATTATACCTGATCTGTAAACACAACACTCAGTAAAACATTAGAGGTTAGCTATAATCAAAATCGTGCAAAATTGAAAGCTATCTAACCAAGCGATTTACTGCCTTCTAATAGGTGCGAGATTAATGTTCTCAGATTGTAATCGAGATCAGTGACCTAGACGACACCTAAATGAAGGATTTGAATGCAAAAGATGGATATGAAATTGAATGCAATTAATCTATATTTTTGATATTTTCTATGCAATAAGAATGAAAACTTGATATGAATCTATGCTAATATGAAAAACTTGATATGAAATGAATGCTAAATGATCTAACAATGAAGATTCTAACAATGATATGAAAACTATGAAATTCTATGCTAAGATATAAAAACTATGCAATTGAAATTGATCTCACAAAGCTTTGAATTCGCAAGTTGATTCCTCAGCCTCTAATTCTCCAGCGTGATTGTGCAAAATATGAGATGATTTGTGAAGAGCTGAGCCTTTAATTTATAGAAATCCAGGGCTTTGGAGGTGCATGGGAAAAAGCCATAAATCACTCAAATAACTCAACTTGATTTTTGAGTTATTTTTAAATAAAAGATAATTAACTCACAAAAACATGCAAAAGCTAAGTTTTAACTCAAAATAGAGTTTAGCTTTAATTGATAATTGATAGTTGTTTGCTTTTATGATTGTGCATGTTTTATTTATGAATTAATTTAATAATAAAGTGATTTATTTCCAACTTAACTGCTTTTAAAAATAAAACAATTGATTTATGGGTTAATCAATTATTTAATCAAAATTTTATTAAAAATTATATTATTAAATAATGACAACATGCTTTAATTAATTAAATAAGAATTTAATCAATTAAAGATAGGAATTTTGATTTATTGTCAAAATTAAATAATACAATTAATAATAGATAGAATTAAATTTAATTACATAATTAAGTGGCAAATATTAAATCTAATTAATTAAATATGAAAATATTCAATTAATCAAATTTTTAGGATAAATGTGATTTATCGCCAAATAATCATTAAATTAAAGATAATTAAGATAATTAGGAATATTACTAGGAATATTCTCCGATGCAAAATTTAAGATAATCAATTAGATTTGATGATGTTTAGATGTGCCTTAGATTAGGACTTTGATGTCGATTTCATATGATTTGATGATATAGGAGGTTAATGAACTTATAGCCCATTTTTGGGGTATTACATTTTGCCCCTCTTTGAATTACTGTGCGAAGTGCAGTGGTTCAAAGATAGTCTGTGTTTGATAAAGATATGAAACTGATTCAAAAGATAAACCGATCTCAAGATAGAAACCGATTGAAAGATATTGAGATAGGAGTTGATTGATATTGAATTGATATGAAGATAATAGGTCCTGAATGACCAAAGATAATGTTCACTATAACAGAAAATGAACCTATGATTGCGAAAAAGTGTCAAAATGCCTGATTCTGAACCTTAGGATTGATAAGAAGTGAGTGACCCATTCTAGACTCGATTGTCTTAGCAAAACTAGCAAGTATCACATCTGAATCTTTCAGTTGTCGAAGAACCAAGGAAAGAACACTATGATCTGATGGTTGCAAAAACTGATACAGTTTACAAGATTGAGAGAATACCAGATTGATATGGATCGATGAATCTGATATGCCCCAAGTGATGATAGATTTGCCCCGAGCGATGAGGACTTTTGATGAATCAGCGACTAGACGTGATTGTTGTCTTGATCACTGATGAAAGATATTGATATATTTGATCAATAGAATTTGATTTATAGACTTTGAATGATGTGCAATACCATGCCCCCTTCGGGATTAAAATTGAAATCTGACAAGAGAAGTCAGCGTTAAATGGTTTAGAAGCATGTTAATTGATTTGAGAAGTGTGGTGAAACACGTCTGAGAACGCATTCTGCATCGTTGGAAGGTCCCAAAAGACCAAGTTTGACTAGGTTTGACCATGAGTTGACCATGGTTGACCAAGTTGAAATTTTGATAGTTTGATGTAAGATAATCAGTTAAGTTGAATACTAGATTTCTGTGATGATTAAAGGTCGAATATGCAAGCAGTTAATAATATGAATGATCTTAGATTTGAATTTTGATCCCGAAAAAGGATTCTACTTGCTATTTCATTGGAGGAACCTTCGTGTGAGATTCAGCTCTTGTTAGACTTGAAGATGCGATTTGAAGAATCATTTAAGCATTGAAGTTCGTTTAATCATTGTGAGATCATGCAAACATGCAAAATGCAATGAGACATGCAAAATGAAATGCAACCTAAGACCTAGGACCTAGTCACTGATCATATGTCGATTTGTTATCATCATTGAACTTTTAGGTAACCGGATAAATCAATACAATGCCCACTAGCCATGAAACCATAGACATATGAATATCGATTTGTATGCGCAAGAATCAATACAACACCCACTGGTCAACAACCATGGATATATGAATATTGATTTTATTTTCGAAATGTCGGATTAGATATAAGCACCAAGGCACAAGCGCCAGGATGACCTGAATATCATGTCCATTTTGATATAGCAATTTGTACAAGCATCAAAACATACACGTCGTGATGACCTGAATACGCCTTGCATTGAAAACACATCAAACAGTCAAGAGATCATTCTAAATCCAATGTGAATTACCCGTAGTGACCCTTTATCATTCACATCCTTAGGCAAGATTGCGTTCCACAGTAGGAGAAAGAACTTACTCAAAAAGACAATAGTTAGATCAAACTTCCTTGAATTTTTCGGGTATCAATGGTCGAGGTACGCATGGCCATCCAATTCAAGATAGAGGCTCTTATAGTCGGACACCATTTCAATCCAAAATTTCCAAAGCTGTTAGATTTTCACATACAAGCAGAAGACAAACAAAAGATTATGCCCCCAGTCATCACTCTCTAAATCCTATAAAGGACATCATCGAAGAGCTCGAAGGGACACAATATGCAAAAATCTCAATGCGAATCAGTAAGCATACAAGGAGATAAAAGCATGAAAAGCACAAATTATTTTCAGTTGAGTTTTGATGTTTGATTGTTGTAGATGCAAAATCCTTTCTGGAGACGAGACTGACTGACTGACTCAACAGGAAGCTTCAAAGGACTCTGACTGGATATGACATGTCTAAGATACATTGGAGGCCATAGGATATGACATTGATTGCCCCCAAATGTGAACATTGATAGGATGCAGACGCTTGAGCTGGTTGGTGTACAGGCCGACTTATTGAAACCAGGATATGCAGAAACAAACCGGGAGATATGTACAAACTAAAGCAAGACTGAAAGCTGGGAAAGACCAAGATTGTGCTGATAGATGGAGCATTTTGGAACAAGTGGCGCCTGTTTGCCAGGTTTTCACCATCTTGGTAGAGATTCTATTTTTGCTACCGAGGTGCCTGTTTCCAGGTTTTCACCAAGGCACTTTTTCTTCTTTTTTCATTTTTTTTGTATTTTTCATTTTTTCAATTTTTTTGTACTTTTGATTATTTTTTGATTTTTTTGTGAATCATCGAGGCGCCTATTGCTAGGTTTTCACCAAGATGTTCATTTTTTTAGGACTTTTTCTGATTTTTAAGATTTTTTTTCAGGACTTTTTCTGATTTTTAAGATTTTTTTCAGGACTTTTACCAAGCACTAAATGCCTTAGGCGTAGAATTTCTTCAGATGGAGAACGTTGATTGGTTCTCGGAGCTGTTCTCCTTCAGTCGTTGAGAGTTGATAGGCACCAGAGCCAAAAGTAGCAGTAATAACAAAGGGACCCAACCAATTGGGTTCGAACTTCCCCTTGCATTCTCGATGTGATTGATTTTTAGGATTTTCTCTCAACACTAGATAACCAACCTGAAATTCTCTATGTTTGACTGTCTTGCTGTAGCCTCTAGACATTCTTTTCTGATACACTCTGAGATTATCATACGCTGCTTGTCTGCGATCATCTAGTAGTTCAAGTTCTTGTAACCTCGACACTCTGTAGTCTTCATTAGTGACAAGTCCATGCATTCTGATTCTGAGTGATGGGATTTCAACCTCAATAGGTAGTACTGCTTTAGACCCATAAACTAAAGTGAATAGTGTAGCCCCAACAGGTGTTCTAATACTTGTTCTGTTACTTGTTCTGATACTGGTTCTGATACTTGTTCTGATACTGATTCTGATACTGATTCTGATAATGATTCTGATACTGATTCTGATAATTGTTCTGATACTAGTTCTAATATTGATTCTGATACTGATTTTGATAATTGTTCTGATACTGGTTCTAATATTGATTCTGATACTGATTTTGATAATTGTTCTGATACTTGGTATACTTGATAGCATCTTTTTCCATTGCAAACTCCCAAGCAAGATTATATCGTGCAGTCCCAATGTCTAGCAAGGTGGAGAACAAGAGGGATTGACAAGTTGGTGGAAGAGATGGAAGACAAGAGAATGAAGGAGAATGAAGGGAAGAAATCCTCAAGGGAAAACTCCTCAAGAATATCCAAGCTAGGAAAAAATTGTCATGTAAAGCGCATTTGGTCAAGCAATGAAAGGCTAGCATAGGATAAGCACAAAATCATAATGCAAGAGCAGGAAAGAATGCAATCCAAAGGAGTAGACATGTCAAGAGGCTTCATAGCACTGTGTTTTACTCTTTTTTTTTTTTTTTATTAGATCAAGACCAAAGGGGAAAAGGATAGCGATAGGCAAAAATGAATGGAGGAAGATGAATATGAAGGCTAAACATGGAAGGAATGAAAGCAAGATCATCGTAAGATAGCTCACAAAATAGTCAAATGTTCGTGTATAGATCAACATTGTCAAGATCAAAGAGAGAAGATGAAATGGATGAAATATGTAGAAGAACTACGCATGATGCCTGATTGCTAGGTTTTCATCATGGTACTTATCCAAGGCGCCACAAGGGAGTGGTTTTCACCATAGGATGAATTTATTTCTCTTTACTTTTGCTACCAAGGTGCCTGTTTCCAGGTTTTCACCAAGGCACATTTTTAATTTATTTTATTTTTCATTTCTTTTTTTGGAAGAAGGCAAGCTTTTTAGATAATTCTCCTTGAAAGGATAAACCATGATATGCCAAGGATTCAAAATGACACGCTCAAAGATGCTGATAGGGAAAGGGAGATGAAAGAGAAAAATGGAGGATAAGGTTTTATGTAAAGCGAGTGAGGTTGGAAGATAGGAGGAATAGGCAAATGAGGAAAAATGATAGAAGGTAGAAGGATAATGCATGGAAGGATTGTGAAAGGGTAGGTGGAAAGGAAGGAAAGATCAACGTAAACACACACCTTGAAGGGTGGCGAGAGGGTGGAGGAAATGTGAATGAAGGAATACGTGAAGGAATATGGCGAATGGCTAGCAGAGGTTGAGGTTTGGGCGCATGAAATGGAAGAATATTTTTGGAAGGAGACTTAGTGGAAGCCTTTGGAAGCTTGAATGTCAATTTAACTTTTTGTTCAACATAAGACTCTCTTATGAGAGACTTTGGAATCCATATAGCCTTAGGCTTTTTATTTCCCTTTGATGACTTAGAGAGAATATCTTGAATGATGGATTTTGGAACCCATACTTGTCTTGTGGTTTTTTTCTTAGATATCTCTTTTGACTTTATGCTTCCATGTCTATGAGAGGAGACATGGTGATATTCTTTTTTTGATGGATTCTTGTATTGCTTTTTTTTCTTGTATTGAACATTCAAGTTACTTCCAAAAGACTTGGGATTTGTGGAAGAGGGAGGATACGACTGGTCTAGATGGGTGGGTGGATGAAAAAGATTCAAGGGTATGCATCTATGTTGATCTTGAGGAAAGATAGGAGATGGAGGTATGTAAGGACCCAAGATGGATGGTGAATTAGGAAAGTTAGGAGGGGAAAGTGAAGGGACATAAGGACCCAAGATGGAAGGAATGCGTGAAGATCTTTGTAGTGGTGGAAGAGGTCCAAGGATGGAAGTGGAAGATGCAAAAGGATAATCAATAAGTTCATCAGCATCTATATGACAACCAAGGATATCAACATCTTTAGAGTGAGCATTAGAATTTTCAATAGAATCATGGACATCTTGAATATGAGCACCTTCTTTGATAGGATTTTTTAAAGCTTGCAAAGACTTAGGAAGGGTAGAAAGTGGAAGTGAACATGGAGTGGTAGAATAAGAAGATGGAAGACTTTGATCTTGACAAGGATCTTCAGATAGCACTAGCACATAATTTGTCTCTTGATTTTCAATAGGCTTAACATTGGAAGTAACAACACTATTTTTACCAACCTTAATGGAAGTATCATCTTTGGAAAGCGCAAGTGTAGTAAGGTTATTTTGATTGTCAATAAGCTCAACAGTGTAAGTAGTAGCTTGATCTTGCTTAGGCGAAGACTTAAGACATGATGGAATGCATGAAAAAGGGGGTACAGGATCAAAAGAGCCATGAAGCAGATAAGAGACATCGGGAAAAGGAGTGGATGACATGGAGGGTTCTTGATCTTGATCTTTCTTTATGTTCTTTTCTTCATCATTTTTAGAGTCCTCTTGACATGGAGCTACTTCTAAGGACAACAAAGCATGTTGGGATTGTATGGATGACTTTGGAAGAGATGGTGGAGGACTAGCTGAAGTAGGGATTATAGCATATGAAGGCTTAAGCTCTTTAGGTTTATCATTATTGAAAGTCTTTGCAGCCAAGTGAAGGTTAGCTTGAGTTTCTTTAAGAGGTAGCCCTGGAGGATAACTATAGGGAATCGCATGAAAAGTATCAAGGCTTGTGTCAGATGAAGGTTCTGTGAAAGATTTGAAAGACTCGGAAGCTTTAGGAAATGTATGGGTATTGGAGGAAGTAGGGGATGGAAGGGAACCATCACCAGACAAAGGTTCAACATTAACATGATCTTGCTTGAGAGTGTAATCTTTATTTTCAGCTGGAGAGTTCTGAGAGGAGAGATCCTTATAGTATTGACGTTTCAAGCTAGCACGATGTATTTTATAGTCCTCAGCAGTAGTAGATGAATCATCATCAAGGTATTGTCCACAAAAGCCATCAAAATCTCTTTCAAAATCAGAATCATATGGATCACCATCACGATCTATCCAATGTGACGGCCCATTTGTAGTAAGTAGGAATGAACGATGAGGAGGACTCTTAGGAACAGAGGTGTCATAGGTATCATTACATTTTCTGTCATCATAGTCATCATAGTCTTCAAAGCTAGATGTGTCACTCTCCGTGGAAGAGGTATCATATTGCTCAAATTTTTTTTGGGGGCATGGTGACATGTACAAATCTTTATCAAATGGAAAAGAGTATAAAGATTCCATGGAGAACTTTTTAGATTCCTTCTCTTTCTCAAGTTTGTCAAGCTGGACTTGCATAGCATGTATCTGTTTCATTATAGTGGCGATCAGAGCTTCTTCCTCTTGTTTACTGATTCTTGGAGACATGTGTACTGATTCTCAATAGCTATTGCTCTATTCCTGACACAATGATATTTTTGACAGATTCTGGAACTAGGCTGGAAACATTGGATATCTTGCAATTTGACAATTTCTGACAACTCTCTCAAATTTTTCCAAACGACACTCTGTAGACTCATACAACACTGGGTAGTCTATGAAATGATAGTTGCTAAACTCATACGACAGTTGGGTAATACTGAAATGACACTTGACAAAACTCGTACGACTTTTGACTTCCTGAAATGACTTTTGACTCCAGAAAAGATTTTACGTCAATTTTTGCAAAATGTAAGGTCTTCAGTTTTGGATTGTTTGCAAATTGTATTGTCCAGATTTTGAAGGTTATACCAGATTTGATCGTTTTTAATAGCCAAGTAGATAAATAAGCACGCAGAATAGCAAGCAAGTGATTCCAAGCACGTCTGAAAACAATGAACAAGGGCAAAAGCAACCTTGCGCATGAACAATCAAGTGACCAAATTGTGCTAATCCCTGAGAGTACTAATTGTGTATGTTCTGAAAAGTTTTGCAATAACGCACATATACCTGAAAGTGAAAAATTGGCCTCTCTAGGGTTTTTAGTAATGGTTTGACTCTGCAACTTTTATGATTCAAAGGGGTGAACTCCAATCCCGGCGCACCAGGGTTTTGACACAGTCCGAGAACTTAATCTTCAAGAGCTGCTAGGGAGATCTGACAACCCAACAATGAACCACACCCGTGGAGATTTCTTCCACAAGGATATTTATATAGCGGTTGTCACTACCAGGGCGAAAATGGCTATTACCGCTTGAGGTTCCATCAATGCAGTTTGCCCTGTGAAGGGATTGTCCGCTACGGTTAACCCTCTCTAAAGATGACTCACAATAGTATACCACAAGGGGACTTGGCTCCAGATTCAAGGTTTTGACACCTCTTCACTTTTAACCCAAACAAAGCAAGCAGATTAATCCGACACGCTAAGACAAAGTTTTGTTCCACCAAGGTCTGTGATATCAACTCCACGTGATCTATCAACCTCTCCGGGGAGAGAATGTATCAATCAATAAGAGAAGATGCACTAACCAATTTTGATTCACCAAAGCTTGTGATATCAACCCCACATGACCTATCAACCTCTCCGGAGAGAGAATGTGTCGATCGATAAGAGAAGACTCACTAACTAAGTTGAATGTGAAACGCACTAAGTATCCTCCTTACCTACAAGGATTCTATCGTCAAGAAAGATTTCGCTAGGAATCCAATCTCTCAAGAATCACAAATAGTGTTCATAGGGCCTAATTACTATGTGAGCACAGATGTATGTTCCGAAAGCAAATCTACCAAAAGCATCCAAAAAGTAGAAAGAGGAACACTTAACGTTTAAAGCGAATATGAGATGAGTCCACAAGGTGGAACACTTAACACCTCACACAAGCTAAAAACAAGTCCACAACTTAGAAAACAAGGGAGTTCCTAAAAGCACAAAAGGGTTGCCAAGTGGAACATTTAACGCTTCTGTCCTGTTGACCCCTCCCCTTTATGGCGCTGAGATTGCAACCACGGGGCGGAAATGAGGGGCCGGCGGATTAGCGAGTCCAATAACCCAAGATAGAAATCAAGATCAATCACAAGTATTCTAAGACTACTTAATGAATCCTTAAGGGTTCACAACCTAGTATCAATTATGCAAGTGTGTAGAAATAGATCAAAAGCATGAAAAGATGCACACAAGCTTGACACATAAGAGATTTATTTTAAGTCCCAAATCAAAATATTATTAGATGAAGGAGAATACCTGGGATCTTTGCAATGCACTTAGTAGATTTTACTTGATTTTTAGCAATTTTTGTTGAGCTTTTCCATGCAAGCAAGTGACGAACTCTCCAACAAGCAAACAAGCAAACAAGATATGCAAAATATATTCAACTTATGAAAACCATAGGGTTAGCTCTAAAAATCAATTATTATCAGTAATAATAACCAGCAATCAACCCAAATGACAACTCATATCATTCATTGAACCATGTAAAAAAAATAAGTGCATACCCATCACAAAACTTTATTTTTTCTTTTGCATTTGACCTAGTCAACAAGATCTAATTTTTTTGATATGATTTTGGCCACAAAAATAGAAATTCAGAATAGAGACCCCTGCTAAAAAATAGAGAGCTTTCCAAAAATGCAAAATTTTTAGAAAAACCTCTTCATTTGTGCCCTAGAGACCCATTTTATCAAAACAGACCAGTTTTTGTAAATTGACTATTTGAGCTATGATATCATGTCCAAATTTAAAACACAAAGAATGGACCCCCTGTAGAATTTAAAGAGATTTCCGAAAATATAAAAATTTTTGAAAAATATGCTGATTTGCGTCAGATATTAATTTTTTCCGGAATTTCAAGAAAAAATTATTAAAAATTCAAAACATTTTAGAAAATTCTAAATTTTTTACTGTAGCTTCCATGATATGTCACCAACCTGAAAAAAAAAAATTAGACCAAAATTCCAAGCCGTTTGGGAGATAAAATTAAATCTTTGAAACTTTAGGGTTTTAGCTCCCAAAAAATTATACCTGATCTGTAGACACAACACTCAGTAAAACATTAGAGGTTAGCTATAATCAAAATCGTGCAAAATTGAAAGTTATCTAACCAAGCGATTTACTGCCTTCTAATAGGTGTGAGATTAATGTTCTCAGATTGTAATCGAGATCAGTGACCTAGACGACACCTAAATGAAGGATTTGAATGCAAAAGATGGATATGAAATTGAATGCAATTAATCTATATTTTTGATATTTTCTATGCAATAAGAATGAAAACTTGATATGAATCTATGCTAATATGAAAAACTTGATATGAAATGAATGCTAAATGATCTAACAATGAAGATTCTAACAATGATATGAAAACTATGAAATTCTATGCTAAGATATAAAAACTATGCAATTGAAATTGATCTCACAAAGCTTTGAATTCGCAAGTTGATTCCTCAGCCTCTAATTCTCCAGCGTGATTGTGCAAAATATGAGATGATTTGTGAAGAGCTGAGCCTTTAATTTATAGAAATCCAGGGCTTTGGAGGTGCATGGGAAAAAGCCATAAATCACTCAAATAACTCAACTTGATTTTTGAGTTATTTTTAAATAAAAGATAATTAACTCACAAAAACATGCAAAAGCTAAGTTTTAACTCAAAATAGAGTTTAGCTTTAATTGATAATTGATAGTTGTTTGCTTTTATGATTGTGCATGTTTTATTTATGAATTAATTTAATAATAAAGTGATTTATTTCCAACTTAACTGCTTTTAAAAATAAAACAATTGATTTATGGGTTAATCAATTATTTAATCAAAATTTTATTAAAAATTATATTATTAAATAATGACAACATGCTTTAATTAATTAAATAAGAATTTAATCAATTAAAGATAGGAATTTTGATTTATTGTCAAAATTAAATAATACAATTAATAATAGATAGAATTAAATTTAATTACATAATTAAGTGGCAAATATTAAATCTAATTAATTAAATATGAAAATATTCAATTAATCAAATTTTTAGGATAAATGTGATTTATCGCCAAATAATCATTAAATTAAAGATAATTAAGATAATTAGGAATATTACTAGGAATATTCTCCGATGCAAAATTTAAGATAATCAATTAGATTTGATGATGTTTAGATGTGCCTTAGATTAGGACTTTGATGTCGATTTCATATGATTTGATGATATAGGAGGTTAATGAACTTATAGCCCATTTTTGGGGTATTACACTATCTAGTAGAGTACCATATCTTTTGATTGATGAAGAGGATTTTAAAAGAGGAGATAACAAGAGGACCTACGGAAAGGTTGAGTTATGTGATACTTCAATGGGTACTTGATTAGTTGGCACATTGACAAGGTAATGTGTTTATCTTTAACACCGAGTGAAGAAGAAAGACTACAAACATAGCCTTAACCAAGAAAAAGTGAAGAAATCTAGTTTAAGATGAGTGATGCTAGTGTCGACTGAGCGCTAGTATATGCTGAGAAAATCTAGTGTCGACCGAGCATTAGTATTTGTCGAGCGACAAATAATTAACCGAGTAAAGACAATGTTTTCCAAGAAGGAAATTTTTAGCGATGACCAAGATATCCAATAATGACCAAGGAGATGAACACAGTATTGACCGAGTGTCAGCAATTTACAGTTTGAGAAAGAATTGAGAATCCCAGCCAACATAGTTGAATTCTTGGGATATGTAAAATGTGTTGAAATTATTAATGAATGGTATGGAGCATTTAATGCATGGTAAACCATTTTATTATGGATTCAAAGAGAAGTTTGAAGATGTATCTAGAAGGAAAAGAAGGAAAACAAAATGATGGAAGGATTCGATGAATCTTACCTAAACCTAAGATCTACGAAAGATATTAAGCGGCACAAGATTAATCTACCTAATCAAGGAGGTATAAGGATGACCTAATTGTTAGGTTATACAGTATGTGAAAGAGGTTGATGTTATTGACTGATGAATATAAGAAGAAGGCTAAGGTGAAGCTGTGAAGAGCTGAACAGAGTTGTGGTGATTACTTGAAGAGATTTTCAAGAAGATCAGAGATGGAGATGGAAATGAAGTTTAGTCAGTAAATCAACATATGAGAAAATTGGATCTGTATTTGCAAAGTCATTTGTATATTTCATATCAGAACCTACTGTTACTTTCTAACCATTGTATCAGTCTAAATCCTTTAATCAAGGTTGACCTAATAGTCATTGTGTAAACTCTTTAATCAAGGTAACATTCTGATGGAATGTTCTTAAGCCCTCTAACCCGACCACTCTTAACAGGGTGATTAAATCCTTTAACATGGTCACACCTAATAGTGTGTATTGTAAACCTTTAATCAGGTTAGCTTCTCACATAGCTCACTTCAAAAGAGTCAAAATCAATAGCATGTTACAAGTGGTTTTTCCCAAATTGGGTTTCCACATTAAATCCTAGTGTTATACTTTTGTGAATGTTATTTGATGTGAAAGTTGTTAAAAGTTTTATATTCAGCAAGTTAATTACTTTTGGATAGTGGAATGCAAGTTTTATGTAACTGATATATACTATAGAGACCGAGTGAATTGCTGATTAGATCTAAGTTTTTTGAAGAGATATAACTTTGAATTGGTACATCTGGACCTGAGGATAACTGATTCACCCCCCCTCTTAGTTATTCTAAAATCATTCTAACAATTGGTATCAGAGTTGTTGGTGCTTGTAGAGAAATTTTTTAAAGGTACTTAAAGCTAATGATCAAGATGTACAAAAGGAGGTACCAAAGCTAAACAAGGAGAACTTCCCTACATGGCAGAGTTTGATGAAATTGCACCTAGCTGGTATTGGTGATTCAACAAAATACTATGTGGAAAATGATTGTGTAACACATGTTACACCTTTGACTGTCGAGGAGATGAAAGAAAAACAAGAACACAATCAAGAAATGTTGGAGATTGCATCTGTCCTAAGCTATCCTAAATTTGAAGACATCAAGGACTGTACTAATGCAAAGCAAATGTGGGACACTCTAGCAACTATCTATGGTGGGGACACAAATGTACTAAGATCCAAATCTGAAAGTTTGGGAGGTAAGTTTGATGAAATGAAAATGCAAGAAGGTGAAAATGTTGCTTAGTATTGTGGAAAAATTAAGGAGGTAGTAAATTCGATTAGAGGAGCTAGTGGAAACATTGATGATGAAATTGTTATCAGTAAAGTGTTGAGAACTTTTCTTCCTATCTATGCTATTAGAGTTTCTACGATACAAGAATCAAGATATAAACCTAGTAATGTCCTAACTTTGAAAAGTCTTGTTGGAAAGCTTACTGCTTTTGAGCTATCTAATTTTGATAATTTCACTATTCACAACATTGAATCTGCATTCAAGTCTCAAATGGTTCTTCATAAGCCTAAGAAGGGAAAAGAAAGATGTGTGAGCAGTGATAGTGATAGTGACACTTTTGATGATGATCTAGATGATCTTGAGGCACTTATGGCTAGAAGGCTATAAAGAGGACAAGGAAAATACAAAGGTAAACTTCCTATAATATGTTTTTTATGTAACAAAGTTGGCCATATTGCAGCAAGATGCCCTGATAGGACTGACAAGGATGAAAGAAGGGAAAGCAAGTACAAAGACAAAAGAAATGTCAGAGATCATCGAAGGTACAAAGACTACAAAGACAAAGGTAAGAAATCTTGCTATATTGTTGAAGAGGGAACTGTAGACACTCAAAATTGGGCAAGTGCTTAAAATCATTAAAATTGCAAATTCTTAATCAAAATGCACTAATTCTCATCAAAAAGGATCAAATCAAATTTAAATGGACATTTATTAAATCAAATTGGACAAAATCAATAAAATCAAAGGAAAAATCAAACAATGACATTAAATAATTAAATACAAGCTTAAAGGGATGAAATACACTATATAATTGATTTTAATCAATTAATTGTATAGTTTTAAATCAAAAATCAATATGAACCTATTCCCTACATGGCTAATTTAATTAATTGATGGAATTTAATTAATCCTAATATCTTTCAACAATAAATTGAGGAACCAATGCGAATTGAGAACACAAAGCACATGGATCACTCAAAGGAGTTGAATCTCAATCACACATTTCAATTTTGAATCTCATCCACTCAATTGTGTCCCTTTGTCCAAAGCTTTGAGACAAACATTTAAATTGTCCCCCCATTTAAAAACATTGCAAAGTTTTTGACTCAACCAAGGCTAAATCATGATTACTTCACTCTACCCCCTACCCTTGGGAATTTACTATAAATAAGAGGTATTTTATGAGCATAATAAGCAATTAGAGATTTGAAGAGAAAAGCATCCTTATTATAGTCAAGTTCATGAGCAATTAAGAGCATTTGAGAGCATTTATCATTTGCATTTGCATTTTATCATAGCATAGTGGAGAACTGTGAGCTAGATTAGGCATATTAGCATCATAGATTTCTCATTTTAGAAGTGTCACTAGTAGGGAATACAAAGCTGAGAGCTCTACTTACCACATCTAATTAGAGAAGCATGAGATGCCATGGATGTTAAATTCATTTCTTAGTTTAAATTTGCATTGTATTTTTTTTGAATTGTTAGTTAATAATCCTAATTTCATGAAGGTGTTTATCATTTACAAACAAATGACACCCACCATGGGGCTCTAAGCCTCATTTCTAGCATTTTCATCAAGTTTTATGTGTTTTTGTTGTCACTTTTCCATGAATTTTTGTAGAAAACAAGAGAAATGAAGCATATGAAGAATCTAATGACATCTGTGGCTATTATGACGATGCTTATCAGCAATTAACTGATGTCTGAGAGATAAAGTGTGACACCTGTGAGATAAATTACTATGCCTGAGATAGTAAAATGACACCTGAGATGATCTTTATGACATAATTTACTGCAAACTGTCATGCCTAGTATTATTAATTACCACTTTAAATAGGTTATCATGCACAATTTTCATTACTTTTCACGCCTAGTAATTAAAGTGTTACGCTTGTTGAACTTTAATTGTCACCTGAGTCACTGGAAAGTGACGCTAGATATTTTTAAAGTTACGTCTGCTAGCATTTTAATCACGCGTATTAGCTGACTAATGACGCCTACTACTTTTTTCTTTAATTTTTTGTCAAATCTATAGATTCTATTTTCTTACTCTCTATCTGTACTTTTACTGCAGATGAGTAAACACAGGAAAGTTCAAAATCCAGAGAGCAGAGTCACACAACCAAGCAAAGAGGTAAGAATACAAGCTAAATGTGAAAAGGAATTGCATAGTGCTTTAATTTTAGAGATTTTAAGCTTAGAAGAGAAATTGTATACTCATTACATCAAGGTGTTAGAGGCTTACAAGCTTAAATTTCCTACCTTAAATTGAAATTTGTTTACATTAAGTTGTTGAAGTTTTCATTGAAAAATCTTGTGAAAACACTTAATTGTACTTCAAATTGTTCCTTTATGGTTTGCCTCATTTTGTATGGCTTTGTTGACTAACTTGTTGGAGGAGGGAGCAGGAATGGTCCCCACTAGGTGAGTGAAAGAAAAAACAAGCAATCAAAAATCTTATAAAAGGGCCTAGCCATTGCTAGCTTCAAAAGAGAGGTATTCGTCAAATCAAGCTTTCTTTTGCTTAGATTGTGGCATTCATTTAATCTAGCTTAATTAAAATAAGAAATTAACCAAACACCTCAATTATAAGAATCTCGTTGTCAAGAGATTGAAAAAGAACAATTGTTGCTTGAGTGTTTGGAATGAAGAAAGATAATAGGGATATGCTTTTCACTTTTTAAGTGAACCAAATTCCCAAACTTGTTAGACTAGGTTCAATTTCTTTCTTTTCCATACATGCTACTTAAAATAGAGAAATAGAGGGCCTACCTCCCAAGATTTTCCTTACGATGACAGTGAGAGGGAACAACCCAAGTGGGAGACAATCACTTTTGTCACGGTACTATCCAACCCACTATAATCAAACTCACTTTTCCTTAAAAGGGAAGTGGCTAGATTGTGTGCAAGTTTCTTCACTTCCTCTAGTAGTCCTTTTGGATTGCGCCAAATCATGCTTTTGTGTGTGTGGGAAGCCCACAAGTGGGAAAAAGAACTTGGCATGATTTAGAATGGAAATATTCATTAAAACCCTGATAAGTAGTAAGCTACCTTATAGAGCCAAACATGTTAAAAGCCAAATTTGACTATAGGTAGAATTGTTTGGAAGACTTTCTTCTTAAATACTTGTGAAAAATGACCAAGAAAATACACTTTTAGTGTGGTTTTAGGGACATGGTGCAAATTTGATGTGTGTGTTGCGTTTGTACTTCATTTTTAAGCAAGAAAATTCTTACAATTTTTAAAATCTAAAATTTACAACCTGATCTGCAAAGTGCCACCTGTGCACAGAGAAACACCGCATGTCAGTAGTAAAGTCACACCTGTGACTATTCAGAAAATGCCTATCAATAGTAAAGTCACGCCTGTAACAGTTTAAGTGAAGTTTGAAAGAATTTAAATCATGTCTATCAATAGGGAAAATCCGCCTCTCAACTACAGAGTGTTGCCTAAGAATATTCCAGTCACCGCGTATCAAACATAAATTCATGCCTACACTCAGGCAAGTGACACCCAAAATCAAAAAGGGCAAACAGTGAGCATTTCCTAAGGGTTTTAAAAAAATTTGGTTCCAAATTTAGATACCCTTTTGACTTTTTTATTTGTTCTAGTACCCTGCTTGGTTAGAAATCTTGATCTTGAGCCATTTTGAAAATTTCATAAGGATTCGGCCACAAGCAAGCAAGATAGAAAGCCTATTTTCAAGTGGTTTATGTTCATGCCTACTTTTACTCGATCATATTATGTAAAGAAAACCTTTCAAGAAGATGGAATTTATCTGAGATAAGAGCTTCCTTTCCCAAGTGATACTTCTACCGTCCCAAAATTACCACAAGAACCACCTATTCAAGAAGCGAACACCAACATGATGTACTTCGGTAGCTTGGGTAATAATAACAATGGAGGGATTGACCCAAATAATCAAGGTAATACCAATAATGGAGGAATAGACCCCAATAGTCAAGGGATTAACAACAATACTAACGGGGGCAATGGTGAACCAACCACTGATGATGCAACTAAGGAGAAGGTTAGCAAAGCTATACAAAGTCCATACTTTTTAAAACTCATGGAGAAAGTGATGGAAAGAGACAAGGAAAAGTACTTTCTAGATCTAGCCCAAAAAGGTCTAAAACTCCCTCAGGACTATGATGTTAATCAACTTAGACCACCAATAGTTGAAGAGAGCCCGATTGATATCATGAATAAACAATTTAAGTTATTTCAAATGCAATTGGACATGATAAAGCAAAGTGGGACTCCAAAGCCCTTCTCTATTGAATCATTATTTCCATTTCCATTTGACAAAAGTCTAGTCATGGTACCATTCCCTATCGACGTAGTATTTCCTAAGTATGATAAATACGAAGGAACATATGATCCTCAAGATCATCTATGGGAATTTTGTGCATTGAGCTTAGAATTCATGCATGATACCACCTATTTAATGAGATTATTTCCTATGAGTTTGGGAGGTATGGCCATGGAACAGTTTTTAAAATTACCTTCTAGCATTAAAACTTTTGAAGAGCTAGCTTCTAAATTTGTGGCACACTATTCATACAATATCAAATATGAAGTCATAATGATCACTTTATGTAATACCAAGCAAAAAGAAGGAGAAGGATTCCTAATTTTCCTACAAAGATGGAGGACGGTATTTGCTAGATATCCTCAGAGTGTACCATAAAAGGAGCAGATGGATATCTTTATCAATAGCTTGAGTAGTGAGATGAATTATTGGTTGAGAATGCAATGTCCTAAGACCTTCCAAGATCTTATCAAAAATGGGGTGATGATGGAAGAGGTATTAGTTAAGAGTGGAGAGTTAAAACTCTACAAGGACAATAAGAATTACAATAACAATACCTCCAACAACAACCATAACAACCAGAATAAGAACTTTTCTAACAACTATAATCAGTTTGGGTTGAAGAACAATAATAAAGGAGTGGTCAATGACATTGTTGTCGATTCTAGTAATTTAAAAGTGACTCCCTTTGCTCTCACAAGAACACCTAATCAGGTGAATAATGCAAATCAGGCTCCTAAAGTTCCTTACAACAACAATACCAATAGTGGCATTTTTGGGAACAATCAAGGAGGTAACAAATCTAACAAATTCTTGGTACCAACCCCCAAGAGGACCTTCACACCTTTGGGTGAACCTCTTGAGAAAGCATTGAGGACTCTCATTGCTAACAAGATCATTAATTTACCTAGCATTCAACCCTATGAGCCACAACACAAGCTCAGCTAGTGGAATGAGAATAGTCATTATGAATATCATAGAATTAGGGGGCATAAGACAAATGAGTGCTTACAGCTGAATAACATGGTGCAAGACCTGATTGATAATGGTACAATCACTATAGAGGGCCCTCAAAGTAATGAAGATCATACAATGTTTAAACAACCTTTTTATAACCATGAAAAAGGTGAATAATCTAATGGGAATAAACAAAGCAGCAACAATGTCAATTTTTCTCCTCATTATGACAAAATCATCAATACTTTATCTAGTCATGAGCATGTTTTCAATACTATTGTGATCAAGGAATAGCCCCAAAAGGAAACATCTAATGTTATCACTAGGGGGAAGGCTTCAAGGATTACCCTACAAGGGGTTGATCCTAGACCTATTGGCCCTCCGCAATCCAGCATTTTGGCAAAACAATTGGCTACAACAACAAAACTATATAGTCTGGTGGGTCAACTACAAAAAACTCCAGCACAAATTTCTATCTTGGAGTTATTAAAGTTATCACCAAATCACAAGGAAATCTTAGAGAAGGTATTAGTGGAAACTAATGTTCCTATCAACTTGGATGAAGAGAAGTTTCAAAATATGGTAGGACATCTCATTGTGCCTCATTACCTTTCATTTTCAGACCATGATGACATGTCCATTACCCATCCCCAAAATCTTCCATTGCATATAGAAATCTTGATTAAAAGACATGGGGTCAAGAGAGCTCTCATAGACGGGGGAGCTAGTCTTAACATCTGCCCTTTGAGCCTTGTCAAATCTCTAGGATTATCTAAGTCATGCATTGATCCTATAAAAATAATTACCATAAAGGCCTATGATGAAGCAAAAAGAGCTTCAAAAGGCATGATTATATTTCCCATTCAAGTTGGACCAGTCAATAAGGACACAAAATGTCAAGTCTTAGATATGAAATTAACTTATAATATCTTATTGGGGAGGTCGTGGATCCATGAGATGCAAGCGGTTCCATCTACGTATCATCAATGCATAAAATTTCCATACATGGGTGAGGAAATCACAATTGGAGGAGATTCAAATCCTTTCCAATATTGTAATGCACGCAAGCCTCTCCATGAATTATTTATTCCGCATAACAGAGAAGGGATTATCCAAAGGGCTACCATTGAAGACATTAAAGTGGATGATCCTAAGTTAACATTAAGTGCTACTTCTACTTCAAACCCTCCTCGAACTAACTCAACTACATCAACTAAAGGAAAGGAGAAAGTGAGTTATGAGGGTCCAACTTCAAATGAAAATTCAGATAAAGCATCTATACTAGAAGTAGAACTTTTCAAACCCACCAAAGAAAAGAAAGATAAAGCTAAAGAGGGCCACTACAAAAAAAATGAGTGAAATGATGCATACATTTGAAAAATAATGTAAAATCAAGTCCAAGGGAGTAGGGGAATATTCTGTTTCCCTATTCGACTTACCTACATCTCCAAGAACACATGGGAAACCATCAAAAGAACATCTTCCTCATAAATATAACTCTTATTTTGTAAGAGAAAGTGACAAGGCAGCATTTGACAAAGAAGAAGATGAAGTCCTCCAATGGCTCTATCAAGATGAAAATGATACCTCAAATAATCCCGTGGAGAGAATTCAACACATTAACATTCAAACCGACCAATATGGGAAAGGATTTGAAATAATGCAAAAAATGGGGTATAAGGGAAGAGGACCCTTAGGAAAAAGAAATAGAGGTTTACTAGAGCCTATTGAACCCTCTTGGAGGTCAAAAGAAGAAAGATCAGGGGTAGGCTACTAGCACAAAGGAGAAAGCTCTAGTCTCATGCATGATTCATATCCTCAAGTGAACACGGTGGAATTTGATGTGGATAGCGATGATTCTTGAGACTATGAGTGGGATACTTTATCCAATGACTCATGCCATGATAAAGATATTGTCACCATACATGCTTATGCTAATGTTCCAAGGAAAAAAACTCCAAGGAATGAAGATCCCATCATACAAGAACTCAATATAGGACAAGCACCCATTAATCGACCATGGATAGAGGAATTTTGGGAACCATCAGAGGAGGATGATTCAAACATGTGGATTAATCTGCATGTTGTATTTCCCATGCTATTTCTGATAGAAGTCTTAGAGGACTCAAGTGAAGAGGACTTTGATCCTTCTTCCATGGACCATCTCGAGGAAGCTCACGTCATAGACCTAAGTGATACAATGCATGAACCCTCCAATGAGGTCATGTCCATAAATCTAGCTGATGATATTTTGCCAAATGAATCCTTACCCTTGATGCATCCTGAACTTATTGATTGGGACCTAACCGAGCCAAGTGACTTACTCTATTTCTCAAATGACCAAGCGATGACCCAATACCTTAATGTGGTTGAGCCCTCTTTCACCAATGAATTCAATCCAAACATGATTAGAACATCGGGGGTCCAACCTCTTAATCCAAAGAGAAAAATGAAAAAATAATAAAATGAAAAGTTCTAGTGATGAAAACCACTATGTGGTAGCACTAGAACCAAAAAAAGTAAAGATAAAGGATGTTTCCTATGGTGAAAACCCAACTATGGCACCAAAGGAAGAGAGTTTGGATACCCTACCTGAACATGAAGAAGAAAGGTCACCAATTCTCATAGAGTCAATAGAAAAGGTCAACATTGGAACAAAATTGGATCCAAAATTCATACACCTAGCAGCATCACTTACACCTTTGGAAAGAAAGTATTTTATCAAGTTTTTCCAAGAAAAACAAATGAACTTTTCATGGTCCTATGCCGACATGCTAGGATTCGATCCCAACTTCATTATGCACCATTTGAATGTTAAACCAGGGGTTAAGCCTATCAAGCAGAAGTTGAGAAAGATGCACCCACATATAGCTCTCCTAGTCAAAGCTGAATTGGAGAAATTGTTGAAGGTGGGGTTTATAAGAGCAATTGCATATTCTAAATGGATATCCAATATTGTACCAATCACCAATCATGACAAATCTATTCGAGCATGCATAGACTTTAGAGACTTGAATCTTGCATGTCCTAAAGATGACTACCCACTTCCTAGCATTGATGCAATAGTCGACTTGACAGCAGATCATTCCATGTATTCATTAATGTACGGTTTTAGCGAATACAACTAGATCAAAATTGCACCCAAAGATCAGGAGAAGATAGCCTTTACATGCCCTTGGGATACCTTTTGTTGGAACGTAATGCCCTTCGGCCTCAAAAATGTCAGAGCTACATACCAAAGGGCGATGACTATGTGTGAATTCTTTGCACCTTCATGAAATTAGGATTAATATCTAACAATCTTAGCAAATACAATGAAAATTTAAACTAAGAATTGCATAAGAATCCATGACATCTCATGGTTCTCTAATTAGATGTGGTAAGTAGAGCTCTCAGCTTAATCTCCACTAGTGACACTTCTAAAATGAGAAATATGATACTACAAATGCTTATTCTAGCTCACTAACTCTCAATTTGATACAAAGATAATTCAAATGCTCTCAAATGCTCTTGATTTTCTATGAAATTGTCTATAATAAGGATGCTTTGCAAATGAATTTCTAAGATGATTATTGCTCTCAAAATGTCTCATACTTATAGTAAATTGCCAAGGGTAGGGGGTAGAGTGAAGTAACCATGATTTACCTTTGGTTGAGTCAAAAACTTTGCAATGTTTTTAAATGGAGGAACAATTTAAATGTTTGTCTCAAAGCTTTGGACAAAAGGACAAAATTGAGTGGATGAGATTGAAACTTTAGAATGAGTGATTGAGATTCATTCTTTTTGAGTGATTTGTGTCTTTTTGTCCTCAATTTCATTGGTTGCTCAACTTTGTTGAAAGATATTAGGATTTATTAAATTCAATTAAATAATTAAATTTAGCCATGTAGGGAATACGTTCATTTTGATTTTTTATTTAAACAACTATACAATTAATTGATTAAAATCAATTATGTAGTGTTTTTCACCCCTTTAAGCTTTGATTTAATTATTTAACATCATTATTTGATTTTTCCTTTGATTTTTTTGATTTTGTTCAACTTTGTTGATTTGATCCTTTTTTATGAGAATTAGTGCATTTTGATGATTTTGTAATTTTAATGATTTTAAAGCACTTGTCTATTTTTGAGTGTCTACAAATGCCCCTCTTTGAATTGATGTGCGAAGAACATTGATTCAAAGATTCTTTTGAGTCTTGATCGCTTTTAGGTCCTGGTTTACTGATTTGCTGATTTACCACTGATATGAAAAATTTGATATGTTGCCTGATATGATATGCCTCTGATCTGATTTGATAAATTGATATGCCATTGATAATAATTCGATTCAAAAATTTTGATGCCCCAGATTTCACTGATATTTGATGCCAATTTGATACTCTGATGCCCCCTCAGAAATGAAACATATTGATTGCTTGATTTGAAAAATTTGATTGATTGATTCAATATGTTTTCATTTCTGAAAAATATTGATGATATGTTGATTTCAAATAATGCCCCGGTTTGATTGATAGGTTAATATAGGTCAAAGTCAAAATTTCACCTCTAAATTAGGTCAAAATTAGCTTAAATAGGTTGAAAAACCTTGATTTACTATTCATTTTCACTTTTGACTTCTGAGATTTTGCTCTAGTTTTGCTTTGATTTTCGTGATGGTTTTTCCTATCAGAGAGCATCAGTTCAAGAGGATTCGATGGTATCAGAGACCACCTGACTATGGACCTCTAGTGAGTCATTGCTAACTTCCTTTTTGCATTTATTTCTTGTTCATAGCATTTATTGCACTTTTTCAATGTTCTTGTATTTTTTATTTTGCAAAATCATGCCTAGGAATAGTTAAATGTCGCATTGTCCTGTTAAGTCATGCGTCTACGCTTTTTACTCATGCCTCTGTATAGTAAAGTGTCGCCTAACAATAGTAAAATCTCACCTGCTAAAAATCTTTTTCCACGTAGTAGTAGAATTTTTCTACCAATTTCCATATAGTTTTCCGCGTAGGAAATCCTAGTTTTAAAATGACGTCTAGGCTCTGTTAAATTTCACCTAGTGTTGTGAAGTAATGCATAATCTATGAAATGATGTGTGGCAAGAATAAAGTACTGCGTAATAGATTTTATGCACCGCGTAAGGTAAAATGCCACCTAGTAATGGGAAACTGATGCCTGGAGGTTTTTGAAAAAATTTCAAATTTCCAAGTTGATTTTCTGATTAAATTTTTTATGTCGTTGACTGATCATTTGAATTTCAAGATAGTTTAGGTCTATTGCAGTTAAGAAAAACTATTGATTAGGATATCAGGATAGTGGTACCAATGAATGTTTGATTACGTCAATCTGATAGGATAGATCTAATAGTGGGATACTGATAGGTAGGACTTGATTAATTAGTGTGAAAACTGATATTGATAGGTAAGATTGATGCTTCATTCTCAGGATACAGAGACATGAACAAATGGTACTAGGTTTGATTAGTTTGGTTCTGATAGACTGATTCTAATTTACTTAGGATAACTCATTGATATGGTATACTGATATGATTCCTTTGATTTGCAAAATAGACACATTTATGTAGATTATATATACAAACTGTCACTTCCTAGGTGATTGATTTAGGTCAGGATCTAACTCCTATAGAGTATCAAGTTATTGAGTTGTGTAGTCTTAGTTTCCTCTTGGACATCCTGTGGTTTCAGCTAAACCATGGTTTACTTACCGCAGTGGTAGAGCGATGGCACTCTGACCACAACACATTCCACCTTCCATTCGGAGAGATGACTATTACTCCGGAGGATGTATATAGATTATTATGAATTCCTTGCCATGGTGAGATGGTCTATTATGATTATGTCTATGATAGCACAGTCTGCAAACAAGTGTTTGGAGACAAGACTATTGATCATGATACTATCACTTGGGCTCAATTTTCTTATTTTCCCACATTGATAGCGGTACTTGGTGCTTTGATTGGTGGTTTACTACTTCCCGACCGTCGAGGTCATGGTTTCTTAGTTGGATGGGGTAGGATACTCAAGGATCTTCTTTCCTAGCCTCGGTACTTCGATTGGGGCTCATGTGTGTTGGTACAACTTTACCATGATTTACATGAGGTTATCTATAGAGAGAGTGCTTCATTATCTGCAGGTGTAGTGATTTTGCAGTTGTGGGTATGGGAGCATCTTCCCATTACTAGGCCTATTTCAGATAGGATTCGGTGGCATGGTTGTCCTTATGATTTTCTATATAGCGGTATGGTTGTCTAGCATCATCTAGGCAAGACTGAGTATTGGCATCAACAGATTGATGATCTTGATCAGGTTCAGTGGTGGCCATACATAGGATGTGAGCACTAGAGGGAGGATGATGATGAGCTCCCCTATATGTTTTCACCTTGATGGATGATTGGCAGGGCTACTACTATTATTGAGCATTTTTTCTTTGGTCAAGTTTCTTGTTAGTATGGGTCAATATGGCAGAGTACAGGATATGCCTCAAGGTACATCACTATATGCTAGAGTCCAGGCAGAGAGACCCATGTGGGGTCCTCAAATTGATTATCAGTTTGCTTGTGATCAAATTGCTCGTTTGGCATACTGTAGATGGGAGATGCTTGGGGGTATTTCTGATGCTGGTGTGTCTCATGAGTTTTGAGACTAGTGGGCTCGAAATAGATTTCCTAGATTTACTGATCCAGCAGAGCCTATTCCAGGTCATGATGAGAGATCTGAGGGTGATGATAATGATGGAGATGATGATGGGGATGGTGGGGGTGGTGGTAGGAGGAGACGTTAGAGGCGACGAGCATAGAGAGGATAGAGAGCTCCTTAGTTCATAGGGTGAGGATGAGATGGGCCATAAGTGAGAGGTGGACATGCTAGGGATAGAGCTAGGGATGATCATGCAACTAAGATTGTACATCCTAGAGAAGCAGCAGGTGATAGGCAGCAGAGATGTCAAAGACATCAGAGATAGCAGAGACAGGTTCATGTAGAGGCTGCTAGATAGATTCTTGGTGGTATGGATCCATTGGTTTAGTTACAAAGAGTTTCCTTAGCACAACAAGATCAAGATTAGGTTCCAACATAGTAGGTGCCTCCACAGGTTCAGTAGTCACAGGATATGGGCCAGAGTTCACAGGCTACTCCTAGTATTGATAGTGTAGCATGAGATGTTCAGTCATTGAGGACAAATATATCTACTATTGTGGGTAGACTGGATCAGGTAGCTCTTTTGATGCAGCAGTTTATGACTCATGTGATTCAAACACCTAGCATAGCAAGCACTTCTCAGGCAAATCCTTTATAGGATGGATAGGATGGCAGAGGTCCAGATGGATCAAGTGCTAGGGATGGATCAGGTGCTGCTATGGGTTCTTAATGATTTGATTACAGATTTACTATTTTGTTGATGTCTCTTGTATCACATTTCATGATATTTGATTAGACCATTGATGTACCACTTTCATGATATTGTATCTTGATATACTGATGTACTGGACCATTTTGATGTTGATGAACACTTATATGATGATATACTTCCTTGATTCTCTTGATGAGTTTGTTATGAGATTATCTTTATATGTAGCTATATGATGTTTATGATGCATTTTACTTTTGATTATGTTATGAATGCAATGTATCTTATTTATGATATAGATAGATGAATGCATTGATGAATGACTTTTGATATGCTTTTTCTATTTTTCAATGTACGGATGCAAAGGTGTTTTATGGAAATATGAATATGAATGCCCCTATGTTTTCAATCGGCTTTTGAATGTAGTTCTATCCTTAATTATATGTATGCAAATGATGGATGAGTAATAATCTTTTTCTTTCTCTTTTTTGATATATGGATAATGAATAATGATTAATGTTATGCATGAATGCAAAAGATAACCTCACTTTTTTTATTGATTGATATTCAAGGAAAAAGATGTTTGATTTGAACCCCCATTTCTTTAATGTTTTGACCAACCAAGATTATTAATATACCCCCTTTTCCTTGGAAAAATAACCATAAATAAATGCAATTAATCTAACATGATAATGCAAGTAAGCTAACATGATAATGCAATGCAATGCAACTAAGTGTCACTAGCTTTTAGCAAAGAAATGCCATAGAGATAAATTTTCATCATTGAGCAATTTGGGACCGGAAAGAAAGTACAACCATCACTGACCACATCATGATGATGTGAATACCACTTTTTATCACTTTTGGTAACCTCTTTGGAAATGAGTACAACCCTCACTAGTTGGATGACCAAACTATGGGAGTATGAATACTGGTTTCAACAGATTCAATGTTGCAAGTGGATTTTGGTATTAAGATATAAAAGATCTAAATAGCCAAGGTATCCATTTGTGTAAACAAGAAAAGGTTAATCCTTCATCATATGGGATAGTCCTCGATGGTTCTTTGATGACCACGTCATTAGATGAATTCCCATAGGTTGATGAATCTTCCTTAAAATAGTCACTCAAAGGCAAGAAAATATCATGTCTCTATCATGTCCAATCTAGTCGAAACATCATCAATTAGCTAAAAAGATGTGATAAAATTCAATTCCCTAAAGATTATCAAAAAGAAAGCTTCAAGTGTTTTGCAATGTTTCATGATTTTCAAAAGGTATTTCCAAGTATTCTAATATTTAAAGTGTTTGTCAATTTTTAATCCCGAATAATAAAGTCAATGAAGGCTCATGGATCAAGTTGTAGGATCAAATATGTAGGTGTGAACAATGATATCTATCAAAGGTTCAAGAAAATCTCTCTCTGAAGCTCTGATAAGTCTCTCTCTGATGTGACCAAATGTAGCACTATTGAATCCATTTGGTACCAAATTTCCAATCCTCTTCTACCCCCAAGTGATAAATGTGATTGTGTGATGAACTTAGGGCCATAGGAAATGCAATGATGTGATTGAAGGCTTTATTATGACTATGCACAAATGACGAATGCAATGAAGGTTTACAAGTGGGATGATGGAAATGCAATATGTACATATGTGACTAGGAAATGACTTAAGGGAAAAAAAGGTGCTTGATTGCCAAGTTTTCACCTTTTGGGTCTTTTTCTCATTTTTTGCTACCAAGGCGCCTATTGCTAGGTTTTCACCAAGGCACTTTTTCTTTTTCAATTTTTTTTGTATTTTTTTTTTTTTGCATTTTTTTTCTTTTTCTTATTTTCAAATGTTTTTGGTGTTTTTCAAAATCTCTTTGACTATGTACAATAAATATGATGCTCCTCATCTGATACTCTTTATACTCTTTCATCTACCTCATGTATAGAACCTCTTTAGATGTATGCTATTGATAGGCTCTTATAGTTCCTCTCCTTTGCAATCTGCTAACTTATAGGTTCTCATTCCAAATGAAGACATAATGATGAATGAACCAAGCCAATTATCCTCCCATTTTCCTTTCTTCTCTCTTTCAACTTGATTCTTTGGGTTTTCTCTTAACACTAAGTCTCCTACTTGAAAGACTCTCGGTTTGATATGCTTATTGTAGTTTCTTGAGATTTTGTTCTGATATACTTTCAAGTGTTCATAGGCTTGTGTTTGGTGTTCTTCTAGCAAATCTAATTGTTGAAGTCTAGAAACTCTATAGTCTTCATCTATTATCAACCCTTGCAATGATACTCGTAAAGATGGGATCTCAACCTCCAATAGTAGAACAGCTTCGGCTCCATAGAATAATGAAAATGGTGTGGCTCCCATAGGTGTCTGAATGCTAGTTCTATAGGCCCACAATGCCAGGTTAATTTGCACATTCCAATCTCTTCCTAACTTATTTACTAATCTCTTCAAGATTTTCAAAATGTTCTTATTTGTAGCTTCGACTTGTCCATTTCCTTGAGGATAATAAATGGATGAAGAGTGATGTGTGATATGAAATGTGCCACAAAGTTCATCCACATCTTTGTTTTTGAATTTCTTTCCATTGTCTATGATTATGGCATGAGGGATACCATATCAGGAAATGATGTGGTTTAAGATGAACATGGAAATATATTTACCTGTGGTCGTGATCAAAGGAACCGCTTCTTCCCACTTAGTGAAATAATCTATTGCGGTGATGATGTACTTGTGATCATTGGAAGATGGTGGATATATGACGTCAATCAAGTCAAATCCTCATTGATAGAATGGCCATGGTGTAACAAATGGGTTCAATTCTTGTGTTAGTGCATGTATCATGTCGCCATGGTATTGACATTTTCTGCATATTTTGATGAAGTGACAAGCATCTTTCTCTAAGGTTTTCCAGAAATACCCTAAGCGAAGGATCTTCTTGGCTAGGTTTAAACCGCTTGAGTGCGACCCACAAATGCCCTCATGAACCTCACATAAAGCTAACTTAGACTTCTCTTCCTCTAGACATCTAATTAATGTCCTATCAAGACCCTTGCAATACAATGTTTCGGAGAGGATTATGTAACGGGCTGATTGGCATATGAAATTTCATTTTTGGGCTCATGATTGGTCTAAAGGTAACACTTGGTCTTTGAGATAGGTATATATAGGGTCGTACCAAGGTGAGTCATGTCCATGAAGTAGGGCAACAATTTGGGTTTCGAGAACGTCAAATGTTGGTTGTGTTAACTCTTCCACCAAGAATTTGTACTTCTCATTTTGATCTGGTTTTTGAAGTAAGGAAGCCAAGGTTTCCATTGCGTTAGCTACTCTGTTCTTCTCTCTTGGAATTTTCTCAAATGTTATCAAAGAAAAATACTTTTTCCAAGCATCAATCATAGCCTTGTATGGCATTAATTTTTCATCTTTGGTATTGTATTCATCATTGACTTGATTGATTATTAGTTGAGAATCTCCATATACTTGTAGCTCAGTGATGTTCCATTCTAAAGCCATCTTGATGCCAATGACTAAAGCCTCATATTCTTCTATATTGTTTTTGCATGAGAACAAAGCTTGTAGGACTTGGGAATAGTGTACCCTTGAGGGTTAATCAATAATATACCAGCCCCAAAACCTCCTTGTGTATATGAGCCATCGAAGTACAACTTCTATGTCTTTTCTTCTATATTTACAATTGTGGAATCTGGAAATTCCACTTGAATGGTTTGTGTAGAAGTCAATGGATTTTCAGCTAAGTGATCTTCTATCACTTGTCCTTTTATTTCCTCTCTATCCACATACTCAATGTTGAACTCACTTAATATCATGACCCATTTGGATATCCTACCTGTTAAGGCAGTTTTGCTTAGCAAATACTTTAGAGTATCAATTTTGACAATTAGTTTCACCTTATGCATCAACATATAATGTCTCAATTTTTGAGATGCAAAGACAACCGCTAGACAAGCCCTTTCCATAAATGTATAGTTAAGTTCGTATTTGATCAATGTTCTACTCAAATAGTAGATTGCTCTTTCTTTTCCTTGCTCATCTTCTTACGCCAAAAGAAATCCTAGAGACCTTTCGGTAGCGGATATGTACAGCAGCAACAATTTTCCCTTGATTGGTGGCATTAGGATTGGTGGATTTATTAGATAAGTCTTTAATAAAGTGAAGGCTTTGTCACATTCTTCATCCCACATGAAAATAGTATCTTTGTGTAGTAACCTTGTGAATGAATGACATTTTTCAGCCAATTGAGAAATGAACCTTCTTATGGATTGTATCTTGCCTTAGAGAGACTTCATTTGGCTTATGTTATTTGGAATATTCATATCCATTATTGCTTGTACTTTTTCTGGATCCACTTCAATCCCTTTTGTCGAAACTATATAGCCTAACAATTTTTTGGATTGGACACCAAAGACACATTTTTTCGGATTAAGCCTCACTTTAAATTGTTCCAACCAGGTGAATATATTTTTCAGAATTTGTAGGTGATCTTCTCTTTTGTGTGACTTTTCCAATATGTCATCCACATAATATTCTAGAAATGTGTGCATCATATCATGGAAGATAGTTGTCATTTCCCTTTGATATGTGGCTCTGACATTTTTAAGACCAAAGGGCATGACGTTCCAACAAAAGGTGCCCCAAGGACATGTAAAGGTTGTCTTCTCTTGATCTTTAGGTGCAATTTTTATCTAATTATATCCGCTAAAACCATCCATTAATGAGTACATGGAGTGACCTGTTGTCAAGTCAACTATTGCATCAATGCTCAGAAGTGGGAAGTCATCCTTAGGACATGCAAGATTCAATTATCTAAAATCCATGCATACATGAATGGATTTGTTGTGCTTGGTGACCAGTACAATATTAGATATCCATTCAGCATAGGCTATTTCTCTTATAAATCCCACTTTCATCAATTTTTCTAATTCCACCTTGACTAAGAGAGCTACATGTGGGCGCATTTTCCTCAACTTTTTCTTGACGATCTTAACCCCTGGTTTGACATTCAAATGGTGCATAATGAATTTGGGTTCCAATCCGGGCATGTCGGCATAGGACCATGCAAAGTTCACTTGTTGTTCTTGGAAGAACTTGATAAAATCCTATCTTTCTATAGGTGTAAGTGATGCGGCCAAGTGTATAAATTTTGGATCCAATTTTGTCTTAGTGTTGAACTTTTATGTCGGCTCTATGAGAATAGGTGACCTTTCTTCCTCATGCTCGGGTAAGGTATCCAATCTCTCTTCCTTTGGTGCCACAATTGGGTTTTCACCATAGGAAACATCCTTTATCTTTACTTTTTTTGGTTCTAGTGCTGCCACATAGTGGTTTTCATCACTAGAACTTTTCATTTTTATTTTTTTTTTCATTTTTTTCTTTGGATTAAGAGATTGGACCCTACTGCTTCTATCATGTTTGGTTTGAATTCATTGGTGAAAGAGGGCTCAACTGCATTAAGGTGTTGGTTCATTTCTTGGTCATTTGGAAAATAGAGTAATTCGCTTGGCTCATTTAGGTCCCAATCAATAAGGTTGGGGTTTATCAAGGATAAGGTTTCATTTGAAAAAGTATTATCAATTGGGTTCTTGGACATGACTTCATTGGAGGATTCATACATTGTATCATTTAGATCTATAACATGAGCTTCCTCAAGATGGTCCATGGAAGAAGGATCAAAGTCTTCTTCACTTGAGTCCTCAATGACTTCTACAGGAAATAGCATGGAAAATACAACCCATGGATTAATCCTAACGTTCAAATCATCTTCCTCTAAGGGGTCCCAAAATTCCTCTATCCATGGTCGATTAACGGGTGCTTGTCCTACATTGAGTTCTTGTATGATGGGCTCTTCACACCTTGGAGCTTGTTGCTTTGAAACCTTAGCATAAGTATGTATGGTGACTACCTCTTTATCATGACATGATTCTTCAGATAGAGTGTCCCACTCATAATCCCGGGAGTCATCACTATCCACCTTAGATTCCAACATGTTTACTTGAGGATATGAATCATGCATTGGGCTGGAGATTTCTCCTTTGTATTGGTAGTGTACCCCTAATCTTTCTTCTTTTTCCCTCCAAGTAGGTTCAATAGGTTCTAGTAAACCTCTATTTCTTCGGTCTAAGGGTCCTCTTCCCTTATACCCCATTTTCTGTATTATCTCAAATCCTTTCCCATATTGATCGGTTTGAATGTTAATATGTTGGATTCTTTCTATGGGATTACTTGAGGTATCATCTTTATCATGATAAAGCCATTGAAGGACTTCATCGTCCTCCTTGTCGAATGTTGGTTTGTCACTTTCTCTCATGAAGTAAGAATTATACTTATGAGGTAGGTGTCTTTTGATGGTTTCCCATGTGTTCTTGGAGATGTGGGTAAGTCAAATAGGGAAATGGAATATTCCCCTACTCCTTTGGAACTGATTTTACATTGTTTTTCAAATGTATCCATCATCTCACTCATTTTTTTGTAGTTGTCCTTTTTAGCTTTATCCTTTTCTTCTCTGGTGGGTTTGTAAAGTACTATCTCTGATTTAGGTGCTTGATCTAAATCTTCATTTGGAGTTGGACCCTCATAGCTCACTTTTTCCTTTCCTTTAGTTGATGTCATTGAGCTAGCTTGAGGATGGTTTGAAGTAGTACTTAATGTTAACATAGGATCATCCATTTTGATATCTTCAATGGTGGCTCTTTGGATAATTACTTCTTTGTTATGGGGAATAAATAGCTCATGAAGGGGTTTAAGTGCATTGCAATATTGGAAAGGATTTGAGTCCCCTCCAACAGTGATTTCCCCACCCATATACAGAAATTTGATGCATTGATGGTATGTGGATGGAACTGCTTGCAACTCATGAATCCATGGTCTCCCTAATAATATATTATAAGTTAGTTTCATGTCCAATACTTGGAAATTTGTGTCCTTTCTGATAGGTCCCACTTGAATGGGCAATACAATCATGCCTTTGGAGGCTCTTTCAGCTTCATCATAGGCCTTTATGGTGATTCTTTTCATAGGATCAATGTAGGACTTGGATAATCCTAGGGATTTGATGAGACTCAATGTGCAGATGTTAAGACTAGCTCCCCCATCTATGAGAGCTCTTTTGACCCTATGTCTTTTGATCAAGACCTCTATATGCAATGGTAGATTTTGGGGATGAGTGATAGACATGTCATTATGGTCTGAAAATGAAAGGCAATGAGGTGCAATAAGATGACCTACCATGTTTTGAAACTTGTCCTCTTCTAAGTTAGTAGGAACATTAGTCTCTACTAGAGCTTTCTCTAAAATTTCCTTATGGTTGGGAGATAGCTTTAATAGCTCCAAGATAGAGATTTGTGCTGGAGTCCTTTGTAGCTGATCTACCAAGCTATACAGTTTTACTACTGTAGAAGATTTCTTGATCACAATGTTGGATTGGGGAGGGCCAATAGGTTTAGGATCAACCCCTTGTAGGGTAATCCTTGAAGTTTTCCCCCTAGTGATAACATTAGATGTGTCTTTTTGGGGCTGTTCTTTGATCACTATAGCATTCACAACATTATCATAGGGTGGCACAAAATTGATGTTATTGCTGCTTTGTTTCTTTCCATTGGACAATTCACCTTTGTCATGTTTATAGAAGGGTTTTTTGAAATCCATGTGGTCTTCATTTCTTTGAGGTCTGTTAATGGTGATCATACCATTATCAATCAAGTCTTGCACCACATTCTTTAGCTACAAGAAATCATTTGTCATGTGCCCTGTAATTATATGGTATTCACAATGACTATTTGCACTCCACCAGCTAGGCTTGTTGTGTGGCTCATAAGGTTTAATGCTAGGTAGATTAATGATGTTGTTAGCCATGAGGGTCTTTAATGATTTTTTGAGGGGTTCACCCAAAGGCGTGAAGTTCCTCTGAGGAGTTGGTACCAAGAATTTATCATATTTTTTACTCCTTTGATTATTTCCTTGATTACCACTATTAGCATTGTTATTGGAAGGTGCCTTGGAGGACTGGTTTGTATTTTTCACTTGATTAGGTGTTCTTATGAGAGCAAATGGAGTCACCTTCAAATTACTAGAATCCACAACCCCGTCATTGACTACTCCCTTATTGTTGTTCTTCAATCCATACCTATTATAGCTATTGGACCAATTCTTATTATGATTGTTGTTATTACTAGAGTTATTGTTGTTGGAGTTGTTCTTGTTATCTTTATACAATTTCAACTCTCCACTCTTGACCAACACTTCTTCTATTGTTACTCCATTCTCTATGAGGTCTTGGAAGGTTTTGGGGCATTGCATTCTCAATCGGTAGTTCATCTTGTTGCTCAAACTATTAATGAATATATCCATTTTCTCCTTTCCAAGCACACTCCTAGGATACCTAGCAAATACTATCCTCCATCTTTGTAAGAAAGTGAGGAATGCTTCTCCATCCTTTTGCTTAGTATCACATAACATTATCATTGTGACCTCATGCTTGATGTTGTATGAGTAATGGGCCATAAATTTTGAAGCTAGTTCTTCAAAGGTTTTAATGTCAGATGGTAATTTAGAAAACCACTCCATGGCCATACCTCCTAAGCTTCTTGGGAATAGTATCATTAAATAGGAGGTATCATGCATGAACTCCAAGATCAATGCACAAAACTCCCATAGGTGATCTTGTGGATCCGACATTCCTTCGTACTTGTCATACTTGGGAAACACTACATTGATCGAGAATGGTACCATTACTAGACTTTTATCAAATGGGAATGGACACAATGCTTCAATAGAAAAGGGTTTAGGAGCCCTGCTTTGCTTGATTGTATCCAGTTGCATTTGAAATATCTTAAATTACTTTTTCATAATGTCAATAGTACTCTCTTCAACTTCTGGTGGTCTAAGTTGATTTACATCATAATCTGGGGGAAGCTTAAGACTTGCTCGGGCTAGGTCCATAAAATACTTCTCTTTATCTCTTGCCATTTCTTTTTCCATGAGTCTTATGAAATAGGGGCACTAAATGGCTTCATCAACCTTGTCATAGATTGCATCTTCGGCAGTTGGTTTGGCATTAGTTCTATGGTTAGTGGTATCAATCCCTTGAGTGTTTTGATCTATCCCTCCACTATTGGAATTACCTTGATTATTCATATCAATACCTCCATTATTTGCATCACCTTGATTGTTTGGGTCAATGCCACTATTTTTCATTATTACCCAAGCCACCGTAGTACATCATGTTGTCTTCTACTTCTTGCTCGAGTGATTTTTGGGGTACTCTTGGGGTGGTAGAAGTGTCACCTAGGTAAGGGAGCTCTTGTCTCAAGTGATTTCCATCTACTTGTAAGGTTTGCTTGACATAGTAGGATCTAGTAAAAGCGGGCATGAACAAACCACTGGGAGAATAAGAGTCAATCTTGCCCATAGTCAAATCCTTGTGAAATTTTCAAAAATTGTGTAGAACCAAGATTTTTGACTGGGCAGGATGTTGGAATAGTAAGAACACAGAAAAGGGTATTTGAATATGTGACCAAATTTTTTTGAACCCCTTGGTAAGTACTCAATGTTTTCCCTTTTATGCTTTTGGACATCACTTGCCTGATTGTAGGTGTGACTTAAAATATCATACGCGTTAACTGGAATTGAGTTAAGCGGCACACTACAGGTGTGCAGGTGGCACTTTACTATTGATAGGCATTTTTCTAGTGTTTTTAGGCATCACTTAATATATCTGAGGCGTAACTTTAAGGTTGATACGCAGTTTTTGAATAGTCACAGGCATGACTTTACTACTAACAGGTGTTATTTCTTTGTGCACAGGTGGCACTTTGCTGACCAGGTTGTAAATTTTGGATTTTAAAAATTGCAAGATCAGTTTTTTGGAATTTTCTCGTTCGAAAATGGAAGATAATCACAACACACGCATCAATTTTTAACTGTGTCCCTAAAAAACACTAAAGTGTATATTCTCGATCATTTTCCACAAGTATTGCACAAGAAAGAATTCCAAGCAGTCTACCTATAGTCAATTTTGGCTTTTAACATTTTGGCTCTATGAGGTAGCTTGCTATTTATCAAGTTTTATTGAAAAAATCCATTCTAAACTATGTCAAGTTCTTATACCCACTTGCGGGCTTCCCACATGCACAAAAGCACAATTTGGTGCAATCCGTTAGGACTACTAGAGGAAGTGAAGACACTTGGACACAATCTAGCCACTTCCCTTTTAAGGAAAAGTGTATTTTTATTATAGTGGGTTGGATATTACCACGGCAAAGCTGGTTGTCTCCCACTTGGGTCATTCCCTCTCACCATCCTCATAAGGAAAATCTTGGGAGGCAGGCCCTCTATTGCTCTATTTTAACTAGCATGTTCATATAAAGCAAGGAAATGACATTAAGAGCAAGTTTTTGGGAATTTGGTTCACCTAAAAGGTGAAGAGCATATCCCTAACTTTCTCTTAGTTTCCCAAACACTTAAGCAACAATGTTCTTTTTCAATCTCCTAACAAAGAGATTCTTATAATTGAGGTGTTTGGTCCATTCCTTATTTTAATTACGGTAGATTCAATGAATGTCACAATTTAAGCAAGTGCAAGCTTGATTTGATGAATACCTTTTCCTTTGTAGCTAGCAATGGCTGGGCACTTTTTTTATGATTTTTGTCTTTTATCTTTCTTTTACTCACCTCGTGGTGACCGTTCCTACTCCCTCCTCCAACAAGTTAGTCCAACACAGCCATTCAAAATGAGGGGAAACCAAAAGAACAAAGTGAAATTGCAATTAAGTGTTATTGATAAGATTTTTCAATGAAAACTTTAACAACTTAATGTAACAAATTTCAACTTAGAGTAGGAAATTTAAGCTTGTAAGCCTCCATAACTTTGATGTAATGAGCATATAATTTTTCTTCCAAGCCTAAACTCTCTAAAATTGAATTAGCACTATACAATTCCTTTTCACGTTTAGCTTGTAATCTTACCTCTTTGCTTGGTTGTGTAACTCTTCTCTCTGGCTTTTGCACTTTTCTGTGTCTGCTCATTTATAGTAAAAACATATAGACAGAGAGTAAGATAATTGAATTTATCAATCTGATAGCAAATTAAAACAACAGACAGTAGGTGTCATTGTCCAGCTAATACGCATAATTAAACTGTTAGCAGGTGTAACTTTAATAATAGCGAGCATCACTTTCTAGTGGCTCAAGCGTTATTTAAAGTTACTCAGGCGTGACAATTTATTTACTAATTGTAACAATTAATGTAAATTGCGTAAGATAAGCTATCAAAAGTGGCAATTCACAAAAATTACACGTCGGTTAGAAGATACTAGGTGTGACTTTCTGTGCAAATTGTGTCGTAAAGGCTATGAAGGTGGTAGAAGTTAGCTAACATGTGACACTTCTCTGGTAGCAGGTGTTGCTTTGCAGTCTCGAGCATGACAATTTATCTCCCAGGTGAAACAATTTATCTAGTAGGCATCAGATGACTGCTGCGAAGTGACAAAACAGTAGGCACAGGCATCAGTTAATGCTTTGTAGGCATAATTTTACCTATTTTCTGCAAAAATTTCATGTAAAAGTGAAGATACAACACACAAAAATGATAAAAACATTAAAAATGAGGCTTAGAGCCCCACGGTGGGTGCCATTTGTGTGTGAATGCTTTGCACCTTCATGAAATTAGGATTAATATCTAACAATCTTAGCAAATACAATGAAAATTTAAACTAAGAATTGCATAAGAATCCATGACATCTCATGGTTCTCTAATTAGATGTGGTAAGTAGAGCTCTCAGCTTAATCTCCACTAGTGGCACTTCTAAAATGAGAAATATGATACTACAAATGCTTATTCTAGCTTACGAACTCTCAATTTGATACAAAGATAATTCAAATGCTCTCAAATGCTCTTGATTTTCTATGAAATTGTCTATAATAAGGATGCTTTGCAAATGAATTTCTAAGATGATTATTGCTCTCAAAATGCCTCATACTTATAGTTATTCCCAAGGGTAGGGGGTAGAGTGAAGTAACCATGATTTACCTTTGGTTGAGTCAAAAAAATTTCAATGTTTTTAAATGGGGGGACAATTTAAATGTTTGTCTCAAAGCTTTGGACAAAAGGACAAAATTGAGTGGATGAGATTGAAACTTTAGAATGAGTGATTGAGATTCATTCTTTTTGAGTAATTTGTGTCTTTTTGTCCTCAATTTTCATTGGTTGCTCAACTTTGTTGAAAGATATTAGGATTTATTAAATTCAATTAAATAATTAAATTTAGCCATGTAGGGAATACGTTCATTTTGATTTTTAATTTAAACAACTATACAATTAATTGATTAAAATCAATTATGTAGTGCTTTTCACCCCTTTAAGCTTTGATTTAATTATTTAACATCATTATTTGATTTTTCCTTTGATTTTTTTGATTTTGTTCAACTTTGTTGATTTGATCCTTTTTTTATGAGAATTAGTGCATTTTGATGATTTTGTAATTTTAATGATTTTAAAGCACTTGTCCATTTTTGAGTGTCTACAATGACCACTATTTTCCATGATATGATGCATGCCTTTCTAGAAGATTATGTGGATGACATATTGGCAAAGTCACATAGAAGAGAAGACCACTTGAAAATTTTGGAAAAGATATTCACATGGTTGGAGCAATTCAAAGTGAGACTTAACCCAAAAAAATGTGGTTTCGGTGTTCAATTAAAAAAATTGTTAGGCTACATAGTTTCCGCTAAAGGCATTGAAGGAGATCCAGAAAAGGTCCAAGCCATAATGGATATGGAGATTCCAAAGAGCATAAGTCAAATGAGGTCCCTTCAAGGCAAGATTCAATCAATAAGGAAATTTATCTCTCAATTAGCCGAAAAGTGTCATTCATTCACAAGGTTGCTACACAAAGACACTTTTCATGTGGGATGAAGAATGTGACAAAGCCTTCACATTGTTGAAGACTTATCTAATAAATCTATCAATCCTAATGCCACCAATCAAAGGAAAACCATTGATGTTGTACATATCTTCCACCAAGAGGTCTCTAGGAGTTATTTTGGCACAAGAAGATGAGCAAGGGAAAGAAAGAGCAATTTACTACTTGAGTAGAACATTGATCAAGTATGAACTCAATTACATATTCATGGAGAGAGATTGCTTATTAGTTGTCTTTGCATCCTAATAATTGAGGCATTACATGTTCATGCACAAGGTGAAACTTATTGCAAAAATTGATCCCCTAAAATACTTACTAAGCAAAACTGCCTTAATAGGTAGGATAGCAAAGTGGGTCATGATATTAAGTGAGTTTGACATTGATTATGTGGATAGGAAAGCCATAAAAGGACAAGTGATAGTAGATCACTTAGCAAAAAACCCATTTCTTTCTACGCAAACCATTCAAGTGGAATTTCTAGATTCAGCAATTGTCAACATAGAGGCCAAGACATGGAAGTTGTATTTTGATAGATCATATACACAAGGAGGCTCTGGGGCTAGCATACTATTGATTACCCCTCAAGGGTATACCATTCCCAAGTCATACAAGATTTTGTTCCCATGCACCAATAACATATCTAAATATGAAGCCTTGGTCATTGGGAGTAAGATGGCTTTAGAATGGAACATCACCAAGCTACAAGTATATGGAGACTCTCAGTTAGTAATCAATCAGATCAATGATGAATACAATACCAAAGATGAAAAACTCATGCCATACAAAACTATGATAGATTCTTGGAAAAAGTACTTTTCTTTGATCACTTTTGAGCAAATTCCAAGAGAGAAGAAGAGAGGAGCAGACACCATGGCTACCTTAGCTTCATTATTACAAAAAATAGATCAGAATGAGAAGTATGAATTCTTGGTGGAAGAGTTGGTAAAATCGGCATTTGACCTTCCCAAAACCCAAATCATTGCATTACTCAATGGACATGACTCACCTTGGTACGGCCCTATCTATACATATCTCAAAGACCAAGTGTTGCCCCTAGACCAATCACGAGCCCAAAAATGAAACTTTATTTGACAATCAGCTCATTACATTATCCTTTTTGATACATTATATCACAAAGGTCTCGATGGGACTTTACTTAGATGTCTAGAGGAAGAAGAGTCTAGGTTAGCTTTAATTGAGGTTCATGAGGGCATTTGCGGGTCACATTCAAGAGGATTAAACCTAGCCAAGAAGATCCTTCGTATGGGGTATTTCTGGAAAACCTTAGAGAAGGATGCTTGTCACTTTGTGAAGATATGCAGCAAATGTCAATACCATGGCGACATGATACATGCGTCGGCACAAGAGTTACATCCATTTGTTACACCATGGCCATTCTATCAATGGGGATTTGACTTGATCGGCATAATCTATCCACCATCTTCCAATGGGCACAAGTACATCATCATCACTACAGAGTATTTCACAAAGTGGGTAGAAGTCATTCCTTTAATCACCGCTACGGGAAAATAGATCTCCATGTTCATCTTGAATCACATCATTTGCAGATATGATATCCCTCATTCCATAATCACAGACAATGGAAAAAAATTCAAAAACAAAGATGTGGATGAACTTTGTGACACCTTCCATATTACACATCACTCTTCATCCATTTATTATCTTCAAGGAAATGGACAAGCCAAAGCTACAAATAAGAACATTTTGAAAATATTGAAGAGATTGGTGAATAAGTCAAGAAGAGATTGGCATGTGAAAATCAACCTGGCATTATGGGCCTATAGAACTAGCATTCATACACCTATAGGGGCTACACCATATTCACTGTTTTATGGAGCCGAAGTTGTTCTACCTTTGGAGGTTAAAATCCCATCTTTACGAGTATCATTGCAAGGGTTAATAACAGATGAGGACTATAGAGTTTCCCAACTTCAACAATTATAATTATTAGAAGAGCATCAAACACAAGCCTATGAACACTTGAAATTCTATCAGAACAGAATCTCAAGAAACTACAATAAGCATATCAAACCAAGAGTCTTTCAAGTAGGTGACTTAGTGCTAAGAGAAAACCCTAAAAATCAAGCCGAAAGAGAAAAGAAGGGTAAATGGGAGGTGAATTGGCTTGGTCTGTTCATCATTGTTTCTTCATTTGGAATGGGAACCTATAAATTAGAAGATTGTGATGGAGAATAGCTACAAGAACCTATAAATAGTATCCATCTAAAGAGGTTCTATACATGAGGTAGATGAAAGAGTATAAAGAGTATCAGATGAGAAGCATCATATTTATTGTACATAGTCAAAAGAGACCTTGAAAATACCAAAAAAATTAAAAAAAGAAAAAAGAAAAAATTGAAAAAAGAAAAAGAAAAAAAAGTGCCTTGGTGAAAACCTAGCAATAGGCACCTTAGTAGCAAAAAAATGAAAAAAGAGAAAAAGACCCAAAAGGTAAAAACTTGGCAATCAAGCACATTTTGTTCCCTTAAGTCATTTCCTAGTTGCATGTATACATATTGCATTTCCCAACATCTCACTTTTAAATCTTCATTGCATCCATCATTTGTGCATAGTCATAATAAAACATGTCATCTGCATTTTTGCATTACCTATTTACCCTAAGTTTGTCACATGATCACATTTATCACTTAGGGGCAGGAAAGGATTGGATTTTTGGTACAAATGGATTCAATTAGTGCTACATTCGGTCACAACATTAGAGAGGGAATTATCAAAGCTTCAAAAGAGAGATATTTTTGTTGAACCTTTGATGGATATCATTGTTCATACCCAAGTATTATTTCCACAACTTGATCCTTGAACCTTCATTGACTTTATTATTCGGGATTAAAAATTGACAACACTTAAAAGATCAGAATGTTTGGAAATTCTTTTTGAAAATCTTGATACATTGCAAAACACTTGAAGCTTTCTTTTGATAATCTTTATTACATTGACTTTTATCATGTTTCTTTAGCTAATCGATGATGTTTTGACTAGATTGGCCATGATGGAGACATGATATTTTCTTGCCTTTGAGTGGTTGTCTTGAGGAAGATCCATCAACTTAGGTGAATTCATCTAATGACATGGTCATCAAAGAACCATCGAGGACTTTCACATAAGTTGGAGGATTGACCTTTTCTTGTTTATGCAAATGGATACCTTGGCTATTTGGTTTTTATATATCTTAATACCAAAATCCACTTGCAACATTGAATCCATTGAAACCGGTATTCATACTCCAATGGTTGGTCATCCAACTAGTGAGGGTTGTACTAGTTTCCAAAAGAGGTTACCAAAAAGCAATGAAAAGTGGTATTCATATCATCATGATGTGGTCAGTGATGGTTGTACTTTCTTTAATGGCCCTACAATGCTCAATGATGAAAATATTTCCCTATAGCATTTCTTTGCTAAAAGCTAGTGACACTTAGTTGCATTGCATTGCATTTTCATGTTAGATTAAATGCATGTTTGTAGTTATTTTTCTAAGGGAAAAGGGGTTTACGTAATCAGCTTGAACAAAAACATAAAAGAAAAGGGGTTCAATTAAATGTTTCATCCTTGATTCAAATCAATTATGTGAGATTATCTTTTGCATCCATTCATAGCATTAAGCATTGATCATTATCTTTATATCAGAAAAATCAAGAGAAAAGAAAATACATCATTATTCATACATCATTTTCATTTAAGTATAGAGTTGCATCCATTCAAAAAAAAAATCAAAAACATAGGGGAATTCATATCCATATTTCCATAATAACACATTTGCATCCATACATGGAAAAGCAGAGAAAAGTATATCAAAATAGCATAAATCATTGCATCCATCTATCTATATCATACATGAGATACATTGCATCCATAGCATAATCAAAGTAAATACATCATAAAACATCAAATAGCTGCATATAAAGATGATCTCACATAACACATCAAGAGAATCAAGGAAAGTATAACATCATATAAATGTTCATAATATCAAATGATCCATCAAATCAATATACTACGATACAATGTCATCAACACAAGTGATACATCAAGTTTCGATCAATAAGCAGGAGACATGATACAAGTCATCAACATGAGGAGATCCATAATCAATAATCAAAATCTTGTGGCACCACCTGATCCATCACCAACACCTGATCCATCTGGACCCCCATCACCTGGTCTATCCTGAGTAGGAGGAGTCTGACTAGTGCTAGTGATACATCAAGTTTCAATCAATAAGCAAGAGACATGATACAAGTCATCAACATGAGGAGATCCATAATCAATAATCAAAATCTTGTGGCACCACCTAATCCATCACTAGCACCTGATCCATCTGGACCCCCATCACCTGGTCTATCCTGAGTAGGAGGAGTTTGACTAGTGCTAGTGATACATCAAGTTTCAATCAATAAGCAGGAGACATGATACAAGTCATCAACATGAGGAGATCCATAATCAATAATCAAAATCTTGTGGCACCACCTGATCCATCACCAACACCTAATCCATCTGGACCCCCATCACTTGGTCTATCCTGAGTAGGAGGAGTCTGACTAGTTCTAGCCATACTGGGCCTCTAAGTCACAAAGGTCATAAACTACTACATCATAATAGTCACTTGGTCTAATCTACCAACAATAGTGGATACATCTGTCTGCAATGATTAAACATCTCATGATAAAGTGTCAATACTAGGAGCAGCCTGAGATCACTAACCCATATCCTAAGACTGATGAACCTATGGAGGCACCTGTTGTGTCATAATCTGATCCTGTTGTGCTAATGCAACTCATTGTAACTAAACTAATGGATCCTATCCTCTAGGAATCTATCTAGCAGCCTCAATGTGTACCTATCTCTAGGCTCTTTGTTGTCTCTACTAGCCCAGTAATGCTGCTGCTCTAGGTCTCTGATCCTGCCTGACATCTCTAGCCCTATCCCTCACATGTCCACCTCTCACCCATGGCCCATCTCATCCTCAACCCATGACCTAAGGAGCTCTTTGTCCTCTCTAAGCTCATCATCTCTGACATCTCCTCCTACCACCACCATCCCCGCCACCATCCCCACAATCATTCCCTCCATCATCATCATCTAATCTCTCATCATAGCTAGGGATAAGCTTTGTTGGATCTATAAATCAAAGAAATCTATTATGAGCCCACCAGTCTTGATACTCATGTGACATACTAGCATCTACAACATATGCAAGAAAATCCCATCTGCAGTATGCCAACTCGGCAATCTGATCACAAGAAAATTGAAAATCAATCTAAGCACCCCACATAGATCACTCTGCCTGGACTCTAGCATATAGTTTCATACCTTGAGGCATATCCTAAACCATTCCATACTGTCTAGAAACCCGACCAAAGTAAAATCGGTCAATTACAGTTGTAGATCTACCAATCATCCACCAAGGAGAAAACATATACGGGAGCTCGTCATCATCCTCCCTCCATCTCTCACAACCTATATATGGTCACCAATGGACTTGATCAAGATCATCAATCATCCTACGCCAATACTCAAGTTTTCCCAGATGGTGCTGGACAACCATGCCACCATATAGAAAAGCATAAGGGAAACCTCACCGATGAATCTGATCTGACACTGGCCTAGTGATGGGAAGATGCCCCCACACCCATAGCTACAAGATCACTACACCTGTTGACAAAGATGCACTCAACCTGTACACCACCTCATGCAAATCATGGTATAACTGTGCAAGGATGCATGATCCCCAATCAAATCATCGAGGTTGTGCAAGAAAATCCTCCAAGATCTAGCTCCACCCAACAGAGAAACCATGACCTCACCGGTCGAGAAGCGGTAATCCACCAATCAAAGCACCTAATACTGCTGGCAATGTGGGAAATGAAGTGAACTATGCCCATGTGATCATATTATCATCAATGGTGTTATCTCCAAACACCCATCTGCATACTATGATGTCATAAACAGATTCATAGTATACCATCTCCCCTCGACAAGGAATGCACAACAATCTATACATGTCCTTTGGAGTGATGGTCATCTCTCCGAAAGGTAGATGGAAAGTATTGTGGTCAGAGTGACAATGCTCTACCATAGTGGTAAGGAGACCACGGTTTAGCTAAAACCATGGGATGTCGAGAAGGAAATTGGGCCCACACATATCAATAACATGATACTCTACTGGGGTCAAATCCTGACCTAGATCGATGACCCAAGATGCAACGGTTTGTATGTAAAGCTTACGAAAATGTGCTTGTTTGGCAAAATCAAGTGAATCATATTAGTATTCTATATCAGTGAATCATTTTAAGTCAATAAATCCTATCAAAATTAAAGTATCAAGATATCAAATCAGTACCATTTGTTCGTGTCTCTATGTCTTGAGAGAGAATTATCAGTTATCTACTTATCAGTTTTCACACTGATCAATCAATCCTACCTATCAGTTTTTCTATCCTATCAGATTGAAAAATCAAACATTCATTGGTACCATTATCTTGATATCCTAATCACTTGTTTTGTTTAACTACAACAGACCTAGCAATCTTGGAAAATCAATCAATCAGTCAGAGTTATCCAATTTTTATCAGAAAATCAAGTTTGAGTTTCAAAATTTTTGAAATCCTGCAGGCATCATTTTCCTTTTCCCACATGACATTTTACCTTATGCAGTGCAAAAAATATCTCACGTGGAACTTTATCAATCATACACATCACTTAATGTTTCATGCGGCATTTTACAACTCTAGGCAACACTTAATAAGGCCTAGGCGACAAACAACCTAGGGTTTTATACGTGTAAAAACATTTATCATTTGGCATGAAAACCCTACTGCTACGCTGCAGTTAAAAATGATCAGGCAACATTTAAAGGTTTATAAACAGCAATTTAACATGTGGAGGCATCGTTAAAACATGCAGATGCATTTTTTTAAGGATCTAAGCAGCATTTAACCTATTTGATGCAGTATTTTGCAAAATTTAATCTATGACAACATGAAATAAATGCAATAAATGCGGAAAAAGAGCAATAAATACACAAGGAAGGTTATAAATGACTCACTGGAGGTCCATAGTCTGGTGGTCTTTGATAAATATGACCTCTCTCAAATCGGTGCTCGCGAATTGGGACAACCATCATGATCAGGATGTTAAGGATTAGAGCAAAATCTCAGAAGTCAAAAGTGAAAATGAATAGTAAATCTAGGTTTTTCAACCTATTTAATCTAATTTGACCTAATTTAGAGGTAAATTTTGACTTTGACCTATGTCAACCTATCAATCAAACCAGGGCATTATTTGATATCAAATCATCATCAATTTTTTTCAGAAATGAAAACATATTGGATCAATCGATCAATCAATTCATCAATCCTCAAATTTTCAAATCAAGCGATCAATATGATTTCATTTCTGAGGGGACATCATAAGAGTATCAAAGTGGCATCAAATATCATGAAATCTAGGGCATCAAGGCATCAAAATTTTTGAATTACTATCAACAGGGCATATCATATCAAATCATATAATTAGGCAGTATCAAGTATCAAATCAAATCAGGACCTAGCAATCATATCAGTGGTATATTAGTAAATCAGCAAATCAAGACCTAAAAGTGATCAGGACAAAAAATTTCTTTGAATCAATGTTCTTCATACATCAATTCAAAGAGGGGCATTTGTAGACACTCAAAATTGGGCAAGTGCTTAAAATCATTAAAATTGCAAATTTTTAATCAAAATGCACTAATTCTCATCAAAAAGGATCAAATCAAATTTAAATGGACATTTATTAAATCAAATTGGACAAAATCAATAAAATCAAAGGAAAAATCAAATAATGACATTAAATAATTAAATACAAGCTTAAAGGGACGAAATACACTATATAATTGATTTTAATCAATTAATTGTATAGTTTTAAATCAAAAATCAAAATGAACCTACTCCCTACATGGCTAATTTAATTAATTGATGGAATTTAATTAATCCTAATATCTTTCAACAACAAATTGAGGAACCAATGAGAATTGAGAACACAAAGCACATGGATCAGTCAAAGGAGTTGAATCTCAATCACACATTTCGACTTTGAATCTTATCCACTCAATTTTGTCCCTTTGTCCAAAGCTTTGAGACAAACATTTAAATTGTCCCCCCATTTAAAAATATTACAAATCTTTTGACTCAACCAAGGCTAAATCATGATTACTTCACTCTACCCCCTACCCTTGGGAATTTACTATAAATAAGAGGCATTTTGTGAGCATAATAAGCAATTATAGATTTGAAGAGTAAAGCATCCTTATTATAGTCAATTTCATGAGAAATTAAGAGCATTTATCATTTGCATTTGCATTTTATCATAGCATAATGGAGAATTGTGAGCTAGATTAGGCATATTAGCATCATAGATTTCTCATTTTAGAAGTGTCACTAGTAGGGAATACAAAGTTGAGAGCTCTACTTACCACATCTAATTAGAGAACCATGAGATGTCATGGATGCTAAATTCATTTCTTAGTTTAAATTTGCATTGTATTTTCTTTGAATTGTTAGTTAATAATCCTAATTTCATGAAGGTGTTTATCATTCACACACAAGAATTGATAGTGAAACTAGTGAATCTAATGAATGTGATATAGAGGTTGTTTATGTTGCTATGAAAGATGATTCTGATGAAGATGAGAAAACTGCACTTATTTCATGTGTGAGTAAAGGTGATAAATGGATTATTGATAGTGGTTGCTCACATCACATGACTGGTGATAAAAGTAAGTTGGAAACCCTAAATCATTACAAAGGTAGAAGTGTTAAGTTTGGTAATGATGCACCATGTTTTGTGAAAGGAAAGGGATCAATAAGATTAACTAATAAGATCAGGTGTGATAATGCTTAGTGTGGCACAATTGAATAATACTGGTTACCGAGTTGAATTTCATCACAGAAAGGCTAAAATATTTGATTCCACTAGTGAACTAATTGGAAGTGGAGAACAGACAAGAGGTAATTTGTTTTATCTAGACCTATATGAAGAAACATGTTTGTTTTCACAATTTGATGATGTATGGTTATGGCATAAGAGTTTGTGTCATGTAAACTTTGACAATTTGGTAAATACCAGTAAGATAAAGAAAGATAGAGGTTTGTCAAGATTGAAGAAACCTGATAATGTGTTGTGTAAACAATGTCAATTGGGAAAAATGACAAAGTCTAGTTTTAAGAGAAAGATATATACTTCTGACAATATTTTGGAATTGGTTCATATTGACCTTTTTTGACCTATGGGTGTGCAAAGTTACTATGGTGATTAGTACTTCATTCTATTTGTTGATGACTATTCTAGAATGATGACTGTGATGTTTCTAAAAGATAAATCTGATGCATTTTAGTTGTTTAAGTGGTATTTGGAAAAAGTTGAAAAAGAAACAAGTAAAATATTGGCATGTTTGAGATCTGATAGAGGAGGAGAGTTTATATCTATTAATGTTTGTAGCTTCAGTCGTATGATCACTTAGAATACATATAATACTTTAGATATTGATTAATAAGAATATATTGTATTTGTATATATATATATATATATATATGATATATATATGCTATATTATATATATTATTATAAATATATATTATTCAAATTTATATTATTCTAATATATGATTGATTAATGAAACATTATAAAATGAATAGACATGTCCCATGAAGGGACATGTCTCTCCTAGCCTTGTTCCCAATATAAATAAGAGAGATTGTTGCATTTGGAAAACACATACGATAAGACAACACACACAGTGCTATTACATTTGCAATGATGCTGTAGACATGGAAAATTGGTAAAGGCTTAATTCAATCAAAAGGTGCAATCAAATCATCAAAATAGCACTAAAAATCGATAAATGGAACAAAGGCAATTCAAATCAAAGGAAAATTTAATTAAATGATTAAATGATTAAATAAAGCTTGAAAAGGGGAAAAACACTAAGAAATTGATTAAATTCAATTGATGACATAGTTGTTGAAATGAAAAATCAAAATGAACCTCTCACCCTTCATGGCTAAATTTAATTACTTTAATTAATTAATAAATCATAAATTCTCTCAACAAAGGAAAAAGGAGACAAAATGGACACAAATCACTCACTTTTGTTGAAATGGTCCAGCCTTTTGAAACCACTTAAATGTTTGTCCCCCATTTAGGGACAAAGCAAAGCCAATTGACCTTACCCAAGCATAACCATGGTTATCTCACTCTACCCCCTACCCTTGGAAAAATCTTATAAATAGAAGGCATTTTGAGGCATTATTCATCCACTCCATATCTTTGAATTGCAGCAAAGCTCTTGCAATTTGCATTCACACCACTCACTTAGCATTTTCATTGATATTTAGCTTAAATTGTTGATCATTTTAGAGATTTTCTTATCAAATAGAGCTAGAATTTGATAATTAGATCTAGTTTGCATATCATTCTTAGTTCAATTCTCATAATTAGAGTGTCACTAGTGAGGATTTGCAGCTGAGAGCCTCACTTACTACTTCAATTTAGAGATCCATGAGATGTTGATAGATTAATTGTGTATTTGTTAGATTATTTTTCTCTAATTCTTGTTGTTCTTAGTTAATCTTGTAATTTCATGAAGGTGTAAATCACTCACACACAAATGGCGCCCACCGTGGGCTCTAGGCCTCAAATTTATCAAAATTTTCATGTTATTTGCAAAATTTAGGCTAGAATTGCATGATTTTGCTCACTGTTTGCAGGTTACAAGAAAGAAATCACGCCTACCAGTAAAGAAATCATGCCTACAGTAAAGAGATGTCGCTCACGGTAATTTAGATGTCGCTTGGAGTCTGAACACTCACGCTTCTTAAACAGCAGAATTACGCTTCTGGACAAATAAATCACGCCTGCGGACATTAAATTCTCGCCTCACGGACAAGCAGCTGATGCCTTTGGCTATTTAGATGTCGCCTCCAAAGAATTAAAAGCCGCAGCCGAGGAATGAGTTTACGCCTGGTGTAAAGGGAGTTTCCTGCGTTTCACTTTTGATTTGTCACTTTTGATATTTTAAATGTCATTTTTAGTTAATTAAATGTCGCTTCTCTGAGTTAATTTGTCGCTTAAGATAAAGAATTCACGCATTCATTTAATTTGATATCGCACTTAATTACTTTAATCTCGCTTGAGCCCCTTTTGGTGACACTCGCGGTTAAAGTAATTATGCCTTTATTAAATTAGATCTCGCCTTTAGCATGGAAAATGTCGCCTGATTTAGCATTGATATTATAGCAGAGTAATTACTATTGTCGCATGTATTAAAGATTTCACGCGTTTGCAAAATTTAATATTGTACTTGACTATTTTAATCTCACTTGAGCCCCTTTTGGTGACGCTCGCGGTTAAAGTAGTCACGTCTTCATTAAATTTAATCTCGCCTGTAGTCTGGATGATGTCGCCTGACTGTATTTTCTCTATTTTGTCAAAATAAGGACTGTATGCTAACTTCACTGTCATTTTTTTTTGTCTCAGGTACATGCTCTGTCACAGAAAAGTGCTCAAATTTTTTTTTTTTCTTTTTTGCATGCAAAAAAGAAACAAAAAAGGACGTCCTATTAGAGTATACCTTGCACCTTTTGGATTTAATTTGCAAATATTTGAGTTCAAAATAAATCAAGAGCATAATCAATTTGATCATTTTAAGCTTTTTGATTTTGGTTTCTCCTCACTTTGTATGAATTTGTGTTGACTAACTTGTTGGTGGAGGGAACGTTTTGCTAAGGTAAGAGAAGGATTTGGAGAGAAAATGAAAAATCTACTACTTAAAAATGCGCCTAGCCTTTGCTAGCATCGTTTGAGGTATTTTTCTCATCAAGCTTGCACTTCCCTTAAATTGTGGCATTTTCAAAGTTCAAAACATAGTTTAATCATAAAAGAAAAAAAATAAACACTTCAATTCTAAGAACCCCTTTGTCACAGGGTTGAAAAAGAACCAAATTTGATTGTGAGTGTTTGGGATAAGGGGAAAAGCAATAGGGATATGCTCTTCACTCTTTGAGTGAATCAAATTCCCAAACTTGCTCTACCAAATCCACTTTTCATGCTTTCAAATGAACATGTTTAAAACTTAGTGGGCTCGCCTCCCGAGATTGCCTTAGAAGGGCCGGTGAGAGGGACAGCCCAAAGTGGGATACACTTTCTTTTGCCACGAGAATCCGACCCACTATAAAATGAAACGCGTGTATCCTTAATGGGGTGCACGACAAAAAGATTTTAGCTCTTTTGAACTTCCTCTAGTAGTCTTAACAGATTGCGCAAAATCATGCTTCGGTGCATGTGGGAAGCCCCTTAACATACTTGGGGGATGAAAGGCTAAGATCTATTTTGAACGGAAAACTTACTACAAAACAGTAAAAATAGCAAAACTACCTATTAGAGCCATTTAAAAGCCAAATTTGTGCTAGGTAGCTTGCTTGGAAGTCTTTCTTGTGATCAAACCCGTGGAAACATTTGAGAATATACACATTAGAATGATCTAGGGATATGGTGAATTATTGATGTGTGTGTTGAGATTGTCTTCAACTTTTCAAACAAGAAGTTCTAAAGTACTTGATCAAACTACAATTAAATTTTTAAATCTTATAAACTGATCAATACCATTTACCCATTCCAAACCAACCCAATCAGATTGAAATTAAAGAAGGAAGGATTGATCCATAATGATGAGCCTATTTGAGAAACAAATCAACCCTATTATGGAGCATAATTATCAAAGTCAAGATCAAGATCTCCATAGGAATCAAAGCGATGAGGTTTCTGAAGATGATGTTGTTGAAGCATCCCAAAGTCCCGTGTTTCTGGAAATAATGGAATTACTTTTGAAGTGGGATAAAGACACATATTTTCTAGCTTTCGCTCAAGCAGGAGCTAAACTTCCTTATAATTATGACACATCAACCTTGAGAAAGAATGAGGAAAACCAAAGAGATACATCATATAAAATGCCCTTATTAATATCAAACTATTCTTTTCAAAGTGATGAGGTGTCTAAAGATGATGTTGTGAGAGCATCCCAAGATCCTGTGTTTATAGAAATAATGGAACGAATTTTGGACTGGGATAAAGAAGCATATTTCCTAACTTTAGCTCAAGCAGGAGCTAAACTTCCTTATAATTATGACACATCAACTTTAAGAAAGGATGAAGAAAAGAAAAAAGATACTTTATCTAAAGAGCCATCATTAAGATCAATTTGGCCATTCCTTTATGATGATGGGCCATCCATATCTTCATCCTCCTCACAAAAGGAAGCATTTAAGAGTGATAAACTTATCTCAGATCAAAGGAAATTGCATAATCAACCTATTTGTGATTAAGATAATAAAGAGTATGGAGTGAAAAATACCGCTCTCAAGCAAGATCTAATTCAAAAACCTCCATATAGCAAGAGTAATCCATTCATCCTTTGTCCATCTCCTAACAAGGTTTCTCCCTGGATGACTTGTACACCTTTCATCCTTCATCCATCTCCCGAACCTCTATCTAGCAAAGACCCTCCCATAGCTAGCATTCCTTTCATCTTTTCTTCATCTCCCAAAGCTCCACAATTATCCAAAATTCCTCCATCAAAGAATGAGCCTAAGGATGACACTTTTCCCATTAACTATGTCTACCCTCAAGGGCTACCTCTAAAAGAAACCCAAGCTAACTTACATCTTGCTGCAGATTGTTTCCATGCTTCAAAGATCTTAGAACCCAAAGCTTCATGTGCCTCAATGCCTATTATACCTATTCATGAGGATCCTACACCATTCTTCCAAACATTCCCCACACATATCCAAACATCTACCTTATCCTTAGAAGTGGCTCCATGTCAAGAGGATAATCTAAAAAGAAAAGAGACAAATAGTGATAAAGATCAAGATCAAGATTATATACAAACCTCTCCCATATTTGATGAAGGTCCCATATCCCTTAAACCTTGTGATGATCCCCTTGCATCCTTTCATGTCTTCCAAGATGATATCCTTCCGTTCCAAGAACAAAGTACCCTTCCAAGTTCCATATTTTCTCCATTTCCCAAGCAAGATCAAGATATCCCTTCCATAACTTCCAATGAGCATATTGAAAATCAAGAACAAAATACCTTCGCTACACAATTCAAAGATCCTTGTCAAGATCAAAGCATCCCATCATTTCCTTGTCATATTCCTCCATGTTCACCTCAAGAAACCATCATTCTTCCAAATCCCTTGCAAGATAATAAATCCCTTCAAGCTTCAGTTGATCCTATCAAATGTGTTCCTATCAAAGCTATTCATGAGCCTATTGGTATAAAGATAAATCCTAAAGATGAGAACGTTGACGATGGAGCTCCTTCCAAAGATATTGATATCCCTTTCACACCTTATATTCCTCCATTCAAATACAACCACATACCTCCACTATCCTCCAAATCCATTTTGGGTGCCTATGTCCCAAAACAAAAGTCTTCATTCCTTCCATCCATATTAGGTCCATATATTCCCCCATCAATCGTTCCTATCATCCCTAGCTATCCATTCACTTACCCTACCATGTATCAAGATCAACAAAGACACACATACTTGAAGAATGTCCAAACACCAATCCATATGAACCATCCATATTATTCCTATTCATCCACAATTCCTAAGTCTTTTGGAAGCAATGTTGATGTGCAACATAAAAATCATAAATCCAAGAATCCATATGTGCATAAAAATCACAATGTCCCATCTAATCGACATGTGAATGAAAAGAAAAATGAAATATCCAAAAGGCCGCAAAGGTCCATCAAGCAAAAAGAAAAAAATAAAATGTGGGTTCCTAAATCCCTCATTGAAGAAATGCATTCAAAAGCATTCCAAAAGAAAGAAAAATCAAAGAATATGTGGATTCCCAAGTCATTGTTGAAAGACTTGCACACAAAAGAAGAATCAAAATTGACATTCAAGCTTCCAAAGGCTTCCATTCCATCTCCTTCCAAACATCCTTCATCTTCTTACATCCCAAAATCCACTACCTCAAAAAGATCCTTACCTCTGTCATCTATTGTTCCTCCATCATTCCACCACTCTTCAAAGTGTGTGTCAAAGTTGATCTTGCCAACATTTCCATCTTCAACATACCTTCTTCTTATCCTCACATTCATTTTCCAATGCATACTTTCCATACTTCCATCCCTCTTATCAATATCTTTGAGCATCCTAGTCATACCCATGGTTTATTATAGCATATCTTTCAGAGGAGCATTGTCCAAAGATTCTAATGTTGGGAAAATATTGAAAAATACAAAAAAAGAAAAAAATAAAGAAAAAAAATAAAGAAAAAAAGAAAAAAATGAAAAAAGAGAAAAAGTGCCTTGGTGAAAACCTAGCAATAGGCACCTCGGTAGCAAAAATAAAAAGAAATAAATCTAGGGTGAAAACCACTTCTTGTGGCACCTTAGACAAGTACCATGATGAAAACCTGGCAAATAGGCGTCATGCATAATTCTTCCTTCTTGCACTCTACACTTGGGGGCAAAGTTTCATCCATGCCATCTTCCATCTTCCTATCATTTACCTCACTTTCATCCATATTTCCTCTATCACCTTCGTCTTGACAAGGTTGAACACATCCATGAGCATTGAGTATCTTGACATCTGTTATCCTTTCCATCAGCTTATGTACTTGCTGCATCCATGTTACCCTATCATGATCTTGCTTATCCCAAATTCACCTTCATTATTCCATCAGCTTTTTCATAATCCCAAAACATCCCGTCATAGCCTCCATCACTCCTTTATCTTGATTATGTTATCTTATCCACATCTTACCCAAATTGACCCTTGGTCTTGATCAAGATGAAGAGCTTAAAAAAAAAAAATTGTTATCAAGAACTTCTTGACATGTCCACTCTTTTGGGATCACTCCTTTTCATGGCAGCAGATCGTTATCCTATACACTATCTAGCCCTGCACAATTGACTTTCATGGCTTATCCAAAAACATGCTTCACATTGCTATATCATTTTTTTTTCCTTAGCTTGGGTACTCTTGAGGAGATAGTCCTATGGGTCACATTCGCATACTTCTTCCATCATAGCCTTTCCATCTCTAATCCATCAGCTTGCAAATCCATCCTTCGTGTCCTATATCTTGCTAAGACATTGGGGGCAAACCAATGTGATCTTGTTTGAGAGCTGGTAAAAAGGAAAGCATAAAGTGCTTTTGAGCTGCATCTTGCATAAACCGAGCTTTGGTAATATTTTGGAAGTTTGCCCAAGTCCAACATTTTTTCTATCCAACTGGGGCATTTGATCTTAATGAGCGGATTTCAGCAAACAAGCATGAATACAAATGAAGCAAGACATTAACCCAAAAAGGATTCAATAGTACAATATTTAGTCACATCGGAGAGGGAATTATCAGAGTTTCAGAAGAGAGAAGAAGATTTTCATGAACCTTTGATGGATATCATTGTTCACTAACCAAGAATTCGATTACCACAACTTGATCCATGAGCCTTCATTGACTTTATTATTCGGGATTAAAAATTGACAAAACACTTTAAAAAGATCAGAATACTTGGAAATACTTTTTGAAAATCATGAAACAATGCAAAACACTTGAAGCTTTCTTTTGATGATCTTTACTTACATTGATTTTTATCACATCTTTTTAGCTAATCGATGATGTTTCGACTAGATTGGCAATGATGGAGACATGATATTTTTCTTGCCTTTGAGTGACTATCTTGAGGGATATCCAACAACTTATGTGAATTCATCTAACGACATGGTCATCAAAGAACCATCGAGGACTTTCATATAGGGTGGAAGGTTGACCTTTGCTTGTTTATGCAACATTGAATTCATTGAAACTGGTATTCATACTCTCATAGTTGGTTTATTCAACTAGTGTGGGTTGTACTAGTTCAAAAAGGACATTACCAAATGCGATAAAAAGTGGTATTCATATCATCATGTCAGTGGATAGTGGTGATTGTACTTGCTTTTCGGTCCCAAAGTGCTCAATGATGAAAATTTATCCTCAAGGCATTTATTTGCTAAAAGCTAGTGACACTTAGCTGCATTGCATTGCATTATCATGGAAGGTTAATTGCATTATCATGCTAGATTAATTGCATGTGCATTTTTTTGTAGTATTTTTCCAAGGGAAAAAGGGGGTTCATTCAATTGAAATCTTGATCAATCATAAAATGGGTCATTCAATCAAGAATCAAGGAAAGTCCATAAATCATAAGTGTCCATAACATCAAAGATCCATGAACTTTGTCTAATCAAAGATACAATGTCATCAAAGTGATACATCCAAGTCCTAATCAATAACTGAAATATCATGATACAATATCAATAAACTGAAAGAGCTCCATAATCAATCATCTCAATAACATGTACTCTAGCTGGGTCAAACCCATGACTTAAATCCAAATATCTAAGAAGCTAAGGTCCGTATATATATATCATTTACGGAAATGTGCCTGTTTCACAAATCAAGGGAATCATATCAGTATTTTATATCAGTGAGTCATCTTACGTCAATCAATCCTATCAAAGTATCAAGCAATCACACCCAGTACCATCGTTCGTGTCTCTGTGTCCTAAGAACTAAGCAGCAGTATCAAATCATATCGGTTTTCACATTGATTGATTTATACCTATCAGAACTATTCTATGAGATTGACAAATCACATTCATTGGTACCATTATCCTATTATTATAATCACTTGTTTTGCTTAACTACAAATAGACCTATCTATCTTGGATATGCAAATTTGTGAGTCATGGCATATCATCAATATTTTTCAGAAATAAAAACATATTGGACCAAACAATCAAAATCTTTCAAATCAAGGACTCAATATGTTTTATTTCTGAGGGGGCATCAGAGTATCAAATTGGTATCACATCAAAAACATTTATCAGTGGGGCATATCATATCAGTATCATATCAAGATATCAAGTTATCATATCAGTATCATATCATATCGTTATCATATCAGGAAGAAAATAAATTGCATATCGGTTTCATATCAAATCTGTTATCATATCAAATCTATCAACATATCAGCAATCAGTTAACCTAGGACCTTTATCAATTAACCCAGGACCTTTATCAATTAACCCAGGACCTATCATCAAACCAGGACCCATATCATATCAGAGGCATCAGAATCATATCAGCACCATCATTAGAGGCACATCATCATCATCAGAGGCACATCATCATCATCAGGAAGTACATCAATCAGAATGATCAGAGGCATATCAGAACCAGGACCTGAATCAGATCATCATACTAAGGGAATCTTTGAATCAGTGTTCTTCGCACATCGACTCAAAGAGGGGCATTTGTAGACATGGAAAATTGGTAAAGGCTTAATTCAATCAAAAGGTGCAATCAAATCATCAAAATAGCACTAAAAATCGATAAATGGAACAAAGGCAATTCAAATCAAAGGAAAATTCAATTAAATGATTAAATGATTAAATAAAGCTTGAAAAGGGGAAAAACACTAAGAAATTGATTAAATTCAATTGATGACATAGTTGTTGAAATGAAAAATCAAAATGAACCTCTTACCCTTCATGGCTAAATTTAATTACTTTAATTAATTAATAAATCATAAATTCTCTCAACAAAGGAAAAAGGAGACAAAATGGACACAAATCACTCACTTTTGTTGAAATGGTCCAGCCTTTTGAAACCATTTAAATGTTTGTCCCCCATTTAGGGACAAAGCAAAGCCAATTGACCTTACCCAAGCATAACCATGGTTATCTCACTCTACCCCCTACCCTTGGAAAAATCTTATAAATAGAAGGCATTTTGAGGCATTATTCATCCACTCCATATCTTTGAATTGCAGCAAAGCTCTTGCAATTTGCATTCACACCACTCACTTAGCATTTTCATTGATATTTATCTTAAATTGTTGATCATTTTAGAAATTTTCTTATCAAATAGAGCTAGAATTTGATAATTAGATCTAGTTTGCATATCATTCTTAGTTCAATTCTCATAATTAGAGTGTCACTAGTGAGGATTTGTAGCTGAGAGCCTCACTTACTACTTCAATTTAGAGATCCATGAGATGTTGATAGATTAATTGTGCATTTGTTAGATTATTTTTCTCTAATTCTTGTTGTTCTTAGTTAATCTTGTAATTTCATGAAGGTGTAAATCACTCACACATAGATGCTAAGTTCAACATGGTATCAGAGCCAAGTTGCAAATGTAAAGATAAATGGTTTGTCAGAATGCCATTGGAAGATTTCAAATTTTACTAATTACGACTATGTGGTGTGCGTGCAATCATCCTCACACTGTTCTTGCGTTTTGAAAGAGTGGTTGTGCGACACAATTTTGAAAAATCCAAGAGCATTCCTTAGCCACATGCAGTGGCTTGCTTCACCTGTGGTATCTTGTGGTAGCAGAGTACTAAAATTGGTCCTAAGACAGACCACAACTAACAGTGCACATCTGCGGCACCCTGGCTTCTATGCACACCTATTGTATTGTGTGTGCATGATGGTGAGGGTGTGAACCCTTGTGCATAGCCTCCTCCACATCAAACCCATCTTGGTGTGATGTGGTCTTTGGCCCCGCACACAAATTCATCAGGGATTTTGCACAAGGCAAATTCGGTGCACATGCAGACACCCATTATGTCTGGCAATAGTCTTATGTTTTGAAGGATTAATATTATTTTCAAGTTCAAGGAGCCTGTATATATTACATCTATATAGTCTACAGATTATATAAATATTATCAAATATATTATTGAATCATTGGTGCCGAAGTTGAATATTATCAATGCATCAACTGAAGCGTTGATCATAACATAAATGAAAGTGATACTTGTGTGTGTGAAAATTGTACCTGATCTGTAGACACAACACTCAGTAAAATATTAGAGGTTAGTGATAATCAAAATCGTGCAAAATTGAAAACTATCTAACCAAGTGATTTACTGCCTTCTAATAGGTACGAGATTGATGTTCTCAGATTGTAATCGAGATCAGTGACCTAGACGACACCTAAATGAAGGATTTGAATGCAATTGATCTAGATATGAAATATGAATGCAATTAATCTATTTTTTTGATATTTTCTTATGCAATAAGAATGATAAACTAATATGCTATGGATGCTAAATGATCTAACAATGATAATGAAAACTATGAAATTCTATGCTAAGATACAAAAGCTATGCAATTGAAATTGATCTCACAACACTTTGAATTCGCAAGTTGATTCCTCAGCCTCCAATTCTCCAGCGTGATTGTGCAAAATATGAGATGATTTGTGAAGAGCTGAGGCCTTAATTTATAGAAATCCAGGGCTTTGGAGGTGCATGAGAAAAAGCCATAAATCACTCAAATAACTCAGCTTGATTTTTGAGTTATCTTATAATAACAGATAATTAAGTCACAAAAACATGCAAAAGCTAAGCTTTAACTCAAAATAGAGTTTAGCTTTAATTGATAATTGACAGTTGTCTGCTTTTATGATTGTGCATGTTTTATTTATGAATTAATTTAATAATAAAGTGATTCATTTCCAACTTAACTGATTTTTGAAATAAAATAATTAATTTATGGGTTAATTAACTATTTTATCAAACTTTTATTAAAATTATATTATTAAATAATGACAACATGCTTTAATTAATTAAATAAGAATTTAATCAATTAAAGATAGGAATTTTGATTTATTGTCAAAATTAAATAATACAATTAATAATAGATAGAATTAAATTTAATTAAACAATTAAGTGGCAAATATTAAATCTAATTAATTAAATATGAAAATATTCAATTAATCAAATTTTAGGATAAATGTGATTTATTGCCAAATAATCATTAAATTAAAGATAATTATGATGATTAGGAATATTGCTAGGAATATTCCCCGATGCAAAATTTAAGATAATCAATTATAATTTGATGATGTTTAGATGTGCCTTAGATTAGGACTTTGATGTCGATTTCATTCGAATTGAAGATGTAGGAGATTAATGAACTTATAGCCCATTTTTGGGGTATTACATTTTGCCCCTCTTTGAATTACTGTGCGAGGCGCAGTGGTTCAAAGATAGTCTGTGTTTGATAAAGATATGAAACTGATTCAAAAGATAAACCGATCTCAAGATAGAAACCGATTGAAAGATATTGAGATAGGAGTTGATTGATATTGAATTTGATATGAAGATAATAGGTCCTGAATGACCAAAGATAATGTTCACTATAGCAGCGATGAACCACGGATTGTGAAAAAGTGTCAAAACAGCTGATTCCAAACCTTAGGATTGCAAAGAAGTGAGTGACCCGTTCTAGACTCGATTGTCTTAGCAGAACTAGCAGGTATCACATCCGAATCCTTCAGTTACCAAAGAACCAAGGGAAGAACACTGATGAACCGATGGGTGCAAAAACTGATATAGTTTACAAGATTGGGAGAATACCAGATTGATATGGATCTTGATGAATCTGATATGCCCCAAGTGATGATAGATTTGCCCCGAGCGATGAGGACTTTTGATGAATCAGCAACTAGACGTGATTGTTTGTCTTGATCACTGATGAAAGATATTGATAGATTTGATCGATAGAATTTGATTTACAAACTTTGAATGATGTGCAATACCATGCCCCCTTCAGGATGAAAATTGAAATCTGACAAGAAAAATTCAGTGTTGATAGTTCAGAAGCATGCTAATTGATTTGAAAAGTGGTTATACACGTTCAAGAACGCATTCTGCATCGTTTAGAGGTCCAAAAGATCAAATTTGACTAGGTTAAACCATGAGGTGACCATAGTTGACCAAGTTGAAATTTTGATAGTTTGATGTTAGATAATCAGTTAAGTTGAATACTGGATTTCTTTGATGATTGAAGGTTGATTATGCAAGCAGTAGACCATCCTGGTTCCAAAATTTTAAATCATGATTTTGACATAATAAATGATCTCAGATTTCAATTTTGATCCCGAAAATGGATTCAGAATGTCAAAATTAGCCAGGGGTGCAATTTTCATGGAAAACAGAGCACTTTTAAAAATTAGGTCGAAAGCTATATAAAGGTCGGAAGGGTCATTTTCAATTCATTTCAACCCTTTGACTTTAGAGATTATGTGGAGCCCTCTGAACGAGAAAAATGGCAAACCAGTGAGAACTGAAGGTACCTATGAGTTCGCACCATTTTGAGCGCAGCCGGAGACATGACAGACCTCGACAGTATGGATATCCGGTAGGTGGACCTCTATTCCCCCCTGAAAATGCATGTTTTTGATGATTTATAGCATTTTTAAATTTTTCCATACGCGTTTATAGCTTTTGAATTTGGCATGTGTAGAAACTCGTATGAGTCCCAGTCCAGACTTGTACGACATTTCATTTGAATTTAGTTTGTCGTTTCAACCATGCCCAAGTGTCGTATGAGAGGGACCCTTGTGTCATATGACATTTCATCGGGTCCTTCGAAACTCGTATGAATCCGGGCATAGTGTCGTATGACTATGGATTGTCATTTGGTCTGTTGTGGAATGTCATACGACATTTGATGCCAGTCTGGAATGTCGTTTGAAAAATAGAGTGTTAAAAACTCATTTTTAGGTCAAAAATCTAACTTTTCTGATCCTTTTGCTTGATTGCGGACACTTTGCCCCACCTTTTGATACTTCAAAACTATGTCATTCTGATACTTTTGGCCTGATTTTGAATTGAATTTCTGATAAAACACCCTATTTCTTTATGATTTAGGTCACATATCCTGATGTACATGTTCGACATTCTTACCTAGCGACACACAGACTGTGTGTCTCCCTTCCGGACCTGATTAGGGTTCATCTGGCTACCTGTATGTTAGCGGAGGATCCACTGGTCTGCATGCTTTCAGACGACTATTCGGTGATGATACCCAGTTGACACAGGCCATCTCCTGGGAGACACTTGTTCAGTGATACGGTTAGACACATCGTCTAGAGTGTATCATTGCGGGGATGATCGGAGAGTTGATTATGCCTGGCCGTCAGCAGAACGGCTTTTTGATGGGATGGTCACCGATGGTAGCATTGTTGATGGCTACTCCTACCAAGCTTGCCTGGGGTCAGTGTCTATTGGCCCATATGTTTTCTAAGATGCACGAGGTGGTCTACCAGGATTGCAAGAGCTTTGCTTCTAGAGCTCTTGTTTTACAGATATGGGCATGGGAGCACATCCCAGTTTTGAGACCAGTGTTTCAGAGTCAGCGACAGCCACAGGAGCCGATCATATATACGTATGCTGGTTATGTTACTCAGGTTCGCATGGGTCACACCGAGTATTTCCACCGATGCTTGGATGACATGACATTTGTCATATGGAGGCCATATTTGCAGACAGAGGCCTGGCCTACTATGAGGGAGCAGTTCTCCTTCTTTTTCCAGAGTCGGATATTGATAGGGCGGACTTCCACCATTTTGGAGAGATTTTTTATTACGAGAGTCTGGCGTCAGTATGGATGCATTTAGGATGCTCCACAGGAGTATACAACATATGCTCGGATAGTACGGGAGCTTGGGCTAAGATGGACCACTCAGCTGACGTATGCATTAGGTTCAGATGAGTATAGCCAGATTATTGGTAGGGATTGGGACTACCTTCCACAGGTGGTTGATGCAGGTGTGATAGATGCATATGTGGCATGGCTTGCTGATCACCGGATTCATCAATTTTTTGATCCGACAGAGCTGATACCCTCCATGGAGGAGGCTATGGATGTTACAGGGGCTCCTATGAGAGCAGGACAGAGACCATAGGTGGTACACCCTACTCCTCTGAGACAGAGAGCCATGGCTCCTTCACAAAGAGCACTAGGACATGCGAGGCCTCCACATCCTTCTACATCTATAGCGGGTAAATCTTCCAGGACACAGAGATGGAGCAGAGGTGAGAGTGGTACACTGGGTGGAGTAGGATCTACAGATGATGTTCTAGGAGCTGAGCAGTTTCCAGGTGGTACAGGTGTGGATGACACATTTGATTTGGGTGCTGAGGTTAGATGCCGTAAGGCACATAGGGTTAGCATTCCTTCACATGCAGATTAGCCAGCACAGCCCGCACAGGACACAGATATGCTAGCAGCGGATGCAGAGCCTGCAGTTCCTCTTACTTTGGCCGAGATTATCAGATGGCTTAGAGTCCAGGTCTGGGACCTGAAGATAGAGCAGGCCAGATTAGAGGAGAGGCATCGAGAGGCAGATAGGCAACATATAGAGCAGCACGTAGAGATGCAGAGATTAGAGGCAGAGGTGATTCATCAAACTGCGAGGGCCTCATATTATGTATCCGCTTACTATGCAGTAGTCCCTACTACACAGAGAGTGCCCACCTATTCTCAGTACATGGCAGCATCAGAGGGAGCTAGGGCACCGAGAGCGGAGGCGATACCAGATGCACCACCTCCTCCTCCACTAGATGTAGAGGAGCATGCTGACAGTTGATTTCTCTTCTCATCTGTTACTTTCTCACTGATACATTATTGTGTCTGATAGCTTTACGGAGCTCATTCGTTTGTACCCTGTGCCAGTAGTGCACCCCTGACCATTTGAGATTTTTGATATATATATGAGATCGATATTTTTGGTTGTGACATCATGTGTACTTGTCATTTTTGTTATGTATGATGATATCATGTGATGTTAATGCTATGAGTAGTGTAGAATGTATGTATGGATCAATGCAATGCTATGATTTCTTTCATATGTATGAATATTATGCAGATGTAACGATTATGGAAATATGTATGTTTATGCAATGGATGTAAATGTAATGCAATAAATGTTTATGATATGATTGGTAAATGCAACGATATACAAGATATGTTTTGCAGGTTGATGAAGACAAGTACTCAGTCTTATGTCAAAAAGATGGTTAACCCAGGAGGATCATTGCTTGTGATTCTGTGAAGAGACCTTCGAGTTAGGTTCAGCTCTTGTTAGATTTGAAGATGTGATTTGAAGAATCATTTAAGCTTAGAAGTTTGTTTAGTCATTGTGAGATCATGCAAACATGCAAAATGCAAAGAGACATGCAAAATGAAATGCAACCTAAGACCTAGGACCTACTCACTGATCATATGTCGATTTGTTATCATCATTGAACTTTTTAGGTAACCAGATAAATCAATACAATGCCCACTAGCTATGAAACCATAGACATATGAATATCAATTTGTATGCGCAAGAATCAATACAACACCCACTGGTTATACAACCATGGACATATGAATATTGATTTTGTTTTCGGAATGTCGGATTAGATATAAGCACCAAGGTATAAACGCCAGGATGACCTGAATATCATGTCCATTTTGATATAGCAATTTGTACAAGCATCAAAATATAAATGTCATGATGACCTGAGTACGCCTTGCGTTTAACATACACATCAAACAATCAAAAGATCATTCTAAATCTAGTGTGAATTACCCGTAGTGACCCTTTATCATTCACCTCCTTAGGCAAGATCATGTTTCACAGTAGGAGAAAGAATTTACTCAAAAAGAAAATAGTTAGATCAAACTTCCTTGAATTTTCTAGGTATCAATGGTCGAGGTATGCATGGCCATCCAATTCGAGATAGAGGCTCTTACAGTCGGACACCATTTCAATCCAGAATTTCCAAAGTTGTTAGATTTTCACATACAAGCAGAAGACAAAGAAAAGATTATGCCCCCAGTCATCACCCTCTAAATCCTATAAAGGACATCATCGAAGAGCTCAAAGGGACACAATATGCAAAAATCTCAATGTGGATCAGCAAGCATACAAGGAGATAAAAGCATGTAAAGCATAGATTGTTTTCAGTTGAGTTTTGATGTTTGATTCTTGTAGATGCAAAATCCTTTCTGGGGATGAGACTGACTGACTGACTCAACTGGAAGCTTCAAAGGACTCTGACTGGATAGGAAATGTCTAAGATACATGGGAGACCATAGGATATGACATTGATTGCCCCCAAATTTGAACATTGATAGGATACAGACGCTTGAGCTGATTGGTGTACAGACCGACTTATTGAAAACTGGAAATGCAGAAACAAACCAGGAGATATGTACAAACTAAAGCAAGACTGAAAGCTAGGAAAGACCAAGATTGTGCTGATAGATGGAGCATTTTGAACAAGTGGCACCTATTTGCCAGGTTTTCACCATCTTGGTAGAGATTCTATTTTTGTTACCAAGGCGCCTATTTCCAAGTTTTCACCAAGGCACTTTTTCTTTTTTTTTTGTATTTTTCATTTTTTCAATTTTTTTTGTACTTTTTATTTTTTTTTATTTTTTTGTGAATCATCAAGGTGCCTATTGCTAGGTTTTCACCAAGATGTTCATTTTTTCAGGACTTTTTTTAATTTTTAAGGTTTTTTTTTAGGACATTTACCAAGCACTGAATGCCTTAGGCGTAGAATTTCTTCAGATAGAGAATGTTGATTGGTTCTCGGAGCTGTTCTCCTTCAGTCATTGAGAGTTGATAGGCACCAGAGCCAAAAGTAGCAATGATTACAAAGGGACCCAGCCAGTTGGGTTCAAACTTCCCCTTGCATTCTCGATGGGATTGATTTTTAGGATTTTCTCTCAAGACTAGATCACCAACCTGAAATTCTCTGTGTCGGACTTTCTTGTTGTAGCCTCTAGACATTCTTTTTTGATACACTCTAAGATGATCATACGCTGCTTGCCTGCGCTCATCTAGTAGTTCTAGTTCTTGTAACCTAGACACTATGTAGTCATCATCAGTTACTAGACCATGCATTCTGATTCTGAGTGATGGGATTTCAACCTCAATAGGCAGTACTGCTTTAGACCCATAAAATAAAGTGAAAGGTGTAGCCCCTGTAGGCATTCTGATACTAGTTCTGTATGCCCAGAGAGCTGGATTGATCATGAGATGCCAGTCTCTTCCTGTTTTATTCACTGTTCTGTGCAAGATCTTCATGAGATTTTTGTTTGAAGCCTCAGCTTTTCCATTCCCTTGAGGATAGTAAATAGAAGACCAATGTTGTGTAATCTTGAATTTAGCACATAAGTCATCTAGATCTTTGTTTTTGAATTGTCCCCCGTTATCTATAATTATAGAGTGAGGGATCCCATATCTGCAAATGATGTAGTTCAGGATGAACAAAGAGATCTGTTTCCCCATTGCTTGTGTTAGAGGAACTGCTTCTACCCATTTTGTAAAATAATTTGTAGCTGTGATTATATGGGTATGTCCATTAGAAGAGTGCGGATGGATAGCACCTATGAGATCAAATGCCCATTGTTGAAAAGGCCATTATGTAGTAAATGGAATCAGATCTCTCCCTGGAGCATGAGTCAAGTTGCCATGTACTTGACACTGTTGACAATTTTTAGCAAATTTAATAGCCTCTTTCTCCATTTCAGGCCAATAGTACCCAGTCCTAATAAGTTTTCAAGCTAACATTAAACCGTTCGAGTGTGACCCACATATACCCTCATGGACTTCCTCTAATGCATGTTGAGACTCTTCCCATTCTAAACATCTAAGCAATGTACCATCTAGACCTCATTTGTACAGATCATTACCAATGATGACATATCAGGATGCGGATTGGATAAGGTTTCATTTCTCAAAACGGTTAAAGGACTCAGGGATGATTTGATCGTGGAGATAGGAGAATAGATTTTTGTAGCGAGATGAGTCATAACCTACAATAGTGCAGATCATGCAGGTTTTAGGGGAGTCATATGCAGGATAGGATAGGGCTTCCACCAGGAACTCGTAGCGTAGTTCATGTTCGGGCTGCTGTAAGAGAGTAGATAATGTTGCCATTGCATCGGCAACCTTATTCTCCATTCTAGGTATTTCCTCAAATGTGATAGAGATGAAGTATTTCTTTAAATCATCTACCATCCTCTTGTAAGGAATGAGCTTTTCATCTTTGGTTTGGTACACATCATTGACTTGGTGGATAACCAGTTGTGAGTCTCCATGGATGTGCATCTCTGTAACTCTCCACTGTATTTCCATTTTCATACCATTGAGAAGTGCCTCATATTTAGCAATATTGTTTGTGCAAGGAAACTTTAGTCTAAATGCTTTGGGTATCGAGTATCCTTGAGGAGTGATGAACAATATGCCTGTTCTAGATCCATTCTGTGTGTGAGAGCTATCAAAGAATAACCGCCATGCTCTAGAAGAGAGGTGCATGATAGAGGAATCAAAAAATTCCATTTGCATGGGTGTATCATCAAACATGGGTGCATCTGCTAGTTGATCAGCAATAACTTGACCTTTTATAGCTTTTCTTTCAACATATTTAATGTCAAATTCGCTTAGAAGCATGACCCATTTAGCTAGTCTACCGGTGAGGGCCGCCTTGCTTAGTAGGTATTTTAGTGGATCAATTTTTGCTACTAGATGCGTGGTATGAGCTAACATATAGTGTCTCAGTTTCTATGATGCAAAGATCATAGCTAGACATGCCTTCTCTATCATTGAGTAGTTCTTCTCATAGGCCACTAAAGTTCTGATGATATAGTAGATGGCTCTTTCTTTCTTGTCTTCATCATGTTGCGCTAGCAATGCCCCTAATGATGTATCTGTTGCGGAGACATATAATATTAATGGTTTCCCATGAATAGGAGGCATTAAGATAGGAGGATTCGAGAGATAATTCTTGATATGATCAAAATTCTTTGCACAGTCTTCATTCCATGCAAAGGTCACACCTTTATGTAATGTCTTTGTGAAAGGTTGTGATATGTCAGCTAACTGTGATATGAATCTTTTGATAGATTGAACTCTGCCTTGCAACATCCTCATTTGACTGATATTTGTGGGAGGTTGCATCTCTATTATAGCCTTGACTTTAGCCGGATCAACTTCAATGCCTTTCTTGGAGATGATGTATCCTAGGAGCTTTCCAAAAGTGACTCCAAAAGAACACTTTTTAGGATTTAGTCGAAGACTAAATTTTTCCATTCTGTTGAGGATCATGCTCAAGTCTATTAGGTGTTTAGTTCTAATCATGGATTTTGCCAAGGTATCATCCACGTAATCCTCCATTGTTCTATGCATCATATCATGAAAAATAGATGTCATTACTCTTTGATATGTAGCTCCAGCATTTTTGAGTCCGAATGGCATAACATTCCAACAGAAGGTTCCCCATGCACATGTGAAAGCTATTTTCTCTTGATCTTCTGGAGCAATTTTGATTTGGTTGTACCCAGAAAATCCATCCATTAAGGAATACATTTCATAGCCCGCAGTCATGTCCACTATCATATCAATGTTAGGCAGCGGAAAATCATCCTTAGGGCATGCTCTGTTCACATCTCTAAAGTCCATGCACACTCTGATTGAACCATCTGGTTTTGAAATAGGTACAATGTTAGAGATCCACTCAGCATAGTCTATGACATGGATGAATCCAGATTTTAGGAGTTTTTCTAGTTCTGCTTTGACTAAGAGTGCAACATGAGGATGCATCTTTCTCAATCTTTGTTTGATTGGTTTTACTCCAGGAGCAATGGATAGATGGTGCATAATGAGATTGGGATCCAATCCTGGCATATCTAAATATTTCCATGCAAAATTGATCTTTTTTTCTGATAAGAATGTAGTGAATTTCTGTTTCTCATCTTCTGATAGAGATTGTGCTACATGTACCAATTGTGGTTCCTCTGTTGTACCCAAATTGATGGATTGAGTTGGCTCAATCAGAACTGGAGATCTATCCTATAAATGACTTGGAAGGACATCAAATATCTCATCCTTAGGCACCTCAGAGAGGTTTTCACCTTCAGATACATCTTTTCTTTTTACTTTTGTGGTTCTAAGACTGCCACAAAGTGGTTTTCACCCTCATAACTCTTTTTCTTTTTCTTTTTACTCTTGTTTTTCTGACTAAGATATTTGATGTCTGACTTGGTCATGTTGACGCTTGGTTCACTGATGGAAGTACTCATAGGCTCAACTGCATTGAGGTAGCAAGCAAGGGCATAGTCAGTCGGGAAGGTATAAATACCATGGTTTGGGTTTGTGGAAGTTTGGTCGATAAGATCAGGGCGTTGGATAGTCAAAGCGGGAAAGGCTTGGGATATGGTGTTCATAGTCATGGCTATGTCATCATTGGTCCTAACCCGAAGCTCAAGTTCAAAGGTGATATTACAGCTCAAAATGTTCAATTCGTGAATAGGCTCAACATCATCATGGGAGTCCTCTTCAACCATAGGTGGATCAGACACATTAAGTTCATTGTTTCGCTCTAGACCTATTTTGGGTTGAGATACATATTGGTGAATAACATCAATATATTTCTCTGTTATAAGCTCATCTTCTTCTGGAATGGAACCCCATTCATAGTCATTTGACTCAGCTTCTGATTCAGGATCTCTAGGAAATCTTAGAAAATGTGTGAAATCGGGATGAATACCCCAAGAAGGATTACCCTCAGTCGCTGACTTGAATTCATATTCATGGGAATCAGTGTTAGAATAACTATCCCCTTCTTCTTGATCAATTTGATTTGCTTCGAGAATAACCATCTCTTGCGCTATAGTAGGTTCTTGTGTTTCTACTACATTAATTCTTCTGATAGGATCATCTTTATCATCAAGAAGATCTTTGATCTCTTTAGGCAATTTTTCATAGGGGATAAGCTCAGAGCTATCTGAATCATCATCAGAGGGTTCTATTTCTTCTTTCTTAAGAAGGGGTTCTCCTGGTGCAATTTGTTCTATGACATGAGAACAACCACCTTTGAGATGATAGGGTTTCTTCTTAAAGCCTAAGCCACCAGTATCTTTGTTGGCTCTACCAATATGTGAAATGGGTGTCACAAGACCCTTTCCTCTGATTCCTAGAGGTCCTTGACTAGAATATCCCATCTTGGCTATCAATTTATTTCCTGGACCATATGAATTAGAAGGGATTGTAGGTGCTATAGATTCACTAGGTTGAACAATTTTAGATTCAGAATCCTCTTTATATAGCCATGCCAGCACAGCTTCATCCTCTTCAAATTCTTGTTTGGATACTTGCTCTGCCACAAAATTTCTTTTGTATGCTTCCATAGGTTCCTTAGGTTTTGATTTAGACTACTTCAAGGATTGTCCATACGACTTAGGTGAGATTGGGAGAGATGTCAGAGACAAGACTGGCTCTATAGTGTATTCTCCCATCCCATTTTCTTTGATATTGATCTCTTTAGCAATGTCATCCATCTTAGATGTGGAAGCAACATTTAACTGCTTGATGGAAGATTCTCTGTTATTGAGAACAAGCTTATCGGCACTTTCCTTCAATGTATTGCAAGTTGTACTCAGATCTGCTGGGATAGTAACCTCCACTCCTTCATAGGGAAATTTCAAGCATTGATGGTACGTAGAAGGAATAGCTTGCATTTCATGTATCCAAAGTCTCCCTAGAAGGATATTGTAAGCCAATGGTAGATCAAGCACCTGGCATGTTGTATCTTTGATGACTGGACCCACTCGGATAGGTAAGACAATGGTGCCTTTAGAAGCTCTTTCTTGTTCATCATAGGCTTTTATGGTGATCTTCTTTCGAGGATCAATAGCCATCTCTGAGAATCCCAACTATGTGATTAAGCTGTAAGAACAAATGTTGAGGCCTGCGCCTCCATCTATCAACACACGTTTGACTCGATGGTTCTGGATCAAGACTTCTATGTGCAAGGGCTGATTATGTGGGTGACTTAGGGAGTTTTCATCTTCCTCTGAAAAGGAGATATATTGTGGAGATGTTAGATGACCAACCATAGTCTGGAACCTGTCTAGATCTAGATCATCAGGAACATTAGAGCCGAGCAAAGCTTTGTCTAGGATATCTCTGTGAGCTGGAGATATTCGAAGTAACTCAAACATAGAGATTTTGGCATTGGTATGCTGGAGCTATTGGATGATGCTATAAGATGTAGGTCTTGTATCCTTTGGATTGGAAGATTTCAAGGCAACCTTCTGTTTAGAAGCAGATGTGAGATTGAAAGTTATCTTAGGGACATTAGATGAACTTGGTGTTTGTCCTTTCAGATGAGCCTGAGCTTGTGATCTGGTAACCGCATTAGCTGAGGAATGATTTCTATCTCTTCATACAATCGTGATGACATTGCAGCTCTCAGAGAGACATGGTTCAATCATATTGATGACAACATTGTTTCCAGGGTAGGCATAGTTGACTTTTGCCCCCATGTTAGGCTAAGAAGTGGAAACTCCCTTGCCATGTTGTGGAAATGGTTCTATAAATGTTGTGTGATCATTATTGCTGGTAGGATTATCGATCGTGATGTCCCCTTGATCTATCAAGTCTTGAATGGTATGCTTCAAGTGGAAGCATCCATTAGTTCTGTGGCCTTTAGTCTGATGGAAAGCACAGTATTCATTATCTTTCCACCAATATGGTTTTGGATCCGGATCAGGGTTTTGGATTGGTGGTAAAGAGATCATATTATCAGCTATCAGGGTTCTCAGGGCAAATTCCAAAGATTCTCCCAGGGGAGTAAACTTTCATTTATTATCCCATCGTTTGAATGGCTTCTTTGGAGATGGTTCAGCAGATTTTTGCTCTGAAGCTTCAATGGCTTTGGTGGCAAGGGTGAGATTGTAGGCTGATGCCTTTGATGGGGTGCGGATAGTTTCAACAACACCATTAGAGATGATACCTTTGTTTCTATTCCAGCTCTTGTTTTTATCTTTTGAGCTAGATCCAGACTCAGACTTGTCCTTTTGAAGTGTGATTTCTCCTTTCTTGACAAGTACTTTCTCAATCTTGATTTCATTATCCACCATTTTATCAAAAGATACATGATCTTGCATTTGTAATGGATAATTGAGCTCTGGAACAAGGTTATTGATAAAGATTTCAAGTTTCTCCATTTCGGCAATTGGTCTAGCATATAGAGAAAACTTCTTTCGCCACCTCTTGAGGAAAGTTAGGAATGATTCCCCTAGATATTGCTTGAGGTTACAGATATCGATCATGGTGATCGAATGTTGAATATTGTAGGAATATTGTTGATAAAACAATTTAATCAATTCCTCAAAAGTTTTGATCATAGAAGGTAATCTTGAAAACCACTGAATGGATGCTCCTCCCAAGGATCTAGGAAAAAGATGCATTAGATAAGTAGGTTCATGCATGAATTCCATGGATTGCGTACAGAACTCTCTGACATGATCTTGAGGATCAGAGTGTCTGTCATATTTGTCATACTTTGGTATCTCCACTCTTTTTGGGAATGGTGGCATATACAAGTTTTTATCGAATGGGAAAGGACATAGGGCCTCCATGGAGAACTCCTTGGGTTCCTTCTCCTTCTTAAGATTGTTAAATTTGACTTGTATAGCATGCATCTATTTTGTCATAGCTGTGAGTGGATTTTCTTCCTCATGTGTGATTATATCATCAACGTTAAAGTTGGGAGGAAGCTTAGCCCCTTCCTGGGCTAATTGTAAAAAGTATGCCTCTCTATCCACTTTCAAGAAATGCCTCATCATTCTCTTGAATTCATCGTCATTCTGACATCGATGGATTTCAAAGGGTGTAGGGTCTTGGTCGGCATTATGTTGAGAATGGTGTCCTTAGGATCCTCCTCCTAGAGAACCGTGGTTTGTCCCTGCTTGAGACATGGTAGGAGTTTTTGGGCTCCCTGGACCAGATTGAGGAGGAGTTTGCTGATTACCTTTGTGAGTTGATAGAGGAGGTATGTAACCAGTTTTCAATCGAAAGTTATCGAGACCGTCATCTTCGTAGATACTTGACTTATGATGAGTTGTTCAAGAATTGGACCTGGGGGATTGGTCAAAAGTAAGTGCTGAGATGTTTCTTCTGATTTCTTGTGTGAAGAAGCTCTGGTCTCCACCATTAACTTTGAATGAAACAAAAAAAAAGGATGAAGACAACTGAAGAACAATTTGATTTGAGAAAATTGGATGACGCAACCTTGTCAATATTATGATAGTTTTGAAGATCTGATGAGATGTGGGTGAAGGAAACTATGCCCTGGATGTATGGGATAGATCGCCCAAAAGATAGCGGACATGAGTTCTCAACACTTAGTCTATTTTTGAAGAGTGATTGAAGATTGATAGTTATGACAAGGTTTTGACATGAGATAAAAAGGACTTAAATTGATCAAATAGAAGACTAGATCGGATTCAAAAGATCAAACTTGAAAAATGGTAGAATGCTCAATAGCTACTGCTCTGTTCCTGACACAATGATATTTTTGACAGATTCTGGAACTAGGCTGGAAACATTGGATATCTTGCAATTTGACAATTTCTGACAACTTTCTCAAATTTTTTCAAACGACACTCTGCAGACTCGTACGACATTGGGTAGTCTTTGAAATGACAGTTGCTAAACTCGTACGACAGTTGGGTAGCAATGAAACAACAGTTGTCAATATCATACGACAGTTGCCAACAAGGTTTTGACTTTCTTGAATTTGCTGGCATGAAAACTCATATGACACTGGGTTCTCAATCGTACGACATATGGGTTATACTGAAACGACACTTGACAAAACTCGTATGAATTTTGACTTCCTGAAATGACTTTTGACTCCAGAAAAGATTTTACGTCAATTTTTGCAAAATTTAAGGTCTTCAGTTCTAGATTGTTTGCAAATTGTAGTGTCTAGATTTTGAAGGTTATACCATATTTGATCATTTTTAATAGCCAAGTAGATAAACAAACACGCAGAACAACAAGCAAGTGATTCCAAGCACGTCTAAAAACAATGAACAAGGGCAAAAGCAAGCTTGCGCATGAACAATCAAGTGACCAAATTGTGCTAATCCCTAAGAGTACTAATTGTGTATGTTTTGAAAAGTTTTGCAATAACACACATATACCTGAGAATGAAAAAAATTGGCCTCTCTAGGGTTTTTAGTAATGGTTTGACTCTGCAACTTTTATGATTCAAAGGGGTGAACTCCAATCTCGGCGCACCAGGGTTTTGACACAGTCTGAGAACTTAATCTTCAAGAGCTGCTAGGGAGATCTGACAACCCAACAATGAACCATACCCGTGGAGATTTCTTCCACAAGGACATTTATATAGCGGCTGTCACTACCACGGCGAAAATGGCTATGACCGCTTGAGGTTCTGTCAACGTAGTTTGCCCTGTGAAGGGATTGTCCGCTATGGTTAACCCTCTCTAAAGATGACTCACAATAGTATACCACAAGGGGACTTGGCTCCAGATCCAAGGTTTTTGACACCTTTTCACTTTTAACCCAAACAAAGAAAGCAGATTAATCTGACATGCTAAGACAAAGTTTTGTTCCACCAAGGTCTGTGATATCAACTCCACGTGATCTATCAACCTCTTCGGGGAGAGAATGTATCAATCAATAAGAGAGGATGCACTAACCAATTTTGATTCACCAAAGCTCATGATATCAACCCCACGTGATCTATCAACCTCTCCAGAGAGAGAATGTGTCGATCAATAAGAGAAGACGCACTAACCAAGTTGAATGTGAAATGAACTAAGTATCCTCCCTACCTACAAGGATTCTGTCGTCAATAAAGATTTCGCTAGGAATCCAATCTCTCAAGAATCACGAATAGTGTTCATAGGGCCTAATTACTATGTGAGCACAGATATATTCCCGAAAGCAAATCTACCAAAAGCATCCAAAAAGTAGAAAGAGGAACACTTAACGCTTAAAGCAAATATGAGATGATTCCACAAAGTGGAACACTTAACACCTCACACAAGCTGAAAATGAGTCCACAACTTAGAAAACAAGTGAGTTCCTAAAAGCACAAAAAGGTTGCCAAGTGGAACATTTAACGCTTTTGTCCTGTTGACCCCTCCCCTTTATGGCACTGAGATTGCAACCACGGGGCGAAAATGAGGGGCTGGCGAATTAGCGAGTCCAATAACCCAAGATAGCAATCAAGATCAATCACAAGTATTCTAAGACTACTTAATGAATCCTTAAGGGGTCACAACCTAGTATCAAATTATGCAAGTGTCTAGAAATATATCAAAAGCATGAAAAGACGCACACAAGCTTGACACGTGAGAGATTTATTTTAAGTCCAAATCAAAATGTTTTCAGAAGAAGGAGAATACCTCATGATCCTCGCAACGCGCTTAGTATATTTTACCTGATTTTTAGCAATTCTTGCACTTTTCCCAATCAAAACCAGCAGAGAGCAATCAAAAATAGAGAATTTCACTTGTCAAAATTAGCAGTTAGCTGAAATATAAAATCAAATCTGATACTCTACTGTGAAAAATGAAACGACAGTCAAAAATTGGTACGAAAACTCGTATGATAGTGGGTATGCTCCCAGACGACAGTCCAGAAACTCGTATGACACTAGGTATGATATCATACGACAGTTGAGCTCCCAAATGACAGTGGGTATGTAATGAAATGAGTCTCGATCCGATAGACTGTCATACGACAGTGGGTCCAGTATCATACGACAGTGGGTATGCTCCCATATGACATTTGTCAGAAACTCATACGACAGATGTACGAACAAAAATTAAAAATCATAGTTTTGCACAGATCCCAAGAAGAAAAAGATAGAAATTGATAGAATTGAATTGGAAACCCGTTTCAGGGCCCCACAGTGGGCGCCAAAAATGTGTGTGTGAAAATTGTACCTAATCTGTAGACACAACACTCAGTAAAACATTAGAGGTTAGTGATAATCAAAATCGTGCAAAATTGAAAACTATCTAACCAAGCGATTTACTGCCTTCTAATAGGTGCGAGATTGATGTTCTCAGATTGTAATCGAGATCAGTGACCTAGTTGACACCTAAATGAAGGATTTGAATGCAATTGATCTAGATATGAAATATGAATGCAATTAATCTATTTTTTTGATATTTTCTTATGCAATAAGAATGATAAACTGATATGCTATGGATGCTAAATGATCTAACAATGAAGATTCTAACAATGATAATGAAAAATATGAAATTCTATGCTAAGATACAAAAGCTATGCAATTGAAATTGATCTCACAACGCTTTGAATTCACAAGTTGATTCCTCAGCCTCCAATTCTCCAGCGTGATTGTGCAAAATATGAGATGATTTGTGAAAAGCTGAGGCCTTAATTTATAGAAATCCAGGGCTTTGGAGGTGCATGAGAAAAAGCCATAAATCACTCAAATAACTTAGCTTGATTTTTGAGTTATCTGATAATAACAGATAATTAAGTCACAAAAACATGCAAAAGCTAATCTTTAACTCAAAATAGAGTTTAGCTTTAATTGATAATTGACAGTTGTCTGCTTTTATGATTGTGCATGTTTTATTTATGAATTAATTTAATAATAAAGTGATTCATTTCCAACTTAACTGATTTTTGAAATAAAATAATTAATTTATGGGTTAATTAACTATTTTATCAAACTTTTATTAAAATTATATTATTAAATAATGACAACATGCTTTAATTAATTAAATAAGAATTTAATCAATTAAAGATAGGAATTTTGATTTATTATCAAAATTAAATAATACAATTAATAATAGATAGAATTAAATTTAATTAAACAATTAAGTGGCAAATATTAAATCTAATTAATTAAATATGAAAATATTCAATTAATCAAATTTTAGGATAAATGTGATTTATTGCCAAATAATCATTAAATTAAAGATAATTATGATGATTAGGAATATTGCTAGGAATATTCCCCGATGCAGAATTTAAGATAATCAATTATAATTCGATGATGTTTAGATGTGCCTTAGATTAGGACTTTGATGTCGATTTCATTCGAATTGAAGATGTAGGAGATTAATGAACTTATAGCCCATTTTTGGGGTATTACAATACTCATCAGACATTGATAGGAGGTTTCGTAAGAAAATACTTACAGCTTATGATACCTTCCCAAGGAAGTGGGATATGTTTTGTTGGGGAAGATTATATCACAGGTATGCGTATTGGGTGATACTTGGTGTGGTCATCAATATATATCAGACATCAATATTTTTTGAGAGGTCAACCACATTGCTTAATTGACGTAGACTTAGCAAGGAGCGATTGAAACATTCATGGAAATTTGGTGGCTTACAGATGGTTAAGTAGAAGGGATCGGGACATGAGATCAAGAGAAATAATATGGAGATTGATTTAAGTCTATCTATAGTGGTTATCACACATCCATCTTTCTTCAATTTGAATATGTAAAATTGTGAGCGAAAAGAAATCTAGACAAGAGATCATGTCATCGTGGCCCGCCAGAGAGAACTATTTATTTCTTCCTTGCATGTTGATGATGTCTTGAGAAAAGTTATGAATAGGATGGATTGCCTCGCGTAAGCACTTCCCAAATATGACGTTGAAGAAGCAATTATGGATCAATTTTTCTTCCAATACTGAATCATCTGCAACCCTGCACATGCATTAAGAACACTTGCAAAAGTTTATTGGATATGTAGGACGTCTTCAAGAAATTTTCCTTCAACAACATATGTCATGTGGTGTTTAGCATAGACCCCAGTTACCTCAACATTTCTTTCCCACTTTCAAAATTCGCAGAGGCATTTCATGGGATGAAATCATTGGAGGATATGGATAGAATGAATAGGGGATGGCTACCATCTAACTGTTTGAGCAGATACCAGATGGAGATGTGATAATTTCTTGCATTGTTGATCTTCTTGGGCATGCTAGTTACCTGGAGGATGTATCATATATCATCAACAATATGGAAAAATCATTGGAAGCAATGTTGTTGTTTCAGTGAGCCTAGAATACTTATATCCTTCTCGGTGAAATTAGTACTTATAAGACAGATTTAAATGATATGAGGTACCGATAATTGATAGTCATGGGCCCTCCAATAATAATATATAGTGCAGAAGATGCATCTACTAGTCATGTATATTCTGGCAAGTGGCAACAAGGATATCACTGTGTCTGTTGCATCAGAGAGTTTAAAGAGATTTTTTATAATTGATAATGTGTGGTCAGAAATGAATTTGTACATTAAGGATTCATTATTGGTGATAAGACATAAAAAGGGAGTGGTTTACATTGTTCGTATAAGGCTTGACCTATATAAAATCCTTTTGAATAGTGTGTCTATGCAGAATGACATCTCTATTAATTTATCATAGAACTCTATACTAGAGAGACAATATGCGTTAAAGTGAAAACACAAGCCTTGAGTATCTCAAATATTGCTACATAATATTGAAGAATGGAATTGCCTAAGGAAAGATGACTTTTGGGAGTATCATATAGTGTGTGAATGGCTTGAATTTTTATAGTGCTACAAAGATAATATCAAAAGGTGGAAAAATTCTTAGGTGTATGCAACTATTGTGGATTTAGAAAATCAACAAAGATAGTTGTAATGATATGAGTTGCTTCTTCATTGGAGTGTTATTGAGTAAAGTGGAAAGTATGAATCTTGAGGAGATCTCAAACATGATAAAATTCAATTCATCTTCTGATGATATAAACGTGATCTATTGTTAGGTTGGAAAGGGAGATAAGGGAGATACCGCCGATGGGATGATAAATCCAAATGATCTTTATTGTTAGATGAGACTTGAAGATATTGAATATCCACATTTAGTAAGTTGTATGCTCCTCAGGTTTAGATTTGGATGCAGAGATGGAAGCTATTTTTGGCAACAACATAAATTGATTTTCAAGGGTCTTAATCATTTTGATTTAGAAGGGCAGATCGAGATGGAATCCTTAGTGACCAGGAAACTGTAAACAAAAAAGGATTGTGATTCAAATAATGTATTTCCATGTATGTGGGCTGGAAGACCTTAATGAAAATATCTAGAGGTCATGATAGATAGATAAGTTGTTGGATCAAAGGGCATTCAAGAAAAGAGCTTGATATAGACTAAAGAACAAAGACTCGACCTGCTAGAGTGAAGTCAAAAGGTTGATATTAGATTCAAAGGGAGTCTGATAGTTCATCTAAAGCAACCTTGAATGAAGTTTGTTGCAAGATCTTAAAGTTTAAAGGGAGTAGCTAGAGGATCTAATTCATTCTGATCTCTAAGGAATTTGGTCATATTGGTTCAGAGGGAGTTAACAATGAAGATGGTTTTTGCAGCCAGAGGACTATGATCATGAAATTAAGTCCCATGTGTGTTGGTTGAAATGTCTTTAAGCTAACTCCTACATAACTTGGGGTTCACCAAGGGTGATGCAAACTATATAAGAGATATAGTGCATTAGTATGTTATTCAAGGTACATTATCACTATGAAACATATGGCTGATATTCTCACCAAGTCTCTAGCTAGAGAGAAGGTTGTATACTTTCGAGATAAACTTGGTATGTTGGAGAATGAAGCATTTGATGAAAAGGAGTTTTTACATCTGTGATCTATTATTTTGTATGTTATTGCATTCTTCTCTTTGAGAGAGAAGTCTAAGGTGAAAGCCCTTGTTTCCACCCTCTAGGATGAGCCATGGTGGATCCACACTCTGAGATGAGTCAAGGTGGATGTCATGTGTGTGACTCCATGACTTTATGGGCCCACCCATCCTATGTACATTTCTTAGAGGTGATGACTTCTTAGACATGAACACTTTTATTTGATGTTACAAGGTGACGATCTTGTAATGGAGATTCGTTAGGGTAGACAGTTATATGTCTATGTACATACCATAATAGGGTTATATGTAAATGAAATGTAATGTTCTTATTTACTATATCCTTGTATCATGATCTGAGGTGATATGACAATCAGGTATCATGATCTAAGGTGATTCCTCATATCAAGGTGTATGAAAACTAGGTATCATGATCAAAGGTGATTCCTCGTATCAAGGTGGTATGAAAACTAGGTATCATGATCAAAGGTGATTCCTCATATCAAGGTGGTATGAAAACTAGGTATCATGATCAAAGGTGATTCCTCATATCAAGGTGGTATGAAAACTAGGTATCACGTGTTAGGTGATTCCTCATATCACATGTTAGGTGATATTGAAAACTAGGTATCACATGTTAGGTGATTCCTCATATCACATGTTAGGTGATATTGAAAACTGGGTATCATGTGTTAGGTGATTCCTCATATCACATGTTAGGTGATATTGAAAACTGGGTATCACATGTTAGATGATTCCTCATATCACATGTTAGGTGATATTGAAAACTAGGTATCATGTGTTAGGCAATTCCTCATATCACATGTTAGGTGATATTGAAAACTAGGTATCACATGTTAGGTGATTCCTCATATCACATGTTAGGTGATATTGAAAACTGGGTATCATGTGTTAGGCAATTCCTCATATCACATGTTAGGTGATATTAAAAACTAGGTATCACATGTTAGGTGATTCCTCATATCACATGTTAGGTGATATGTAAAGCTTGGTATCACATGTTAGGTGATACTTCATATCATGAATTATGTGATATATGATACTCTATATCACAAGTTAGGTGATACTTCATATCATAATTTATGTGATATGTAATTACTTAGTATCCATATGACAAACATCACGAGACGTAGTGTCATTAGACATACCATGGATATTTATGAGCTATGGTGAACATTATGTGACTTGATATTCTTACATATACCATATCTCTTGATATCATAGTGGGGTGATATCTCCTCTCTTTCAAAATTAATGATTTATTACCTTGATGGATTTTATCTTCTCTAGCTAAGAGGGAGTGTTGATGTTTTGTATGGCTATAATTAGAGTCATATGTGTTGACTAGGGAGACCACAACACATTCTGTTTGATCATCCTCCTTAGCTAAGAGGGAGTGTTAATGTTTGTAGCTTCAGTAATATGATCACTTAGAATACATATAATACTTAGATATTGATTAATAAGAATATATTGTATTTGTATATATATATATATGATATATATATGCTATATTATATATATTATTATAAATATATATTATTCACATTTATATTATTCTAATATATGATTGATTAATGAAACATTATAATATGAATAGACATATCCCATGAAGGGACATGTCTCTCCTAGCCTCATTCCCAATATAAATAAGAGAGATTGTTGCATTTGGAAAACACATACGATAAGACAACACACATAGTGCTATTACATTTGCAGTGATCCTAAAGTTCAACAATATCAAATGAGTTCAATATATCCTACAATGATAGAGGAATAAAGAGATAGATGTCTACACCTAGGACACCTCCATAGAATGGTATAGTAGAAAGAAGAAAAAGATCAATTATGGATTGTGCTAGAACACTTATGATAGAGAAGAATGTTGCACAAAAGTATTGGAGAGAAGCTCTAAGTACAGCTATTTATACCTTGAATCGAGTACAAATCAAGAAAGGTACAAATGCTACACCTTTTGAGTTATGGTATGGATATGCACCTAATGTGAAATATTTTAAAGTCTTTGGAAGTAAATGTTATATACTGAAAGACAATAGGAATGGAAAACTTGATGCTAAAAGTGATGAAGGCATATTCCTAGGATATTCCACTAACAGAAAAGCTTACAAGTGTTTGAATTCTAACACTAACAAAATTATGGAAAGTGCAAATGTTAGAGTTGATGAATATGCAGAAAAGAATGAAGTTGAGTGCAAGCAAGAACCTGAAGATTACAGATCTTTTGTATACATGGAAGAAGGAGAGGCTAGTAGTGCACCTAAACTAGATGTCAAGGAACAACATGAATCTACCAAGCCACAACAAGAAAATGTCAAGCATCAGGAGGATGTTGCCGAGAATCTACAAGATGAACCTGAAGATCAAGATCAAGTAGAAAGGAAATCTGAACCTACATTGGCACAATATGTAAGAAGACATCATAAGCTTGAACAAATTATTGGAGATAGAGAATCTAGAGTTATGACAAAAGGTAATTTGAAAGATCATACATGCTTACTATGTGAATTTGAGCCTAAGACAGTAAAAGATGCTTTAGAGAATGAAGATTGGATACGAGCCATGAATGAAGAAATAGAGAAGATAGAGAAAAATTAAACTTTGACACTAGTGCCGAGACCAGAAGACAAGAATGTTATTGGAACAAAATGGGTATTCATAAATAAGCTAAATGAACATGGAGAAGTCACTAGGAATAGAGCTAGATTGGTATGCAAAGGATATGCACAAGAAGATAGCATTGACTATGGGGAGATATTTGCTCCAGTTGCAAGATTAGGAGTGAGGACTCTACTTGTATATATTGTGGCATATAAAGGATTCAAAGTATATCAAATGGATGTCAAATCTACATTTGTGAATGGGATATTAGAAGACGAAGTATACATTGAACAGCTAGAAGGACTTGTTGACCCAAGCAAGAAAACTATGGTTTGTAAACTACATAAGGTACTGTATGGATTAAAGAAATCCCCCAAAGAATGGTATGAGGGACTACATAATTATTTGATAAAGATTGGATTTGTAAGGATAAATCACAACAACAATCTATATTTGAAGACTAAAAAAGGTAAACGGATTTTGTTAGCTGAAATCTTTGCTGATGATATCATATTTGGAGGACAAGATGCCCTATGTCAAACCTTTTCAAATGAGATACAAACTGAATTTGAAATGTCTATGTTTGGCGAGATCAAATTTTTCATTGGTTTGTCAATTTATCAGATGAAGAAAGGTATCTATATTACTAAATCTAAGTATGTTAAGGAGCTAGTGAAAACTTTTGGTATGGAAGATTCCAGACTAGTAAGTACACCTATGGCTACTGGACAAAAATTATCAAAAAGTGATGATACAGCTGAAGTCAATAAAACCTTGTATACATCTATGATTGGAAAGCTACAATATGTTGTCCATAGCAAACCAGATATTGCCCTAGTAGTTGAGATTGTTGCAAGACTTTTTGTAAATCCTAAAGAGAGTCACATGGTGGCAGTGAAAAGGATATTGAGATATCTAAAAGGGATAGAGGACTATGGATTGTATTACAAGAAGAATGATAAGTTTGAACTAAAAGTTTACATTGATGCAGATTTTGTGGGAAATGTGGATGACAGAAAGAGTACAAGTGGTGGCAAATTATTTCTAGGAAAGAGATTAGTCTCTTGGACAAGCAAGAAATAGAACTGCATTTCCCAATCTACAACAGAAGCTGAATATGTAGTAGCAGTAGTGAATTGATCAAATTTAGTGTCGATCAAGCAATTGTTAAAAGGTATGAAGGAGGAAATCACTGAGCCGGTTGTTATTTTTTGTGATAACACAAGTTCTATTAACATATCAAAAAATCTTGTTATGCACACTAAGACTAAGCATATTGCTATCAAGTATCATTACTTGAGAGAGTTAGTTCAAGACAAGGAAGTGAGAATGGAATATGTGAATACAAAGGAACAATTAGCAGATATATTCACAAAATCATTACCTAAAGATGCTCATGAATACCTTAGAGGTAAATTAGGGGTGATTCCCCTAACTGAGGCTACCTAGAAACATATAGAAGCACTGCATCCAATGTACTAATCATAATATATGACAAATTGATGCAGAAGAGGTCACACTTTAGGAGTTGCCTAGAGTTGTGAGAAGTAAAGAAAAGATATTAATCAATCATAAGAAAGATGATAGAGGGAGTATACAACATAGAGAACTAACATGAAGACATCTACATGGTAAAGATGCAAGTAACAGATACAAGTTTCTTTGGCATTGTTGTCAAAGAGGGAGAGATACAAAAGAGAGATACAACATTGAGGGAGATATTCAATAACCTAAGGGAGAGATACAGGAAAGAGATTAAGTGAATAAACAAATAAAAAATTACCCAAGAGGGAGCTGGTACTTGGATGTGAATTAGAATGAAGCTAAGGATATTAATGAAGATTTGATGCATAGAGATTTTGGATTGTATGGTAAATCATGTGGTGTTCATGTGGTGTTGCCATCAATGCCAAAAAGGGAGATTGTTAGAAACTACAATTGAAATAATTGTTATATTATCATTGATGTCAAACCTAAACTGGTAAGACAGTTGCTATCTAGTAGAGTACCATATCTTTTTATTGATGAAGAGGATTTCAAAAGAGGAGATAACAAGAGGAACTAAGGAAAGGTTGAGTTATGTGATACTTCAATGGGTACTTGATTAGTTGGGACATTGACAAGGTAATGTGTTGTTTTTCTTTAACACCAAGTGAAGAAGAAAAACTAGAAACATAGGCTTAACCGAGAAAAGTGAAGAAATTTAGTTTAAGCCGAGTGATGCTAGTGTCAACTGGGTGCCAGTATATGCCAAGAAAATCTAGTTTCGACCAAGCATTAGTAATTACTGAGCGACATATAATTAACCGAGAAAAGACAGTGTTTTACGAGAAGGAAAGTTTTAGTGATGACTGAGATATCCAGTAATGACCGATGAGATGAACATAATATTGACCGAGTGTCAGTAATTTATAGTTTGAGAAAGAATTGCGAATCCTAGCCGACATAGTTGAATTCTTGGGATATGTAAAACATGTTGAAATTATTAATGAATGGTATGGAGTGTTTAATGCGTGGTAAATCATTTTATTATGGATTCAAATAGAAGTTTGAATATGTATCTAGAAGGAGAAGAAGGAAAACAAAATGATGGAAGGATTTGATGAATCTGACCTAGACCTAAGATCTACGGAAGAGATTAAGAAGCAAAAGATTAATCTACCTGATCAAGGAGGTATAAGGATGACCTAATTGTGAGGGAGTATGTGGAAGAGGTTGATGTTATTGATTGATGAATATAAGAAGGCTAAGGTGAAGCTGTGAAGAGCTGAACAGAGTTGTGGTGATTGCTTGAAGAGAATTCTGAGTAGATCAAAGATGGAGATGGAAATGAAGGTCAATCAGTAAATTATTATATGAGTGAATTGGATCTATATTTGCAAAGTGAGTTGTATACTATTACTTTCTAACCATTGTATCAGTCTAACTCCTTTAATTAAGGTTGACCTAAAAGTTATTGTGTAAACCTTTTAATCAATATGACATTATAATGGAATATTCTTAAGCCCTCTAACCTGACCACTCTTAACAAGGTGATTAAATCCTTTAACAAGGTCAAACCTAATAGTGTGTATTGTAAACCTCTAATCAGGTTAGCTCATTTTAGAAGAGTAAAAATCAGTAGCATGTTACAAGTGGTTTTTCCCAAATTGGGTTTCCACGTTAAATCTTGGTGTTATACTTGTATGAATGTTATTTGATGTGAATGTTGTCAAAAGTTTTATATTCTGCAATTTAATTACTATTGGACAATGGACTGCAATTTTTATGTAACTGATATATGCTATATAGACTGAGTGAATTGTTGATTAGATCTAAGTTTGTTGAAGAGCTAGAAAGTTGAATTGATACATTTGGACCTGAGGATAATTGATTCACCCCCCCTCTCAGTTATTCTAAAATCATTCTAACAAGAATCAGAAGTTTTAGTTATACATATGACAAGTTTTGTATGCACAATTTTAGTGTTCTATGGCAAGTGTACTTGGTTCTACCATGGGTTACATATTTTGGTACACTTGTATGATTTCAGTAATCAGTAGTGCATGGTGTTTTCTATTGATTACTATTGATTGTTATGCTTACAATGTTCTTGTAGGTTTTCCTGATATATGGAATTTCTTGCAATTCGTCAACTGGTTTTTGGTATCATATTTTGGACATGTTCTATCAAGTTTCATCTATCGATGGGTTCAGATATTGTGCTAATCAAGTCATGGACTCAGTTTTAGTGTTCTGACAATTTCGGTAAAAGTAATATGCATTGTATACATCTTAAGTGCGACCTATATCTGGGTCTCCTGGTAGTGTGTTGTAAAGTTTTCATAAGTAGGTCCTAGATTTAGGATCAATCGTAATGCATTAAATACAATTGTAATTTATTTTTGATTTGGGGACATCACACATGTTTTGTGTGGCTAACATATGCATGATTGAATATCCATATACATAAAGAAAAACCTTTTTGTTTCTGAGGTATCTAAGGAGAGTGAAATGATGTAAGAGCAATATAGTGTGAGCATATGTAATAGATATTTGAAGGTGATATAGTGGGAGACCATTTGGGTACATTAGACAACAGAAGGGTTGACATTGAGTATTGCAGAGAGAAGCCTTATATACTGAGTTGTAGAAGATCGGTATATGTTGGTAGAGGATCGGTATTGGATCTTTGTTGTCGGTAATCTTTGTTGTATCAATTGGAACTATTTTTTTGCATAGTCAAATGCAATTCTATTAGTTCACCTGTTATCAGTAAAATTTGTATTTGCAGTTGGCCATATTCATATTTCAGGGTAGATAGCCTGACCGAAAGTGAGTCAACCGCAGTGATCCTTTGTAAAAATTACCTTAACCGGTGTTCCATTTTATGAGAATTAGCTTCTCCGTGGTTTTTCCCAGTTTTGGTTTCCACGTAAATTCTAGTGTTCCTTGTGTTAGTGTTTTGACGCTTTCATGTATATATATGTTATAATTTCTTACATGTAGAACAAAAGTTAATATAGATATAACTGTTAAAATCATTTGTATGATTTGTGAGTTTAACAAAAAAGGAAAGGTTTTATAAAGTGTTTGTGAATAACTGACTCATCTCCCCTTTCAGTTATTCAGTTGCTCAATATTATCACCCAGGAATAATAAAGTGAGAATAACTAGTTTGACTTTTGTGTATATGAGATGTGAAATAATTATTAAATGATTACTTAAAATATAATGCACATTGAGCAATCAAACCACCATAAGAAACATTGTATTTATTATTTTTACTTTTATTAAGTTACTTTTTACTTTATATAAGAATGTCCTTTGAAAAGACTTAATATATTTTTTATAGCCGAATTGTTTGACTAAAAGCTTAAAAGATAAGGTTTCATGTAATTTGATTTTAAATTCTTAGATGTCTTGCTAGATGCATAAGCTAATATTTTAAAAAGATAACATTCTAGGTTTAGTGAGCATTATAAGATTTTATTATTATTGTTTCATAAAAAAATAAATACAAGGACTTCAATTGATTTTGATGTTATGGTATATCTCAGATTTAATTAATTCTATCAAAAAAATTGAACTATATATTTTAAGATTTTAATATTTCAATTTTGTTATTTAATATTAAGGTTAAAAAATTATGATAATTATTAAGTTGTTTAAAAGTTTTAAATAATATGTTTTTCACAATAAAGATCAATATAAATATTTTAAATATATTTATCTAATTGATATTGTCCTAATGTCCCACAGACAAATAGCAAAAGCATAGAGGAGGTGTTATTATAAGTAATAACATTACAAAAAATGTGCAAGTAGAAATTGAAGCTAAACAATCATTAATAACGTTAGAGGAACTAGGCTCTCAAATTAAGTATATAAAATTTTCAATTTGTTTATTAGCTATGATAACTTACAGTGTGGCAGAGTATTTTTTAAGTTCACAATAAAAGAAATTTTTAATTTTTTTTATCTTCTATGACAAATTAATTATATAAATAGCTTGATGTTGCCCATCACAATCAAGAAATGAAAGAGGGATTCTTGGGCCTGCTAACAATTTTGATGTTTCCAAATCAAATTGCTACCTTATAGAAGTTATAGTGATGGAAAATAGAAATAATTACCTATCTAATCCTTCGTTTGGAAATTGTATGTAAAGTTTGTTCCAAGCGGTATGGGGCAATTGGTTCCAAAAACTTCATGTTTCCATAAGTATTTTTTTGTTGTACCTCATTCCTTTAACATAAATGTATATATGCTTAATGCATACTTAGGGTGATCGAAAAGAATGAGATTTGACGTAATTTAATCTCAGAACTTACTATGACATTAAGAAATTCTCATTCAAGTTATCATATACATTAATAATGATATTCTCATTTCTTACACTATCAATCTAAGGTCCAAGAAATTGATCGTTGATTACAATTCTCTGAAACAACACCAATGTAAATATTAGATTGTTGTAAACAAGCCATTTTCATAATCTTTAAGGAAATGGACTCTCATTTAAATTCAATAATTCAAAAACCATCTTCATCAATAGTAAAAAATACATATCAACACATTTAACAAAAACTTCAATTAAACAAAATTGGTATGCCACTCTTTGGAAGGATCTTTCCTACTTTGCAACACTTGTTTTCTTTTTTTGAAGGATTTTGAGTCGGATTTAAATCATTTTTGCTAGTTGATACATGATTACAAGTCTAAGATAATACTTGGATATCAATTCCATCATAGTTGTTTAGAGCATTATTCTAGATTCAACTTTGTAAGTGTTGATTCCTTACACTCAACACTTGACTTGATTCATAACGGGCTCATTCAAAACCTTTCTTCACCAACAAGCCAAGAACCCTTTGATAAATTATATCAAGTTACAATCGTAGAAGTTAATTATTTTTTCAATTTTTTATTTGTATACACTACCATTTTAAAAAAATTGTAGAGTGTGAAATTTGACTTGCTCTATTTTTATACAATTGAAAAAATGACAATTTAAATTTATAGCTAATAATAAATAATAATAAAAAATATAAGTACATTTAATTAAATATTTTAACTCTATATATTTTATAATAAATATTATAAAATATATTTAGAATATTATCAAAGATTATTTTGAAAATTTTATTATGAATTAAAAATGTAGCTATTTTTTAAAAAAAATTATCATTATAGTTGTCATTTCTTTATATTAATAATTTAATGATATTTCAACCTCAATACTACCTAAAGGGTCTCTCATGTGGAACTTCATGATCTCTTGTCGGGATCTTATATTACCCTCCCTGTCCTGGCTAATTCATGATGGATCCAAGGCCTGGTTTTGGGAGGAATCATGGAATGGATATCCCCCCCTATCCCAGTTAAGGGATTGGTCCCCCTTAGATGGCTATCTTAAACATATTTGGGGTGATCGAGTGTGCCATTACTTAGATATTCATGATGATGTTGCAAGTTGGAAGAACCTTCCCCAATTTAGAGATGCATCAAACCTAGTTTTAGAGTTACAAGCAATACTCTCTTCAAGAATTATTTTTCTTTCTCCCCTTCAAGATGAGATTATTTGGCTCAGATCCCCTTTGGGCCAATATATGGTCAAGATGGGTTACAAGTCCAACTTCCAACATCTTCAAGAGGATTCCTGGCCTACTAAACTTTTATGGGACTGACTTGCCTCCCTAAAGCAGGTGTTTTTTCTTGGCTCGCCATTCAGGATAGGGTCCTTACCGGAGCTAGGTTATATAGGTTTGGGATTACGACAGTATTTCCTTGTACCCTATATGGTTATTTCATGGAAATATTGGACCATTTGTTTCTCCACTGCCCCTTTGCCAAAGATTCTTGGTATTGGATTCTACAAAGACTTGGGTGGTCAACGACAATTGGGCCTACTATATGTGATCAATTTAAATCATGACCTTTAATGTTTAAGTCCTCCACATTTGCAGCCTTGTGGGAAATCAGTCTCTCAATACTCATTTGGAACATTTGGCTTGAGAGGAATGAGAGGGTATTCAGAAAGAAGCCCTCCCATGGGAACATGTTATTTATAGAATAGAAAAGTCAATTTTTAAGGTCATGATATCCTATCAGCCAAACATATTAACAATAAAAAAGATTTCACAAAATGAGATGTCTTCATTCATGATTACTGGCCCCTTCTCCAAATTATCCCACCCCACAGTTGCCAAACCCTAAAGCCAACTGTATCAGATCGACGATATGCTACTTGGATACTACCCCCCCCCCCCTCCCCCCACCTAGTTCTGTCAAGTTAAATTATGATGGTGCCTCTAGGGGAAATCCAGGCATCTCTGGAGTTGGGATTGTTATTAGAGATTCACAAGGCAAAATCATGAGAGTAGTCTGTAAGAAATTACCTTCTAATTTCAACAATATCGCATAAATTGAAGCACTTCTCCTTCGTCTATCCATTTCTGCCTCCATGGACATCCTTCATATCATTGTTGAAGAAGATTCTGTGGTAGTCTTTAATATAGTTTCTTCTAGACAAACCTCATCTTGGAATCTCAAGTATAGATTAGATCTGATTCTCAACAAATTGAGGTCTTTTCAGTCATTCAAAATCAAGCATTTTTTTAGGGAAGCTAACATGTTGGCTGATTTCCTCACAAATAAAGCTATAGATGATCCTTATCCACAACAAGAGGTTGATATCAACCACCTCTCACACTTTACCTAGTTTTATCATGACTAGTCGACTATTATGGTGTTTTTATGTCTCGATTTATATTGTGTATTTATACAAGTATAGCGGTTGGCATCTTTGTACTCTCCTCACACTTATGTGTATAACATTTACATACTTGTGATTTGAGGATGGTATAAGGATTACATTGACTGAAGCTGCTCAAGCCTATCATTTACATGGTAATTGTTTATGGTTGATTAATTATACTCACTGCTCTGAATCTTCCTTATGATTAGAACATTAAATTAAAATTGATGCTTTGTTTTCAATCTTAGTTGTCATTTTTAAGCTATTTTGTTAATTTTGGTGGGCCTGTACTATTTGGGAGTGCTTTAATTATGAAATATTGTGCTCATCTCCCATCCCAAGGGATCCTGCCCCATATGAAATAGAAAAACTCAAAAAGTTGTTCATCATTACCTGTCCTCGCATTGATGTTGCACTTCATACTCTCTTCGGTGTTGATTGGTTGAAGGATAATTCAGATGCTTTGCCTTCACAAGTGATTTCAACATTCTCAACAGTTTTAATGGATATTTATCAAGATCCTAATTTTGTTTTTGATATTTCTAAAAGGTTATTGGTTGAAGATGCATATGATGAAGACCTATTATTCAGACTTTTACATTCATATGATATCCATCGAGGCTCTTTTCCTATAACATACTTGTCCTTTTTTTTACTGAATACTTGTTATAGAGATCTATTTTTTATTATTTGGAATGCACTGCAGGATAACAAACTTGCTTATTTAGTGCAGGAGTATGCCTGACTGATTGGTACAACCAACCCTTTATCTTTGAACCTTTATTGTCAGACTACCTAGTTATCTGTACTATCATTGTGCATCAGGATGGATGTATTGGAGATGTCATTCTCCCAATACCTCCCTTACACATTGCAAAGCCAACACCTGAGGACTAGTTACCTTTTCTCGTGGACACACTAGATTACATGGATGAGGTCGTAGAGTCAGATTCTTCTCTGTTGGTGGTGATAGATGATAGGCACTTGGACATGCCCTTGACATCGAGGATATCTCCTTCTCCATCTGACCTCTCTTCGTCATCCCTCTTCTCTCCTGGGTATCATTTTCCAGATGTATGAAGATTGGGTGGGTAATATGATGTATATCTTCTTCATTTTATATAATTTCAGAAATCTCGGGTGGGTTTTTTGGGTGGGGGTGGGGTAGTTTCTAGGACTCATCTTTTGTTATATGGGCTACAACTAGAGGTTTTCTTCCTAGTTCTTTCCTGTCAGTATGCTTGCCTGAACCAGACAACTGTAAATACTTTATTTTATATTAATAAAATTCGTGGCTCTGCCACTTTTTCATAAAATTTTTTTATGATATTTAGTATCAAAATATATATTAATTTAAAATATTTAAAATATAGAATTTAAAAAGTTGTGTAAATATAAGATTTGTACATTTGTTATTATAAATATATATTTTTATATTAATATATAAAAAAGTTATCATAATATAAAAAATTTACATTTACTATTATAATTATAAATATTTTATATTAATACATGTATAATTTTATAATAAAGAGGAGCCTCCCTCAAAGATAATGTTGGACCTTTTAAAGTACTTAAATGATGAAGCAAGACTATCATAAGTAGTTAATAGACTTTTGGAAATTAGGACTAGAATAGGTATTTATACTATCATCTATCTTGTTGAGAGATTGTAAAAAATTTTCTTATTTTTTATATTATATCTAATATTTTATATAATATATTCTAAAATAATGGTGAAATTAGATTATCATTATTTTATTAAAGATATAAATTTATATTTTTCATAGTTAATATGTATGATTAATAAAATGAATAAAAATTTTAACATAATTTTTTTAAATATTTATTAAAAAAATATTATTTTTAATTGACCAACATTATAAAATTATAGATGAGTGGATATGAAAATCTACAATATGTTGTTCAAGCATGTACATTTGACTAAATTTATTAATTAATTAAAATTTTAAAAATAAATTATATATGTTTTAATTAATTAATAAGTACAAACAAATGTATATTCAATAGAAAATAGTATTAAATTCTTAGTACTACACCATATTCATATAATACATAAATGAATAATACTTAAAATTATCAAATTTTTTAATCAATGATTATTTTGTAATCAATGGACATTTCTATGTTTTCCCTAATCTCTTCTCTTTTTTTTTGCCCTTATTTCATTCATTTTTAGATTTTAGCAGAATTTTGAACATTTATAAATAAATTTAGTTATTTTAGTTAATTTAATAATGTATTTTTTTATTAGGTATATAATTTATATTAATTTTTATATTTTTTATTTTAGATTTCTTATGTACAACATTTGTGATCTATAAATGTATATTCAATAGAAAATAGTATCAAATTCTTAGTACTACACCATATTCATATAATACATAAATGAATAATACTTAAAATTATCAAATTTTTTAATCAATGATTATTTTGTAATCAATGCACATTTCTATGTTTTCCCTAATCTCTTCTTTTTTTTGCCCTTATTTCATTCATTTTTAGATTTTAGTAGAATTTTGAACATTAATAAATAAATTTAGTTATTTTAGTTAATTTTAATAATGTATTTTTTATTCGGTATATAATTTATATTAATTTTTATATTTTAGATTTTAGATTTCTTATGTACAACATTTGTGATCTATTTTGTGTTGTACAAACCAATTTTATTCCTTGGGTAATTTTACTCCCTAGAAAATCAAATCTCTTATCGGCTCATTGATGCATGCATAAAAGCATTATGCATAGATTTGTAGGATGACAAATTTTTTGAATTTTTTATATTTAAAAAATAAATGTTTATTTTAAATATTTATTTTACTTATTTTATTGATAATAATTAAATTAGAATTAAAATATTTTAATTAAATCTTTACTATTTCATTACAAACATTACCAACAATAGTAAATTGTAATGATTATATTTGTAGTCTAGTTGGTAGATAGTTAATATATAATTATTTATATATTGGTTTAAATATAAATTAGTACTGGAAATCATACCTTAGATTGCAATGGGTACATCAAAGAGGTGTGGATACTCAATTAGGAAAAAAAATGTCGATTTTTATATTTATTTGCATAGTTTGTGAAATCAATTAGTAGGCCATTTAGAAAATGATGGCATGTGTGCAATAAAATGTTGAAGAGGTGTGGATACTCAATTAGGAAAAAAATTGGTAAATTTTTGCATTTATTTGCATAGTTCATGAAATCAATTGGCATACCATTTAGAAAATGATGGTGTGCATCCAATAAAATATTTTAATGTAAATGTGATAGCTTAAAATCAATTATGTATCCACTTAGAGAGATTCAAACATGACTAAAACGTTTGAACTACGAAGATAATCAAGCTCCATTATTGAGAGAGAGGGGGGAGGGACAAAAATAGATAGAGTAATAGAGAGAGGTTTCAAGGGAGATATAAATAGTAGAGAGAGATATATAGATAGAGATATAGATGGTGAGATACACAGATAGAGAGATAGAGACATAACAAGATATAGAGAGAGGGAGAGATAGAAATATCAAGATTGAATACAGAGAGAGAGAGAGAGAGAGAGAGAGAGAGAGAGAGAGAGAGTTTATTTACTTGGTCAATTAATCAATTTAACCTATTAAACTTATTTAAGATCAATTTAACATATTTAATACATCAATTGATTTAGAGAGAAGATAAGTAGAGATAAAGGGAGAATCCAACTAGATAAAAGTAAAGATGCATACCCACTTTATTGTATGATAGTTTTCCAATACTTATTCATGATGTCTTTGTTCCACATTAGGTGACCACTTTCACGAAGTCTTATCTCTCCTTGTCCTTTTATTTCCCATCTTCTTCCTTTGAAAAAATGCCCTTGAAAATTCCACCCCAACAAAAAAATGTCTTCTTTGTAAAAATGTGAATTATTCTCCAATATTTGTTTATAAAAAATTAAAATAAAATAAATAAAACAATATTGGTCGACAGGGCTTCTATCAAGCGTCAACAGTTGAAAAACCCAACATGGTCATTACAAAAAAAAAAGTGCAACACTTGTTCAATATAACACCACTTCGATCAAACCTAATTCAATCAAAGATGTCTTCGATCAAAGTAGCTTTCTATGGGTCTCTCTCAAAAACTTCCCTAATTTCTGTAGAATTTTGCCCTTTGAAACTCTATTTGAATGCTAAAGTGGAATAATCTTGACAAACCTAGATGTAGGATGATACTAATCAAAATGAACTTTCTAATAAGTATAGTTTTAATATATATATTGAGTTCAATATAATTTTTTATTTTGAGTTTAACTAAACATAGGTTTTTCACCTTGTATCAATATCTTTGTTCAATGCTTATGGAAAAATAGTAAACTAAGGTGATTTTTTATGAAAAATACATGTTCATTAGGTATTGATGTCCTCTTTCTAAATTTTTTTAAAAAATCTTGATACATACAAACAAAGTTATGATATGTATAGTGAACCTACGTCTAAATTATAGTTAACTCAAATTTAAAACTCAATAAAATAAAAAATACATTTAACATAATGAAATGAAACCAATTGCAATGACTAGATATTTGTGTTAGAAATCTAAATTCAAAAGAATCACACTTTTATCCCTTTTAGAAGTAAAATTATGTTTCGTATATTGAGTGTCACTCTTTAAAAAATTAGTTTGTTGTTAAAAACTAGTTTTCAAAGGAGATAGAAAATTGGATACAAATCCATTCCAAAAAAATATATTTAGAATCTACACACAAAATGCTAAAAATCACTAGTTTACATCATCTTTAAATTCCTAACGGTTTAGCGGCAATGGGTGTTTGAAGGAGAAATTTTTTTTTTCTAGAATGTTCATTTTATTCTCAAAGTTGGCAAAAAAGTGTATCACACTATTGTGGGATCACCCAATCACCTTTCATTTACAATTGGTCTCATTAAATTTCATTAAGTTTTGCAAGAGCTATTGCATTTTCTTTGTTGATAGGTACAAAACCTAGCTAGGGTTTCCAGTGGCCAAGTTTTATTTGTAGCACGACCTCCCACTGTTGGATTCTCATAAAAATTAGTGCAGAGGTATGTGCCAACATGAACTCCATTTCTCCAAGTTTCAGTTCATCATGTGATGTTGGGCACGAGTTATATTGACTAACCTAATAGGACAAAGCATGATTGTGTTAGGAGAAGCAAAATTGGAATTAGGACAAAGTACATTAGCGAATATTTTTGATTGAACAACCAAGGGACACACCCAAGAATGATGTGGGAATCCTTCCAAGTTAGTGTTTGAGTGTTTGAAGAAATTTTTGATCTCAAATAGCCTTAATCCAAGAAAGTTGTCTTCCCTAGGTTGAGCAAAGCAAGAAGTATAAAACAAATGAATTGTTGCATTGTAAAAGGTCTTCATAAAGGATTTTTTTATGACCATCTAATCCCCATAACAGGTCTGACCTTGTCACTTGAGGTGTCCAAAGCATGTTTGTTCAAGGATTCCCAAAGTAGGCCAAATGGTAGTGGTCTAGTGAAGAGCACATTAGTTGCACCTATGTTGGAATTGTTGAGACCCTTTAGAATGTTTGTGTTTTTGTCTTAATAAAAGTCAAATTCCTCTGCATCATTTCTCCAAGGTTAAACTCATATAGCTTGCTAGGTTTCATTTGTAAGACCTTCAACAAGCGTTGTGTCTTATGAACAATTCATTATAGAGTCCCTTAAGCTTATTAATTGATAACTAGGAGGTATTTTCCACAGTAAGTCAAATTATGATATTGCTATCAGAATTCAACCTAATATTTTTTGAGTTAATGATATAGTTTTTGATCCCTTAGATCGCTTGGTCTTATTCATTCCCCTATCGACACAATGACAATTGATCCCTTAGATCACTTGGTCTTATTTATTCCCCTATTGACACAATGACAATAAAGGTCCTTTTATAGTCCACGACACCAACCATATGTTTTTGGGTCTACATATGGTGACAGTGATATGGGACTACCTCGTACTCCTTGTGGGAGGCACCTAACTGCGCTACAAATGAGGCGTACATACCCTACCCCTTGTGGGATTTGAACTTGTGAGCTCTCTTTCAAAGACAAAGACAATTGATCCCTTACAAAGACATGACTTGATCCTCTACAATTGATAAGAACTTGTGACATACATACCCTACAATTGATCCCTTACAAAGACAAGAGACAAGTACTCTCTCTTCATGACACTTGTTTATGATCATTATGATGTAAAATATTGAATAAAACAAAGCAACTGCACTGTCACTCCTCTTAAAAAAAAAATCCAAACAAAAAGACAAACTCTAGAGTACCACAAACTACCATAGGTGTCAAATTCTTATGACCAAACCAGATCATATTCTTACCCCCCATTCCTAACACTTATAATTCAAGCCCGTGATTCACTGCACCACCCCTCAAAGTGCTAAGGCGTTTAAAGCTCCTCCTGATGAAATCCACGTGTCCGGAAGGCATGACTTGAGTAAAGACCCGAAAATAACACCGACATGACACCTGTCCTCAGTAGCGTAAAGAAACAGTTAGATGGCAACGTAAGTAATGCTGCGATTTTTATAAACTGAAGCTCGTACGTGTAGCAATGGCCTACCATGCTTTTTAATCCGACACCTCCCATTTCCCTACCGCGGTTCAGGGCCCAACCGTGGTCAGGTTATCTTGAACTAGTATATAAGGAGCTGGTTGGACGGAGCTTGATTTCATAGATTCACTAATTTCATAGATTCACTACAATGGGGGTGACAGAAACTGTGTGTGTTACGGGAGCTAGTGGATTCATTGGCTCATGGGTTGTTCGTTTGCTCTTAGAACGTGGTTATGCTGTGCATGCCACGGTTCAGAACCTTGGTAAATGATTCAATTCTTAGGTTTGCTCTGGTTTTTTGGTTCATGGCGTTGAATTGAAGTTTGAGTGAAGTAGTTTCGTTTTTTTGTTTCATGGCATTTCATTGGATTTTGAGCAAATGTGATCTCCTTTTTGTTTAATGGCATTTTGTTGAATCTTGAGTAAGAATCGTTTATGTTTTGTTTGATGGCATTTCGTTGAATTTTGAGTGAAAATCTTGGTTTTTTGAGGAAAAATCATCTCTTGTTGTCTAATGGCGTCTCGTTGAATTTTGAGGAAAAATCATCAGTTTTTGTTTTAATGGCGTCTCGTTGAATTTTGAGGAAAATTCGTCAGTTTTTGTTTTAATGGCGTCTCGTTGAATTATGAGAAAAATTCATCTCTTTTTGCTTAATGACATTTCATTGAATTTTGAGCGAAAGTCATAAATTGTTCCCTTTTTGGTTGAATGGCGTTTCGTTGAATTTGGAGTAGAATCGTCTTTTTTTAGTGGCATTTTATTGAGTTTTTGAGTTATTAGAATTATGTATGTTGATCTATGGTTTCTTGTTTTGTGGCAGAGAATTGGAAGGAAACTAAACACTTGGAAGCAATGGAAGGGGCGAAAGAAAGGCTGAAATTGTTTCAGATGGATTTGATGGATTACCCGTCAATTGAAGCGGCCATTAATGGCTGCGCTGGTGTTTTTCATCTGGCGATGCCTAATACTATTGAGGCCGTGCAGGATCCAGAAGTAAGTTGTTCATCGTTAAGTACAATCCGTTGAATTTAATTGTGTATGTTTAGACTGAGTTTAAGAACAGTTTTTGGATTATCAGCTGATTTGTCGCGATTCAACTGTCTATTTTCGTACTGATTTGATTCGACGGAGACTTCATTGCTAAAGCAGATTTGTATCGTTTTCGTTATAATTAATGCTTGGTTATAATAATTTTTATCAGCTTTGAGCGAAAATTAAGCAATGCATTTTTTTTGGGATACGTTCGATTAATAGATAATTTAAGTACGCTTTGAGCGAAAACGAAGCAAATCATTCTTTTTTGGGATATATTCTATTGTACTTACAAATTATATGACAGCAATTTTCCATGAACGGTATATATTGCACTCACAAATTATACGACAGTAATTTTCTATGAACGTTATATAGTAATTTTTTTTCCAAAATTTAGATAGAAAAATCCATGAATAGTGTATTCTAAATTTGTTTCCAATAATTTAGATGGAAGAATTCATGAACAGTGTATTGTCATTTTCAATGGACAATGTATTGTAAAACAAATTCCAATAATTTAGATAGAAAAATCCATGAACAGTATATTGTAATTTTCAACCGACAATATATTGAATTTCTTTTCCCCAATCATTTAGATGGGAAAAATTTGTGCACAAATTTTATAATATTTAAATTATAATTATTATTTTTTTAATAATTTTTGTTTTCCTCATGGGTGTCACTGTCAGTGACTTTGGCAAGATCTCTGGGACTCTTGTATCTCAACTTTTTTGTGTTTTCCTTTATGAGGATAAATCATTTTGCACTGAATGTGATTAGCATCGATCAGATATAACCTATGCCTAAGAATAGTTCTATGAAGATCCCCTGAATCAACAGAGTTAGCTCATGCAGAATGCTAGAGCTGCAGATACCACTGCATTTCTGAAACTTTTTTCCAGATCTTGTAAGATCCCATGAATTAACATAAGTGGGTCATGCATCGATCAGATATAACCTATGCCTAAGAATAGTTCTTTTAAGATCCCCAGAATAAACAGAGTTGGGTCATGCAGAATGCTAGAGCTGCAGATACTACTGCATTTCTGAAATATTTTTCCAGTTCTTTTAAGATCCCATGAATTAACAGAAGTGGGTCATGCATCGATCAGATATAACCTATGCCTAAGAATAGTTCTTTTAAGATCCCCAGAATTAACAGAGTTGGGTCATGCAGAATGCTAGAGCTGCAGATACTAATGCATTTCTGAAATTTTTTTCCAGTTCTTTTAAGATCCCATGAAATAACAGAAGTGGGTCATGCAGAATGCTGGAGCTGCAGATACTAGTTCACTACTAAAGCTGCAGATACTGCTCTGCATCACTGAATTTTTTTCCAGTGCTTTTAAGATCCCATGAATTAACAGAATTGGGTTATGCAGAATGCTAGAGCTGCAGATACTGCTGCATTACTTATTTTCTTTTTCTTTTAAGATCCCATGAATAAACCTTTTTTGGTCATTCAGACTGCTAGACCTGCAGATGCTACTGCATTACTGAAAATTTCCTGTTTTAGAATCGATCCTTAATTGTAAGATTTAGTGAGTTACCACGATGTTTATTTTTGTGTTTCTGATAAATGTATGCAGAAGCAATTGATGGACCCTGGGATAAAAGGTACCCTGAACGTAATGGAAGCAGCCCACAAAGCTAAAGTAAAGCGGCTGGTTCTGACCTCCTCTGTATCTGCTTTCGTTCCCAACCCCAAGTGGCCTGCTGATACCCCCTTGGACGAGACATCCTGGACTGACATTGACTACTGCAAACAAAATGGGGTCTCTTCCCTCTAACTCACTTCCTGTTTTAACAATTCTATTTCTTCTGCCATTGCCAAATTTGTGATGGATGATGGATGATGGATGCATGCAACAGATCTGGTACCCTGTGGCAAAAACACTGGCTGAAAAGGTAGCCTGGGAATTTAGCAAAGAGAAAGGGTTGGATGTGGTTGCCATCAACCCAGGGACTGCTTTGGGTCCCATTCTGCCTCCTGATTTCAATGCCAGCTTGGCCATGATTGTCCGCTTACTCAATGGTATGTGCATATTTTCTGCTGTTTTGTGTGGCAAAAACAGGAAACTGGAAGCCTAAATGTGAGTTCTTCCCAACCAACACAGGGGAATTAGGAATAACTTTCAAAGGATTTATTTCTGTTGTTTCTTGCACTCTTCATACTTTTCAGACAGCCAAAACAGTGTTTTTTTTTTATTTGACCTTTTTTGGGGGCCACTTTAATAATTGTGTTTTGGTGGTCAGTGTATGCTTTTCAAGACAACATATTTTGTGTTGTTTTGGGCCACTTATATAATCAGTGTCGATACTTTTCAAGTTTTCATGACGACACGTTTTGTTGTTTTTGGGCCACTTTTATAATAGTCTCTTTTGTGGGCCACTTTAATAAGTTAATCTTTATTGAAGTACAAACTTTCGATACACTTTTTGTCTTTTTTCTCTTGGGCTTTATTCTGAAGGCTTTTTGATACTTACCTTTTAAAAAAATTAATAAAATGTGCCTGAAAGATTCAATGAGAAAGGCTAACCCTGGTACACAAAGATGAAAAGTAAAGAAGCTATTTAATTTAGCTTTTCATTTTATCTGTTAGAAAAAAACTACTGGGCCATATACTACAGAAATGTCGGTGGTGTTTAGTGTTTACAGACTGCAGACGCAATTCAGCTGTTATTCATCTAGTCTCCCAGGTCAATCCTCCCAGAAATGTGTGATGTATTCTTCTGCTCAGTGCTTCTAATTCAGCTTAATCCTCTGGTAGATTCTTGCCTTTTTGTCAAACCTCCATGAAATTAGGTTTCTAATTTAGCCCAATCTTCTGGTGGATTATGTCCTTTTGCCCAGGCCTCCATGCATTTTCGTAACTTGCTAGGCCTCTTGGATATGCATGATACGCGGACGGGCTTTGTATCAGCTCCCGTTACCAGTCAACGCCCAGCACCCAAAATGACTTATTTACTGTAATTACTAATTACAGTATAACTTCCAAGCTAATATACTGAAGAAACAGCCAAGAAACAATTTGCAGCCTTTCATTGATTACTAAGTTACATCGGAGTTATATCCATATTCTATTGAAGAAGAGATCACATGATACAGCCAAAAATAATTGCAGCTTTTCACTGTTTACTAGATTATAGAAGAGTTACTCCCATATTCTCAATTATAATTGATGTTTAGATTTTGAACTAGCCTTTCATTGATTACTAGATTACAGGGGATTATACCCATATTCTATTTTTACTTCCTTACATATAAGGGCCCGTTTGTTTGCTGGAATTAGACTTAAAACATGAAATTGAAATTCAATTTGTTTGAATTAGATTAGACTGGAATTCAATGTTTGTGTTTTAAAATATGAAATTGAAATTTGATGTTTATGTTTTAAACTGGAATAGGGATTTGTTAATTTCCATTTACTCCATCTAAATAGGTGATATTTGAATCTTCCATATGAAATTGAAATTGAAATTTGATGTTTATGTTTGAAATTGAAATTGAAATTTGATGTTTATGTTTGAAATTGAAATTGAAATTTGATGTTTATGTTTGAAATTGAAATTGAAATTTGATGTTTATGTTTTAAATTGGAATAGGTGATATTTGAATCTTCCATATGAAATTGAAATTGAAATTTGATGTTTATGTTTGAAATTGAAATTGAAATTTGATGTTTATGTTTTAAATTGGAATAGGGATTTGTTAATTTTTATTTACTCCATCTAAATAGGTTAAGTGGTTCTTCCATTTAAATAGGTGGTGGCATTTGAGTGGCATTTGAATTTAAGATAGATATAGATTTAGATTTAGATTTTGAAGTAATAGGTGGCATTTGGATAGATGTAGATTTAGATTTTAAAGTGAAAGATAGATCTAAATAGGTGGCATTTCATTTGGATAGATATAGATTTAGATTTTAAAGTGAAAGATAGATCTAAATAGGTGGCATTTGAATTTTCCATCTATAGGTGGCATTTGAATCTTCTATCTGGCATTTGAATTTTCCATCTAAATAGGTGGCATTTGAATCTTCCATCTAGATAGATAGTGGCATTTCAATTTAAGATAGATAGATAGTGGCATTTCAATTTAAGATAGATATAGATTTAGATTTTAAAGTGCATTTTACATAAAGTTTTCTTCAGTGTTTATCTTTCATAAGGTGTAGAATATAGCTTAGCGGCACTTGTTTTTTATGGTAATGATTTCTGGTTTTGTTTCATCCTCATCTCGCAGGTGATAGAGAGGAGTATCGTAATTTTTATATGGGTTGTGTTCATGTAAGGGACATTGCAAAAGCCCAAATACTACTATATGAAACACCCTCTGCATCAGGGCGGCACTTGTGTGTTGAATCTATAACACATTGGAGCGACTTTACAGAGTTGACAGCCAAACTTTATCCAGAGTACAATGTGCCCAAGTAATCTCTCTCTCCATCTCAGCTCATTACAGATGATCATTAGTTCATGAAAATTTCCATCAATTGATGAAAAGTTTTCCTTTTATGTATGCTTTGATGCCTGTCATTTGGTTTAGCTGTATTTGATTTTCCTTGCCATGTGATATCTTGCATGACTGATCAATTTCTTATCAGATTATGAATCAAGTAGAGCTTTTAGCCTGACCTCTAAACTACTTTTAAGGCTTGTTCATACTTTGCATGGTTCCTATCTCTATTATGAATCTTGTTCATACTTTGCATGGTTCCTATCTCTATTGTGAAAAATCAGTATTATGAATGAAATAAAATTGTAGTGAGTCTGATTTTTATGATCCTTGGCTGGTGGGTTTAAAGAGGATTTAGTAAATATATGATTGTAGGTCTTGAGTTCCCATATCACACAGCTTTTATGCTAAATGCTGCGATTGCAGGTTCACAAATGTTACTCAGCCAGGGTTGGTACGTGTGAAGAATGCTCCCAAGAAGTTGATTGAGCTTGGGCTCGAGTTTGCGCCCATGGAGGAGATTATTAAAGATTCAGTTTCATCGCTGAAAGAGAAGGGATTTATCAAGTAAATGAAAATAATTTGCAATTGTATTTCCTGCCTGTTATGTTAGTGGTTTTTTTTCTAATAGGTAGTTTCAGAGATTTCTGGATGAAGATTTGCCCTACATAGGGCAAATGTAAACAATATTTGGTGGTTTAAGGTTATTATATGACTTGGATTTCTTTGATACTAGATCTTAGAATTGTTTGAAGTGATTAAGTCTGATGCCCATGGATGAAGGAAAGAAATAGGCCACGAAGCACTCCTGCTCTTACCTTAAATCTGGAAGGAAGAAGAGAACAAAATGTAATGTACCATTTTAATTTTGAGTGATGACTAACAAGAAACAGGATTCTTCTCTCCATAAAACAACAACTGAGAAGAGAATTTATACATGCCAAAAATTGATCCAATTAAATATAATTATCAGCAATAATCCAATAAAAATGATAAAAAGATAAAATAAATAACTAAAAAGAAATAATTTATAGATGCCAAATATTGATCCAATTAAATATGATTATCAGCAATAATCCAATAAAAATGATAAAAAGATAAAATAAATAAATAAAAGGAAGTAACACAAACATTATGTATAGTAGCCAAAAGCTCATGTTCATAAAAAAAAGTTTTAACGGCTCGTGTATGAGCATGTACCACTTCATTCATTTATATCACCATTTTCATTGCTCCATTTTCATTGCTCTTCCATCTGTCTCATCTCATCTGACTTTCATAAAAAAAAAAACCCTCCCTCCGATATGAGCATGTATCGCTTCAATTATATCATTTTCATTGATCTTCCATCCATCTAAAACCCAACTCCCTTTGTATGAACATGTATTACTTCATTCATTTATATCACCATTTCTATTGCTTTTCTTTTCCCCCACTCCCTCATGACCTTCATAAAACCCCCAACCCGACTCCCACGCCCTCGTATGTATCACTTCATTTATATCATTATTTCATTGTATTATTTTCATTGTATGAACATGTATTACTTTATTTATTTATATCACCATTTTTACTCTTCCATCCATCATGACCTTCATAAAAAAATATAAATTTCATTGTATTATTTTCATTGTATGAACATGTATTATTTCATTTATTTATTTCACCATTTTTACTCTTCTATCATGACCTTCATAAAAAAAATCCTTTGTTTTCATTGCTCTTCCATCTATCTCATCATGACCTTCATTTTAAATAAAAAAAAACCCACTCCCTCTTGTCTCTTCTTCAATCCATCTTCATATTCCACTCTCAATCCCTTCTAATCCATCTTCATATTCCACTCTCAACACTTGACAATCCCTAACCCAAACTAGGGGCATGACCTTGCATGGGAAATTTACATACATATCTTTATTGGAACATAACCTTTCCACCTTTCATCTATCATCACAAAGACATCACATTTCTTTGTGATATGTTGTTTCATTCAATCATTATGTCAAATCTCTCCCTGCCCCCATCGCCTCCTATCTCACCTATATTTTCTCCTCCCCGTCTCCTTCCAACTATCCCTCTTAATATTCCCTTTACTTATCGTTCCCTTCTATTCCTGCACCTTCATCTCCTCACGATCCCTTGTCATTTCCTTCACTTTAACATGTCATGGGATATCAACGTATTATGCATGTGTTTGTATGTATTTGTTGCTTATATGTGACCACACTATAACAACCAATTGTGGATAACACACCTTTTGGATTACTATGCAATTCATAATACATATTTTTCTTGTGTTAGTAAATATGTACCTCGCACATTGTCATCATGATCCATTACATCATAATGCATGATTAATATGTTGTTTGTATACAATGTTACTTCAATTATATTTATGATAATCTATTTTCTTTTCCTAGCCTCTTTTTTTTCAAAAAGCACATGTCATGATTGTGTTAGATTTCAATCATGCCATTTTTAGCCACTCATCCAAAGTGATGTTCAATTCACATTTCTTGTCAATTTTATATCAATGTGTGCAATTTTATATCAATGTCACACACATTTTCATATATAACTTCTCTAAAGGGGATTGATAATATTCTCTAAAGGGAATTTGCAATATATACATTGTGATTTCTCTAAAGGGAGTTCACAATATGTCATCTCATCTTGTCATATATGACTTCTCTAAAGGGGATTGATAATATATACATGAGTTCTCTAGAGGGAATTTACAATATATATATATTGTGATTTCTCTAAAGGGAATATGACTTCTCTAAAGGGGATTGATAATATATACATAAGTTCTCTAAAGGGAATTTACAATATATACTATGATTTCTCTAAAGGGAATTCACAATATGTCATATCGTCTTGTCCCTAATTAGAATCTAAAAGCTCTTGTGTAGGAGCATCACCTCCATTATCAATCCCTATTCTTCTTAAAAAAAAACCCAAACCCTAAACTCCATCATCAATCCTTTTGTTTAAAAAAAAACCCTAAACTCCATTATCAATCCCTATTCTTCTTTAAAAAAACCCTTAAACCCTAAACTCCATCATCCATCCCTATGTTGGATATTGTTAATGCATGGGTGGTGATTGAGACATGTAATATGTTTAATCAGTATGTTACTGAATGAGCACTCATACTGTTGTCATTTGTGTTTTGTCACCGATGTTAACATATGCTTTTATGAATGAACTAGACTGATAATCACAGTGTACGGATAGTATATAGATGTTTCAGATGCTACGAAGTTAAATGAGAGTTCAGATGGATGTTGTGATCTTATATCTATGATCTCATCACTAAGTATTGCATCTTAAGAGAGTTACAACTATTTTGGTAAAGATTGGTCACTGGACTATGACAGTGAGAATTGACAGAGTTAGTCTTTGAGTTTTTGATATATCTTTCAGAGAGATTGGATTCAAGGTATGCGAACTTGAAGGATGATGGAAGAGGCACTGACGGATGTTCATTGGTTAGCGCAAGGTACGAATTGATTGGTGACATCATTTGTGGTGTGTGTTCTGGCAATGACTTATTCTGAAGCCGACTCAGGGAATGAAGCGTGTGTTTTGTTTGGCAAGCTCAAATCAATGATGTCGGTCCTTAATTGTTGTAATGTAATCATTGTAAACTTGTTTTAGATACCGTGTGTATCTTAGCAAGGGTTTATGTAATTGTTTGTAATTAGGAAAGCCTTATGGGCCGACCTGATCTTGGTAAAATGTAATAAGGTATAAATGAAAGATCTTTTCTTTGGAAAAGACACGGATGGGATATGTGTGATATAAGAAGGTTGTGAAGATTGTGAACTTGTGTCTATTGCATGTAGAGAGGAGGTTTACTGGTGGACTTCATTGGAACTGATCAAGCAAAGATAGTTGCTGGCAAACAGTTCAAAAGATTGTGTATTTCTTCATATACACCTATTGCGAACTAGTGAGTTCTGAAGGTGGATTTAACCTTCTTTGGGCAGTGAGCCTTGGGCAATGAGCCCTTTATTGTTCTTGACTCCTAACAGGGTCTGTCCTCTAACAAGGACTATGTACTGTAATGTTTTAATAAGCTCCTAATAGGGCTATATCTTCTAACAAGGATTACTATACTCTCAGTACATCATTAGTGGGTGATAATTCTCACTGGGGTTTTTTAATAGGGTTTTTCTGTAACTAAAATATTGTGTTATTGTGTTGGCATTCATTGTGTTCATTGGATTTGATATTGTTGAGCTTAAAGTTTAAAGTTTAATATTTTTTTATACAACTGATTCACCCCCCCTCCCCCTTCTCAGTTGTATTGTGGACTGTTATTCCTAACAATTGGTATCAGAGCTTGTGGTCCTTAGAAAGCTTAACAACTTGAGGTGATCTTGGAGATGACATTCTATAGGAAGGAAAGTCCTAAGTTTGATCCTGAAAACTTCAATAGTTGAAAAATAAGATGCAAACACATCTACTATGTATGGGCATAGACTACTGGATGATTGTGAAGAAGAAGGAATCTCTGAAAGCTGAGAATGACTTGGAAACAGTCGATGATGATGAAAAGAAGTTATTTTCATGCAACATAATTGCAAGAGAAGTATTGATCAACGCACTATCTGAGGGTGAGTTTACTGAAATTAAAGATCTAGATTCGGCACATGATATTTGGAATAGACTAGAGGCACTCTATGAAGGAGACAAGTATACCAAACAAGCGAAATTGCAAAACTAGAAGACAAAGATGGAGAAGCTGCAAATGAATGAAGATGAAAGCATTAGAGCCTATGTTCAAAGGGTTATAGAAGTTGTAGTTGGAATCAAAAATTGTGGAGGTACTTATGATGAAGATGAAGTCATTGAAAAGATTCTCAGATCTCTAACTCCTACTTACAAATTCAAGACAATGTCAATTCAAGAAACTATACCCTTGACTCCAAACTTTAGCAGAGAGGTGTTGATTGCAAAGTTAACTACCTTTGAAGCTGCAAAATTAGGAGAAGCTGCACCTAAAGTTGAATTTGCATTTAGGGCATCTGCACACAAGAAAGTATCTGCACTTTCGAGCACAAGAAAAGAAGACCTGAAAGAAGAGCTTGGTGAGTATGCTGAGGAATGGGAGAAGATAATGGAAGAAGAAAAGAAGATGGAAGAACTTGTTGCACTGATTGCTAAAAGAGAAAAAAGAGGTAAGGGAAAATTTGAAGGCAGGTTACCCTTGAAATGTTTTTCATGCAATAAGATAGGTCATTTTGCATCTAGATGTCCTACAAGAGTTCCTAAGTACAAAGCTAATTATACAAAGATTAGAAGAGACAAAGAATGTTATTATGCTAGTGAAGGAATCTCTGATGATGATTTAGACAATGAAGAGATTGGATTTGTTGTTATTAAAGATGAACCTGTTCATGAAGAAAAAGCCTTAGTATCTCATGTTGATAAGAAAACTGAATGGATAATTGACAGTGGATGTTCTCATCACATGATTGGTGATAAGAACAAGTTTGTTAAATTAGTAAATTATGATGGAGGTGTTGTAAGGTTTGGGGACAATCTCCCAAAGTCCATCATAGGAGTTGGATCCATCACTCTGGACGGAAAGACTAATACAGACAATGTACTACTTGTTGAAGGACTGAAACACAATTTGTTAAGTGTTGGACAGTTAATGGATAAAGAATTTCAATTAAGTTTTGTTAATGGAAAATGCTTTATCAGAAGCAAGGAAGGGAAACTGATTGCTACCGGTTCAAAATCTAGAGGTAATGTATTTGAACTAAACACATCTGGAGCCTCTTGTTTTGTTGTGAAGGTAGATGATAGTTGGTTATGGCATAGAAGATTTTGTCATGTTAACTTTGATAACATTGTGAAGGAAAGTATGGCTAATGCAGTAAGAGATCTACCAAAGATTGTGAAACCTTCTAACACTATATGTAGAGAATGTGTTATGGGAAAGCAAACTAAAAGCCTTCATAAAAGAAAAACATTTACACCAAAAGGAAATTTGGATCTGGTACATACAGATCTATGTGGGCCTACAAGAACAAAGTCATACTATGGTGAAAGGTATTTTATACTCTTTGTTGATGACTTTTCTAGAATGATGTGGGTTACTTATTTGAGAGAGAAATCAGAAGCATTTGACAAATTCAAGTTGTTTAAAGAAAAAGTAGAGAATGAATCGAGACTAAAAATTAAGTGTTTAAGATCAGACAGAGGTGGAGAGTTTACATCAAATTTATTTAATTCATACTGTGAAGAGCATGGGATAAAAAGACAAACATCTACTCCTAGGACTCCACAACAGAATGGGATAGCAAAGCGAAGAAATAGAACTATACTTGATGCTACCAGGACAATGCTGATTGAAGGAAATGTATCTCATGTACATTGGAGAGAGGTTGTTGGAACAACAGTGTACACATTAAACAAAATTCAAATTAGAGATGGCACAAGTAAGACTTCTTATGAACTATGGTTTGATCTATGTACACATTAAACATAATTCAAATCAGAGATGGCACAAGCAAGACTCCCTATGAACTATGGTTTGATCATACTCCTACTCTAAAATATTTCAGAATTTTTGGTAGAAAATGTTATATCAAGAGGGATGATGAGATAGGGAAATTTGATGCTAGAAGTGATGAAGGTATCTTCCTTGGTTACTCAGTTAAAAGCAAGGCATACAAATGTTTCAATTTGAGATTAAGGAAGATGGTTGAAAGTAACAATGTAAGAATAGATGAGAAATTTCAAATACAAGAAAGAATGTATGACAACAGTTAAATATCAGAAGTGAAAGAAACCACTACTGCTGCCGAAGAAGAAGAAATAGTTGAGGAAGAAAGTGAAAAAAAGGCTTGTGATGATACAAGTAAGACTAATGAAACTCCTAAAACTCCAAGGTATGTAAAAAATAACCATCCTAAAAAATAAATTATTGGCAATACCAGTCAAGGAGTGCTAACTAGATCTAAAGTTAGAGAAGAAATTTGTTTGATTTCTCAAGTTGAGCCAAAAAATACAGATGAAGCCTTTAAAGATGAATCTTGGATAAATGACATGAAAGAAGAATTGGATTAGATAAAGAAAAATAATACTTGGGAATTGGTTCCAAGACCAAAAATAAAAATGTTATAGGAACAAAATGGGTCTTTAGAAACAAAATGGATGAAGAAGGAATATTTGTAAGGAACAAAGCAAGACTATGATGAACTACAATTGATTTAGAACCTAATTGAAGAAACTGTGATTTAAGATTACCGAGCAGATTGATTAGATATGTAATATGATTAAATCAGTATTATGTTGTCATTGATGTCAACTAGTTTGACATCACTTATCTTGTAATTTACTATACTGAAACATCTGTAGTGAAGGAGTGAAAGAGATGTAGAACATAAATATCTACATGAGGAAGATGGATATGACAGATGAGGATAAGGAATACATTGAGTAACTTTTTTATGAGTCTATGACTTCATGTTATTGACTCGATTATGTTTCATTCATCTATGATGAGGAAAAGAGTTGAAAGACACAAAGTAGTGTTGTCGATTGATGAAGCATTTTAGTATACACCGACGGAGTGTAGTGTATACCTAGCATAGCGTTAACTGAGCTTGTGTTCACCGACGTATTTTTTTGTTAACCGAGAAGAACAGAATGAACTAAATGATTAGTTTAGCCGATAAGATTGATGAGCTGGCAAGTGTATGAATTCGAGGTAATAGATAAAGTTTGTTACACAAATCGACGAATGACAAAATTAAGGAAAGATCTAAATGATGAGAATCAAATGTGTTATTGACACAAGTGTCGAGGTATGTTTAAGAGGAAAAATCAACAAATATTATTAAGCGGAAAAATATGGAGCAGAAGAAAATGGTTTACATGTCTATATAAGAGACTGGAGATTTCACAATGAGTGTGATGTCGGAAGAGAAGGAAACTGCAGAATCATCGCGTGAACAAGTTTTCATGCATTCTGATCATACTGGTTAAGGAGAACCATACTGTAAAGCATTATCGAGCTACAGAGAGTGATTACCGACGGACAGTAAGTTGAACAATGTTTGAAATAGAATCGATTTATTGATCAGAAAAATTTGTATGAGCTGAACATTGATCTATAATTTGCAATTGAAGTTGTATTAAGTCAGATCACCTACTGTTACATATTTAACCATTGTACACAGTCAAATCTCTTAACCGAGTGGACTAAGAAAGTCTTATTATGTATCATTCATAGAATGAGCATTGTTATCCTATCAACCCCAGAGTGACTATTGGTTGGATGATAACAGTTGGTCTTAAATCCTCTAACAAGATCACACCTAACAATGTGTCTGTAACCTTTAATAGGGTTGGGTCTTCACCGACCTCACTTCAGAAGAGAGAATATTTTGGGTTGCTAGTCCTAGGTGTTTTTTCCCTTCATAGGGTTTCCATGTTAAATCTCTTATGTTATGTGTTGATTGTGATATTTGTTCTGATGTCATATTTACATATTGCATATTTGATTTGATCGGTAACTGTTATAAGTTTTAAACTGATAATCAGTAAATGCACAGACAGTAAAAGTATTTAAAGTTACCGAGCAACAGAAATTGAAGTATTTGTTTTGGGTTATACATTTTGAATTGGGACAGTGATTAAGTGATTCACCCCCCTCTCAGTTATTCTAACAATTGGTATCAGAGCGTTGGTTTCTTTGAATAGAGTTTTAAGGACTTCAGTAAAAAGATCTCAAAATATATAAGAGGGAAGTGCCAAAGCTGAACAAAGAGAAATTCGCAGTATGGCAGAGCCGGATGAAGTTGCACATATCTAGAATTGGGAATGATGCACTAGAATTGATGGAGAATGGTTATATAGAACCGACACCAGGTCCCCTGACACTTAATCAACTGAAAGACAGGTATGAACACAATGTTACTATGATGGAACTTGTTGCTGCCTACACCGATGCTAAATTTGATGATATCAAAATTTGTACAACTACAAAAGCCATGTGGGATAAACTTTCTCAAGTTTATAGTGGAGATGAAAATGTTAAAAGGGCTAGACCAGAAAGCCTAAGAGGCCAATTTGACGATATGAAGATGAAAGAAGGTGAGAATATTGTGCAATATACAAATAGACTGAAAGTAGTACATGCTATTAGAGCATCTGATGGAGAAATTAGTGAAGAAACTGTTGTTAGCAAAATACTCAGAACCTTATTGTCGGTTTACACAATCAGAATATTTGCTATCCATGAGACAAGGTCTGCATCTGGTAATGTACTTACACTTGACAATCTGATTGGTAAACTTACAACCTTTGAGTTAAATAACTTTGATAACAGTGTTCTACCATCTATTGAGTCTGCTTTCATGTCTTCTTTGAAGATTAGTAAGTCTAGTAGGAATAATAAAAATGATAGTGACAGTAATACCAATGATGAGCTTGATGAACTTGAAGCTCTTATGGCCAAAAGATTACCCAAAGGTAAAGGAAGGTATAGAGGTAAGCTACCTTTGGCATGCTTTAATTGTAAAGAGGTTGGCCACATCACTGCTAGATGTCCACATAAGAAAGATGATTATAGAAACAAAGACCGATCTAAAGGAAGCTATGGGAGAAGATTCAATAGAGGCTACCGACATAATAGAGATAACCAAGACAACAATGACAAAGGGAAAAAGGTATGTTTCATAGCTAAAGATAATGAATCTGAATCTGATTCTGATGATGATGTAGAAGTTGTATTTGTTGCTATGAAAGATGACTCGGAGGAAGAAGAAGAAAAACATGAAGAAACAACACTGATCTCTAAAGTTAACAAAAATAATGCATGGATCATAGACATTGGTTGTACACATCACATGACTGGTGATGAGGAGAAGTTTGATCAACTTGAAGAATACAATGGAGTTCAGTTAAGATGGGTAATGACACACCCTGTATGGTAAGAGGTAAAGGAACCTTAATGATAAATGATATGATAAAATGTGATAATGCTTATTGGGTAGATGGATTGAACTATAACTTGTTAAGTGTGGCACAGCTGAATAATTTAGGTCGCTGAGTTGCTTTTGAGAGCAAAAAAGTGAAAATCTTTGATGATGGAGGAAGACTAGTTGGAACTGGAGCACAATCAAGAGGTAACCTATTTTATCTTGATACTGATGAGTCTTCTTGCTTGATGATGAATAATGAAGATTCTTGGTTGTGGCATAAAAGGTTATGCCGTCTGAACTTTGATAACATGATTAAGATCAGTAAAAGGAAAAGAGATAGAGGATTGCCTAACTTATCAAAACTGGATCATGTTATGTGTCATGAATGCTAGAAAGGTAAGATGACTAAATCTAGGTTCAAAAGTAAGGATTACTCAACAAAGAAGATACTTGAGTTGATTCATACCAACCTATGTGGTCCTATGAGAACTCAGAGTTACTATGGTGATAAATACTTTATTCTTTTTGTTGATGACTATACTAGATTGATGACCATTATGTTCTTAAAAGAAAAATCTGAAGCATTTAAGATGTTTAAGTGGTATAAGGCTAAGGTAGAAAAAGAGACTGGAAAGGAATTGAAATGCCTAAGATCTGATAGACAAGGTGAATTTATCTCTAATGAATTTACTAACTTCTATAATGATCATGGTATTAAAAGACATGTATTTGCACCGAGGACACCTCAGCAGAATGGGATTGCTAAAAGAAGGAACAGGTCAATAGTTTACTATGCTAGGACACTGATGCTGCAAAAGAATGTTGCTTAGACATACTGTAGGGAAGCTGTCAGTACAATAATTTATGTGTTTAACCAAGTGCAATTGAAGGACACCAACAAGACACCCTATGAGTTGTGGTTTGGACACAAACCTACTATAAGTTATTTCAGAATTTTTGGAAGAAAATGTTTTATTTTGAAAGATGAGAGGAATGGAAAATTTGACTCAAAAGGTGATGAAGGAATATTTATAGGATATTCTAGTAAAAGCAAAGTATCTAAATGTCTAAATAAAACTACTAATAAAATGATTGAAAGAACTAGCATCCATGTTGATGAGTTTGATGAAAAGAACATAGAGGAAAGTACAAAGGAACTAGAAGACTACGATAGATTCACTTACATTGAACAACTAGAGTATCTATCGAAGCCTCAACCTGTGATAACCGGTCAGCAGGAAAACAATACCGAACAATAAGAAAGAGAAACCGACAAGCAGAATGGCCATACTGAGCAAGAAAATGAATCTGTGCAGGATGAACAGGAAAGGAGAGATAGGATACTGGTGAGTTTTGTCAGAAGACACCATCCTGAATCACAAATCATTGGAGACAAGAAAGCTGGCATGCAAACAAGGAGCAAAGCAAGACAAGGTACATGTCTAGTTTGTGATTATGAGCCGAAAAATGTAAAAGTTTCATTAGAGAATGATGAATGGGTTAATGCAATGAAGGAATAAATAGAAAAAATAGAAAATAACAAAACCTAGACCTTAGTACCGTGACCTAAAGATAAGAATTTTATCGGTACTAAGTGGATATTCAGGAACAAGTAGAATGAGAATGGAGAAGTGACAAGAAATAAAGCTAGATTGGTATGCAAAGGATATGCACAAGAGGAAGGCATAAACTATGGTGAAACCTTTGCACCTGTTGCTAGATTGGAAGGAGTTAGAATGCTACTTGCATATGCTGCACACAAGAAATTCAAAGTATATCAAATGGATGTCAAGTCAGCATTTCTGAATGGAATACTTAAAGAAGAAGTCTACATAGAACAACCTGAAGGGTTTGTTGATCCAGAAAAGAAAGATATGGTATGTAGACTACATAAAGCTTTATATGGTTTGAAGCAAGCATCAAGAGCCTGGTATGAGAGGCTACATACTTATTTGTTAAGTATAGGATTTGTAAGAACAAGTGAGAACAATAATCTGTATATGAAAGGAGATATTGATGATACAATTCTTATTGCTGAAATTTTTGTGGATGATATCATATTTGGAGGTCAAGATCAAATATGTAAAGCCTTTGCTAATGATATGAGGAAAGAATTTGAAATGTCTATGTTAGGAGAGATTAAGTTCTTTCTTGGACTACAAGTGATTTAACAGAGTGATGGGATATTCATCACACAGTCTAAATACATAAAAGAAGTATTGAAAACATTTGGCATGGAAGATGTTAAACTTGTGGGAACACCGATGGCTACTGGATGTAAATTAACTAAGGAAGATGAAATTATAGAAGTAAACCAGACACTGTACCGATCAATGATTGGTAAGCTAATGTATGTAGTTCACAGTAGACCAGACATAGCATATGTTGTGGGAATAGTTGCTAGATTTTCTACTAATCCTAGAGAATCACACATGATTGCTACTAAAAGAATCTTAAGATACTTAAAGAAAATAGAGGACTATGGATTATGGTATCCTAAGGAAGGAAAGTTTGAACTAAGAGTCTATACCAATGCTGATTGGGCTGGAAATGTGGATGACAGAAAAAGCACCATCAGAGGAGAATTCTTCTTTGGTGAAAGACTTGTTACTTGGACAAGTAAGAAGCAGACTTTCATTTCTCAGTCTACAGCTGAAGCAGAGTATGTTGTTGCTGCTACAAACTATTCAAACATTGCATATATTAAACAAGTTCTGGAAGGTATGAATGAGATAATCACTGAGCCTATGATTATATATTGTGATAACACTAGTGCAATTAATATTTCAAAGAATCAAGTGATGCATTCTAAAACAAAGCATATATCAATCAAGTATCACTACTTGAGAGAACAAGTACAAGAGAAGCAAGTTAAGCTAGAGTTTGTTACATCAAAAGAACAACTTGCAGATATATTTACAAAAGCTCTACCGAAGGACACATTTGAGTACTTGAGGACTAGACTTGGGGTCCGTCCCCTGTCTACCAGTCACTAAGGTAATTCAGATGTTGCATCAGCCTAATCTTATCAGAAGATCATACATGTTGATGCAACATAGCTCACACTTTGTATCATGTCTAAAGCTATGAAAAGTACTAGAACATATTGGCATATCAGTATATAGAGATACAGAGTATGCACCGAACAACAGAGAGTTACTTGGCTACTTAAGAGTTGTTTGTTTATTTGTTTCTGTGGCATTGTTGTCAAAGGGAGAGATAAACAATATGAAACACAGGGAGAGATAATGCACTGATGAGAACTATCTAAGGGAGAGACAATTGAAGAAAGAGAGAGCATTGAAGATTATTTACTGAGAACAAAAGAAGGAATCCGAGAGCTGAAAAGATCATATTTGCAGATTGACAAAGCAGTATTTTGCAATGTTGTTGAGTAACGTAGTGATTAAACATATTAAGCTAGGGAGATCTTGTACAACATTTGTTCACGGAGTTGTAGAATATATGTTTCATATGTGTATGGTATATTTCATATTTCTTGAGTTTCCATCAATGCCAAAGGGAGAGATTGATGAACTACAACTGATTTAGAACTTGATTGAAGAAACTGTGATTTAAGATCACCAAGTAGATTGAATGGATATGTAATATGATTAAATCAGTATTATGTTGTCATTGATGTCAACTAGTTTGACAACACTTATCTTGTAAGTTACTATACCGAAACATCTGTAGTGAAGGAGTGAAAGAGATGAAGAATAGAAATATCTACGTGAGGAAGATGGATATGAAAAATGAGGATAAGGAATACATTGAGTAACTTGTTGATGAGTCTATGACTTCATGTTATTGACTTGATTATGTTTCATTCATCTATGATGAGGAAAAGAGCTGAAAGACACAAAGTAGTGTTGTCAGTTGATGAAGCATTTTAGTATACACTGACAGAGTGTAGTGTATACCAAGCACAGTGTTAACTGAGCTTGTGTTCACCGATGCATTTCTTTGTTAACCGAGAAGAACAAAATGAACTAAATGATTAGTTTAGCTGATAAGATTGATGAGCTGGCAAGTGTATGAATTCGAGGTAATAGATAAAGTTTGTTACACAGATCAATGACTGACAAAATTTAGGAAAGATATAAAGGATGAGAATAAAACGTGTTATTGACACAAGTGCTGAGGTATGTTTAAGAGGCAAAATCAATGAATATGATTAAGTGGCAAAATATGATGGAGCAAAAGAAAATGGTTTACATGTCTATATAAGAGACTGGAGATTTCACAATGAGTGTGATGTCGGAAGAGAAGGAAACTGCAGAATCATCGCGTGAACAAGTTTTCATGTATTCTGATCATACTGGTTAAGGAGAACCCTACTATAGAGTATTATCAAGCTATAGAGAGTGATTACCGACGGACAGTAAGTTGAATAATGTTTGAAATAAAATTGATTTATTGATCAGAAAGATTTGTATGAGTTGAACATTGATCTGTAATTTGCAATTGAAGCTGTATTAAGTTAGATCACCTACTGTTACATATTTAACCATTGTACATAGTCAAATCTCTTAACTGAGTAGACTAAGAAAGTCTTATTATGTATCATTCATAGAATGAGCATTGTTATCCTATCAACCCTAGAGTGACTGCTGGTTGGATGATAACGGTTGGTCTTAAATCCTCTAACAAGGTCACACCTAACAGTGTGTTTGTAACCTTTAATAAGGTTGGATCTTCATCGACCTCACTTTAGAAGAGTGAATATTTTGGGTTGCCAGTCCTAGGTGGTTTTTCCCTTCACAGGGTTTCCACATTAAATCTCTTGTGTTATGTGTTGATTGTGATGTTTGTTTTGATGTCATATTTACATATTGCATATTTGATTTGATCGGTAACTACTATAAGTTTTAGATTGATAATCTATAAATGCACAGACAGTAAAAGTATTTTAAGTTACCGAGCAATAGAAATTGAAGTATTTTTTTTGGGTTATACATTTTGAATTGGGACAGTGATTAACTGATTTACCCCCCTCTCAGTTATTCTAATAGACTAGTGTGTAAGGGATACTCACAACAAGAAGGCATAGACTTTGAAGAAACATTTGCTCCTGTTGCTAGAATAGAGGCAGTAAGATTATTTCTATCTTATGTTGCACACAAAAACTTCAAAGTGTATCAGATGGATGTTAAATCTACATTTCTGAATGGAGATCTTGAAGAAGAATTATACATAGAACAACCAGATGGATTTCCTCTATGCGAAGACAAAGACATGGTGTGCAAATTGAAGAAATCCCTATATGGGTTGAAGAAAGTGCCTAGGGCTTGGTATGCAAGGTTGGAAAAGTATCTACATGGACTTGGATTTAGAAAAGGTAATGCAGATAGTAATTTGTATTTAACAACTACTAAAGATGGAATCCTGATAATAGAAGTATTTGTGGATGATATTATCTTTGGAGGTAATGATGATCTATGTAAGAAGTTTGTTAAAGAAATGGAAATTAAATTTGAGATGTCCATGATAGGTGAAATGAAATTCTTTCTTGGACTACAAATAACTCAGAATGAGAATGGTATTTTCATTTCTTAGACCAATTATATCAAAGAATTGCTTAAGAAATTTGGTATGGAAGATTGTAAACCAGTAGGAACACCTATGGTGACTGGAAACAAGCTAACAATTGATGATGAATCAAAATGTGTTTTTCAAACTTTTTATAGATCAATGGTTGGAGGGCTACAATATCTGACTCACCCCATACTAGATATTGCTAATGCTATTGGAATTGTGGCTAGATATCAGGTAGAACCCAAAGAGACTCATCTAGCTGCTATGAAAAGAATACTGAGGTATCTCAGAGGAACCATAAACTATGGTTTATGGTATGATAGGAATGATAGCTTTGAACTTCATGCTTATACTGACATTGATTGGGAAGGAAATATTGATGACAAAAAAGTACCAGTGGTGGTGCATTTTTCCTTGGGAAAAAATTGGTTTCTTGGCTAAGTAAGAAACAAGATTGTATAGCACAATCTACTGCTGAATCAGAATATGTTGTTGCTACTATAAATTGCACTCAAATTATTTAGATGAAAAAAATGTTGATAGACATTGGAATAAATTTTAATGAGCCTATGGTTATCCATTCTAATAACACCAGCACAGTAAACATCTCAAAGAATTCGGTGATGCACTCTAAAACTAAACACATTTCTATCAAGTATCACTTCTTGAGAGACAAGGTGGCAGGAAAATAAATCAAGCTAGAATATATCAGTACAAAAGAGTAGATTTTAGACATTTTTACAAAGCCACTACCAATAGATACCTTTGACTATCTCAGAGGTATGCTAGGGGTTTAGGCCCCTCCTAGTCAAAACTAAATGATGCAGAGATTCATCAGTGCAAAAGTGTTTAGAGCCTCATCATTTTACGGATTGAATGTAGGGATCTACACCTCAGGGGGAGTGATCATGGAAGAAAGTTTATATGTGAAGGAATTTGAAGGCTCATGGCACCCTTTTCCATTGCTTTCAAAAGGGGAGTGTTGCTATGAGAAAATCTCTATTGTTTGGGGAGATTGTTCAGTTGAAGGACTTTGGATTGATATAACTTTGGGATAATATTTTTCCATATGTTGACATCAATGCCAAAGGGGGAGATAGTTGGATATTGCTAATGCATGGGTGGTAATTGAGACATGTAATATGTTTAATCACTATGTTACTGAATGAGCACTCATACTATTTTCATTTGTGTTTTGTCACTGATGTCAACATATGCTTTTATGAAGGAACCAGACTGGTAATCATAGTGTATGGATAGTATACAGATGTTTCAGATGCTAGAAAGTTAGATGAGAGTTCAAGTGGATGTTGTGATCTTATATTTGTGATTGCATCACTAAATATTGCATATTAAGAGAGTTACAACTATTTTGGTAAAGACTAGTCACTGGACTGTGATAGTGAGAATTGACAAAGTTAGTCTCTGAGTTTTTGATATATCTTTCAGAGGGATTGGATTCAAGGTATGAGAACTTGAAGGATGATGGAAGAGGTACTGATAGATGTTCATTGGTCAGCACAAGGTATGAAGTGATTGGTGATGTCATCTGTGGTGTGTTCTCTAGCGATGGCTTATTCTGAAGCTGACTCAGGGAATGAAGCGTGTGTTTTGTTTGGCAAGCTCAAATCAAGGATGTCGGTCCTTAATTGTTGTAATGTAATCATTGTAAACTTGTTTTAGATATCGTGTGCATCTTAGCAAGGGTTTATGTAATTGTTTGTAATTAGGAAAGCCTTATGGGCTGACCTGATCTTGGTAAAATGTAATAAGGTATAAATGAAAGGTCTTTTCTTTGGAAAAGATAGGGATGGGATATGTATGATATAAGAAGGTTGCAAAGATTGTGAACTTGTGTCTACTGCATGTAGAGCAGAATTTTACTGATGGACTTCGTTGGAACTAATCAAGAAAAGATAGTTGTTGGCAAATAGTTTAAAAGATTGTGTATTTCTTCATATACACCTATTGCAAACTAGTGAGTTTTGAAGGTGGATTTAACCTTCTTTGGGTAGTGAGCCTTGGGTAGTGAGCCCTCTATTATTCTTGACTCCTAACAGGGTTTGTCCTTTAACAAGGACTATGTACTGTAATGTTTCAATAAGCTCCTAATAGGGCTATATCTTCTAACAAGGATTACTATACTCTCAGTACATCATTAGTGGGTTCTAATTCCCACTAGGGTTTTTACCTTTAACAGGGTTTCCCCGTAACCAAAATATTGTGTTATTGTGTTGGCATTCATTGTGTTCATTAGATCTAATATTGTTGAGCTTAAAGTGTAAAGTTTAATATTCTATTATACAACTGATTCACCCCCGCTCTTAGTTGTATTGTGGACTATTATTCCTAACACCCTATATCCATCATCCATCCCTATTGTTCTAAATGATTAGGTAACCTATCACCAAAGCTCTATTGCATCTCTTTTCATTTTTCCTTGACAAGTCTTATGTATCAAAGAAGCTACATAATGTAGACACCTAACCTTAGTGCTACCTTACTCAAAATTGAGTTAGTCATTTTCTCATCACATCATCTTAGTGCTACTCACATCATCTTAGTGCTACCTTACTTAAAATTGAATTAGTCATTTTCTCATCACATCATCTCACTTTCTGTGCTACTTTACTCAAAATCACATCATCTCATTTTCTCATCACATTGTTAAAATAATTAGATTTAATTTAGATATTTTTTACTAAATGATACAAAGCGTCAAAGTAAAATTGTTTACTAAATGATTAGGTAACCTATCACCAAATCTCTATTGCATCTTACTTTTCATTTTTGGTTTTTTAACCCTAATTAGAATCAAAAAGTTCTTTTGTAGGAGCATCACCTCCATCATCAATCCCTATTCTTCATTAAAAAAACCCTAAACCATAAACCCCATCATCAATCCCTATTGTTCTAAATGATTAGGTAACCTATCACCAAAAAACCCTAAACCCTAAACCCCATCATCAATCCCTATTGTTCTAAATGATTAGGTAACCTATCCTATCACCAAAAACCCCTAAACCCTAAACCCCATCATCAATCCCTATTGTTCTAAATGATTAGGTAACCTATCACCAAAGCTCTATTGCATCTTACTTTTGAAGTTTTATGTATCAAAGAAGCTACATAATGTACACACCTAATCTTAGTGCTACCTTACTCAAAATTGAATTAGTCATTTTCTCATCACATCATCTCATTTTCTCATCACATCGTTAAAATAATTATATTTAATTTAGATATTTTTTATTTACTTCTTTCAAGAATAAAGGACCACCAATTGTACTCAAAATTGAATTAGTCATTTTCTCATCACATCGTTAAAATAATTATATTTAATTTAGATATTTTTTCTTTACTTATTTCAAGAATAAAGGACCACCAATTGTATTTCCCTTCTAAATTCCCATAGTTGCAACAAGGACACAAAGCGTTGAAGTAAAATGGTTTTTATTAGAAGTAGTCATTTTCTCATCACATCATTAAAATAATTATATTTAATTTAGATATTTTTCTTTACTTCTTTCAAGAATAAAGGACCACCAATTGTATTTCCCTTCTAAATTCTCATAGTTGCAACAAGGACACAAAGCGTCAAAGTAAAATGGTTTTTGTTAAAAGATAATTAGAAAGGAATGATAGAGAAGTATGTGAAGTATTAAAAATTAAAATTATGTGAAGTATTAAGAACTAGATAAGATGTGAAGTATTTAAAAGCTAATTAGATAGGAATGATAGAGCTTACTATGAAGTATTAAGAACTAGAAGTATGTGAAGTATTAAGAACTAGATAAGATGTGAATTATTTAAAAGCTAATTAGATAGGAATGATAGAGCTTACTGTGAAGTATTAAGAACTAGATAAGATGTGAAGTATTAAGAACTAGATAAGATTCAAAGTAGGAAATGGTTTTGATCAACATGTGAACAAGTTTTGAAGGGAGCTCGATTCTTGATTACGGAAAGTACATCATCAAGAAGAAAGACATGACAACAAATGTAAATAATCAAAGGTAGTGAAGTATTTAAAAGCTAATTAGATAGGAATGATAGAGCTTAATGTGAAGTATTAAGAACTAGATAAGATGTGAAGTATTTAAAAGCTAATTAGATAGGAATGATAGAACTTACTATGAAGTATTAAGAACTAGATAAGATGTGAAGAATTAAGAACTAGATAAGATGTGAAGTATTAAGAACTAGATAAGATTCAAAGTAGGAAATGGTTTTGATCAACATGTGAACAAGTTTTGAAGGGAGCTAGATTCTTGATTATGGAAAGTACATCATCAAGAAGAAAGACATGACGACAAATGTAAATAATCAAAGGTAGTGAAATAGAGAAGAGTTTTTCTTATTTTTATTTTTCAAAGTTTAGAAACAAAATTTTAATCTCAATGTAATGCCCAAAAAACTACTAGGACAAAACACATACAACAATGTTCATAAATCTAGAATAGGTTAAACTGAGTTTTAATGTGAATAAGTCTTTATGCTTACATGTATTTTAATGAGCTAACTATAAACAATTCAAATAACACATAAATACTAAATGGAAACTTTATTTATATTTAAGAGATAAATCATTTCTACAACATATTTGTTCACTAGTTAAAAAAATATAATCCATCATATAGTACTTCTTTCTTTTCTAATATTGTTATTGAAAGGAAATTTTGTTCACTAATAACTTTTTTTTTAAATAATTCCTACCAACAACATATTTGCTATCCATAATAAAATTTATCTCACCCTATTACATCAAAGACATAGAAATACATTGACATTCCTTTTCTTTCTAAAACAAGCTTAAAACATTTGGTACATAATTTACCAATAGGTTTTAAAATAATAATTCAAATTCAATTATATCACTTCTTCTTCCAAGAATTTCATAGCTTTATCATATACATGATAAATTGAAAAAACATGCAGCTTGCTTCCATTCTCTATACTCATGCAACCTACATTATTAAAACATTTAAAAATTTGACCATGGAGGCTCACCTCCTAGTCAAGGTCATTTCATGGCCACCCTTGAGCTAGGGGAAACAAGTAGAATAGGCAACATACAAGCCACACATTCACACAACATCATGAAAATAGAACACAAATAACTCTCTTTCCCAAGTTTTCACTTAGGATCATAATTGATCCAAAAATGGGTGAAGGTGGAAGCATCACTTATGGAGATGTAGTTACAAAACAATGTTATATGCCTTCACAAGTCTCATTCCCAACATACTAGCTCATCACATAGAGCATCAATCACATCTCTTATGGCTCTCAAATTACAAATCAAGTAGGCTTCAAAGATTCCCATACATCCAAGCTCTACACATAAAGTTTTCTCAACTATGCCCTTCACCCCAAGACACTCTCAAATCTTCCCAAGGATGAGAATTGTCTTGCACACCCACAACACACTCACACTATACAAGGAGGAAACACGAGTAAAATTCATGAAAACAAAATGAGAACAAAACATTGCAATTTCTCACAATATAATTAACTTCACATTACATTTACATAAACACTTCCATGGTAGATGCACCTACCTTTCCTCAAGCTATGGTAATGGTGGATTTGATGAAGAGCTAATCCTTTCTTTCCTAGTTTTCCTTCTCCTTCTCAAGCCTCTAGTTCTCTCAACTCAATCATCTCCCAAAAACAAGATTGCATAATGTGCAAGTGTGTAACTCTTCCCTAGTCTCTTTTCCTAATAGCTCAAAAATATTCCTTCTCTCCTACCCTCATCCTAATGTAAGTTAGGTGTCTTGGTTCTTGCTCACTAGCCACTTTCCACAAGCTTAAAAATGGAATTAAATTCAAGACATGGGGAAGGGGATTATCTTAGAAGACATGTCCAAATTCGTCACTCTCAAAGAAGGCTCACTTTGAGAGGCATTTTGGAAGCCTTGGGTAATGAAAAGGGTAAAATTTGGCCCCCTAAACTATGCACATGCCTTGGGGTACTTAAAACTAACCCTATCTACACTCTAGGGCTCAATTTAACCCTCCAAAAACCCAAGTGAAGTTTATACACGAAAATGGAAGGTGATGTCACATGCTTTGGTTTCCCAAACCACTTACCATACCTAGGGACTAACAAGATGACCTAAGGGTGAGGTAGGGTGACACCACACAAAAAAGAGTAAACATCACATTACATAATTACACACATGGCATGCCTATTGGATAATTTACATTTACTTTTATGCATTTAATAATTACATCAAATTATGCACATATTAGCTTTTACATTAACAATCACTCAAGCATTACGTTTATGAAATTAAAATCACATAACAATGAGGTCGTTCTCTTCCTAGAGTCGACCTTAGCCTTAAACTATTTTCACATAAATACATCATTATTTTCCCGCATTTAATACCATGGTCATAATCCTTCACACTCGATTCAGATATCAATATCTCATGAAAATAATGCATATATAAACATATCGAAATAGAAATAGGATCTATAGTAACATCCAAATAAGAATAACTAGAGAAACTTCATTTCATGATTTCAACATAAACATATTCCATAATGTACCCTAATTCTATAAGCATTGAAATGTAAGTTCAATTTTCACCTAAACAAGTAACCCTAAATCAATTGTGGAATCATTACTTTAGGAATTTCACATCACCACTAACACATTTTACTAATTCATATGATAACGTAACAGAATGTAGAATTCAGAGTTCATTAGTCTTTCCATAACATAAAGCAAATATGAATCTAATGTAAGCATGTAGAGGTACGTCTAACATCATCATCAATATAATCAAGTAAAATCATCACATAGTGTCTAATTCTATGAAGTCATAATTAAAATAGGTCTAATATCATAAAACAATGTATCATCTAGCTAGTCCATGTGTCAAATCATCAGTTGAGCTAAGATGGGTCAGGGTAGGACCTCACATCCTCCCCCCCTAGGCATGAACTTCTTCCCAGAGTTCATTGAGTAGATGGGGATGTTGGGCTCTCCAAGCATGGCATAATATCTATTAATAGAGTTTGAAGATGATAAAAAGTCTATACTCCTTTATTAAAATTTAATTAAAAGGAACTCTAATGTTTATATAAATAATTCATTAATTTTTTAAGAGTACTAAAAATTTCAACATAATTTTACGTTAAGTTGTAATGTTATTTTTACGATGGCCAATATACTAGCCACATATATTGGCCTCATAAAAATAACATTATCAAGTTTTAAATTAATGAACTAGTTTTTAACTAAAAACTTAAATTAAACTCTCTTCGATATTAATCTTAATTCGATTAATCTTCAAGACTATTGTAATGCCCCAAAATACTAGGGTCAAAGAACTATTAGGGGTAGAAGGACGTTAATAAATGTCATATTTAAAATATATTGAATGTACCCCTTGATTTAAAATATAATTTTATTTAAAATTCATTAAACATTATTAATTTTCTCACTAGGGTTTTAAATTAATAAACACTAAAATTTCTATTGAGAAGTTATTATTACAAAATATTAGGGCAATTAATTCTCCTAAGTCCCTACTAGGGATTTTAATGAATAAACTAATTCCCCATTAATTTCAATTATCAAAAGAAGATTAAAGGTCAATAATATAATAATAATAACTATTTAATTTCTCAAAACTTTAATAAGGCATTGGATAAATCCTAATAATATTAAATTTATTAATTCATAAATCTCAAACCTTAGGGCAAGTGGCTAGTGAGTAAGAACCTAGACACCTAGCTTACCTTGGGATGAGGGTAGGAGAGAAGGAATGTTTTTGAGCTATTAGAAAAAGAGACTAGGGAAGAGTTACACACTTGCACATTATGCAATCTTATTTTTGGGAGAGGATTGACTTGGGAGAACTAGAGGTTTGAGAAGAAGGAAAACTAGGAAAGAAAGGATTAGCTCTTCATCAAATCCACCATTTCCATGGCTTGAGGAAAGGTAGGTGCATCTTCCATGGAAGTGTTTATGTAAATGTATTGTGAAGTTAATTCTATTGTGAGAAATTGCAATGTTTTGTTCTCATTTTGTTTTCATGAATTTTACTCTTGTTTCCTCCTTGTATAGTGTGAGTGTGTTGTGGGTGTGTGGGACAATTCTCATCCTTGGGAGGATTTGAGAGTGTCTTGGGATGAAGGGAATAGTTGGGAAATCCTTGTGTAGAGCTTGGATGTATGGGCATCCTTGAAGCCTACTTGAGTTGTAATTTGGGAGCCATAAGGGATGTGATTGATGCTCCATGTGATGATCTAGTATGTTGGTAATGAGCCTTGTGAAGGCATGTAACATTGTTTTGTAAGTACTTGATTTGGTTTGAGTATGACATCTCCATAAGTGATGTTTTCACCTTCACCCATTTTTGGATCAATTATGATCCTAAGTGCAAACTTGGGAAAGGGAGTTATTTGTGTTGTTTTATTTTCATGATGTTGTGTGAATGTGTGGCTTGTATGTTATCTATCCTTGTTTCCCCTAGCTTAGGGGTGGCCATGTAATGGCCTTGGCTGGGAGGTGATCCTCCATGGTCATTTGAGAAATATATGATTTGCAGGTTTTTTTGAAGGATGAGTTGAAGAGATGTCCAAGTTTGAAGTTAGTGTTGTTCAAGGAGGAAGATTTTGTTTTGTTGCTAAAAAATATAGATAAAATGTTAAGGGAATTTTTTATGGTTGTTAAGCCTAAATAATATTGTTCTATTCAATTTGTAAACCATACTCTTTTGAAAATATATAGAGAGTAAAAACTGTATTTAAAATTAAAATTAGTTCTCTTCAGAGAGAATTTCATCATTTGGATTATTTCAAAATATTTTATTGTTACTACATAGTAAGATTGTTTGTTTCATTATAATATTACTTCCTGAAAGTATAGTTGAAATTATAGTTGCCTCAAGTTTATGTGTAAATGAGAATTTTTTACTTAAATTGGAAATTATAGTGTTGGTCACTGTTTTGGGAAAGTGAAACGGGAAATTATTAAAAGATTTATAAATTCCTGAAATCCCTAGTTAATGAATTAATAATATTGCTATATTATGATTTCAATCCTATGTTAAATTTTCTGAATAAAAGAAGAATAAAAGCATACATTTAAAATTCATTTATCTGCTAATTTTTCTATTTTGTAATAAGCATCTTGTTCATATTTATTCCTATTTTTTAATTTCTAGAAATTTAGTATATATTTGCTAAACAGATGTTTTGTCAAAAGGATTTGATAAGAATTTTTTTTTGTGTTTTTGTCCCAGTAGTTTTTGGGCATTACATATTACAACATTTAAAAATATATGATTTAGTATAATAAGTTTAATAATGATAAAAATTCTTAAAAATTGACATGATATGTTGAAACAAAAATGTGACAAGTAGTTCATTTCTTTAACAAGCCAATTTTGCATCAATTGAAAGGTGGAAAAGTAAAATAAAAATTCTACCAAAATACAAAACATTTGACAATTTATGCCAGATGACCTATTTCGTGTCAACAAACAGAAGATGAAAGACAACATATACCTAAATATTCATAGGTAATTCACTTTAACAATGCAAAAAATATATTAAAATGATACAATTCTTGATGGTAGGTAGATGGCCAACTTTAATTCATCAATAGAAGAGGAAAGACAAAGAAAATGTTGGTACTAACTAGTGCTCCCATAAAACTACGAGCCACTTTTGGCTCATTGATTACTGACAAGTTTTGCAACTCTGCAATTTTTTAAACAAACAAAAAAAATAATAATCAAAAGGAATACTAATAGGTAGTATAAAAATTACTATATAAATAAAATTGCAAGAATATCTTTTCCTTTTGCTTTTTGAATGATAGATGTATTCATAACTAATTAAATAAAATAGTCCATAAAATCATTGATTTAGCAATTAGCGGATAGTAGCACTCATTCTCATTTTCAATTTGCACATTCCCAGTCTAGAAATGATCCTGACACTACTTAAAAGGAACTCTAATGGAATCTAGGAAAAAACTCAATGAGATGATGTTTACCTTAGAAAACAAAAAGCACAAAATCCCTAAACAGCTTGTCGTGACTTCCTTCTTATTGTTTCTAGTTGGAGCAAAGTTAGATCAAGGGTTAGCCCTAAGTAAATATTTATCAATTTGAAGGCTTCCAGTCATTACATGGCATAGACTATGACTGCATTGCCTAATGCACAAGAATATGTTTGCAACATACATTCAAATAACTTGAAAATATAAAGTGCATGAAAAAAAACAATAAATCATTCATGAAATGTAACACATGACACAAGTATTTTGGTTATGCAGAAACCTTTGTTAGAAGGTAAAAACTGCAGTGGGGATGACACCCACAAATTCTTCACTACTATAGTAAATAAAGTATGCCGGTTAAGGCTACAAGTGTGATCACTTTTGGTGATCTTACTCTATAGGGAGTAACTTGAGATCGATTAGATCTACCTTGTAAATGGATTTTAGCAACACTAAATAAGTGTGCACTCAGTTAGGAGATTTACAACAGATGATTAAGTATACTCTGTTAAGAGATTTTCAATACTGCTATGATGGTTAAATGATAACAGAAAATATTTGCAATTGACAACTTGAATTTTTCTGAATCAAATCAATGAAATACCAAGTAGATTTCACCTTGATGTGTAGTATATTACTCTTTGTTCTGCTCGGTAGCCTTGTAAGTTTATGATAAAACTCAATATTATTTCTAATAACTGCTCAATCATGTAAAACCTTATTTGAATTCTGATGTCCTGTAAGCGGCTACTTCTTCATGATCTCCTTTTCATGTCATTATGTCAAAATGACATTAATTACAATTATATAGTAAATTTATTTGACCTAATTAGGTTTACAACATCTTAGAAAACCTAAGATCTATGGTGTATAAAAATAACCTAGAACTAACTATTACATAGGAATCATCAGAACAATTAATGATTACATTCGTAATAAATGTGTCTCGATCTTGGTAAAACATTTATAGATCTATGTAAACCATTTGCATAGAGATATGTGTCTTTACTGATTACTATGTCATTTCCTGAACAACTCGGTAAACACTACATTGTCTTCTCAATGAATAACCTAATGCTCGGTGTTCACTGACTTGATGCTCGGTAAACTTTGATGCTCAGTAAACATACTCGATTAAACATGTATCCATTTAACTATCAGTTCTGCTTTGTGACTACTCAATGTGAAGGATTTGTAAGTTCAATCGACTAGCTTCTATAGCTCCTTTAATCCATCTTTTACCGACTGATCTTAGTTGATATTAATGACAACACTTAATTCTCAAATAGAGATAACAGAAAAACCTCATGGGAAAAACCCTCCCCCAAAAGAGAGAAGAAAACACAAGATGCATGGATGGATGGAGTAATCAAGACCCCCCAATAACTATATATATCATGTATATAAAAAGAATTATCCCCCCATAAGAAGGATAGTTGGAGACATGATATCCCCCCATAATGAAGAAGCTCCCATGTTGATGAAGACTACCTACAAACAATAGATAAGCCGATACCTACAAGAAACATGTCTCCCCTTAGGAAGAAATAGATACATCAAATGATGAAGAAGCCAATCCATGTGAAAATGGAAGGATGAAGAAGATAAAAGTCTCCATGTATGAATCTCTGAAAACTAAATAGGTCTCTCCAAGATCAAAGAATCTATCACCTCATGTGACAAATCAAGTGAAGAAGGAGAAGAATCAAGAATACCAATCTCCAAAGAAGGTGAAGAAGTATCTCCAACTGTGATAAAACTATCATCAAAGAGAAGAGGAACCCCCTCAATTATATCTCCCTAATCTGGAATATGGGAGTCCACAAATAATGAACCAATGTATGGCAAATAAGAATTCCAATCAGGAAGACAAATAGATATCTATTGCAATGACTCACTCGAACCACCAACACGAGATGATTGTGTGATCTCAACTAGAGAAGTAGGAGCTACAGGAGGAGTTTTAGGTGACTCTACAACACCCCCATAATGAATTGAATATAGCTCACATGAAGCATGTTATGGATATTTAATGCTCATTCTTGAAAAGGAGTAAATCTAGGAAGAAGAAGTCATGCTATATCTTTTTTTGTATAGTCTTCATTATTTCCTACAAAATTAATAATATGTGTTTTCCTATTCCTTTGGGCATAGACTATTAGTAGCTTAGTTAGTTAGTAGTCTTTGGTTATAACTTCCTCTTAGATTAGACATAAGTAGAACTAAATGTAATGAAGAGTTCTAGTTTTTAGTTGAAGTATAGTTTTAGTTAATTTTCCAACTTATGATGTGTAGAAACCCTTTTGGATGAATGAATAAAATGATGATATTATTAGTTTATAGAGCGTAGTTGATTTTAGGATATACTCATCCAAGGGGCCCCACTTGGTAGATAATCTCTTTTCATTCAAGTATTAATTTCCTTTCATTTGTAGTTGTTATTTTGGAGTTTATCTATTATTGAAGCCACTAGAGATATTTTCCTATGACTATTCCTACAACCAAAGTAGAAAAAGTAGTTCCTTGTCTATCTATATTGAATATTGTTTTATTTACTTGCATGATTTTAGTTCTAGTAGTATATTTTTTTAAGCATTTAAGTTACTACATTTCCAAGCATTTACTTTCCACTATTGTTTCCTTTCAAGTTGTAGGATACCATGGCTTAGCTAGGACTTAGTACACATACAGTGCTAACCCATTTCAAGTACATGTTCCTTGGGTTGCCAAGTAAATGAACCTTCCCCATGAGAAAGATATTTGTTTAGCCTAGATGTCCAATCCCTAAGTTGAATTTTACAACCTAGTTATTGATCTAAATGGGAAGTCCAACATTTTTGGCATTGTTGTTGGGGATGGTGTCAAACTAAGGATTTATTGCAGCTATGAGTTTTAGTTTTTAGTCTCTTTAATGTGTTATTTAGCTTTCCTTAGATTCAGTAAATGTTAAGTTATATTCCAGCACAAGTCAGTTTAAATCTATCACAATTTGCATGCATAGAGAAAGAAGAAGAGATGTCTTAGGGAGATTCCTTCCCAATGACCCCTATCTTGGAAACTAGTTAGGTGATATTTTTGTTTACCAACAAGAAGAGGAAAACTCTTATGCTGATGCAATTGTCATCTTATCCCCTACATCTTCCTCTTCCTCAAAAGAAGAACCAGTTGATCCAAATCCCTTTGCTAACATATTTTCCCATCTGAATACTCCTCCACCCGTGGAACCATTTTCTCAAAACTAAGGTATTGATCCACTAGATTTGGTTATCTATCAACCAAGGAATCAACCAAGAATGACATTACCTAACCACTCAAATTTTGAATTCCCCATCATAGACCAAAATGATAACAATAACCTCAAAAACATTCTTACTTCAATAATCCCTAATTTTAATGGCTTGGTAACAAAGGACTTAGACACATTCCTATTTGAATTTGACATTCTCTGTAGAAGCTATGACTACACCATGGATGCTCATAAGCTTAAGTTATTCCGTACTACTCTAAATGAATCAAAATTAAGATGGTTTATGAGCCTAGGAAGAGATTTTGTGAGAAATTTGGATGAAATGAAGGACATGTTCCTTAAAATTATAAATAATATTGTACAAGAGATCAAGGGAATAACATCTTTAGAATGTAGCAAAAAGAAGATGAGAGTTTAGAGGACTATATTTCAAGATTCGTGTTTACCTTGAAGAAGTCCCCACACCATGAGCTTAATGAAGTCTCAAAATGTTCTTTTTCTAAGAGGAATAACTAGAGGTTGTATTGAAGCTCTAGACCTTATGGGAGGAGGAGATATCACTCAAGAATCTTGGGATGATCTTAAGAAGATATGACTTAATTACTCTAGAGAAGTTTTCAAGAAGGGAAGAGTTTATCAACCTACTATGGGAAAGTCATCTACCATTGGAGTCTCAATTAAAAAAACCACACACCTAATATCAGACTTCAAGCAAGACATCATCAACAATATGGCTACCCAGTAGGATACAATACAATCCAAGAAGAAGAATGAGGAGGAAAAGACAATGCTAGTAGAATATTGCTCCCACTATAGATAGAAGAAGAAGGAATATAGATGCAATATGGTGACTAACATTGAGAGAAAACAAATTCCTACTGATTTTAAGCCAGTCAAGGGATATGATGATGATATTTTATTCTTTTATCAAAGAAGGCCATGGGATCCAAGACAAGATATGCCATAAGACCGCTTAAATTCTAGTGGTCCTTATTCAAATGCACATAATAATCAATGAAAACCTCCATACATTGAAAATATAGGAGGTTATCCACCTCATCCTTGGAATAATCCTTAGAATGCATGGAAAATTTATCAAAACCGAACACCCTAGTGGAAGCCTCCTCAAGGGAACTGGAAACAACCTCAAGGAAGCTTTCCATAGCCTCAAGGTTTATGGAAACCTCCTTAGAATAATTGGAAATAAACCTCACAATGAAGAGGAGGTCAATAATGGCCAAATCAACTAGCTGGCTATCCTCAACATCCTCAACAACCATCCTTAATGACACCTCCTACATTGAAAAATGGTTCCCCCAAGCCTACTCAATTACTATCTCATCTTGTTCCTAATCCTAATATCAAGCCACAAAAACACCCTATTTATTATGCAGATCCTAACCAGTACCCTACATATGTTGTAAATATCAGTGATAGACACCTTAGGTTTGGAACAACTTTTCCAACACCATCTCCACCAATTATAATTGAGATGCCTATGGAAGAATTAGAACAAGAGGGTTTACTTGCTGCACCTATTCAACCAAATCTAATGAAAGAAACTGAGGTCCCAAAATAATCAGATGCAATTCCCCATTTCCTCTTAGATTAGAAGAAGAAGTACCTAAACCAAAAGATGATTTAACCTTTGATATTATCGATTGAAACTAAAGCATATATGTATCAATATACCTCTCTTTCAAGATCTAAAAGATGTCCCTATTTATGGTAAGGCCATTTAGAAACCCTTTTTAATGAAACTTGGGAGAAAGAAAAAAGACCCTCAAACATTGCATGTATTAGGTTAGTTAGTAGACATTATGCTTGGAAAGGTGATAGTACCCAATTATTCTTATCCTGGTAGTTCTCTAGTTGGGGTTATCATTAATGATATTCAAGTTAAAAATTCCTTAATTGATTTAGAGGAAGCTATTAATATGATGATAAAGGATTTCATGAAGCATCTCCAGATCACCAATCTCAAACCTACACCTATTGTCCTACAACTAGTTAATAATTCTACTGTTAAGCCTGATGGATTGTTACAAGATCTAGTAGTCACCTTGGATTCTTTGGAATGTCTTGTTGATTTTATGATACTCTCTCCTAAGGCCACATTGGGGGGATATCCTATCATTTTAGGAAGGCCTTGTTTAGGTAGTGTTGATGCATTTATAGGATGTCGGTTAGGAGACATGAATATTTCAGATCGTTTGACCACAAATAAATTTTCTCTTTATCTACCAGCACAACATCATCTTAATTTAGCTCAACCAGTATGGCTAGACTATTAGGAATAAGGTGTCTCAACCTTGGATAATTCCTATTCTTATTATTTGTTTTCTAAATGTATTTTTTGCAAATAATGTAATTAAGTGTGAGTGTACATGTCTAGTTGGCATGTTGATGTGTCACTCCACTTGATGTGTCGGCATCTTGTGCATAAGGAGATCATGATTGAAACGGTCATGATGGATTCCTATGATGCATAAGAACTATTTAAGGAATGTGCTATGATAGGTGTAAGAGCATCTTATGACTTGAGCCTATTTGGGCACCCAAGAAGAAGTGGTTGGTGTGTGTAAGAGAATATGCCAAAAATAGGTTGGTATGACATATTCTCTTACACTTCTCTTGTGACCATTATTTTTGGTAGATTCTGTGACAAGCTGTCATAATCTATTCTAGGGATGGACGCCTATTCTTGAGATTGCATGTAACAACTGTGTACATGTGGCTTTGTGCATGGGTCTTGGTGGTTGTGCCTATTTTTGGGTCCAGAGGAGTCTATATATATGATGCTGCTCCTATGGGAGAAATATAATAGAAATTTAAGTCTTGTTGGCTTTGTCTCTCATTTCTTGAAAGAACTTGCATTGCAAGTGTATTGTAATCTTTGTGTTGAAGATAATACATTGTGCAGGTTTTGGAGTGCTGGGGTTTTTTACCGAAAGGTTTTCGCCAGGGTATATCATTGTGTCATTCTCTATTTTTCTATATGTATGGTATGTGGTTGCAATATCTTTGTTAAAGTAGTTAACGAATCTAAAATTGTAAGGATTTATAAGAATTTTCACAATACTCTCCTATAGAGATTAGCGTAGGAAGTTGTTTTCCGCACCTGAGTTTCCTTCAAGTGGTATCAGAGCTTGATCAACTTTTGATCCTAGTTGTTGGGTAGGGTTTTTTGAGCTAATCTCAAGTTTGAGTGGGAATTTTGTGCAGAGCATTCTGAATCTTATTTGCAGATTGAGATGACAAGTTCATCATATGGAAGAATGGAGGTGGAGAAATTTAATGGCACTAATTTTGAGTTGTGGAAACTCAAGATGGAAGACATGTTGGAAGATCATGACCTATGGGAAGTGGCTTCAAGTGCTACAAGACCAGCAACTATAGCTCAAGTAGATTGGGATATCAAAGACTGTAAAGCTAAGGGTCTCATAAGACTCTGTTTAACCGATGCAGTCCTTCTGAATGTTCTAGATGAGAAAACTGCAAATAGTTTGTGGGAAAGACTTGCGGCCATGTATCAGGCCAAATCTTTGGCGAACAAGTTGTTCCTAAGGAAGAAGTTGTACTCTCTGCGAATGGATGAAGGTGGATCCTTAACGGATCATTTAAATGCATTTAATCTGTTGGCTACACAATTGACATCAGCTGGTGTCAAGTTAGAGGAGGAGGATCGTTGCTACACACTTTTGTGTTCTTTACTGGATTCATGGGGCCATCTTGTGATGGCTCTCGGAAGCACTTTAGTCACCTTCAAAATGGATGATGTGGTGTCTTCACTGCTATCAGAGGAGATGCAGAGAAAGGCTTCCATTTCAAAAAAAGAAGCCCTTGCTGTTCGTGGGAGATCCACTGAAAGAGGGAAGAAAAATGACAATAAGTTTGATAATAAGGGTAGATCCAAATCCCGTGGGAAGTCAAAGACTTCCAATAAGTCCAAGGCAAAATGTTGGAACTGTGATAAATCTGGGCACTTTCGTAAAGACTGCAAAGAGCCGAAGAAGAAGAAGAAAGGTTCAGATTCAGCTTCAGAAAGATCTCAAGAAGATGGTGATGCATTCATTGCAGCTTTGGCAGCCCATGCATCTGATGATGTGTGGTTGGTTGACTCAGGTGCATCTTTTCACATGACCTCTCATCGAAACTGGTTCTCAAAATATGAAGAGTTCGATGGTGGAAAGGTGTACTTGGGTGATGATTCTCACCTAAAGATAGTTGGACGCAGAAGGGTCACTATCAAATTTCCTGATGGATGAGTAAAGGGAATCAACAGTGTTATGCACATTCTAGGTTTGGCACAAAACCTATTATCTATAAGTATGCTGAATTATGTAGGTGTGCAAGTTGTTTTTTCGAAAGAAGGATGCAAGATGATGAGAGGATCGATAGTGCTTGCAAGGGGTACTAGGAGAGGTACCTTATTTTAGCTAGATTCATGTATTCCTCTATGTAATAGTTCTTCATCCTCACCATCTAAACAAGCAGTGAAGAAGTCTGTGGCTATTGTTTCCGATGGTAGTGCAAACACTTTGGAAGGTAAGCTTCCTACAGAAAAGACAATGTTGTGGCATATGAGATTTGGCCACATTGGTGAAAAGGGTCTCAGAACCCTAAAAAATAAAAATCTCATTGAGGGGTTAAATGATTGCAATCTTGAGTTTGACTTCTACGAACACTGTGTCTATGGTAAACAAAATTGTGTTCAGTTTTACTCTAGTTCTCACAAATCTTCTGATGTTTTGGATCTTATTCATTCTGATGTATTTGGTCCTGTAAAAGTTCCTTCAATCTCGAAGTCTGTATTTTTTGTATCTTTCATAGATGATTACAGTAGAAGGACATGGATTTATTTCCTTAAAAGTAAGACACAAGTCTTTAGTCGGTTCAAGGAATTTAAAGCTCTTGTAGAGAATCAGACTAGTAAGAAGATTAAGTGTGTGAGAACTGACAATGGTGGTGAGTTTTTCTTAGCAGAGTTTGAACAGTTCTATAAAGAACAAGGTATCGAGAGGCATAAGACAACTCCTTATACCCCACAACAAAATGGAGTTGCAGAAAGAATGAACAGGACACTGATGGAGAAGGCTAGGAGTATGCTTAGTGGAGCTAGTTTAGAACAAAGGTTTTGGGCCAAAGCTATGGCCACTGCTTGCTATTTGGTTAACAGATCTCCTACATCAGCCCTTGTTGGTAAGACACCCATGGAGGTGTGGTCTGGTAAGAAGCCTTCAATTAGACATCTTCATGTTTTTGGTTGTGAAGCTTATGCACATGTTCCAAAGGAGAAAAGATCTAAGTTGGAAAACAAAGCTGGTAAATGTATTTTCATCGGATACAGTGCCGGTGTGAAAGGATACAAGCTTTGGGATCCCGTGACTAGTAAGGTGTTGTATAGTAGAAATGTTATTTTCAGAGAGCTAACATCTTCTCCTATTGTGCTACAACCAGATGAAAAAGAAAAGGAAAAAGATGTTGTTCAGTTGCCTCCTACCCCTAAGAAGACTGAACAGAGAGACCATGTTGGGTCTAATGATGAGGAGAGCTCTAGTAGCTCTGATAGTTTAGAAGAAGAGGAAGAACAACCTGAACCTCAGCCCTTGAGGAGATCCATGAGAGAAAGAAAGCAACTAGAAAGGTTTGGTTATTCTATGTTAGATTCCAGTTGTGCCTTTGCTTTGATTACTAACACTGATGAGCCTAGATCTGTGAAAGAGGCTTTGGGCATGGAAGATGCAGGTTCCTAGATTGAGGCTATGGATGATGAGATGGCTTCATTGAAGAAAAACAAAACTTGGGACCTTGTACCTTTGCCTAAAGGGAGAAAATCTATTGGCTGTAAATGGGTGTTCAAGAAGAAATTCTATGTAGATGGCAGTGTTGAAAGGTATAAAGCTAGATTGGTTGCAAAGGGGTATTCACAGGTAGAGGGAATAGATTATGGTGAAATATTCTCTCCTGTTGCAAAGTTGGCATCCATTAGATTTTTGTTATCTCTTGCTACATCATATGATTTAGAGATAGAACAGATGGATGTAAAGACAGCTTTCCTTCATGGTGATTTGGAGGAAGAGATTTATATGTCACAGCCTGAGCACTACATTGTTAAAGGTAAAGAATCCTTAGTTTGCAGATTAAAGAAATCTCTATATGGTTTGAAGCAATCTCCTAGGATGTGGTACCTTAAGTTTGATGCCTTTGTGTTGTCAATTGGATTTGTAAGATCAAAATCAGATCATTGTGTTTATTTCAGAGTTGAAAATGATCACCTTCTTATTGTTGCATTATATGTTGATGATATGTTGCTATTTGGGAAGGGTAAGGGTATGATTTCTGATTTTAAATCTTAATTGTTAGAATAGTTTGAGATGAAAGATCTTGGGGCAGTTAGGTACATCTTGGGTATGGAAATCAGTAGAGATGGGTCTAACAGAAAACTTTGGTTGAGTCAGAGTAAGTATGTGAAGTCTGTGTTGGACAGGTTCTACATGGCAGATTGTAGACCACTATGTGTTCCTATTTCTATGGGAACAAAGTTATCTGTAGATGATTGTCCAAAATCTCCTAGTGAGGTGGAGGACATAAGTAGAGTACCTTATGCTAGTGCAGTTGGTAGTCTTATGTATGCTATGGTCTGTACTAGACCAGACATTGCCCAAGCAGTGGGAGTCCTGAGTCAGTTTATGGCTAATCCTGGATGGGTACATTGGGATGCAATTAAGCGAGTATTCAGATATTTGAGGGGTGCATTAGATTACTCCATATGTTATCATGGTAACTCTTCTAGATCTCTGCATTCAATTTGTATTCATGGGTTTGTGGATTCAGATTGGGCAGGTGATAATGACAGCAAGAGATCCACCAGTGCTTATGTGTTCACTATGTTTGGTGGTGCCATTAGTTGGATGAGTAAGTGACAACCTGTGGTTGCTTTGTCCACTATAGAAGCTGAGTACATGGCTGCTACTCATGCTTGTAAAGAAGCCATTTGGCTTAGAATATTATGTTTTGATGTTGGTGTTGATGCAGAACAGATTACTATTTGGTGTGACAGTCAGAGCATTATTTGCCTTGCAAAGAATCCAACTTTCCACGCCATAACGAAGCACATTGATGTGCAGTTTCACTTTGTGAGAGATATGGTGGAAGATGGAAATGTAAATTTGGAGAAGGTAGATACTGTGAAGAATGTTGCAGATGCATTAACGAAACCAGTGGGAACTGAGAAGTTCAGATGGTGTTTGGAATCTATGGGCCTTTTGGTCTATAGTGGTTAAAGTTCCTGTTATGTTCCTGTTGCTCTTACAAGGTGTTCGACAATTGGGAGAATGTTAGGAATAAGGTGTCTCAACCTTGGATAATTCCTATTCTTATTATTTGTTTTTTAAATGTATTTTTTTCAAATAATGTAATTAAGTGTGAGTGTACATGTCTAGTTGGCATGTTGATGTGTCACTCCACTTGATGTGTCAGCATCTTGTGCGTAAGGAGATCATGACTGAAATGGTCATGATGGATTCCTATGATGCGTAAGAACTATTTAAGGAATGTGCTATGACAGGTGTAAGAGCATCTTATGACTTGGGCCTATTTGGGTGCCCAAGAAGAAGTGGTTGGTGTGTGTAAGAGAATATGCCAAAAATAGGTTGGTATGATAGATTCTCTTACACTTCTCTTGTGACCATTATTTTTGGTAGATTCTGTGACAAGCTGTCATAGTCTATTCTAGGGATGGACACCTATTCTTGGGATTGCATGTAACAACTGTGTACATGTGGCTTTGTGCATGGGTCTTAGTGGTTGTGCCTATTTTTGGGTCCAGAGGAGTCTATATATATGATGCTACTCCTATGGGAGAAATATAACATAAATTTAAGTCTTATTGGCTTTGTCTCTCATTTCCTGAAAGAACTTGCATTGCAAGTGTATTGTAATCTTTGTGTTGAAGATAATACATTGTGCAGGTTTTGGAGTGCTGGGGTTTTTTACCGAAAGGTTTTCCCCAGGGTATATCATTGTGTCATTCTCTATTTTTCTATATGTATGGTATGTGGTTGCAATATCTTTGTTAAATTAGTTAACGAATCTGAAATTGTAAGGATTTATAAGAATTTTCACAATACTCTCCTATAGAGATTAGCATAGGGAGCTATTTTCCGCACCTGAGTTTCCTTACACAGACCTAAGGGAATAAATAAAGGAAGTTAACTCAGTGGTGCAACTCACAATGATAGATAGGGATCCTTTCCTAAAGCTTCAAGGAGAGGATGATGTACTCATAAATATTCTTCAAAATTATTATGGAGAGGATGAGCTATCTTTTGGTTGTTTATCACATTAATAATTTTCATTAAAAACCATCCTCCCTACTCATAGTTCATCATACTTTCCTGTAGCTATAGATATTATTCATACACTAATACTACATGAAGTACAAATGCCACACCTCACTGAGCCATCCATGATTGAGTTAACTAAGAAAGTTGAGATCTCACTAGGTAGACATTTGAATGTCAATAACAATCTAACTTGAGAGTAACAAATATATTTAAAAAAATTACTACAATCTCATAAGCAAGAATTTTCGTAAGATTATAATGATATGAAGGGTCTAGATCCTAATTTGTGTACCCATAGAATCTACATCAAGAAGGATAGTATGCCAGTAAGATAGTCCCAAAGAAGAATTAACCTTGCACTCAAAGAAATAATCAAAGGCAAATTGCAGAAATTACTAGATGTCAAATTTATTTATCAAATCTTGATAGCTAATGGGTGTCACCCCTTGTCATAGTTCCCAAGAAAGGTGGAAAGTGGAGGATGTATGTAGATTATATGGAGTTTAATACTGCAATTCCAAAAATGATAATTTTCCTCTTCCCTTTATAGATCAACTCCTAGACTCCCTACTAGGGAAGCAATATTTCTCATTCCTAGATGGTTATAGTGGATACAACTAGATCATAATTGCACCAAAAGATCAAGAAAAGACCACCTTTACCTATCCATGGGGAACTTAGTCTTATTTTTTTCTCCCATTTGGCTTATGCAATGCTCCAACCACTTATGTTGAATGCATGGAAATCTATATGGATGACTTTACCACATAAGGCAGTACCTTTGAGGAAGCATTAATAAATTTAGGAAAGGTACTACAAAGGTGTGAAGATCACAATTTTTCTTTGAATGATGATAAGTTCTTTATGATGATGCAAGAAGGGGTAGTGTTAGGTCACTATATTTCTCAAGATGGTGTTCAAGTTGATCCAACCATAATTGAGGTAATTATTGATCTTCCTATCCTTACTAAACAAAAGGATGTAAGAATATTTTTGGGACATGCAGGTTATTATAGGAAGTTTATCAAGGACTTTAGCAAAATGGTAGTACCATAATATACACAATTAACCAAAGATACATATTTTGAGTGGACATCAGCATGTGAAGAATATTTATTGCAGCTTAAGTCAATTCTTACCCAAGAACTTGTCCTTAGAGGACCTAATTGGTAAATACCCTTTCATATTCACACAAATGCATCAAACCATGCCATTGGGGAATTATTAGGCCAAAAAGAAGGTTATACGGAAAATGCCATCTATTTTATTAGAAAAAATTTGTAAGGACCAAAGCTAAATTATACTATTATAGAGAAAGAAATGTTAGTAGTTATTTACACCTGTAACAAGTTTAGACACTACATCACTAGTTATAAAAAATTTGTATATGCAGATCATACAGACATCAAGTACCTTATGAAAAAACCTACAATAATAGGAATATTAGCTAAATGGTTACTTTTGATGCAAGAGTGTGACATTATCATCATTGACAAGCAAGGTAAATAAAATGTAGTGGAAGATTTTCTTTTTAGAATGAAAACTAAGGAAGATTCTAAGATTATTGATGAATCTTTTCCTAATGAGCATCTTTTTTTCATTTCTATTTATACACCTTGGTATGTAGATGTATCGTCTTAAAATGGAAGCACTTCCATGTTAAGAGGATTTAGCCCTTCGAGTAAGTGGTTTGGGGTCATGTCGAACACCTTGAATTAATCTTTTCTTTGATTTGGCTTTATCCCCACTTCTCACTTCTTTTTTGCACTTGATTCCTTCATTCTAGGTGAAATTAGGGTTAGGATTCTGAGGATTCTCCTTAATTTCCATCTTCTATGGCTATATTTTCTAGGTAGGACTTACAAATAGGTCCTCCTCAACTTCATCATGTTTATCATAAGATTTTATGCCTCTCCCTGGCATTATGTCCCATTCTGACATCATTTCTAGGTCTCCTGGCATCCCCAGGACCTCTTGTCCTAATTCTGGTTGTATCGTCTTAAAATGGAAGCACTTCCATGTCAAGAGAATTTATCCCTTCGAGTAAGTGGTTTGGGGTCATGTCAAATGCCTTGAATGGATCTTTTCTTTGATCTGGCTTTCTCCCCACTTTCCACTTCTTTTCTGCACTTGATTCCTTCATTCTAGGTGAAATTAGGGTTAGGATTTTGAGGATTCTCCTTAATTTCCCTCTTCTATGGCTCTATTTCCTAGGTAGGACTTAAAAATAGGTCCTCCTAGACTTCACCATGTTTATCATAAGATTTTATGCCTCTCCCTGGCATTCTATCCCATTCTAACATCATTTCTAGGTCTTTGGGCATCCTCGGGACCTCCTGTCCTGATTCTAGTTGGATCTGGGCCCATAGAGTCAGAATCGAGGTTGATCTTGATTAGGTTAGAATCAACCTTGATCCTAACTAGTTTATGATTGAGCTCGATCCTTACTAGGTTAGGATCAAGGTTGTCTTTGACCTCCTCCAAAATTTGTGCCCCTTTCTCAAATTTGATCCCGACGGGCCCTGAAATCAATGTTGAGCCCTCAGATCTGAGTGTGAAAAGGTTTTGATTCAGATTTCATTTAATTTTTTTCCCTCCTTAGTTGGTTATTTTGATTGAAACATAATTCAAGTTGAAATTTGAATTATGGGCCCATTTCTAGGGGTTAAGGTTAATTGGGATTTAATTCCTCAATGAAGGCCTTCTCTAGAGGTTTGTGCCCTAGATCATTATAAAAAGAGGCCTTCCTCTCTCATTTTATCCATCAAGTTTTGTGGTAGCATCTCTCAATCAAGTTTCCAAGAAATCTCATGATCAAGGCCTCAAGTTTGCAATATCCTCTCTCAAACTCTCAAGGTGATCAAGCAAGCATCCATTCAAGCATTCAAGTCCTCTTCTCCATTCAAGTTCTCCATTGAAGATCAAGGATTCAAGTAATCAAGCCTTTGAAGGGATTTGGTTCAAGCATTCAAGATTCATCATTCAAACCCTAGATCTAGCCATCATGATGGTGTGATCTTCCTTCAAGATCCTTTTGTTCATCTTCAAGATCCATTTCATGCTTCCCTCAAGGTGGATTCCAAGCATACAATCATGGAGGTTTGATTTACATTTATTGATGTTATGTTCAAGCTTTCATATCAACATACTTGATTACATTTCAAATACAATTGCATATCTATTGAATGTCATAGCTTCATTCTTAGATCTACTTCTACTACTTGCTAGCATTCTCCATTTCAATTTCAATATTAAGGTTGATTCCAAATCAGGGTTTGACCAAGGCAAACCCCCCAAAAAAACAAAAAAACAATTTTTCTTATAGGTACAAGTGCGGAATTTTAGATCAGAGAGTAGATTTAGATACCCTTTTTGGTGAACTTCTAGGATCTGCAAACAGAGTCAAAATGGGCCTTCAGAATAAAGAACCTAACTTTTGACCTTTTATGAGGGTCAAAGTTGACCTGATCTCATCTTGGAAAAATATTTTTGGGTTTTGTAGATCTCGCAGTTTCAATTTAAGAATTTGAAAATCAACAGTTTTTTAGACTATTTGACAGGGTTTTGAGCAGGTTCTTTTTTGGAGGTAAGTACCTTTATCTCTTCATTTCAACATTAGTCATCTACATTTACTTTCCATATCAATACAATTCAAATGTAAGTGTAAAATATTGGTTTTGGGGTATTTTTTATGTGCAAACCATTGTTCTAGGACCCCATCCATATTTTATCCTATTCATTTTGGTGAACCCGACATACTTACCCCTTTTCTTTTGTAGATTTAGATGCCCTATTGTGTTAGATCTTTCTTTCTATTATCTTATGTGTTCACCTTCACCTTTACATTTTGGTGAACCCGCGATAGACAACTCTTTCTTTTTGGTGTTAGATCATTTGTTTTCTTTCCTTAAGATTAGATTTCTTTTATGCTCTTGCATTTACATTTCAAAAATCCAAAAAAAATGCAAAATTTCTTTAAAAATACAAAAACATTTACATTTTCATGCTTTTAGTATTCAACATGTATGATTCTTGTTTTGAGTACTTTGATGAGGCTTTTGTTGTTCAAGATGATAGATACCTTAATGAGGTATATGGAAGTGAGGATGAAAATTATTTGAATGAGATCTCCATTGATCCTATACCTATTTCACCCTCCTCGACAACCTCTTCAATTGACCCTTACAAAGATAAGTTAGGGATTGATGTTAATTCTTCTCCTAATCTATCTTTTTTATGAGCCTATTTTACAATAAAATTTACCTTCTTTCCCCTTTAGGGATCAAGCTTTAATGAATTATGACACTCCTACAATACGCTTTATGGATAGGGATGATAATCCTCCTATTTGGGATGAACCTTTGGATTTGGATGTTGATTACTCTCTTCCTCATGAAACCATTGTGGATAATCCTCCTATTTGGGATGAACCTTTAGATTTGTAAATTGATTACTCTCTTCCTCATGAAACCATTATGGATAATCCTCCTATTTGGGATGAACCTTTGAATTTTGATATTGATTACTCTCTTCCTCATGAAGACATTGTGGATAATTTTACTTTTTTGGATGAACCCTTGGATAAATACATTGATTTATCCCCTCCTTGTGAAAAATTTTTGATACAAAAGGATGACATATTCTCTAAAACACACTTCTGTTATGTGAGAGAAGATGAGATTATAAATCCCTCACCTCCATTTGGGATTCCTTCTAGTGACAAGACATTAGCACAAAAAGATAAGAATTCCCTTAATGCTCTTCCTCTTAGTGGTGATCTTATGGAAAATCATGATCCTACCTCACAACATTCTTACCATAACATTACTTATATCTACTCACACCCTTTCCAACTATGGTTCCAAGTGTTCCTCCATTTGTTTCTTCCATTCATATCACTTCGTACACTTTTCCTAATATTCCTAAACTTCCTAATCCTCATTATATCCTTCCTAATCTAGTTCCTAATCTTCCTAATCCTAATCCTATCTTTCCTAATCTAATTCCTAATTCTCCATCTGCTATTCCTAGTTCTTCCCACACTTATGTTGAGGTTCAAACTATGGTTCATGATGTAGATGTGCAAATATTCTTCAAAGTACCTTCTCCTTATTATCCTATCCATAAAGATAAGAGAAAAGAAACTTCTCCTTTGAGATTTATTCATAATTTTACCTCTCATTCGTATATAACATACATCTTTTCTCCTTTAGACTAGGGGCAAGAGGTGTATTTTCATCTAGTCTCCAAGGATCCATTAGGTCTTTTTATTGGGGCTTAGTTGGTATTCTTTCTCTCCTATTTTTCTATGGTTTTGCATTATGTTTTTAATCATCCATAGAATCTATATTTTCTTTTCAAGATATCTTTTCTAGGACATGTGTTTTGCAAAGGTATCCCTTGCCTTTCATCCTTGGGCGGCAAGGTTCTTTCTTTTCTCTCTTTGTCTAGGGAACTGCTTTCCTTAGCTTAGTGGTATTTGTTTATATTGCAATATTATTTCATCATATTGACAGATGTTTTGACTATGGATAACCTTCTTATATGAGAAGTTTTTGTCCTAAGTCGTCACTTCTTCTCTATGTTGCAAATTATGTTCTTTATAAACTCTCACCCTTGCTTTGGTGTTAGAGTTGTTTCTCTCATTCCAAAGATTCCTCTTCCTATTCTTTGTAGGGGGCTTGATGATTGAATCTTTGTTCTCACCTTTTGAAAGATGATAATTTATCTAAAACACTCCTCTTTGGTGGGGGTCTTGTTGATAAGATATCTTTCATTTGAGGATCCTTTTCCATGAGTGACATATCCTTTTCATGATTATCTATACTCTTCAATGTAGGGGTCAATATCACTTGCTAAGGATATGGTGTACATTGTTGTAAATAGGATATCTCCTTTCATTGTGATGTAGGTATCCTCTTCCATCTTTGTTCCTACACTTGGGGGGCAAAGATGCCATCTCCTTCTTTTCTGTCTTTCCGGGATGCACCTCTTTCCTTGGTTAAGCAGTATTTATCTATTATGTGATATCCAATCATACATGAAAATTTTGGTTTGCATTGAGGATCTATGTCCTTGATAACAACCTCTTTTGTCATTTGATATTGGGTTTCCATGATTGATATGTCTCTCACCTTGGAAACTAAACAATGTGCTATCCCTCATAAGGATTACTTTCTTTCTTTTCACTTCTTGCATGATATCTCTTTACATTCATCCCTTCCATGGCCTCATAGGAGCTATGACCTTCTTGGCTTGGACTGAGTGTTGTTTGTGGATATTGTCTTGATGTTGAAGAAGGCTTTATCCTTGTTCTTTTCTTTCCTTAACATGTCAAAATAGTATTTTTTTCCATATTAAGGAGGGGGGCATATATAGGGCCTCCCTTGTACTATAGTTTTTTTAATTTTTATATGATAAATCTTGGAAGGTAATGTACAAAAGTTGCTAAATCTTGAAAAGACACACATTTATATGTTAAATCTTCCAATGGTAACGTACATAAGTTGCTAAATCTTGAGGAGACATGCATTTTTCAAAAAATTTCAATATGCTAAATCTTGGAAGGTAACGCACATAAGTTGCTAAATCCTAAGGAGACATGCATTTTTCCAATTTTTCAATATGCTAAATCCTCTGAACGTAATGCACATAAGTTGCTAAATCCTAAAGGGACATGCATTTCCAATTTCAAATATGCTAAATCTTGGAAGGTAACACACATAAGTTGCTAAATCCTAAAAAGACATGCATTCATATGCTAAATTTTCTGAAGGTAACGCACATAAGTTGCTAAATCCTAAGGAGACACGTATTTCATATTCATAGTGATACAAGAAGGTGGATCTATGAGTATTCCAGAAGTCGTCAAAAGATGCATTACAATTACAAGCACAATTTATGGGTGAACCTATTGGGCTCTCCCTCCAGGGTGATTCATGGTAAGGTGGACATCTTACTAGGTGAGGTAATCACTCTTTTCCCTCTCTCTCTTTTTGCTTTCATGCTAGTAGGACAGGATCATGAAGCTATGTTATTTATAGTTTTTCTCTTATCTTTCTTATATAATCATTTATGCTTTTATGATAGCTATCCAAATATGATATTAGTATGAGAAATATTTCTTATCAAGGTTTCTTATGCTAATGGATTTGGGTTGTTTGTACTAACCCTTATTCTTTTGGCATCCTCGTGCATGTATGTTGAGTTAGAATCCTTAGCCTAGGGGCTTGTGTCCCTAGCTAAGTGTCATTCTATCTCATTTTGAATCCACTTGGATCTCCTCTTTCTTCTCCTTTACCGAGAGTTTGCATCGAGTCCATACTCTTACTAAAGTGGGGGCTTAATGTATCATCTTAAAATGGAAGCACTTCCATGTTAAGAGTGTTTAGCCCTTCGATTAAGTGGTTTGGGGTCATGTAAAATTCCTTGAATCGATATTTTCTTTGAGCTAGCTTTCTCCCCACTTTCCACTTCTTTTCTGCACTTGATTCCTTCATTCTAGGTGAAATTAGGGTTAGGAATATGAGGATTATCCTTAATTTCCCTCTTTTATTGCTTTATTTTCTAGGTAGGACTTACAAATAGGTCCTCCTAGACTTCATCATGTTTATCATAAGATTTTATGCCTCTCCCTAGCATTCTGTCCCATTCTGACATCATTGTTAGGTCTCCAGGCATCCCCGGGACCTCCTGTCTTGATTCTAGCTAGATTTGGGCCCACAGGATCAGAATCGAGGTTGATCTTGACTAGGTCAGAATCAACCTCAAGATCAAGGTTTTCTTTGACCTCCTCTAGAATCTGTGCCCCTTTCTCAAATTTGGTCTTGACGGGCCCTGAAATCAATGTCGGGTCCTCGGATCTGAGTGCGAAAAGGTTTTGATTTGAATTTCATTTAATTGTTTTCCCTCCTTAGTTGGTTATTGTGATTGGACCATAATCTGAGGTGAAATTTGAATTATGGGCCCATTTCTAGGGGTTAAGGTTAATTGGGATTTAATTCCTCAATGACGGCCTTCTCTAGAGGTTTGTGCCCTAGATCACTATAAAAGGAGGCCTTCCTCTCTCATTTTATCCATCAAGTTTTGTGGGAACATTTCTCAATCAAATTTCCAAGCAATCTCATGATCAAGGCCTCAAGTTTGCAATCTCCTCTCTCAAGCTCTCAAGGTGATCAAGAAAGCATCCATTCAATCATTCAAGTCCTCTTCTCCATTCAAGTTCTCCATTGAAGATCAAGGATTCAAGCATTCAAACCTTTGAAGGGATTTGGTTCAAGCATTCAAGATTCATCATTCAAACCCTAGATCTAGCCATCATGATGGTGTGATCTTCCTTCAAGATCCTTTTGTTCATCTTCAAGATCCATTTCATCATTCCCCCAAGGTGGATTCCAAGCATACAATCATGGAGGTTTGATTTACATTTATTGATGTTATGTTCAAGCTTTCATATCAACATACTTGATTACATTTCAAATACAATTGCATATCTATTGAATGTCATAGCTTCATTCTTAGATCTACTTCTACTACTTTCTAGCATTCTCCATTTCAATTTCAATATTAAGGTTGATTCCAAACTAGGGTTTGACCAAGGCAAACCCCTCAAACAAACAACAAAAGCATTTTTCTTGCAGGTACAAGTGCAAAATTTTAGATCTGAGAGCAGATTTGGATACCCTTTTCGGCGAACTTCCAGGATCTATGAACAGAGTCAAAATCAGCCTTCAGAATCAATAATCTAGCCTTTGACCTTTTATGAGGGTCAAAGTCTACCTAATCTCATCTTGGAAAAAGATTTATGGGTTTTGTAGATCTCGCAGTTTCAATTCAAGAATGCAATAATCAATAGTTTCTGAGACTATTTGACAGGGTTTTTAATAGGTTCTTTTTTGGAGGTAAGTAACTTTATCTCTTCATTTCAATATTAGTCATCTAAATTTACTTTCCATATCAATACAATTCAAATGTAAGTGTAAAATATTGGTTTTGGGGTCTCTTTTATGTGCAAACCATTGTTCTAGGACCCCATCCATGTTTTATCCTATTCAGTAGATATATATAACTATATAGCTTCTAATAGAATCCCTAATCATTTTGTTAGGAATGAATGCTAAATGTTTGGCAGACATTCTATAGCATTTTTTATTGCATTCATGACTATGATTGTCATTGATGTCAACACAGTGATCTACCAAAGACTTGCAGAGAAGCAGACAGTGTTTGGATTAGCGCACGTGGGATATTACAGTTCGAGCTATGTGATGTTGAGGATATACTCTTTGATATGTTATATGTTTATGGTTAAGAGTGTGGACAGTAATTCATTATTCATGGAAGTTATGAGCATTTTTGTGGAAGTAGTATTCAAGCAGTGTTCTTGAGTAGCGGTTTGTGGAAATTGGATGATATCTCCTAATCGGGATGGAATCTGGTTTTGTGTAGTTAAAGGGAATTTAAAGACACATTATTAGTGACATGGATGATAGCACAAACTTTGAGGTCACACGAGTGAAGAATTATTGTAATTGGAAGCCGACAGTTTTGTGTAATTTTGATGTAGCATGTGGAAACTTTTATTTTTTAATTGGATGTCGACTCATTTGTAATTACTTGATTGTAGTATAAAGGAAGGAATGTTTTTCCTTGTTGTAATATGGTTGGATGTGATGATGTATGCATGAAGTGAAGAAAAGAGCTAATGAATTGTGAAAGTGAAATTATGAAAGAAGACATGCGAGGTACAGAGATCTGAAATTTAGATCTGAGATAGAAGAGAGTGCGGTTTGGCATAGTTAGAGAGGAGGTAACATATTTTCTATTATTCTATTGAATAATCTAGAGATCAGTTGGAAAGTGTGTTCAGTGATCTTGCCATTGAAGTTGTTTGGGCAGTGGGTCCATTTGTCTTCCATAACTCTTAACAGGGTTAGAATCTTTTAACAAGGATTCAAAATCTCCTAACAAGGATTCATATGTACTAAATGTATTTCATAAGACTTCTGACAGATTCCTTCCTTTCACAAGGAATATTCATATTAGTGCATTTTTTGTGGGCATCATTCCCACCGGGGTTTACTCTTTGATCAAGAGGTTCCCTAGTCAACATATCTTGTGTCATTGTGTTATTGTGTATGAATATCTTTCTATGGTTGGTAATTATATTGCTTACATGGTTTAATGTTGTTGAAGTTGATAAAAGTTATAATTATCAAATAACTGATTCACCCCCCCCCCCCCCTTTTAGTTATCTTGGTGGACTTTACTTTCTAACAATTGGTATCAGAGCGGCAGGTCCTTGAAAAAGAAGTTTAACAGCTTAAGGAGATCTATGGCAAATTTCAGAAAAGAAAGCCCTAAGTTTGATGGAGTAAATTTTGACAACTAGAAAGAAAATATGAAGACACACCTACTGTGTTTAGGACTATGTTATTGGTTGATTACAAAGAATTATAAGACTATCATTGAAGAGGACAATCTTGAAACATGTACTGGTGATGAGAGAGATCTATTCATGTGTAACATACTTGCAAGAGAAGCACTTTTGACAGCCCTTCTAGAGAATGAGTATAGTCAGGTAAAATGTTTGAAAAAATCTTATGAAATTTGGAAAGCTTTACACTCTACTTTTGAAGGTGATGAACATGCAAAGAAAGTTAGATTACATAATTGGATATGTGCATTTGAAGATATAAGAATGATGGAAGATGAATCTATTAGAAGCTATATTGGTAGAATGTTAGAAATTGTTACAGGCATAAAATCTTATGGAGGAACAAAGATAGAGAATGAAGTGATATGGAAAATTTTGAGGATGTTGACTCCTGTATTTAAGCAAACAACACAAATGATTGAACAAGTTATACCTTGTACTACAAAATTTACAAGAGAGACTCTTCTTGGAAGATTGGAAGTAGTAGAGATGAACCCGAGGTTATTAGGAGACTTGCCTAGAATGTAGACAGCATTCAGTGCTCTTAGTATTCACCCTACTTTGTCAAGAAGCATCAGTGTGAGTGGTGATTATGCTGGCATCATCAGATCTAGAAATGGAGAAGATAGGAAGATTGAAGAAGGTATTTCCTTGCTTGTGAAGAGAGAACCAGACAGTAAGAAAAATTTTAAATGTTGGACTTGTCAAGAATATGGTCATTTTTCATCTAAGTGTCCTAAGAGAGTTAAAAAGTACATAAACAATTTCAAACCTAGAAGATCTAAGGAATGTTATTATGCTAATTATGAAGATCTTGAAACTAGTGTAGAGAGAATTCTAAGTGAAAGTGATACTGAGAATAATGGTGACATAGGATTTGTAGCAATTAAAGAAGAGAATCCTAAAACTGATGTTAAGGAAGAAAAATCCTTAGTTTCTCAAGTTGAAAAGAAAGATGATTGGATTATAGATAGTGGTTGTTCACACCATATGATTAGAGACATGAAAAAGTTCATAAAGTTTAACAATTATGAAGGAGGAGTTGTTAGAGTTGGAAACAATGCACCTTCCTTGATTAAAGGTATAGCATCTATTACTCTTGATGGAAAGACTAGTACTAATAATGTTTATTTTGTGGATGGATTGAAACATAATCTTTTAAGTGTTGGACAGTTAGTTGATAAGGGATATCAAGTTTGGTTTACTAAGAAAACTTGTGTGATAAAGGATAAAGATGGAAATCTGATTGGAACTAGATCTAGAACCAAAGGTAATATATTTCAATTGAATCCTACTGAGATGACATGTTTGATTACTAAGATTGATGATAGTTTGTTATGGCATAGAAGGTTTTGTCATATAAACTTTGACAAAATTGTGAAAGTGAGTACTACATTTGTAGTAAGGGATTTGCCTAAAATTATGAAGTCTACTAACATGATTTGCAAAGAATGTGTGATGGCTAAACAAAAGAGAAGTTCTTTTCCTAGTAAGAAGTTTACATCTGTAGAAAATTTGGAGATTGTTCATACAGATTTGAGTAGTCTTACCAGGACTAGAGGATTCTATGGAGAAAGGTATTTTATGATTCTTGTTGATGATTTTACAAGAATGATGTGGATTGCATTTCTTAAAGAAAAGTCTCAAGCATTTGATAAGTTTAAGATCGTTAAGAATAAAGTTGAGAATGAATCTAGAATGAAGATTAAATGTTTAAGATCTGATAGAGGTGGAGAATTTACTTTTAGAGATTTTAACACCTTTTGTGAAGAAAATGGCATTAAGAGATAGTTTTCAGCCCCTAGGATAGCTGAACAAAATGGTATTACAAAAAGAAGAAATAGATCAGTGATTGAAGCAAAAAGAGCTATGTTATTTGAGAATGATTTGGAAAAGATATTCTAGAGAGAAGCAATGAACATAATAGTGTATACAATGAACATAGTACAAATCGGAGCAGACATAGACAAGACACCCTATGAATTATGGTTTGGACATGCACCCTCAGTTAAGTATTTTAGAATTTTTGGAAGCAAATGTTATATAAAGAGAGATGATGATATGGGAAAGTTTGATCCTAGAAGTGACGAAGGTATATTTCTTGGATATTCTTTGAAAAGAAAAGCCTATAGATATTACAATAAAAGAACTAACACTATTGTTGAAAGCACAAATGTTAAAGTTGATGAAAAGTTCAAAATTCAAGAAAGAATGCTTGATTATGAATCAGATGAAGAAGATCATCCTAAACCTAACACTAGAACTACTAAATTATTTTATGATACTGACAGTGATTTGTTGAATGAAATCCACAGTGAAGTCACTGAAGAACCTACACCTAAAGTGAGATTTGAGATAGTGACACCTAACAAGAATTCATCAAGAAATCATCCTATTGAGAAAATTATTGGAAGTATTAAAAGAGGAGTTATAACTTGGAATAAGATATAAGAACAGTTATGTTTGATTTCTCAAATTGAACCTAAAACTACTAGTGAAGCTTGTGAAGATGAAAGTTGGATCAATGCTATGAAAGAAGAACTAGATCAGATTGAAAAGTTTAAGAATTTGCAAATAGAAAAGATTGAACCAAGGATCTAGAGGTTGAATAAAAGCACAAGAGAGAAAATATGAATGTAATGATGGATTGAATAGATCCAATAAATTCACCCTGAATGATTGATTGATGAATATATCAATGTTATGAAATGATTACATAATAGGCCTCCTTATATAGGAAAGGCAATAAGAGAGAATGATAAGGAGTTGATAAGCTATCACCTATGCTAGGTGTAATCACATGTCCACCAAATGTGGATCATCCTCCATTATGCAATAAAATATGTGCAATGGATTAGGATCATAACGTGATAAGAGCACGAAAGGTGGATCTCACACACAATGAGATATGTGAAGACAACTATTACACCAAAAGTGGAATTTCTCCTACACCATGTGCTTAATAGATGTGCACACTCCTAGGTGTCTCAATCACAAACTACTATGCAATGCATTAACCTAAGTAAGATTAAGTAAAGTGTAATTAGGAATATTTAATTACACCAACACCCCCCCTTAAGTGCAACTTAGCAGAATGCACTAAACTCACAATGCAAGATGGGTCCCGGCTACTAGGCCATGTTAGGTACCCATGTACAAAATACATGAAATGCATAACTCTCATAAAGTGGAGAAAGAGGGAAAACCTCATGGGAAAAACCCTCCCCCAAAAAGAAAGAAGAAAACAAGAGGCATGGATTGATGGAGTGCTCAAGAGCCCCCAAGAACTACATACATCATGTATATACAAAGAATTATCCCCCCATAAGAAGGATAGTTGGAGACATGATATCCCCTCCATAATGTAGAAGCTCCCATGTTGATGAAGAGTACCTGCAAACAATAGATTAACCAATGCTTAGAAGAAACATGCCTCCCCTTAGGAAGAAATAGATACATCAAATGACGAAGAAGCCAATCCTTATGCAAATGGAATGAGGAAGAAGATGTAGGTCTCCATGAAGGAATCTTTGAAGACTGAGTAGGAATCTCCAAGCTCAAGTAATCTATCACTTCATGTGACAAATCAAGTGAAGAAGGAGAAGAATCAAGTACATCAATCTCCAAAGAAGTTGAAGAAGTATCCCCAACTATGATGAAACTGTCATCAAGGGAAAGAGAAACCCCCTCATGTATATCTTCCAAATCTGCATCATGAGAATCAACAAATGTTGAAGATGCATCCAAGTAGTCATCACATTCTGCAAGATCTGAAACACTATGAACATCCTACTGAATTGTAGAGCCCATGTCTAAAGAAGCAAGAGATGGAGGAGTAGGAAGATCAACACTTGTCTCAACAACAAAATGATTCAAGTGCCCAAAGTTCTCCTCATAATTATCCCTTGGAAAAGGGATGGGTACATCATGTATATCATCATCATTATCAACAAAATTAGAAAAAGAATACAATCGAGATGTATGATCAACAACTCCCATAGCTATGACATCTCTAGTCTCCATGTCCCTAATGTAGACATAATCAGGAGTGAACTCAACAATTTTACCTTGTGCCCCATGACTAATTTGGTAAATAGAAAGGAGATTAGTGGTCAAGGATGGTACACAAAGAACATCATTAAATGTCCCTTCTCCCATAGGAATAGAACCTTTCCCACAAGCTCTCATGAATGTGTTGTTACCCATCAGAATATTAGGAGAATTACAAGGCTCAATAGAAGAAAACATATCCATAGAAGATGCCATATGATGTGATGCACTTGAATCAAGAAGCCATTTACCTTGCTCAGGATGTGTGGAAGCCATGAGTGCTTGTCCTTTACCTTTATCTTTGGATGATGATGGAGATGTAGAAGTTGCCAAATGTGTAGAAGAAGGAGCAGACACTGATGAGGGAAACTTAATGTTGTGTTTTTGAATAATGTGAGTTAGCTCATCAATCTTCTTTTGAAAACACTTATGCTCATCATGTCCTAACTTTTGACAATATGCACATTTATCTTTCTTTCTTCTAGATGATTCATCTCTTGAAGAGGACTTGGATTCAATACTTTTTGGTGAAGAAGATTCATTACCTTTGTCATGAGGATTAGGATCCTTATTTTGTTTCTTTCCTTTGCCATTAGAAGCCTTTGAAGTAGACTCACTTGCAATCAATGCTTGATGTGTGGAAGGCTTCAACTGACCCATGTGTGCTAACTTTGCTTGTCCCCTTACGAGCTGCACTGCAAATTCATCAAGAGAGGGAAATTTTTATGCACTACCAAGAGCATCCATAGTAGCATAGAATGTAGAAACAAAGATAGAATAATTAGGACCAAGCTTGGAAAGAATAGAAAAGATCAATTGTTCATCCCCTTTAACAATGCCACATGAAGAAAGCTCCAATCTAATAGTATTGAACTTAGAGAAAAAATTTTGAATATTGTCAAAATCACTAGGATTGAGACCTATGAGATCATTCTCTAATCTGAATTTTCTCATTCTATCAGGTTTACCAAAGAGTCCTTCCAATGTGACCCAAGCATCATGAGGATGTGTGCAAGATGCAATATGAAAGTGCAAGTCATGAGAGATGGATGATCTAAGAGAGCCAAGTGCTTTATCCCTTTGATCAAACCATTTTCTCCTTTCTACAACACCTGTTTGAGGTTCTTGATCCTACCCAAGAGTCATTCTAAGCAATCCAAGACTCAACAAATGATCACTTAAAGAAACTTTCCATTCATGGTAGTTATATGGAGTGAGGATTTTAACCTTTGAATTATCCATATTGCAACCAAATAACTACTGATAACTCTTTCAAATGACTGATGCAAATTAGAAAACTAAAATCCAAGGATTAACCAAGTGCAATTATAGCCCCAAAATGACCTATTTTTGAAAGTGATATTTCTACCAAAAATCACTCAAATATTATTGTAGATCTAGAAAGTAGACAAAAAATTATGCACTTTCAAAAAAAAATTCACCTCAAAATGTTACCGTATGTGCCCAAACGAAGCCCTGAAAGTTGTAGAAATTAGGAACAAACAAGAACAGTCAACAAGATCTGCAATTTCTAACAAATCAGGTCACCAAAATGCAAAATCAACACCACCACTGGAAAGTTCAAGAAATTCTACCTAATTTCAAAAAAAATTGCACCCGATTTGGAGCCCAGATGACCAAGTTATGGCCTCTCAAAGTTGGACTGTCAAATCAAAAATGCATATGGTGAAGGCAAAGAAATTTTGAACCTTGATGACATCAGAAAACCATGAGGTTAAATTTGATGATCATACGGCCATCATAGAAAACCCAATTTGGCCAATTTTGACAGCTAGACGACCGTCAATTTTAGGCACATAAAATGATGACATCAGCAAATTTTCCAGCCCTCTGGCTTACGTGGCGATGAAGTGTTTGTCCGTATAGTACGGATGGCTGATGTGGAAATCTATGTGGTAGATCATATAGGTCAAATAGTTGACATGTTAGGCTAATGTTGTGAGCTCCACATGGCAGATCTGACCCGACATCTATGCCGCATGGCATTGTTTAGTGTTGTTGCGTGGCAGGCTTCGAGCGGTCCGCGTGGTAGGTTTTGCAGGGCTGCCGGTGACTAGGCACGAGCACCGATGGTGTGCAAGGGTCCATGTGGCTATCAGGAGGTGCCACATGGGTGGGGCTAGGGAGGTCTTTCGGGTGCTATCATGGAGCGGCGAAGAGAGCAGACGCTGGGAGGTGGAAGGGAGCGGCGGAGATGTGGGATTTTAATCCTACATTCCTTGCGCACTGAGCTTTATAGCCCTTTAAAATATGCAAAGCCCTGAATGATAAACCAAAAGGGCTTACCCAGTTCTATTATGTCATGGTCTTGTCTTCGGGTTTGGTCTGTTGTGCTGGTTTGTGATAGAGGATGTCATCACGCTGTTGGCAGAGAATATTCTCTGTACAGAGAATCTAGGGCATTTACCAGCCCGAAAATAACCAAATTTTTATAGAAAAAAATTTTAAAAAATATTAACAGAAAGAAAAAAAAAAATTCAAATTTATACCACAGAGGTGCAGATCGGGCCGTACGGTCCGATTTGCAAAAAAAATTTGCCTCGATTTGGACTTTCATCAAATATGGGTGAGTTTATAGTCGATTTCAACTGAAATAGCCTTCCGGACGCAATGGTGAGGTCAGATTTGCTCCAAGATGCCTCTATCAAATGCTAGTTCTCAGATCTGAGATTTGGACCTTCAAAGCTTGTATCAAGATCTCTTCAAATCGGTTGATTTAAATGCTCCAATGGCTTTGATACCATGTAAGAATTTGCAAATAGAAAAGATTGAACCAAGTATCTAGAGGTTGAAGAAAAGCACAAGAGAGAAAATATGAATGCAATGATGGATTGAATAGATCCAATGAATTCACCTTGAATGATTGATTGATGAATGTATCAATGTTATGAAATGACTACATAATAGGCCTCCTTATATAGGAAAGGCAATAAGAGAGAATGATAAGGAGATGATAAGCTATCACCTATGCTAGGTGTAATCACATTTCCACCAAATGTGGATCATCCTCCATTATGCAATAAAGTATATGCAATGGATTAGGATGATAATGTGATAAGAGCATGAAAGGTGGATCTCACACACAACGAGGTATGTGAAGACAACTATTACACCAAAAGTGGAATTTCTCCTACACCATGTGCTAAATAGATGTGCACACTCCTAGGTGTCTCAATCAAAAACTTCTATGCAATGCATTAACCTAAGTAAGATTAAGTAAAGTGTAATTAGAAATATTTAATTACACCAACAAAAAGAACAAGACATGGGAATTGGTCCCTAGACCTAAAGATAAGAATGTTATTGGAACTAAATGGGTATTCAGAAACAAGATGAATGAACAGGGAGAAGTAGTAAGAAACAAAGCAAGATTGGTATGTAAGGGATGCTCACAACAAGAAGGAATTGACTATGAAGAAACCTTTATAATTGTAGCAATAATTGAAGTAGTAAGAATTTTTTTGGCTTATGCAACTTATAAGAAATTCAAAGTATATCAGATGGATGTAAAGTCAACATTTTTGAATGGAGAATTGGATGAAGAAGTCTACATTGAGTAGCCTGAAGGTTTTCCTTTGACTCAAGAATGAGACATGGTATGTAAACTGAAGAAAGCTTTATATGGACTAAAGTAAGCACTTAGAACTTGGTATGCAAGACTAGACAAGTATTTGTTAAAGTTGGGATTTACAAAAGGAACAGTTGATAGCAATCTATACATAAAAGAAATTGAAAACGGTTTGTTGATTATAGTTATCTTTGTTGATGAGATTATTTTTGGAGGAGAAGATGAAGCTAGTGACAAATTTGCTGATGAAATGAAGATTGAATTTGAAATGAGTATGATTGGTGAAATGAAATATTTTTTAGGATTATAGATAATACAGAACAATGATGGTATCTTTGTAAGTTAGACAAAGTACCTGAATGACTTGTTGAAAAGATTTGGAATGGAGAATTGTAAACCAGTTGGAACACCTATGGTAACTAGACATAAATTATCTAGCATAGATGAAACACTGATAGTTGAACAGAAGAAATACAGATCTATGATTGGAGGATTGCAGTACTTGACTCATACAACACTTGATATAGCACATTGAGCTGGAATTGTAGCAAGATTTCAAGTTGAACCTAGACAATTACATTATGCAGCAGTAAAGAGGATACTGAGATATTTAAGAGGCGTAATGGACTATGGATTGTGGTATGAAAAATATGATGATTTTACCATATGTGCATATACAGATGCCGATTGGGGAGGTAGTGTTGATGATAAGAAGAGCGCCAGTGGTGGAAAATTTTTCCTTGGAGGAAGATTGGTTTCTTGGCTAAGCAAGAAGCAGAATTATATCTCACAGAGCATAGCAAAACAACAATATGTAGTAGCAGTAAACAATTGTAACCAGATAATTTGGATGAAGCAAATGCTAAAGGATATTGGAATAAAGTTTGTTGAACCTATTGTCATACATTGTGATAGCACTAGTACAGTTAGTATGTCTAAGAACCCTGTATTACATTCTAAGACAAAACATATATAGATTAAGTATTGTGTAGTATGAGAGAAAGTTGTTGAGAAAGAAGTCAGACTTGAGTACATAAGTACAAAGGAGAAGATAGTAGACATATTTACAAAGCCTTTTCCTAAGGATACATTTGAGTATCTGAGCGGTATGCTTGGGGTTATGCCCCAGCCTACTTTTGAGAAATGATGTAGTTGGTTGCATTTGTCCAGTGGTATATGAGCCTTATCTTTCTTCTGGACTGGATGTTGGTACTTCCTCTATGGGGGAGTATGTGTATCTGAGCTGAATCATGAGGACTCTAGTGAATGTATTTTTTGAATAGTGTCTTTTGACATTGGAGTTTTTGTTGACATAATGATGAGATTTTTGTTATTGATGTCAATGGGGGAGAAGTGTACATGAAAAAACCATTTGTACTATTTGAATAGGAAAATGAAGCAAGATTTGATTGATGAAGAGGACTTGAAATATTTTTCTAGAGCAGTAGTATTGCAATATTGGATTTTTGGAACATTGGATTTTTTTTCATCTATTTTTCCATCAATGCCAATGGGGGAGATTGTTAGGAATGAATGTTAAATGTTTGGTAGCCATTCTATAGTAGTTGTTGCATTCATGACTATGATTGTCATTGATGTCAACACAGTGATCTACCAGAGACTTGCAGAGAAGTAGAAAATGTTTGGATTAGCACACATGGGATATTGTAGTTGGGGCTATGTGATGTTGAGGATATACTCTTTGATATTTTATATGTTTATGGTTAAGATTGCAGACAGTAATTCATTTATTCATGGAAGTTATGAGCATTTTGGTGGAAGCAGTATTCAGGCATTGTTCCTGAGTAGCAGTTTGTGGAAATCAGATGATATCTCCTAATCGGGATGAAATCTAGTTTTGCATAGTTAAAGTGAAGTTGAAGACACATTTTTAGTGATGTGGATGATAGTGAAAACTTTGAGGTCACACAAGTGAAGAATTATTGTAATTGGAAGCCGACAGTTTTGTGTAATTTTGATGTAGCGTGTGGAAAATTTTATTTTGTAATTGGATGCCGACTCATTTGTAATTGCTTGACTATGGTATAAAGGAAGGAATGTTTTTCCTTGTTGTAATATGGTTGGATGTGATGATGTATGCATAAAGTGAAGAAAAGAGCTAATGAATTGTGAAAGAAGACATGCGAGGTACAAAGATCTGAAATTGAGATCTAAGATAGAAGAGAGTGCGGTTTGGTATAGTGAGAGAGGAGGTAACATATTTTCTATTATTCTATTGAATAATCTAGAGATCAGTTGGACAATGTGTTCAGTGATCTTTCCATTGAAGCTATTTGGGCAATGGGTCCATATGTCTTCCATAACTCTTAATAGGGTTAGAATCTTTTAACAAGGATTCATATGTATTGAATGTATTTCATAAGACTCCTAATAGAGTCCATCCTTTCACAAGGAATATTCATATTAGTGCATTTTTTTTGGGCATCATTCCCACTGGGGTTTACTCTTTGATCAAGAGGTTCCCTAGTCAACATATCTTGTGTCATTGTGTTATTGTGTATGAATATCTTTCTATGGTTGGTAATTATATTGATTACATGGTTTAATGTTGTTGAAGTTTATAAAAGTTATAATTATTAGATAACTAATTCAACCAACCCCCCCCCCCCCTCTTAGTTATCTTGGTGGACTTGACTTTCTAACACATTTATCTCCAAGGGAGAAAAGGTTTCTTGTTGAAAAGAGTTTCATTTTTTCTTGGATAGCTAGTTTTTTATTCTATACAGGGCCTTATCAAGTCATGATGAGGTGTGTCATGGAGGATGAGACCTATGACATCTTGCATGCATGTCACGGTGAACCTTGTGGAGGTAATTTTTCATCCAAAAGGATAGAAATGAAGATCTTGAATACAGGGTACTATTGGCATGCTCTACACAGGGATGCAACAAAGTATACTAGGAAGTGTGGTAGATACAAAAGGATGGGTAGACCTACTAAATTAGATGAGATTACACTATACCCTTATGTGATTATTAAACCATTTGATAATTGGGGATTATAATTTTTTGGACCTATAGATCCTTCCTCAAATAGAAAATCATACATCTTAGTGTGTACTAACTATGTAACTAAGTGGCTTGTGGTCAAACCAATTAAACATGCTAGGAACAACAAAGTTACCAATTTTCTTTATGATGAAATCTTTACTCGCTATGGGGTTCCAATGGATATTGTGATTGATTAGAGTGCAAAATTCACTTCTACTCTAATCATAACACTAGTCAATGAGTACAACATAAGGCATAGGAAATCAAGTCCTTATCACCCACAAGCCAATGGGTAGGTTGAAATTAAAAATAGAGAGATTGAGTCCATATTAACCAAGATAGTGGAAATTCACAAGAAGGATTGGGTAAAAATATTACCTAAACAAGTCTAGGCCTATAGGACCACATGGAAAATAACCATTAGTTTTACCTCATTTGATATGATCTATGAAAAAAATGCATATTGAATTTAAACACAAAACACTAAGAATGCCATTAAGATTAGATATGAATCTCTCCACAACATAGAAAGAAAGAATCATATATCTCAATGCCTTTGATTAACCTAGAAATTCATTCCCACAACAAATGGAAATAGATCAAAATTAGATAATGAAATGGCATGATAAGTACATAAAAGATAAGAAATTTCACCCTAGTGATTGGGCACTGTTGTATGATTCTAAGTACAAGGAAACTATGGGAAAATTGCAAACTTATTGATTGGTTCCATATGAGATTATAGAAGCCTTTGACAATGGTGTTGTTCAACTTTCCATAATTGATCCTGTCAAATTCAAACTATTGGTGAATGGTCATAGGTTACGGTTGTATCATAAGTCAACTATAAAAGTAGATTTCTTCTAGAAATTTAAGAATCACAAAGACAAAAAATTTATTGTAGTATAAGTAAGATAACTTAATGTTCCACCTTCTTTTTGAACTTGTACTTGAATGCAACCATAATACATATACTCGCATCTCATGGGCATACTTTTATTCATAAGTAATCACACCACCTCCATTTTTCTTCCACATCATCCAGCTTTCACTTCACTCCATCTCACCGTACTTACAGCCTAGCATGATGCTTTATCACATTTACTACTTGGTACGGTCAACAACCTCTAGTATTTATGACCACCATCAAGTACACATGTGTATTCATTAAATAGTTAGATGCATTTAATTTCCATAATTTAATTAATATGCATAGTAGTCATATCAATCTTGTACTCTCCATTCTCCATGTGTGGACACATGTCTTTATTTAAGTTAAGGGGAAGGGAATGTGTGTGTTATGTAATAGTCATGTCAGAATGTCCATGTTAGACTCAATCCATGTCCTTGTGATAGAGTTTCGTACCATAATTTTAAATGGAAGCCAATTTAAAATTTGATTGGAGGTGATTTGATAGCTCAAGAATATGAAATATTTTGTTCATATGTACTCCATTATAATCCATTTTTCATCATTTATTTCTTGTTGCCACTATTTATTTTTCCTGGATTGTCTTTCTTTTATGATTTTTATATGCCCATGAGTCGAAATTTGGAAAGACAAAAGGCTTTAAAGTGTGAATTTGTAGGAGGGTGGATTGGAGTAGGACTCTAAGCAGTTGCAAAAAATTCAAGGCATAAGTTTCAAAAAAATTGAAGACTTTTATATGGAATTCCAAGTGTGAGTGGTTGATACAGCTATGAGAGGTCCATATGTACATCATGAACCTACGATTCATTATATTCCTCTTTAGGATCCAGTTTGTGAGCTACAACTCTAGAACTATGACTAGTTAAACTATTTCCTTAGGTTGGATGAAATTAATGATGAAATTTCCATGGACTTTTTGTGCAATCAAGGATAGAGGAAACTCAAAGAGTTCAGTCCAATCCTTGTAGATTGAGTCACACAATGAAAACAATAGTGAAAGATACTTGAGAGAATGCAAGATCAACTTTCTTATTATCAAATAATCAAGTACAATGGATCTTCTACATGAATTCATACATTCTTCGCACACATGCCTACTTCATGAACATTTTTTAGGTTATATTTTTATATTATCTATTCCAAACTTCAACTAGTGAGTTTTACTAGTTCTCCCTTCTTATGTATTCTCCTTGATACCCTAAAGGATCAATTATAAGAGTTTATAAATCCTTTGCAAGCCTTAGGTTGGACTATAAAATATTACATTTCCCAATGAGAAGAAATCGTATTACAAATATAGGTCAAGACCCAAATCATAAGGATCTCCCTTAAATTGATGGAACATGAATCATGATCCCTAAATAAATTTCATAGTAGTCATATTAATATTATACTTGCCATTCTCCATGCATGGACACATGTATTTATTTAAGTTGAGGGGAAGATAATGTATGTGTTATGTCATGCCCATGTCAGAATGTCCACGTCAAACTCAAGCCATGTCCTTGTGATAGAGTTTCATATCATAATTTTAAATTGTATCCAATTTTAATTTTAATTTGAGGTGATCTAATAGCTCAAGCATATGAAATCTTTCATTCATATATTTTTATGTACTCCTTCATTATAATCCCTCTGTCGTCATTTATTTCTTGTTGCCACCATTTATTTTGCCTGAATTATCTTTCTTTTACGATTTTTGTATGCTCATGAGTCCAAATTTGCAAAGACATAAGGGTTTAAAGTGTGAAGTAGTAGGAGGGTGAATTACTAGAGTAGGACTTTAAGCAATTGTAAAAAATTTAGGGCATAAGTTTCATAACTTCTTAAGACATTTTTACATAATTCCAAGTTTGAATGGTTGATACATCCATGAGAGGTCCACATGTACATCATGAACCTACAATGCATAATATTTTTCTTTAGGATCTGGTTTTTGAGCCACAATTATGAAATTATGACTAGTTAAACTATTTCCTTAGGTTGAATGGATTTAATGATGAAATTTCCAAGGAGTTTTGGTGCAGTCAAGGACAAAGGGAACTCAAAGAGTTTAGTCCAATCCTTGTAGAAAGAGTCATACAATGAAAACAATAATAATAGATAATTGATAGAATGAAAGATCAACCTTCTTATTATTAGATAATCAAGTTTAATGGATCTTCTATAGGTAGTCATACATTCCTGTCACACAAGCATGCTTAAAGAACCTTTTGTTGGTTATATTCTTATATTATCTATTCCAAACTCCAATTATTGAGTTCTACACATGCTCCCTTCTTTTGTATTCTCTATGATACCCTTAGGGATCAATTACAAGAGTTTATTAAGCCTTTGAAATCCTTAGGTTGGCCTAAGAAAGATTACATTTCCCAATGAGAATAAAACATATTACAAATATAAGTCAAGACTCAAATCATAAGGATCTCCCTTAAATTGATGGAACATGAATTGTGATCCCTCAAGTAGGTCGGCCAAAAATGTATTAACATTAAGAAAAGCACCAATAACCTATGTCAATTAGAAAATGCCTTCGCAAGATCAGAAATCACAAACTAGTCGTGAAACATGAAGAACAATTAAGTATCACCAAGAATTTGTAAGATCTCATACATGAAGCAACCAAATGAGATGTGAAAAAAGGAAAAGGTTTAGGATGAAGCCAAGAATACACTAGAAGGTTCACAAATGCAAAATATCCAAATTGAATGAACGTTGAAAGAAGCTCAAAGACTAAACTAATAGGAAAATAGAAAAAAAAAAAAATTTGGTTGATGCAAGATTGCCAAGAACCCAATATGCTCTTGCATCAAGTTTACACATACATTTTATAATGGAGAAGGTTTAAAGGTTATTTCAATAGAGGATTTCATTGCACAGGAAACAATATTACCAATAGTTTGGGAACACTTTCTTGAAACTAAGAGTGCAATGAATTGTTGAGCTTGGTTCACTCATCCTTGAGATCCCCCTCTTGTTGCAAACAAACAAGGAACTAGGAGGATTTATATACTAAATATATAGGTAGAAGGTTTATCCTACATTATGAATTATTTAACTTTTGAAGGGAGACAGTGATGCTTGCATTCTATCCATTTCAAATTTCTCATCCATATGTGGCATGGAAGACCACTAATGAATGTGGCTAACATCCTATACAATTTTCTCTACATTAGCACGGTGGAGACTCAAAAAGGTAGGTCACATTTTATAACACATCATTTTCTTATAGAGTTACTTGTTGAGAGGATGTTGAATAAAGTTTCCCAAATGTCATGGGATGAATTTTTTAGAGTTAGGAGGTTTCAACTTGAGGATGTTAGGCTGAGAGGTCAACCATTACTTCATAGGGTTAATGCCCAGTGAGGGGTTATAAAAAATGACTTTGGGCACCTCCTCATCTGGTGCATCCCCTAAAAATAAACCTCCTATAGCCACACAAGATTTTCTTAAACCCTCATCTATTAATATTAATTAGTCCTACGACAAACCTTAGCATAAACACAACTATGCAAACCCCATCAGGGACCAGGATTTTTATAGGAAGGAAAGAGAAAAGGAAAAAGTAGATGAGGGTAGGATAAAAATAATTTAGGAACAAGAAACTTCATAGGCTACCCCTACCCCAAGTTCTAAGAAGATAATAATGGAGGAAAAATAACCTCCTACAGTTGTTGCATTAGAAAAGGAACCCTTGAGAAAACCAAGAAAGGATAAAACTCCTAAATCCATTGAAGAAGAACCTCAAAGATGAAGTCATCAGCTTAGAGGGAAGCCTGGAGGGGTAGAAAAATCAAGGGATTCAAGTACTAGTATCCATATTGAGTTCTTTGAGTCCTTGCATACCACTTCTTAGGAAGAAACACATATTTTTATCAGTTCAAAGGAAAATGCACCATAGTCCACACCTACTAAGAAAATAGATGAACCTATAGATGAGAGTGTGATGCAAGAAAATGAGGTAGGAGAGGAATGTCCTCAAGAAATGCCTATGGAGTAGACTAACATACCTATGGAAGAGGGTGAATTTCAAGAGGAGGAGATAAGGGAAGAAATTCCTTAAGGACAACATAATGTATTCAAAAACAAAGAGCATCTAGAAGAAGAACATGAGTTGCAAGGTCTTGATGAGCTTATTATTGCTATAAAATAGATAGGAGAATAGACATTGTAGTTGGAAGAATCAGTACCAAAAACAAGTCAGCAAGGTAAGAGGAAAAGGATACTTGATAAAAATCATCCTCTCATGTGTCATTCTATACCTTTAAATTTTTCTAAAGATATGTTGTATAAGAAAAGTGAATGGGAGTTAGAAAAACTAAGCATGCAGAAAATTATTGACGGGAAGAAAAAAGAGATTGATTTTCTAAAAACATAAGGTGGACACAATAGTAAATATGGTTCCTTAACTAATAGATTGCAAAGAGCCACCTAGATTTTATTCTCTATGTTTAAAGGAACAATCTCCTATTTCAGTTGATAAGGATTTCTAAAGATAAGGATCCTTCCTTGGTGTTGGTATACAAATTTTCCTTCTTACTAAAGTTATATCAATCTACTAACACTCTAGCCCAAAATGAAGGAAAAACTAACACAACAGTTGAGCTAGTCACTCATGACTAAACTCGATGTGATCAAAGGAGCAGCTACCTTATATAAAGATCAATCTTGACAATCCATTTATTTGAAAAGAATGAAGAATAGTAAAAATAATATATACTTTTGACCTGAAAGTATGAAAGGCTTTTCAATTCCTCATATAAAATGACTATAAAGATTCAAGTTCTGAGAAAGATCCATATTCGTCTAAGCCAACTAACTAAGATTTTAAATGAAACACTCTCAGCAAGATTGATTCAACATATACTGAAATAAAAATGAAGAATGGAGTGATTATCTTGAAACATACACATAGATTACAGCAACATGAAATTAATTCCAACTGAAACCAACATACATGTAGTAACCAGACCAACTGATCTGAGAAAAATACTATTATCTTCTTTATATATCAACTGATACTATATTATATGTTTCAATTCAAAACAAAACCATCCATCAAAAGTACTTGCAGTAAATATTAAACTATTAAGTTTTTTCTACCAGAGAACCGACCCTTGCAAGGTCCTTCAAAAATTAATTTATAGCCACACAGGGCATAATTAGTTTTGTAACTAAAAAGTCTATCTTTGGAAATGAAAACTAACACCCTAAAACTACTTGGAATTGCTTTGTCAAAGACTAAATAACTGATTAACTTTTCTCAGCCTCAGCATAGGTGGTGGCATCAACTGCTTTGCGCGTGGCTGACCACTCCTCAACAGTTGCGAAAAATCTCTCTTGCATCACTTTTTTTGGTGAAGAAACAAGATCAAGCCTCTGTTCCCAGATACATTTATAGTTCAGCAACTGCTCCAGCTTAGTCTCCAATGTCTTTATTTGTTCCTCACCAATCATTATCAATGGTTGCACTCGGGCTACAATTGAGTAATCACGCGTTACCATTTCTTTGGCATCTTTTAACCCCTGTGCCTTCTCAGTGAAGGATTGCTTCATCTTGGCTGCATCAATTCTAGTCTTTACTTCACCCTTGGCTAAGTTATAGAGATAGTCTATATGGTTGCTAAGAACCTCTTCAACACAAGCTACTACCTTCAGAATTTGTCCTGATTCCTCAATACCTTGTTCAAATAGAGCACATCACCAATCTTCATTAATCTTGGCTACAAATAAGAGACTAGCATCAACATCAGGTACTACCTTCTCAGATAAAAACTTATCTATACCATAGACAAAAGCCTCATCCATGTTGGTTATCTCTAGCTCCAAACTATCCCTCTTTCCTTCCTAGAGTTTCATATTAGCTTCAACAACAGACACCAAAGAAGAAGACCTACTAGTTGAATCTTCATAGGCTTGTGTAAAATGGTTAACCATTTCACCAACCTCTTCCATCCAAGTGTAGAATTCTTTAAAGAGAGATCTCTCTTTGTGTACCTGATCAAGGAATTTTTGATTATCTGCAGACTTAACATCCAGATTTAGAGGTACAATTTCCAAAGGCTGGGGAACAGGATTATGTAACTATTGAATGTATTTTCCATTTCACATAAAGCTTGTTTCAATTTTTCTTTATCTTCTATATCTTTTAGTACTTTGTGGTTGATTTTCTTGTTTGCAGTATTCAGGATCTTCAAATCTACCACCCTAGAAGACACTCCTAAGTCTACTTTCTCCACACTAAAATCTTGTTCAATGACCTCAGCATTAGTCTTGTTAGAAGTAGGCTTGAATATCTCACCAATCCAATGACCTGTATTTGGGTCTATATCTACCATAAACTCTATCTTTGGCTTCTTTGTCCTTGGGGATTTTCTAAGATATTTTCTAACCAAGTCACCAATAGGAATTGAGTAGGAACTTTGCTAACTTTGCCTCTTTTCAATCTTTTGAACTACCTTACACTGGGCTCTTTAGTGTCAGAATCAAGAACAATGCAGAAAGAAGGGTCCACCTTCTCACCTCTTTTGCTTCTTTGCCTAGTAAATCTCACAGTGTCATCAGAAACCAACTCTGAATCTTCAATGTTAGGGATTTTTGGAGGATCATAGATACCTTCAGAAAGTAATGGTTCAATCTTATTAGTTAGGATAGGGGAAGATTCAATTTTTGGAGTCCTTAGACTCCTCCTAGTTCTCAATGCGGGGATTGCTTGAGTTTTCTTTCTTTGAGCTTTAAGCCATTGCTCTTTTCTCTAAAAAACCTCCTTAGTCAAAGACTTTATATCTTCTTCTTCCCTTTCCAACCAATCAACTCTTCTAATGACCACTTTAGTGCTTGATGTTTTTCTTTCTGATTCTAATACATTCGTGTCTTCATCCTTTATGTTTTTGATACTGAAAGGAAGTTTTAAAACAATAATTTGTTTAATAAACCTTTGCTGATGAGATTTTAAAAGTGGCCATTATTACCCCTCTATTAATATTCACCTAGACTTCACCATTTTCTATGTTGATGCACCTCTCAACTTTATTACACTTGTTACAACATTCTATCACCAGCTTTGGGCATGGAATTACTTCAAGGAAACTAGGCACTTCTAACAAACCACTCCCTACAATCCTAACAGATATGGCTTTGTCAACTATTTCCCTTAATCTTTGCACAATTTCTCCTATATCATCATCCATTATCATCGTATCCTTCATCTCTAGCAAACAACTACTGATTGGGGAAAATTTATTTTCCTTTATGAATTTTACTTTGCAAGAAGACATATTGAAACAAAATCTTGCAAGATTCTTACGAAGCCATCTCTTTGCTTTAAAAATGAAGAAGCTTAAAGGAATTATAGAGCCAAGGTTGTTGTAGAACTCACCATTTTTTGACTTCTCAAAAATGCTACCTCGCCGTGCCAAGATGCCTCCAGAAGATAAGTAGAGCAGAATAAAGAAATGAAAAGAGAGGGAAAATAAATACACAAACGCTTGCTTTGATTCCCATCAACTCAAGTGAACTGCCATGCAATTAGTTTTTACACCGCAATAAATGTTAATGGCCTATCATACACGCTTCTCTTCAATAAGAAAATCCCATGAGATGAGGTGGTGCCACTCCTTCAATCACATCAATCATTTCATTGTCAGTATATAAAGATTTGGCTCGTGGCTTGTATCCGAGTATTATTACATCTTGAAATTTGATCCTTGAACCATAAAGGTTGGGTTCAAAGTACATGATTCATGATGTTTTAATTAATATGCACACTTGACAACTATGGTGCACCCCTATGACATCTATAACAAGCTCATAGATTTACGAACCGTGATACTAAAACCTTGACTTGGGAGACTTTTAATGCAAATTTGTTGAAGTGAAGAATTAAACATGAACCTTGAACCATAAAGTTTGGGTTCAAAGTTCACAATTTGTTTTAACATTTACAAATGAACACGCAACTATGAAGGAAAAAGCTTTTATTACCAAGATGGTAACAATACATGACACTTTTGGAGAAATACATATTGAACTTTGAACCTTGAACCGACAGGTTCAAGTTCAAAGTTCAAGATTCAATTTACAACTTAAACTTTGACAAAGGTTGGAAATTGCCACATATGAATAAGATGAAATTTATTTGACTAGCAATAGGTGGCTCTAACTGGGGATTAGGACTATGAAGGACTGAACAATGAATCCAAGCTCTTCAATTTCGCACTAAGCTAAAAGGCAACACAAGAAACTAACCTACAGCACAACAAAAACATATGTACAAAGGACTACTGAACCTAATTACAACTCATAAAGCTTTAGATCTTTCTCATTATAAGATAAGGGCATTTCTATTCCATCCACATGCCTGAGCTTGAAAGAATTAGGTCCCAACACTTGATTGATTTCAAAAGGCCCCTGCCAAAGGGACTCAAATTTACTATGGGCACCTTGGGGCTCTCTCCTTTTATCCCATAGCAACACTCTGTCATTCTCCATGAACTTCCTAGACCTGGCTCACCTATCAAAAATTTTATTTACTCGGGATTCATGTAGCACTATGTGATTTACCATTTCTTCTCTTTCTTCTTGGATCTTGCTTAGGTACATGATCCTTTTATCTAACCCATTAGAAAAGGTTTGGTCTTCAATCACCTTTTGCAATTTTATTGTTGCAAGCTCCATAGGTAATGAGAGTTGAGCTTCTACTCCATAGACTAGTTCAAATAGAGTCATACCTATATCCCTCTTAGGAGAAGTGTGGTCATCCCAAAGAGCTTCAAACAATCTTTTGTGCCAGTCTCTGGAATTTTTACTCACTAACTTTTTCATAATACTGATCAAGTTTTTATTGGTAGATTTTTCTTACCCATTTCATTGAGGAAAGTAATCAGATGAGTGTGATAATTGAATCCCATTGTCATAACATAAAATTTGCATCTCTTGAGGAGAGAATTTTTCTGCATTATCGGCAACAATCTTTGCAGGAACACCAAATCTGACCAAAATGTTCTCTTTCAAGAAAGAACAAACCACCTCAGTAGTATTTTTTATCACCACAATAGCCTCTACCCATTTAGTAAAATAGTCTATAGCTGTTAAAATATGTGTATGTCTAGCACTTGATGGGGGGTTTATTGGTCCTATAAAATCTAAACCCCATTGCTTGAATGGCTCTTCAAATATTACTAGACTTAAGGGCAAAGTAGCTAAATGTGGCTTACCAGAAAATAGCTTGCATTTCTCACATTGCACTACCCATTTATATGTGTCCTTAAACATTCCAGGCCAGTAATGGCAGTTCCTCAAAATTTTGAAAGTTTTTAATGTTGATGAGAAGTGTCCACCACATGCTTCATTGTGAAAGGAAGCAACTTCTTATGTTGGTCTTCATCTATGCACCTGAGAAACATTCCATCCAGACCTCTTTTATACAGAATATCATCTACTATGACATATTTGGCTTCTTTAAGTTTCAAATTTCTATGTTCCTTTGTTGTAAGATGAGCTAGACACTCTCCATAGGTGAGATAATAGGCAACATCTAAGAACCGTGTATCTTTCAATCCTATAAATAAGGATAGAGGGATGTCACCTTTAGAAGCCACATCATTTTTTGCAATCAATTTGCACAGGCCCTGGCCCCTGATTAATTTGGTAGGTTTGATCTCTAGATCAAACTCTTGAACTTTAGCCACCCAATTGGCTCTTTTATTCATGGACACCTCTTGTTGAGTTAGGATACTCTTAACAGCATAACTTGGAACATATACAGTGGAATGAGAATGCAGAATGTAATATCGGAACCACTTGATAGCTTTAACCACTGCATAAGCCTACTTTTCTATGGGTGAATACTTCAATTCATGATTCTTTAAAGGAACACTCATAAAGGAAATGGGAACCTCCTCACCGGCTTCATTCTTCTATAACAAAACACTTGACATAGTGTGCTCAGATGCATAACAATGTATCACAAAGTCTTTCCAAAAATATAGGTGAGTGAGGATTGGGGCTTGCGTAATTGCTTCTTTAACCTCATCAAAGGACTTCTTAACCTCATCATTCCATCTAAAAGTTTGCTTCTTGCTTAACAATTTCATCATGGGTCTAGTTGTTTTTGAAAAATCTGGCATAAATCTCGTCAGAAAGTTGATTTTCCCAAAAAAAGACCTTATTCCACTTCTGTGAGATGGAAAACATAGTTTCTAAATCACCCACACCCTCTTAGGATCTATTGCAATTCCCTTTTCTGACACTATGTGACCCAACAATTTTCCCTCAGTCACACAGAAAATAGATTTATTGGGATTTAAAGATATCCCTTGGTTCCTACATTCTTGGAGAATAAGCTTCAAATCTTTAGGATGCTTCTTCCTTCTATGGGAGAAGATAGTCATATCATCAAGGTACACCACAATCACTTTATTCATTAGATGACTAAAGGAATAATTCATGGCCCACTGGAACATTTCTCCTACATTGATCAAACAGAATGACATTCAGTTATATGCAAATGTACCCCAAGGGGTAGTGAATGTTGTTTTGTGTTGGTCCTCGGGAGCCACACTAATTTGGTTGTACCCTGAGAACCTATCCAGCATTGACATCATTTCAGACCCTACAACCATCTAAAGAATATGGTCCATATTGGGGAGAGCAAAGTTGTCCTTCAAACTTGACTGATTAAGATTCTTGAAATCAACACAAATTTGAATTTCCTCATTCTTCTTGTGAAAAGGTACTATGTTCACTACCCAGGTAGAATGATGAATTGGGTAAATTATTTTAGCTTTTATCATTTTATCTACCTCTTAGAAAATAACATCAACCACTCTAGGGTTATAATTTCTCAATTTTTGCCTAAAGGGCTTGGCTCCCGATTTTAGAGGAATGTGGTGCTGGAATTTCCCCTTTCTAAAATCCTTCAAATCTTCATACAACCACGCAAACACATCTCTGAACTCTCCTAGTAATTTTGTGAATACCTCTTTCTTCGTAGGGCTACAACATGCACCTAAGTTGACTAACTTAGGGTCTTCATTACTCCCAATATTGATTTTCTCATAACTACCAGATTGTTCTTCTTTTGTTCCATTAGTATGGCCCACAAAGCAATCTTTACAATCAAAATTTTTTTCCATAGTTACAAGACCTTTAGGAATATGATTTCCTTTTAATTGAATAACATCTTTTCCCTTTTCAACCTCTTCATCAGTACAGAACTCTTGGCTTTCAAATTCTGACCCTTCAAAAAAGGTAGAAGAAAACTTTTCTATACCCTGAAGAAAAGACAACAAATGAGCATCATCACTAAAGACTTGCCAAGAATTAGCATTGTCTGGTACATTAGATTAATGAATGAGCTCAATGCTATATTGATCTCTATCAAATTTAGGATGAGGAATAAGTAGCGTGATAGAACTAGCAAGAGCATCTTCTCTGGAGCTCATTTATCTAGGTATAGATTCAATTGAAAAAGCTTCAAATCCTTCAACTTCATCCCAGACTCTATTCCTTTAGTGCTTCATCCTCTCATTCCTCACTACATATTTTCCCTTCACTTGTTTTACAATTAGCTCAACATCTCCTTTTACCCTTAGTAATTTGATGCCTTTTCTTTTTGCTTCTTGAATCCCAAGTAACAGAGCTTCATACTCTACAATATTGTTAGTGTTCTCAAATTCAAGCTTATAGGCAAAAGGAAATTTTTCTTTAGTTGGAGATATCAATACCACCCCAGCACCCAAACCAATAGATGAATAGCTCCCATCAAATTCCATGGTCCATAGCTCTTAATTTTTAGTACATTTTTCATTCACGACATCAATTTATGGTATGATCAGATAATTAGAGAAATCAGTTTCATGGTACAAGATATGAGACTTAAGATCATTTGAGGGAAAAATAGTGTACTTGCACTTAGTCTCAAGTTGTAGAGTAACCTTATTATCCCCAATGGGGATGATAGCCTTAGACCAATCTAATTTGATCTCTCCACCTAGATCTCTACAAAAGGTTCTGCTCAAGAGCGTACCATAACTAGTTGGTATGTCAGCAACCAGGATTGTCAACTTGAGCCTTTTTTTAGGGAAAGCTGCCAATGCAACTTGGGCATCTTTGATTTGGCCAATCAAAGGAACTTTCTTAGCATCCATGGAGTAGCACCTACCAAAATTTTTGGTTAAGGTTAAATCAAGGGGTTTTGCTACTGAAGAGGACATGATGTTGTTAGAAGCTCTAGAATCTATAATACAATTACTAAGCTTATGACCATGGATGAACAATGACACATAGAAAGGCTCAAGTTTCCCAATTATAGGAGCAGATCCTGAGGATTCAAGATTGATCATGGGTTCTTTAACTTCGGGTTGTTTAACATTTGGGTCAATAGGAATTTCAATAGTGGATACAGTATTTGTTTGATTGTATTGCATAATAAGAGAAGAACCCTTCACATAAGCAACCAACTTATCCAATTCACCAGGTTTTGATTTCAAATATTCAGCAAGGGATATTTGTATTTTAGATGATTTACAAAATTCTATGAAATCAAAAGTTGGTTCAGAATCTTAACTTTTAAGGATTTTAATCCCTACTGATACACTCCCTAGAATCGTTGTGCTACTTCCAGCTTGACTCATTGGTTCTTTATCCTTCTTTCCTTGGAAAGGAGATGAAGCCCAGCTGTGAAATTTTCCACCTTGCTGAGCTCAGGTAAGCACTGAACATGAAGGATGCTCCAAAGATGTAATAATGCCACCACCTCATTCTGAATCAAACTCATATTTGAGATAGTAACTCATAGAGTCACCAGGTCCTTTGGAGTCTTCTTCTTTGCCAGGGATTTCCACAATGGTTTCTTTTTTGGCTTCCATTTGCTTGTATTGCACCATCTCGGGGCAAGAATCACCATCATGCTCATTAGTCAAATGAAAGATACACATGTTTCTTTTAGCAGGAGGTGCTTCAATCTGAAGTCTAAACTAATGTGGTAGATTATTTTTATATTTTCCATAATTCCTCGTTCCTTGGTTTCCATACCTCCTAGGAATATCTTGATAAGGAGCAAGGGTAGCTTTTGGTAATTGCCTTTTTAGGGTAATCATATCATTGACCAGTCTCTAAACAACAGGATCAAAAGATCCAGATGTAGAAGCCTGATTATTAGGAGTCTGAACATCTCTTCTCCATTTACCAGTAGTAATCATGTCATCTTCAAGCTCCACTACTAATGCTTGGGCAGCTGCTAGGTCTGCTACTCTTCCTCATCTAAGATGGAAGTTGATATCTAGAGGCATAGAATTTACAAAGAAGCCCTTTCTATTCTTGTCACTGGGATGATGATCATTTGGAATCTACTATAAGAGCTTATTAAATTTAGCAACAAATTCTTGCATGGGTTCATGCATCTCCTTCTTTAATTGAGAGAGCTGCAACAATAAGGAGTGTTCATCATTGACTACTTTGAAGCGAGCCATAAAATTTGTTCTCATACCATTCCAAGTTATTATTGAGCCATTGGGAAAATGATGAAACCAATCTATAGTGGTTTCAATCAAAATTTGAATGAAAATATGGATTTCCACATCTTATGTACCCACGCTGCAGTATTGAAAGCATTAACATGATCACTTGGGAAACTTTTCCATCACCATTGAATTTGGGTAGAATCTCTCTAGCCCCTTTGGGTAAATCTTGTAGGTTAAAATTTGTTAGATCCAAAGGACCAACCTGAGCATCCCATGGTTGATTTTGGGCCATATTTGGTAGAGAAAAATTTAGAGGTCGAGGATTAAAAAGAGATGGGACTAATGTGCTAGATAATGTAAGGGCTTGGAAACCAAAAATGGTTGTGGTAGACTTGGTAGGTGAGGATGCTCTACTAGTTGTTTGGGTCTTTCTTCTCATAGAGATATGGGGGTTGAAATTAAATTGCTCAAAGGCTTCAAAATAGTCATCAACCAATCCCTTTGCTTTATCCCCTCTGGTATATGTCTTTTCTGCTAGGTTACTAATTAAGACTGTAATAGAGATATATTAATAAAGAAAAACCTATCCTCTAGGTCTTTGGGCTGCTCTATTTTCTATTGCAGCCGGTTGAGCCAAAGGTAAAAATCTCAACCAATCTCTAATTTCTTCCTCCTCTTCAATTACTAACCTCACTTATTGATATTGTTGACCACTTGTTCTCAGATTCCAAGTGGTTGCATTAAGATCAACGATAATGTCCTCTTGTGTATCAAAGAAGTGAAAATTAGGTTGTAACCTTGGGGGAAGTTCTTACTGAATGGGAATTACCTTAGCACATAGCACCATAACTAATCATTAAATGAAAAGATTTAAGCCTTGGTCCACTTGATAGACTCCCTAGTGGAGTCACCAAAAATCTCTTGCTATATAGATTTTCCTTCTTACTAAAATTATATCAATCTACTAACACTCTTGCCCAAATGAAGGAAAAAATAACACAATAGTTGAGCTAGTCACTCACGACTAAACTCTCTGTGATCAAAGGAGAAGCTACCTTATATAAAGATCAATCTTGACAATCCATTTATTTGAAAAGAATGAAGAATGGTAAAAATAATATATACTTTTGACCTAAAAGTATGAAAGGCTTTTCAATTCCTCATATAAAATGACTATAAAGATTCAAGTTTTGAGAAAGATCCACATTTGTCTGAGCCAAATGACTAAGATTGCAAATGAAACACTCTCAGCAAGATCAATTCAAAATATACTGAAATAAAAATGAAGAATGGAGAGATTATCTTGAAACATACACACAAATTATAGTAACATGAAATTAATTCCAACTGAAACCAACATACATGTAGTAACCAGACCAACTGATCTGAGAAAAATACTATTATCTACTTTATATATCAACTGATAGTATATTATATGTTTCAATTCAAAACAAAACCATCCATAGAAAGTACTCGCAGTAAATATTAAACTATTAAGTTTCTGCTACCAGAGAACCGACCCTTGCAAGGTCCTTCAAAAATCAATTTATAGCCACGCATGGCATAATCAGTTTCATAACTAAAAAGTCTATCTTTGGAAATGAAAACTAACACCCTAAAACTACTTGGAACTACTTTTTTAAAGAATAAATAACTGATTAACTTTTCTCGGCCTTAGCACAAGTGGTGGCATCAGCTACTTTGCACGTGGCTGACCACTCCTCAAAAGTTGTCGTGAATCTCTCTAGCATCACTTTGTTTGGTGAATAAACAAGATCAAGCCTATGTTCCCAGATACATTTATAGTTCAGCAACTGCTCCAGCTTGGTCTCCAATATCTTTATTTATTCTTTGCCGATCATTATCAATGACTGCACCTAAGCTACAATTGAGAAATCATGTGCTACCATTTCTTTGGCATCTTTTAACCCCTATGCCTTCTCAGTGAAGGATTCCTTCATCTTGGCTACATCAATTCCGGTCTTTACTTCACCCTTGGCTAAGTTATAGAGACAGTCTATATGGTGTCTAAGAACCACTTCAACACAAGCTAGTGCCTTCAGAATTTGTCATGATTCCTCAATACCTCGTTCAAATAGAGTGTTGGTAGTTTTTTCTAGTTTCAGTGTTTTTGCTGATCAAAATCTTGAGGTATTATTTTCTACCCCTGGTCCTTCTGCTCCAAATGTTAGCCCTAGGTTTCAAGATCTTTTTTCCCTAGAAAAATCTAGTGAAACCTTAGATTTCCTGCTACAAATCTATTTCATCGTTACCTTTTTCAAATAACTTAAGGGCTCCTTTAAAGCTTGTGCACTTTTGTTTTCCCCAGTTAGTTGCCTGATCTCTGAATTGGTGTGGAATATTCCTTTCTCTTCGGCGACTACCCAAAGCCTTTTGTCACACGACCTCTTTAGTAGGAAGGAATATTCTCTATTCATTAGCGACCTTACATTTTTCTTTGGTCACTAGATCTCTAGAATTTCATTTTGCGATATGGTGACTAACATGAAGAATATTTGCTGAATAACTATAGTCTCTAGATCTCCAGATCAAAATGCTTCAAGTCGCATGATCTCTTAAGAAGAAAATGATTGATATAATATTGAGCGGTATCAAGATTTATAGTTGGTCGCTAAATCTCCAAGTACTAGCGGTGGTTAAAAGCTTAGGTCACTAGATCGCAAGGTTTGCTAGTAGTTATCTCTTTCATCCAGCGACTTGGCATTTTCACTTGTCGTGTGTTCTCATTATCTCGGTGGTTACATTTTTGGCAGTCAATGATTTGATGAGGACCGCTAGATTGAGTTCTAATCAGTGGTTGGTGATTATTCACATTAATTGACTGAGGTTAGGTATTTTATCTCGTGACCATGAGAACTATTTTGTCGCTCAATCTCCAAGATAAACTCAAGTTAAGGAAATGGTTTGGCGGTTGTGAGATTAACCTAAGTTGCTAGATCTCTAGATAAGATAAATTGAAGTCTCCTCTCCTCAGTCACTAGATCTATAGATGGTTAGGTTGAGAGATCTCAAGAAGAAGTTTGAATAGTCAACTATGTTCCACGACTTGGAGGTTTCTCTTTGTCGCTAGATCTCATGATGTCCCTTTGTCGCCAAATCTTAGTATAAATTTTTTTTTTTATCTTTATCACCAGATCGTAGTAGTTAAAGAAGACATTTAGTGACTTGCCTAGCAGTTAGTCACCCGAAATCCAAATCTTAGTGGTTCATCCAGAGACTTGAAATTCATAGAGTCGCCAGATCTCTAGATCGATTGAGGTCAAATGTAAGTTTGAAGAACCAATTTGAGGGATCGATCAAAGTATGACACATGGCAGAGAGGTGTTCAAAGGTATAGCTTGGTGATGAGGTGGCTAGTCATTTCAATCAGGTCTTGCCACATGTCTCCGGTGGGCCCAGGCTTTACAAGCTCAGTCTTGAAGTCACGTAATGAGGACCAAATATTTCAAGCCATTAAGTGATTGAGTTTTTGCCTAGTCGGGTGATCTCCCAATGATGATAGAATATTCCCTTTTGACAGGCGACTTTGAGATGCAGTTAGTCACGTGTTCTCAGCAGATAGGGATGGCTTTCAAAGACTTGGTGGGTGGTTTATCACCAAGTCATGGTGGTTAAAGTTAACATCAAGTGACCCCAGTTAGCTGCTAGTCGCCAAGTCGTGAAATGATTGGCAGTTAGTGGTTTTCTATCTGAGGTGCTTGATTTTGATTGGCTGAGAGATGCTGATGTGGTCGATGACTTTTTAGGCCCTGGTTGACTATTTTGATTGAATTTTATGAGTTGTTTGATATGTCAGGAAGGAGGAAGATCGACGGCTATATTTTAAACTGGATTGATTAACCGTTGTCAATTGATTTTTGAATTTTTAAATTAGGGTTTTGCAGAAAATAAATAAATAACATGCCAGAGTGTGTTCAATCTAATTTCTTTCTTCTAAGGAAATAAATATGGAGGTTTACAGTTGAGCAATGACAATCAGAGTTGTTGAGATGCGGAAAGGCATTCATTGTAGGATAGACAGTGAGATATTTCAGTCAGATTTTGATTCAAAGAAGTCGAGGACAACATTGAAGACATAAAGCAAGGCGGCTCTTCTACAAAATATCTCATCTATTTCATCGATGTATTTATGGTAAACTTTTTTAAGGTTGTTGTAAAGGTTTTAGGTTAGGAATTTTGTAAACCCTAGAATGATCAATAGCTTGTTGCATTTCCTTGTATATAAGGGATTTTTCATGATCATTCTAGGTATTGAGAGTTTAGGAGTCAAAAAGATAAAAAATTTGGAACCCTAGCCCTCAATCAAAGATTGTAATATTTTGCATCATTTTCTTATCAAAGCAGTAGAGAAGAAGTATAGGTTGTTGTTATTGTCTTGCAAGCTTGTTGTTCTGGATATGTTGTATGCAAATGGTGAAAGGTTATACTTAATACAAATCTCAAATCTTTATCTCTCCTTTGTGTTCATTCTGTGAATCTATAAGTATTTTAGAGATTTATGTGTATGTGTCTTTGCCTTGAGTTTTGATCTAGGATTGGATTAAATATTGCTCGGAGTGGGATATATGTTCATTAGATTTACATGAAGGATTCTTATAAGTAGGAAAGAGTTGAGGTGTTTGTATTTATGTTCAGAGAACATATATTCTTCAAACACCTAATTAAATAATAACTACCTATCTTTAAACAAAACTTAATTTGAACTAATAAAACCTAAATTAAATAATAATAATAAATTTCATTTATCTCGCAAATAATTTGTTTTCGATGAGAGAAATGTGAAAATTAAGAATTCAATGGAAAATTGCCTTGCAGAACCGGCAAGTCAAGCTAGGGTTAATTCATCATGAATGCTCAATAGCTAAAAACCTTGTCTCAGCTACAACTAATCTACCATCCTCTCTTGTGCTTAATTTGGCCTGAGATTGTTCAGTATGCTTTGAAGTATGAGTTTGACAATGAAGAATGCACTAAGATTATTCTGAGCAGAATTCACAATGGGAAGTTTTGGCTAGAGGATAGAGTGATAGACAATACAACTGACTTGATTCATGAAGTCATAGGTTTATCTAAAGTTGGTGCTATTCCTTTAAATGAGAAAAATAGTCATAGACAACACAGGTTCATCCTACAATGGCAGATGAATTGTGATTAGCAAGATCAAACAACATGATGTTAGATATTTATGCAAGTACCTAACAACTAAGTTTTGTGCAAATTCTAGAGAAGATGATATGGTAGCTAGAATGGTGCATATTGCCTATTTAATGTGTGTTGACAAAGTACCAGTTGATATGTGTGAAATTTTGAGAATTGTGGTAGAATTCAAGTTTCATGGCTACCTACCAAGACAATGCACTTGATTGGGAAAGGACTTTGGCTACATGTTCAATTGAGTTGGGTGCTGCAAAATGGAACATTCAAAATATCCCAAGTGTTCCAATGGAAAGGATCAACAATATTATGTCCAGATTTTTTGAATTTGCAAAAGGAGAAAAAGTCCAAGCTTCTAAAGGAAGATTTGATGTAGGCCTATGTGGCATTGACTTGTCTCATTGGTATTCATCTTATTTGTTGGTGACTCTATGCCCAATAGATAAGGCACTGACCTATATGGACCTATCTTTGTTTTATAAGGAATGATTGAAATCATTATAATCAAAAAAACATTTGAATACCAATTTTTTCCATTTTATTTTACTTTATATGTTGTTCTACCCAGTGATGGAGAGTCAATGAATAATAGGTTGTTGTTTAGTACTTTCTCAAAAAAACTCACACAATCAAATCCAGAAACTAATTTGCATAGTACTTTCTCACTGTCATCTATTGTAAGATCCAATATTGAATAAAGAATAGAGTTAAATCTATTGGATCAGGTGTACCCGCCTTGGTTTTGCAAAGCCAGAAGTGAAGAGGGAAATCTTGTCCCTATAGTTGGTCTAGTTGCCTATAGATTTCCCATATTTAGAATTAACCACTCCTTAACATTAGTCATAGGCATATTGGTATCTCATGGAGTGTAAAATCCTATCTAGGAACCAACAAAATGGCAACTCTACTAGGGAATAGAGATTGTAATCAAGAGTAAATAGTGCAGGTTTCAAGTTGAGTTGGACTCTTGACCTACCTATTTCAATCAATTGATATCTCTAGTGTTGTAAATCAGTCCCAAAATAATGCGGGTATGAGTAGAGCTTTGACTCCTAGCTGGCTTATTATTTATCCAGTGGTTTCTATTAAAGTATATAAGATTTAGTTTTAATAAGTTTCAAATTATCTCACCAAGTTGTGAGTGGTGACTTTAACATCTTTGTGACTAGTGCTAAGTCAAGTATTGATATATCACTGAGTTTTAAAAATACAAGGTCTTGGAGAAAGGAACACCCATAAGAAAATTTGTAGGGTGAACTTCCAGCCACATCTAAATGAGGTCAAGTTAGAAGAGAAAAAAATGTCAATGACATGTCTCTTACCTGGAAGCAAAAGGGAGGTTCTAGACAAGAAAGTGTTGCTCCTCCTAGTCAGGAGGGAAATCCCTCAGAATATGAGGAGGTAGTTGATTTAGGCTTAAACTAGTATGAGGATTATTATTCTCCTTCAAAAAGAGAGGGTGAAAGGTTACCCCACAACAAGAAAGTAATCCCTAATAGACGGTATGGAGGGGAAAGGAGATCTAGAAGTAAGAGCAGGAGTGGACAAGACTTTGCCCCCCCTTTCACCCTTGGCTCATCATTGCCCCAAGGTCTCCATGAGTCTCATGATCAACAAAAAGAGCCTCAAGCACAGTAGGTTGAATCTAAAACAACGTTGCCTGATTCTAAGGAAATATTTGAGGAAGTGTATGAATTGGAAAGGAGAATTCATGAAAAAGAAGCCATAAGGTAGAAGAGAGAAAAGGAAAAAGAAGATAAAATTAGGCATGCCATGATAAGGGTTGACCAACTGAGAAGGCAAATGTTAAATTTAGAAGCTATAAACCATGTTCCCAATCCTGAGCAGACAAGTGAACAGCCCATTGTCCAATAGGTATTTGAAACAAGGAACCCTAGGGATAAGGGAAATCAGAAAATAGTGGGTGTCTCAATTAATGAGCTAGTAGGCCCCAAATGTCCCATAGATTCCACTTTAATATTAGAAATAGATCTTGAAAAGGCTAAAAGGGAACAAGAATTGTTAGCTAAAGAACTTGAAAAGGTAGAATTAGAAGCCTCAATATTAGAGATGAAAAGGAAAATTGACTTCCTAAGACGGTCTACAAGACCTACTAATTTTGCTAATTCCACTGTTACACAAGGGGAAAATGTTGCAAATTTAGCAAATCAAATAGCTGGTGTTCCCCCACTAGGAGGACTCAAAATTTCCACCATGACAAATACTAATGCATCTACATCTTAGGGTGCTGGTATTTTTAACACAAGGGTTATACATGAAAGATGTAAACAGTTGGTTTTCATTGGTATCCCTAGATATCCTAATCCCATCCCTGAAGAAATCAGGAAGAAACTTCCTAAGTTCACTGGAAGTAATGTTGTTACTTGTGAGGAGCACCTGAAAATTTTTATTGATGTGATTGATGATTATAACATTGTGCCTGATGATGTTATCATGAAATTATTTGTACAATCCCTAACAGAAGATTTGAGGGATTGGTTTAGGGCTTTGCCACATGGTAGCATAGGTTCATGGGATCAGCTTAGACATTGTTTCAAAGAATAGTATGGTGATAAAACATGAGGGTTTTATGATAAATGAATTTAATAACATAAAGAAGAATTTCAATGAGGATGTTGTTGAGTTTACTATCAGATTTCAAAAGGATATGCATAAACTCTTGCAAGTCATTAGACTGGATGATAGAGTGTGGCTTGTCACATATTTAAATGCCTTTGATTCCAAGATGGGCTACCTTTTGAGAGACAAAAATCCAAGGAATCTTGTTGAAGCTTACAAGCTAGCTGTAAACATAGAGAGTAACTGAAGAATTTTAGGAAAGATGGGAAGATAATAAATCACAATTGTTAAATAGAAAAGATCTAGGAAAGTCTATGAGTATAAAGCCTAAAGATGATGATAGCCTAAAGTAGATCTTAAAGGCAATAAAGGACTTGAAGCTTGGTGAGAAGAGAAATGCTAAAGTTGCAGGAGGAGATAAGCCTCCCTTTAATAATTTCAACAAATTACCAAGAATGCAGAATTACCCATACAATACCCAATGGAAAGATGGGAAGCCTATCCTTCCTAAGAGAAAGGATAAACCAAATGATAGGACCCTTGATCCATTGCAAAGGAACTCAATGAATGTGGTGGAAGAGGTCCCATGGTGTATTGCTTGTCAGTCGCCACATGATCCTAATTATTGTGTCATATCCCAAAATGTTTCTACACAAGAGGAATAAGAGTCTGATGAAGGGTGCTCCCCTTAATACCACAAACACATAATAGAAATAGAGAAACAACAACAATAATATGCAAGAATAGAAAATTGGCTTCTTATTATCTCCACAAATGTGGAATTACAAACTTTCAGAATTACAATATGCAAAGCCACATGGGCATTCCCTTACAATATTCTGTAGGACAAAGCCTCAAATCAATACCTAGATCTACTACCCAAAACTGCCCTAGACAACACTACGGGCCTTCTTTATATAGGCAATTTCCACCACCTGAGAAGGTTCTAGAAATTTAGCCCTAAGGGCCGACCCAACTTAGAATTATTTTATTTTTCAATTTATTACTGTGGTGTGAGATTTACACCTTCATGAAATAACAAGATTTAAAAGACAATTACACTATTCAAAGAAAACTAATCTAAATAATGCACAATTAATCTAAATATCTCATGGATCTCTAAAATAAAGTGGTAAATAAGGCTCTCAGCTATGATCCTCACTAGTGACACTCTAAATATGAGAATTAAGCTATATGATATGCAAATTTAGATCTATTCTATCAAATTCTAGCTCTATTTGATGAACAATCTACTATGATCAATGCAATTTAAGCTAATTAGCAATGACAAATGATAAGTGAGTGATGTGGATGCAAATTGACAGAGCTTTGTTGCAATTCAAAGATATGGAGTGGATCATTTATGCCTCTAAATGCTTTCTACTTATAGGATTTTCCCAAGGGTAGGGGGTAGAGTGAGATAACCATGGTTATGCTTGGGTAAGGTCAATTGGCTTTGCTTTGTCCATAAATGGGGGGACAAGGAGGGAACAATCATTTAAATGGTTTCAAAAGGCTGGACCATTTCAACAAAAGTGAGTGATTTGTGTCCATTTTGTCTCCTTTTTGCTTTGTTGAGGGAAATTATGATTTATTAATTAATTAAAGTAATTAAATTTAGCCATGAAGGGTAAGATGTTCATTTTGATTTTTGCTTTCAACAACTATGTCATTAATTGAATTTAATCAATTTCATAGTATTTTTTCCCCTTTTCAAGCTTCATTTAATCATTTAATCATTTAATTGAATTTTCCTTTGATTTGAATTGCCTTTGTTCCATTTATTGATTTTTTTGTGCTATTTTGATGATTTGATTGCACCTTTTTATTGATTTAAGCCTTTTGCCAATTTTCCATGTCTACAAATGCCCCTCTTTGGATCGATGTGTGAAGAACACCAATTCAAAGATTCCCTTAGTATGATGATATGATTCAGGTCCTGGTTCTGATATGCCTCTGATCGTTCTAATTGATGTACTTCTTGATGATGATGATGTGCCTCTGATGATGGTGTTGTGCCTCTGATATGATTCTGATGCCTCTGATATGATATGAGTCCTGGTTTGATGATAGGTCCTGGGTTCACTGATAAAGGTCCTGGGTTTACTGATAAAAGGTCCTAGGTTTCACTGATAAAGGTCCTGGGTTTACTGATAAAAGGTCCTGGGTTTCACTGATAAAGGTCCTGGGTTCATTGATTGCTGATATGTTGATAGGTTTGATATGATACTATCTCTGATAGTGATTTGCCTCCTGATATGATATGATAAACTGATGTGATACTGATTTGCCTCCTGATATGAAACTGATATGATATGATACTGATATGCCCCACTGATATGATATGCCCCATTGATAAATGTTTTTGATGTGATGCCAATTTGATACTCTAATGCCCCCTCAAAAATAAAACATATTGATTCCTTGATTTGATAAATTTTGATTAGTTGGAATATGTTTTGATTTCTGATACTGTTTTAAAGAAATAAGCAAGTTTGATTTATGCCCCGGCTAATGAAGATGTCATAAAATAGGTCCAAAGTGCATTTTTAAGTCTTTATTAGGGCCAATTTCACCTTAAATAGGGTAAAACCCCTCATTTTACTATTCATTTTCACCTTTCCCTTTTGAGATTTTTAGCTTTGATTTTAGCCCTTTTTACACGATGGTGGTCCCACATCGCGAGCATCAGTTTGAGAGAGCGCGCCGGTTTGGTCGGAGAGCGAACGATGGTCCTCCGGTATGTCATTCAAATTTTCCTCATGTTTCTAAAATTGCATTTATGACTTCATTTAATGCATTTTAAAATTTTGATTATGCGTTTTAGAAAAGAAATGTTGCCTCCGTGCAATGTAGTTACACCTGAAAAAATTAAATGTCACCTCTTGAAAATTTAGTATCGCCTTTCGTAGCTCTTTTTATGCCTATAGAATATCTTTTATCGCATGCTGAAAAATTGGTATCGCTTAGGGTTTAAACATTTTAATTGTTTGTCGCGTGAAAAACCCTAGATAATAAAATGTCGCCTGAGGAAAATCTTATACCGTGTCTTTCAAATTAAGTCACGCGGATGATTAAAATCATGCATATGTTGAATTTGATGTCACCTCTGGTAAAAGAAATTACGCCTGAAAGAAAAGTCGCGTAAGTGAAAAAAATTTTACGTTGCTTGAGACTTTTCTATGACGTCTGATTGCTCGATTGCGTCAACTTGATTGATATCGATCACTTCAATGAATTTGATCGAATGTTCAGTTAGGGTGTTCCCCTTGTTTGATTTCAACAACGAATTAGGACATTGGTAACTATGATATCGAAGGATAAGGTAAATCAATCTTCATCACGAATGATAGGTCATGGGTCTAATCGTTCCTTCATTTTATTCTCAAATGCTTAGAGACATAAAACTAGGATCATCCTTCCTCAATGCTTAGAGTTAGGATTGGTAGGTCTGATAGGTATATTTAAATTGATGACTATGATTGATTGTTTGATTTCTTGACATTAGGTTACTCATGTGATTCCCTTGTTTTGATTAAACAGGAGGATGTCCCTATTCTGTACCCCTGGACTGTACTACATTGGGTGATGGAGCTGAGAGAGCAGTTGACTGACGCCAAGAGGTGAGTGATTAGGCATTGTGGTTTGTTATGTGTATTAGAGCTTCCTCGGTTCCAGATGAACCGAGGTTTGATTACCGCTATCATAGAGCGTTGGCACTCTGAGACAAACACTTTTTGGTTGTCATAGGGAGAGATGACTATTACTCCTGAGGATGTGTATAGGTTACTGCGGATCCTGACACATGGGGAGATATCATATTATGATGCAGTATATGATGGGACTTATTGTTGATGAGTATTCAGAGATCCTTCTATTGGTGATGATTGCATCCTTATATGGCCTTAGTTTGCTTCATTTCCTATTTTACCAGCGATGTTAGGTGCTATCATTGGTGGCGTGTTACTACCTAATTGTCGGGGTCGCGGGTTTTCAGTGGGTTGGGGTAGGATTATCGAGGACTTGCTTCATCAGCCTCGATGATTTGATTGGGGATCTTGTGTGCTTGCACAGCTTTATCATGATCTTCATGAGGTGGTGTATAGGAGATCAGCTACGTTATCTGTTGGCATTCATATTTTGCAGCTTTGGATATGGGAGCACTTACCAGTTAGTCATCTGATATCAGAGCGAGATCGACCTTTAGGGTATCCTTTTGCATGGTAGTACACTAGGATGGTGACACAGCATCACTTGGGACATTTGGAGTATTGGCGGTGTCAGATTGATGATATGGATGAGGTCTATTGGAGACCCTATGTCGATGTTAAGGATTGGAGAGAGGATGGCTTGGAGTTATCGTATATGTTTTCTCCTCGATGGATGATCGGCAGGATCGATTCTGTCCTTGAGAGATTTTTGGTAGGTAGAGTGCTACGATAGTTTGGGCGGATTCAGCCTATGCCTCAGGGATCTGTAGTTTATGCTCGTTCTAGTGCAGAGAGGGCTACTTGGGGACACATGCCTTCATATGATGATGCTATTGAGCAGATATCGCGGCTTGGTTATATGGACTGGGATATGAGATTACATATTAGAGATGTCAGGGTTACTCAGGAGTATCTGGATTGGTTGATGGAGCATCTTATGCCTCAATTTACAGACCCTGCAGAGCCAATGCTTGGGAGAGATGATGATGGTGATGGTGTCGGTGGTGGGAGGAGACGCAGAGGTAGACCACGAGGTAGGGTGGTGATTAGACTTAGAGGATGAGTGAGAGATATACAGATATAGGCACCACATCCTCCTCCTTCTCATCCTACAGTAGCATAGAGATAGAGGATAGATTGTCAAGACCATGTGAGGGCTGCTAGGTAGGATTCAGTGTTAGGATAGGATACAGGAGCGGGATTACCGCAGGCTACCATGGATGGTCAGGATATAGGTGCACAGTAGATGCCAGCAACTTTTTCCCATGATCGGGGGAAAGCTCCTATAGATACAGGTGATCCTCAGAGTACCTATGAGGTTCGTGAGAGTTCTAGTACTAGCCAGCTACAAGCAGATGTGGGAGCATTACAAACAAAGGTATCACAGATGTCCTCGATGATTCAGCAGTTAGTATCAGGTCTGGCTCCATTGGTTCCTCTCCTTGTTGCTATGGTTGGTCAGATGCCTCTTCAGCTGCCTCAGCAGCCTCCATCATAGCCTCCTCCACAGCCTCCTCCAGGACCTCCTCCCAGTGGTGACGAGAGTTGAGCTATGAGTGCTCTTGTTGATCATTTGTGTACTGATGTTGAGATACTTGATGTTGTACCATATTCTTGTGACCTTGGTGTTATCCTTCCACTTGTACTTTGATACTTGTTTGACATTGATGCCCCTGTTGATGGGTGATTATAGAGTTGATTTATGATATCATTGTTATACTTGATGCCTTGAGTTTTGAGTAGATGTATCATATGAGGACATTTATGATCTTTCCTATTTTTTTACTTGATGATATATGAGATTACCTTTAGATGCTGCTATATGTGTTTATCTAATGCATTTGTTTTGAATGGATGTGTCTATGGATGCAATGTATCTTATGTATGATATAGATAGATGGATGCATTTCTTTCTTCATGTATGGGTGCAATTTTTTTGTTTTTTTGCTGCTATTTTCTCATGTATGCAATTTGTATCACTGTCTAGATGTATGCACATGTAAATGGTTATTTCCTTCTTTTCCTCGATGGTATATATATGTAATGATTAATGATATGGAATGAATGCAAAAAGTATAATCTCATGTTTTGATTGTAGAAAGATGATATTGAGGTGATTTTGTCCTTGCTGATTTGACCTTATTGATGATGTTATGTACCCCCTTTTTGATGTGAAATGAAGTCCTTGGGAAAAAAAATGCAAGTGCAATTATTCTAACATGAGAATGCATTTTAACCTTTCTATGAATGCAATGCAATGCAGCTAAGTGTCACTAGCTTTTAGCAAAGAAATGCCTTGAGGATATACTTCATCATTGAGCATTTGGGACCAGAAAGTCAATATAATCACCACTGCCCACTGACATGATGATATGAATATCGCTTTTTATTGCTCATATGGTAACCTCCGTTTTACTTTCCCATCAGTCTCGTCGATACGACTATCACTAATTACAAACAATCATGAGAGTATGAATACTAATTTTATCAAATTCTATGTTGCAAGTGGATTTTGGCATTTAGATATGAAGAATCTAAATATCCAAGGTATCCGGTTGCGTAAAAAAACAAAAGTTAACTCATTGTTTTATAAGATAATCCTCGATGGTTCTTTGGTGACCATGTCTTTAGATGAATTCTCATAAGGCAATGAATCTTCCTCCAAACATTCACTTCATAGTCAAGAAAAATATCATGTCTCCATCATTGCCAATCTAGTCGAAACATCATTAATTAGCTAAAAAGACTTGATACAAATTGAATTAATGTAAGTAAACAGATTTTTAACCAACTTTTCAAACAAATCTATCTAGGTGTTTTGCATCATTTTTTGATCTTCAAATAATATTTCCAAGTGTTTTGATCATGGAATGATGTTTGATTTTTAATCCTGAATAATAAGTCAATTTAGGCTCAAGGATTTGTTGTGGTAGTCAACTTCTTGGTTAGTAAACAATGATATCAATCAAAGGTATACAAAAATCTGATCTCTCTTCTGAAAATGTTGATCCCTTTCTGCTTGTGACTGAATGTTGCTCGTTTGAATCCTTTTTGAGGTACCCACTTTCTGATCTATTTTGTGCTGCCCCCAAGTGTTTGATGTATCAGTTTTGACAACTTTGGGCAATGCAAAGGATGATGCTACAAAATGTTATTATGACTATGTACAAATGATGGATGCAATGAAGGTTTGGACAAATGGGATGATGAGATGCATTATGTACACATGTGACTAGGAAAGAAATGACTTAAGGAAACCAAAAGTGCTTGTTGCCAAGTTTTCACCTTTGGGTGCTTTTTTTCTTTTTTTCTTTTTTTTTTTTGTTACCGAGGCGCCTATTGCTAGGTTTTCACCAAGGCACTTTTTCTTTTTCATTTTCTTATTTTTTTTTCTATTTTTCATTTTTTTGATTTTTTTGTATTTTTCCTCATCACCTTGGCGCCTATTGCTAGGTTTTCACCAAGAGATAGTTTTTCAAATGTTTTTTCTTTCTTCATGCTCAATTTTTTATTGTTTTTTGATCTTTCTTCTTTTCCAATGTTTTTGGATTTTCCATTTTCAAATGTTTTTGTATTTTCAAGATCTCTTTTCAACTATGTATAATAATTATGATGCTCTCTCATCTAATATTCTTTATACTCTTTCATCTACTTTAGGTGTAGAACCTCTTCAAATGAATGTTATTTATGGGTTCTTGTAACTTTTCACCATTACAATCTGATAACTTATATGTCCCAGTTCCAAAGGATGACACTATCACAAATGGGCCTATCCAATTAGCTTCCCACTTTCCTTTCTTTTCCCTTTCAGCTTGATTTTTGGGATTTTCTCTTAATACCAAGTCTCCTACTTGAAAAGTTCTTGGTTTGATGTGTTTGTTGTAATTGCGTGAAATCCTATTTTGATAAACTCTTAAATGCTCATAAGCGTGAGTCTGGTGTTCCTCTAACAATTCCAATTGTTGCAGTCTAGCAATCCTATAATCCTCATCAGTGATCAATCCTCTTAATGAAACCCGTAGAGATGGAATTTCAACTTCTAATGGTAGAACTACTTTGGTTCCATAAACTAAAGAGAATGGGGTGGCTCCTGTAGGTGTTCTGATACTAGTTCTGTAAACCCATAGTGCAGGATTTATTTGCACGTGCCAATCTCTTCCTGATTTGTTAACTGATCTTTTTAATATTTTGAGGATATTTTTGTTCGTTGCTTTAGCTTTTCCATTGCCTTGTGGATAATAAATGGATGATGAATGATGTTTAATGTGGAATGTCATGCAAAGTTCATCAATATCCTAATTTTTGAATTGTTTCCCATTATCCGTGATAATGGCATGTGGAATACCATAGTGGCAAATTATGTGGTTCAATATGAACATTGAAATTTGTTTTTTGGTTTCTGTTGTTAATGGAACTGCTTCCACCCATTTGGTGAAGTATTCTATTGCTGTGATGATATACTTGTGTCCGTTTGAAGATGGAGGATGTATGATTCCAATCAAGTCAAAACCCCATTGATAAAAAGGCCATGGTGTAATGAATGGGTGTAATTCTTGAGCCAGTGCATGTATCATGTTACCGTGATATTGACATTTGTTGCATGTCTTCACAAATTGACAAGCATCCTTTTCTAATGTTGTCCAAAAGTACCCTAAACGAAGGATTTTCTTAGCTAGATTAAGACCGCTTGAGTGTGACCTGCAAATGCCTTCGTGGACCTCGCGTAAAGCTAACTTAGACTCTTCTTCCTCTAAACATCTAAGTAACATCCCATCAAGACCCTTACGATACAATGTGTCTGAAAGGATTAGGTAATGGGTGGCTTGGCATATGAAGTTACATTTTTGGGCGCGAGTTTGGTCTACGGGTAGTACTTGGTCTTTAAGGTAAGTATAGATAGGTCCATACCAAGGAGAGTCATGTCCATGTAAAAGAGCAACAATTTGGGTGTCAGGAAGGTTGAATGCCGATTTTACCAACTCTTCCACCAAGAACTCATACTTCTCATTTTGATTTGGTTTTTGTAATAAGGAAGCCAAGGTAGCCATGGCATCTGCTGCTCTATTCTTTTCTCTTGGAATCTGTTCAAATGTGATCAAAGCAAAGTACTTCTTCCATCCATCAATCAAGGTTTTATATTTCATCAATGTTATATCTTTGGTATTGTATTCATTATTAACCTGATTGATTATGAGTTGGGAATCCCCATACACTTGTAATTCTGCAATATTCCATTCCAAAGCCATTTTGATGCCAATGACTAATGCCTTATATTCCGCTATGTTATTGGTGCATGGAAATAAGAGTTTATAGGACTTTGGAATGGTGTACCCTTGAGGGGTAACCAATAATATACCTGCTCCAGAACCTCCTTGTGTATAAGATCCATCAAAATATAATTTCCACATTTTTGCTTCTATGTTGACAATTGCTGCATCTGGAAATTCAATTTGAATGGTTTGTGTAGACTCCATTGGGTTATCTGCTAAGTGATCTGCTATCACTTGTCCTTTAATTACTCTTCTATCAACATATTCAATGTCGAATTCACTTAGGATCATGACCCATTTTGCTATTCTACCTGTTAAGGTAGTTTTACTTAGCAAGTATTTGAGAGGATCAATCTTGGCAATTAATTTGATCTTATGCATCAACATATAATGTCTTAGTTTTTGAGATGCAAAGACCACTGCTAGACATGCTCTTTCCATGAATGATTAATTTAGTTCATATTTTATCAAGGTTCTACTAAGATAGTAGATTGCCCTTTCTTTTCTTTGCTCATCTTCTTGTGCCAACAATATGCCTAGAGACCTTTCTGTGGCTGATATGTATAACAACAGTTCTTTGCCCTTGATAGGTGACATAAGAATAGGTGGGTTTATCAAATAAGTCTTCAAAATAGCAAAGGCCTTATCACATTCTTCATCCCACATAAATGTAGTGTCCTTGTGTAGCAATCTAGTGAAGGAGTGACACTTTTCTGCTAATTGAGATATAAATCTCCTTATTGATTGAATCTTTCCTTGTAGTGATCTCATTTGGCTAATATTTCTTGGAATCTCCATTTCTAGAATGGCTTGTACTTTTTCAGGATCAACTTCAATGCCTTTTGCTGATACTATATAACCCAATAGCTTGCCGGATTGGACACCAAAGGCACACTTCTTTGGGTTTAATCTAACTTTGAATTGTTCTAACCGAATGAATATTTTTCTTAGGATTTGTAAATGTTCTTCTCTATTGTGGGACTTTGCTAGAATATCATCCACATAATCTTCTAAGAAAGTGTGCATCATGTCGTGGAAAATAGTTGTCATGGCCCTTTGATATGTAGCTCCAGCATTTTTAAGACCGAAGGGCATGACATTCCAACAAAAAGTACCCCAAGGGCAAGTAAATGCTGTCTTTTCTTGGTCTTCGGGAGCAATCTTTATTTGGTTGTAGCCACTAAATCCATCCATTAATGAGTACATTGCGTGACCTACTATCAAATCTACTATGGTATCAATGCTTGGCAATGGGAAGTCATCTTTGGGACATGCTAGATTTAAATCTCTGAAATCCATACACACACGGATAGATTTATCATGCTTAGTAATCAGCACAATGTTAGAGATCCAATTAGCATATGCTATTATTCTTATGAACCCCACCTTTAACAATTTTTCCAATTCTACCTTGACTAGGAGAGCCACATGTGGGTGCATTTTCCTTAGTGTTTGCTTCACAGGTTTAACTCCAAGTCTAACATTCAGATGGTGCATTATGAAATCAGGATCTAGTCCAGGCATATCGGCATATGACCATGCAAAATTTACTTGTTGTTCTTGGAAGAATTTGATAAAGTCCTCTCTTTCAAGAGATGTAAGTGATGTAGCCAAGTGTATGACCTTTGGATCTACTTTTGTACCAATGTTAACTTTTTCTATTGGTTCTATAAAAATAGATGACCGTTCTTCTTCATGTTCAGGCAAAGTGTCCAATCTCTCTTCTAATGGTGCCACAGTTGGGTTTTCACCAATAGAACTTCTCATTTTTATTTTTATTTTCATTTTTTTTTTTTTTTTGACTAAGAGATTGGACCCTTGCTGTTGTCATTATGTCTACATTGAGTTCGTTGGCGAAAGAGGGTTCAACCGCATTGAGATATTGGTTTGTTGCTTGGTCATTTGGGAAGTAAAGTAAGTGATGTGGTTCGGTTTGATCCCAATCAATGAGGTCCGGGTGCATCAAAATTAAGGAATTATTGGGTAAGGTGTCATCAATAGGATTAATGGACATGACTTCATTTGAGGGTTCATACATTGTATCGTTTAGATCTATGATGTGTGCTTCCTCAAGATGATCCATGGAAGCAGGGTCAAAGTCCCCTTCACTTGAATCCTCATCAACCTCTACGGGAAACAATGTGGGAAAAGCCACAAGTGGGTTAAAGCTAACGTTTGAATTTCCCTCCTCTGAAGGTGTCCAAAATGTTTCTATCCATGCTCCACTATTAGATGCTTGTTCTATATTAGGCCTTTGAATAGGAAGTTCTTCATTAATTGGAGCATCTTGTTTTGGGATTTTTGCATAAGTATGTATAGCAATGACTTCTTTATCTTGACATGACTCCTCTGATAAAGTATCCCATTCATAATCCTGAGAGTCATCACTATCTCCTTCAGATTCTAATGCATTTATTTGAGGATGAAAATCATGCATTGGACTTGAAATTTCTCCTTTGTATTGGAAACCTACTCCGGATTTTTCATGACTTTCCCTCCAAATAGGTTCAATAGGTTCTAATAACCCTCTATTTCTTTGGCCTAGGGGTCCTCTTCCTTTGTATCCCATCTTTTGCATAATATCAAATCCTTTCCCATATTGTTCGGTTTGTATATTGACATGCTGAATTCTTTCCATGGGAGTGTCTAAGGTATCATTCTCATCATGATAAAGCCATTGAAGGACATCATCTTCTTCCTTATCCCATGTTGCTTTTCTATCTTCCCTCACAAAATAAGAATTATACTTATGTGGAAGATGCTCTTTTGATGGTTTACCATGTGATTTGGGAGACATGGGCATGTCAAATAGAGAAACTGAATATTCTCCGACCCCTTTTGAACTAATCTTGCATTGTTTGTCAAATTTGTTCATCATCTCACTCATGTGTTGATAATGATCTTCTTTAGCTTGTTCTTTTTCTTCTTTAGTAGGTTTGTAGATCACTGTCTCCAATTTAGGTGCTAAATATGGACTTTCCATTACATTTGGACCCTCGTAGCTCACTTTTTCCTTGCCCTTAGTTGATGTAGTTGAGCTAGCTTGAAGAGGATTTTGTGTATCTTCATTGGTGATTCTTGGAATAACTCCTTCATGATTATGTGGAATGTATAATTCATGCAAGGGTTTGAGTGCCTTACAATATTGGAATGGATTTGAGTCTCCTCCAACCATGATTTCTTCACCCATGTATGGGAACTTGATGCATTGGTGGTATGTGGATGGGACAACTTGTATCTCATGAATCCATGGTCTTCCCAATAAGATGTTATAGGTTAATTTCATGTCCAACACTTGACACTTGGTTTCCTTCTTGACTGGTCCCACTTGGATGGGCAACACAATCATGCCTTTAGAAGCTCTTTCAGCTTCATCGTAAGCTTTTATGGTGATTTTCTTTGTAGGGTCAATGCAAGACTCAGATAGACCTAAGGATTTTACAAGACTCAATGTGCAGATGTTAAGACCAGCCCCTCCATCAATAAGGGCTCTTTTGACTCTATGTCTTTCGATCAAAACCTCTATATGTAATGGCAAATTTTGAGGATGAGTTATAGACATGTTGTCTTGATCAGAAAATGAAAGACAATGAGGAGCCATGAGATGTCCTACCATATTTTGAAACTTTTCTTCCCCTAAGGTAGTAGAAACATGTGTCTCTTCTAAAGCTTTTTCTAAAATCTCTTTATGATTCGGTGACAACTTCAATAACTCTAAGATTGAGATTTGTGCTGGAGTACGTTGCAATTGGTCTACCAAACTATAAGGCCTTGCTACTGTAGGAGGTTGTTTGACCACAATGTTGGATTGTGGGATATTGGTGTTTTGAGGGACTATCCCTTGTAAAGTCATTCTATAATTCTGCCCTCTTGTAATGACATTTGTTGCTTCCTTTTGAGGCTGTTCATTAATTATTATAGCATTAACAATATGATCATATGATGGCACAAAGTTGATATTATTGGCACTTTGTTTCTTGCCATTTGATGAATCACCTTTATCATGTTTGTAAAAAGGTTGTTTGAAGGCCGTATGATCTTCATTATTTTGGGGTCCATCAATGATGATTATGTTATTATCTATCAAGTCTTGCACCACATTCTTTAATTGTAGACATTCATTTGTAGTGTGCCCCCAAATCCTATGATATTCACAATGATTCTTAGCATCCCACCAGCCTGACTTGTGGTCTGGTTCATAAGGCTTAATAGTGGGTAATGTAATAACATTGTTAGCCATGAGAGACTTTAATGCAGTTTCAAGTGATTCTCCCAAGGGTGTAAAGTGTCTTGAAGGAGGGGGCTTCAAATACTTATCATACTTGCTGTTTTGATCCTTGTTTCCTTGATTATTCTTGTTGGCATTGTTGTTATTGTTGGAAGGTGCATTATATGCTTGATTAGTATTATTCACTTGATTTGGTGTCTTTGTAAGGGAAAATGGAATCACCTTCAAGTTGCTGGATTCTACTACACCATCATTAACAATTCCTTTGTTGTTATTTTTTGCAGCATAATGGCTATTCTTATTGTACCAACCTTTATTTTGATTGTTGTTATTGTTGGTATTGTTGTTGTTGGAGTTAGAGTTGTTCTTATTTTCCTTGTACAATTTCAGCTCTCCACTCTCAATCAACACTTCTTCCATTGTAATTCCATTATCAATCAAATCTTGGAAGGTTTTAGGACATTGCATCCTTAGTCTATAATTTAATTCGCTTCTTAAACCGTTAATAAAGATATCCATTTTTTCTTTTTCCAGTACACTTCTTGGATATCTAGCAAATGCAGTCCTCCATCTTTGCAAGAATGTGAGGAAGGCTTCTCCATCTTGTTGCTTCATGTTACATAAGGTTATCATTGTGACCTCATGTTTGATGTTATAGGAGTAATGAGTCATGAATTTAGAAGCTAATTCTTCAAAGGTTTTGATGCCGGATGGTAATTTTGAAAACCAATCCATGGCCATTCCTCCCAAGCTTCTTGGGAATAGTCTCATTTAATAGGTTGTATCATGCATGAATTCAAGACTCAATGCACAAAACCCCCAAAGATGATCATGTGGGTCAGATGTTCCTTCATACCTATCATATTTAGGAAATGTTACATTAATGGGAAAAGGCACCATGACCAAACTCTTATTGAATAGAAAAGGACATAATGTTTCAATAGAGAAAGGCTTAGGAGCCCCGTTTTGTTTCAAACTGTCGATTTCCATTTGTAATGCCTTGAATTGTTCTCTTATTGCTTCCATAGGGTCTTCTATTTCCTTGGGCTTTAATTGTTCTATGTCAAAATCTTTAGGTAGCTTTACCCCTATTTGTATCAAGTCCATGAAGTGTTTTTCTTTATCCATAAGCATGGTCTTTTTCATTAGTTCTATGAAATAAGGACATTATCTTTCCTCTAACGCTCTTTCAACCATGGCTTCTTCCACAGTTGGGGGTAGGTTTGTATTATGAGGAGGAGGTAAGTTGTTGCCTTGTGAATTTGCTTCTTGGGAATTAGGATCTCTTCCTCCATTATTAGAATTTCCTTGATTATTGTTAGGATCCATACCCCCATTCATGTTGTTTCCTTGGTTGTTAGGATCGGTATTTCCTAGGGTGCCGCTAAACATCTTGTTGGTGTCCTTTGCCTTAGCAGGTTTTTCAATCACTCGTGAAGTAATGAAAGTGTCCTCTAGAAATGGGAGCTCTTCTCATTTGTAAGTCCCGTCTGTTTGTAATGTTTTCTTTATAGAGAGTGATCTTGTAATAACAGGCATGAACAAACTTTAAGGGTATGTTGACTTCTTCTCTTGATAAGCTAGTTTTTGGAATAAGGTAAAGGTTTTTGATCAATTTTAAATGGTTTAAAATTTTAATGATGTTTTGATCAATAACTTTGGAATATCTTGTTTGAAAATATAAAAACAATCTCAACACACACATCAATTTGGTACCATATCCCTAGAATGCTCTAATGTGTGTATTTTTGAACGTTTCCACAGGTTGAAACACAAGAATATCTTCCACGCAATCTACCTAGCACATAATTGGTTCATAAACATGGCTCTAATAGGTAGTTTTGCTATTTTACCGTTATGTAGTAAGTTTTCCATTCAAAATAGATCTTAGCCTTTCATCCCCCAAGTATGTTAAGGGGCTTCCCACATGCACCGAAGCACGATTTTGCACAATCTGTTAAGACTACTAGAGGAAGTTTGAAAGAGCTAAAATCCTTTTGTCATGCACCCCATTAAGGATACACACGTTTCATTTTATAGTGGGTTGGATTCTCACGGAAAAAGCAAGTGTATCCCACTTTGGGCTATCCCTCTCACCGGCCCTTTTAAGGCAATCTCAGGAGGTGAGCCCACTAAGTTTTAAACATGTTCATTTCAAAGCATGAAAAGTGGATTTGGTAGAGCAAGTTTGGGAATTTGATTCACTCAAAGAATGAAGAGCATATCCCTATTTCTTTTCCCTTATCCCAAACACTCACAATCAATTTAGTTCTTTTTCAACCCCGTGACAAAGGGGTTCTTAGAATTGAAATATTTGTTCTTTTCCTTTTATGATTAAACTATGTTTTGAACTTTGAAAATGCCACAATTTAAGGGAAGTTTGCAAGCTTGATTAGAGAAATACCTCAAACGATGCTAGCAAAGGCTAGGTGCATTTTTAAGTAGTAGTTTTTCTCATTTCCTCTCCAAATCCTTCCCTTACCTTAGCAAAATGTTCCCTCCAGCAACAAGTTAGTCGGCACAATACAACAAAGTGAGGGGAAACCAAAATCAAAGCTTAAAATGATATACTTTATTATGCTTTTGATTCTTTTTACCAAAATACTTGCACAATTCTTACAAACTTAGGGACTAAACTCCCAATTTAATGATATGTATTTCTATTTGTAAGCATCTACAATAGCAATGTATTTAGCATATAACTCTACATCCTTTTTTAAGTCATTGTTGAGAACAAAGGTGGTGTGTACCCGGTTTTCCTTTCTTATCCTCTTAGCGATCAATTTCTCCTCTAAGTTATGTCTTCTCTCTGGTTTTTGAACTTTCTTATGATAGACCATACTCCTGAGACAAAAAAAATGCACGTGAAGTCAAAATACAGTCATTATTTTAACACAATTTGATAAAATATAGAAAGTACAGCCATGTGACATTGTCCAGACTGTACGTGAGATCCAATTTAACAAAGACGTGATTACTTTAACCACGAGCATCACCTTAAGGGGCTCAAGTGAGATTAAAATAACTAGGTGTGATATCAAATTTTATCTACGCGTGAAATCTTTACCAAACGCGACAACAGTGATTATGTTGATAAAATATAAATGCGCAGTCAGGCAACATTGTCTATACTCAACGTGAGATCTAATTTTACAAAGACGTGATTACTTTAACCATGAGCATCACCATAAGGGGCTCAAGTGAGATTAAAATAACCAGGTGCGATATCAAAATTTATCTACGCGTCAAATCTTTATTATACGTGACAAACTAATGCTAGAAAAGTGATATTTCATTGATCAAAGGCGACATTTAAAATGAAGGAAGCGAGAAATTAAATGGATAAGGCAGAGTACTCCCTTCACACCAGACGTAAAATGATTCCTCGGTCGTGGTTTTTTAATTCTGATCACGCAACATTTAAATGACCAAAGGCATTAACAGTTTGTCCAAAACGCGAGAGTTTAATTTCTGACCGCGTGATTTCTTTCGCCAAAAGTGTGATTCTGCAGGCTAAAAAGCGTAAGAGTTCAGACTGTAGGCAATATTTTAATTGTCGTCTGTGACATTTCTTTGCTTTAGGCGTGACTTCTTTACTGGCAGGCATGATTTTTTTTCTATAACCTACAAACAGTAAGCAAATTCATGCAATTCTAGCTTAAATTTTGCAAATAACATGGAAATAATGATGAATTTGAGGCCTAGGGCCCCACGGTGGCGCCATTTGTGTGTGTGAGATTTACACCTTCATGAAATAACAAGATTTAAAAGACAATTACACTATTCAAAGAAAACTAATCTAAATAATGCATAATTAATCTAAATATCTCATGGATCTCTAAAATAAAGTGGTAAATGAGGCTCTCAGCTATGATCCTCACTAGTGACACTCTAAATATGAGAATTAAGCTATATGATATGCAAATTTAGATCTATTCTATCAAATTCTAGCTTTATTTGATGAACAATCTACTATGATCAATGCAATTTAAGCTAATTAGCAATGACAAATGATAAGTGAGTGATGTGGATGCAAATTGACAGAGCTTTGCTGCAATTCAAAGATATGGAGTGGATCATTTATGCCTCTAAATGCTTTCTACTTATAGGATTTTCCCAAGGGTAGGGGTAGAGTGAGATAACTATGGTTATGCTTGGGTAAGGTCAATTGGCTTTGCTTTGTCCATAAATGGGGGGACAAGGAGGGAACAATCATTTAAATGGTTTCAAAAAGCTGGACCATTTCAACAAAAGTGAGTGATTTGTGTCCATTTTGTCTCCTTTTTGCTTTGTTGAGGGAAATTATGATTTATTAATTAATTAAAGTAATTAAATTTAGCCATGAAGGGTAAGATGTTCATTTTGATTTTTGCTTTCAACAACTATGTCATTAATTGAATTTAATCAATTTCGTAGTGTTTTTTCCCCTTTTCAAGCTTCATTTAATCATTTAATCATTTAATTGAATTTTCCTTTGATTTGAATTGCCTTTGTTCCATTTATTGATTTTTCTGTGCTATTTTGATGATTTGATTGCACCTTTTTATTGATTTAAGCCCTTTGCCAATTTTTCGTGTCTACAATTACATCAAAGTCAGCTCAACATAACTTTTGAAACCCGAACAGAAATTTTGAAGGAAAATTATTTTCTGCCATTTCAGGTGGCCTAACTTCTAGAGACCATAAGTCATCACCCGTTGACCCGATTGGCTATTATAACCCCATTCTGGAAATGCCACGAAGCACTCCACAGGCTTAATTAGTGTAAAGCGCCCGTCACCCAAATTTTCAACCTCATTTTGGGCTTCTAAAGCCTTCAAAACTGAGTTCAAAATTTCTGTACCTTGCTACCAATACCGAAAATCTTCAATATCTTCAAAACTACACCTGATCTAGCCATGAAACTTTGCTGGCAGACTGATATGACTGAGATGAACCTCCATATGTAAAATTAGACATTCTGAGATCATAAGAACAACTTATTAAAAATAGCAAGTTTCCATAAATAGCAACTCTGCACAAGATAGCCCTTATTGAATACAAAAATAAAAATATTTTTGGGTGATGCAAGATTGCCCTTACACCTAGGATGCTCCTGCATCAGACACCTGGGGTAATTTGAGAAGTGACCCTGTCATGACTCAGGTGTGCAGAGGAAAACCAAGATGGTTAACCTCCCCCTTCGTTAGCCATGATGAATCTTCAACAGGTCATCCTTTCCATTTGACCAAATACTCTTCATATGTCTTGTTCCTTGTGCTTCTACCAACATGACTGTCCAGTGTGTCTTCAATCTCCTTGATATCTGAACTGGTTGCTGGAATACTCCAGTGTGCTGCTGCAACCTCATCTTCAACACCTCCTTCATGATACTCTGTCAAATCTGAAATGTTAAACACTAGTGAAATAGTCAGCTCACTAGGCAATTCTACCTCATGCATTTCCTGAATCATGCTTCTTCAGTATCTTACATGGTCCAAACTTCTTCATTTTCAACTTGTTATATGTACCAATTGAAAATCGCTCCTTCCGCAAATGAACCATGACTTCATCTCCAACCTGAAATTCTTTATGCCTCCTTTTCTCATCTACCTTAGCCTTGTACTGTGCATTCATCTTTGTAATATGCTTCCTCACCTCCTCATGGATGTTCTTCAAGTGCTCTGCAAAATCCTCAGCTTCAGCACTACTTATTTCTCCTTTATCTATCTTTCTTAATTCAGATGCATTTCTTGGACTACTTCCATATACAATCTGGAATGGTGATTTACCAGTGCTCCTATTGATAAAATTATTGTATGCAAATTCTGCATATGGTAAAATCAAATCCCATCCTATTGGCTTATCTCCAACCAAACATCTCAGCAAATTTCCCAAACTCCTGTTCACCACCTCTGTCTGTCCATCAGTCTATGGGTGATGTGATGAACTGAACTTCAAATCTATCTTCAACTTCTTCCACAATGTACGCCAGAAATATCCAACAAACTTAGTGTCTCTATCTGAAACTATGGTCTTTGGAAAACCATGTAGTCTCACCACTTCTTTGAAAAACAATTCTGCTACATGAACAGCATCATTAGTCTTCTTGCAGGGAATGAAATGTGTCATCTTTGAAAATCTATCAACCACCACAAAAATTGAATCATGTCCCCACTGTGTCCTCGGTAAACCAAGAACAAAGTCCATACTGATATCCTCCCAAGGCTTCTCTGGCATAGGTAATGGCTGATACAACCCTATATTCTACTTCACTCATTTCGCCATCTAACATACTCTACAACTCTGTACAAACTTCTTCACATCTTGCTGCAACTGTGGCCAATAATAATTCTCACCAACCAAAGCAAGAGTTTTATCATGACCAAAATGTCCAGCCCATCCTCCACTATGCTTCTCTTTGATGAGATTCTCCCTCATAGAACTTCTTGAAATGCACAACTGACTCCCTCTGAATAGCATATCATCTTGGATGATAAAATCTAGCCATTTCATCCTGTCTAGAGTAACAAGTTCTGTACAAGCTTTCCAAGCTTCACCAAAATCAGGATCCTCTAGATACAAATTATTGAGTTCTTTGAACCCAACCACCTCAATCTGCATCTCTATCAGCAATAGTTGCCTTCTGCCAAGAGCATCTGCAACCCTGTTAGACTTTCCACTTCTGTGTTTCAAAATAAATGTATAACTCTGCAAAAACTCAACCCATTTCAAATGCATTTGATTCAAATTTTCTTGACTATTCAAATATTGCAAAGCTTGATGATCAGTATACAAAATAAACTCCTTAGGAAGTAAATAATGTCTCCACTTTTTTAATGCCTGAACTATAGCATAAAATTTCTTATCATAGATAGAATATTTTCTCTTGGCATCATTTAACTTCTCACTGAAATAAGCAACAGGTTTACCTTCTTGGCTCATAATAGCTCCTATTACAGTACCACTAGCATCACAATCTACTTGAAACACCTTATTAAAATCTAGAAGTGCTAAAATAGGTTGTTCTGTAACTTTTTGTTTCAACAATTGAAAACTCTTTTCGGCCTCATTAGTCCACTTAAACTCTTTTCTATCCCCTCTCATTGTTTCAGTCAAGGGTCCACAAATACTGCTAAAATTTCTGATAAATTTTTTGTAAAAACTAGCAAAACCATGAAAAGATCGTACCTCAGTAGCACTCCTTGGAGTATGCCATTCAAGGATAGCATGTATCTTCTATGGGTCCATTTTTAGACCTTCTGCTGAAACTACAAATCTCAAATACACTAACTCTTTCTTCACAAAACTGCACTTCTTCAAATTAATCAATAATTTCTCATCTCTCAACTTCTCAAACATCATACGAATATGCATCATATGTTCCTCCAATGTCTTGCTCAAGATCAAAATATCATCTAGGTAAACAATGACAAACTTACCCAAAAATTCTTTCAGAACCTCATTCATGAGCCGCATGAAAGTGCTCGGTGCATTGGTTAGCCCAAAAGGCATGACTAACCACTCATATAGTCCTTCCTTTGTCTTGAAGGTAGTCTTCCATTCATCTCCTTCTTTGATCTGAATCTGGTGATATCCACTCTTTAGATCTATCTTCGAGAAATACACAGTTCCACTCAAACAATCCATAATATCATCCATTCATGGTAATGGAAACCTATACTTGATTGTGATCTTGTTTATTGCTCTAGAATCTGTACACATCATCCATTCTCTATTCTTCTTTGATGCTAATACCGCTGGTACAACACAAGGACTTAGACTCTCATGGATCAATCCCTTTTGTAACAACTCATGTACTTGTCTGTTCAACTCTTCACTTTCTACTGGTGTCATTCTGTGTGCTGCCTTGTTTGGCAAACTGGCTCCTGAAATCAAATCCATCTGATGACTAATCTTCCTTACCGGTGGTAATCCATCAGGTAAATTATTAGATATAATATCCTGAAACTCATTCAACCACATACCTTTTCTTTGGTCTCCTTCAATGGCTTTAGCTTATGTTGCACTTCAGCCTTTGTTAGGAAATAGGTATTCGCACGACCATCGTGTACATCACATCTGTCAAACTACCATGGTCTACCCAACAACATATAACATGCATCCATAGAGATGATATCACATAGTACCTCATCTTGGTACCCGCCAATTTTGAGCTTTACTAGGCACTGTTCACTGACCATGACCTTGTGGTCATCCTACACCCAGGCAATCCGATATGGATGTGAGTGTTTCTGTCTCTTGAGTTTCAACTTTGTCACCATCTCTTTTGACACCAAATTGTCAGTGCTTCCACTATCGATAATCACATCACAACATTTACCCTCACACTTGCATCTAGTGTAAAATAGGCTCCTCTTTTGTTCAGCTTCATTCTCACCACTCAGCAAGACTCTTCTATTAATTAGCGTTTCTCCTCTTTCAGCATCTTCAGAATTTGATGATCTAGCATCTTCATCTACATGTGCAACTTTGGCCTGGCCTTCATTTCTCCTATCTATTCTGCCTTGGCACTGAGGACATTCAAATGCCCTATGACCTTCTTCTCCACAGTGAAAACATGTTCCACGGAAGCCTCCTCTTCCAGATCCTTGTCCTCTTCCTCTTCCTCTCTGATCTTTATTACCCTGATCCTAGAAATGATTAGAATTATTTCCTCTCTGATTCTGAATACTACTTGCTTCGTCCTTCTTTTTCGGATCTTCATTTCAGCCACCATATGACCATCCACCAAATCTTCCACCATGACCTCTTCCATTTTTTCTGCTCTCAAACTTCTTATTTAGTTTTTCCTCTACTTTTAGGGAAAACTGGTATGCCTCCTCAATACTATTCATTCGAACCAGATTCAGCTCCTCCTGAATGCTTGGCCATAACCCATTAAGGTATCGGGAAACTTTCTCCTTATCAGCTTTTGCATGGCCTATTCTGATGAGGAGTCGATACAACTCCTTTGTATACTCCTGAACAGATCTTCCTGCTTGCTTCAAACTTTGCATTTTCTTTAGTAGGTCAAGCTCATAATCAACAGGAATGAACTGTCGCTTCAATTTATCCACCATCTGATCTCATCTTGTGATTTTATCTTTCCCTCTTCTATTTCACTCTAATTGAATTTCTTGCCACCAGATCTTCGCATGACCTTTCAGTCTGGCCTTCGCAAATTTGACCCTATCAGGATCCTCAACATCTTCATACTCAAAATATTCCTCACATTCATTCATGCAGTCGATCAATTCCTCTGGGTTAAGATTTTCAAAAAATGTAGGAACCTCAATCTTAGGTCTTTTCCCAATCTTGGAAATCACCCAAAAAAGTCTTTCTTCCTCCTGGTTCACAATTTCAGCTTCTCCTTCTTGATATTTTTCTTCGACTTCATCCTCGCTTTCATCTCTGACATTAAGATTCATTTCTCTGCGAATCTCTTCTTACAATGCTCGCACTTGTCTCTGCAGCTCTCTAACCTCAGGTGTCACAGCACCAGCTCTTCCGCCATGTTCTCTTCATGGAGGTATTTTTGTGATGCGTGTTGAAAACCTAACCACGGTCCTGGTGCAAACTGCCTCACAGTCGGTAATCTATTTACACACTCAAGAACTCCTGCTCTGATACCACTTGATGAAGGGTGCTCCCCTTAATACCACAAACACATAACAGAAATAGAGAAACAACAACAATAATATGCAAGAACAGAAAATTGGCTTCTTATTATCTCCACAAATGTGGAATTACAAACTTTCAGAATTACAATATGCAAAGCCACATGGGCATTCCCTTACAATATTCTGTAGGACAAAATCTCGAATCAATACCCAGAACTACCCTAGACAACACTACAGGCCTTCTCTATATAGGCAATTTCCACCGCCCGAGAAGGTTCTAGAAATTTAGCCCTAAGGGCCCACCCAACTTAGAATTATTTTATTTTTCAATTTATTACATCAAAGTCATCTCAAAATAACTTTTGAAACCTGAACAGAAATTTTGAAGGAAAATTATTTTCTGCCATTTCAGGTGGCCCGACTTTCGAAGACCATAAGTCATCACCCGTTGACCCGATTGGCTATTATAACCCCATTCTGGAAATGCCACGAAGCGCTCTATAGGCTTGAATAGTGCAAAGTGCTCGTCACCCAAATTTTCAACCTCATCCGGGGCCTCTAAAGCCTTCAAAACTGAGTTCAAAGTTTTTGTACCCTGCTGCCAATATCGAAAATCTTCAATATCTTCAAAACTACACCTGATCTAGCCATGAAACTTTGCTGGCAGGCTGATATGACTAAGATGAACCTCCATATGTAAAATCAGACATTTTGAGATCGTAAGACCAACTTACTAAAAATAGTAAGTTTCCATAAATAGAAACTCTGCACAAGATAGCCCTTATTGAATACAAAAATAGAAATATTTTTGGGTGATGCAAGATTGCCCTTACACCCAAGATGCTCCTGCATCAGAGTCTAATGAGGAACAACCTTATGATGATCAAGGATGTGGGATTATTTCCTCCCATGTTTGGGATGAGGTTGACTCTGCTAAAGAAGATGAAAATCAAGATGTTTTTAATTCTCAGACCAAAACTGAATCATACCATCAACAAGTTTTTTCAGATGAAGATAGTGAGCCTGATAACATTCAGTGCAATGTTTTGAAAGTTAAGGAAATAGTTGTTTTAAGAAGGCCTTCTGATGAGGAAATTGCTTTGATAACAACAGATATGGTTACTCAAGCTAAAATAGGTTATAATTTGAGAAATAGAGTGTTTGGTAATCCAAATTAGAAGCCTACTATAATTTTCATCAAGAAAATAGACAAAGATGCAAAAACAACACAAGATAAGTCTAAAGATGTTGATGCTATTGATAAGGTCAAAATAAAGAAAAATGCTAAACCTAGCACTGCTTATAAGATAAAATCTAAACCCACTGTTGAGGTTGTTCCATCTTTGTAGAAAGAGGCTAGAACCCATATTATAAAACCTATAGACATATCTATCCATGACACTAATAAAGAAGTTGCAATTTTGAAGCCAGATGTTTCTATTTCAAAGTATATCCCAATTGATATGAGCAAATTGTTGTCTCAGATTACTATCAAGGTTCCATTGCTAGAGATGACAAGAATAGAAGAGCACAAGGAAAAGGCCCTAAATTGGGTAAATGGTGTGGTATCTATAGAATCTCAAAAAATAGAAAGATATGAGAAACAAATAGCAACCATAAATGATGAAAATGAAAATTGTAATGAGGAAATTGTTTCTAAAATCCCCCAAATTTATTTGGATACAAATGTTGTTAGTACTATAGTAGGAACAATTGATCCTTTCTTTCTAACTCTGCAGATAAATGGAAAGTTGCTAAAAAATTGTATGATTGATTTTGGAGCATCAAACACTGTTATGCCTACTGAGGTTATGAAGTCACTAGGATTAAAGGTGGACACACCTCATGGTAGATGTCAGGCAATGGATTCAAGAGAAGTACCAGTTGTGGGTACCAGCAAGGCTCTACTTTATAGATTAGCTGCATACCCCACCAAATAGTTAACCATGAGTGTCTTGGTAGTGGATATTCCTCCCCGGTATGGGATGTTACTATCAACAAAGTGGAGTGCTTCTATGGGAGGCAGCATACAATGTGACTTATCATTTTCCACTTTCAACTTGGAGGGACAAAACATTAAGGTTTCTAGGGAATCTAGAGCTCCACATATGATTGAAGAAGAAGAAGAAGAAGACATGATGAATTGTTTCCTTGATACCGAAATTAATGCTTTCAAAGTCCAAGATAAGAAAGTAGAGGAGGATGTTGAGCCTTCCCACAAGTCAGAAAGCCAAGAGGGATGGATTGATCTTAACAATTTGTGGACCATGTATTTTGATGGTGCAAATAGCAAGGAAGGATCTGGAGCTGGAATCTTACTCATATCTCCAAATGGAAAAAATTTCAAATTCTCCTTTTCTTTGCTATTCTCATGCACAAATAATGTTGTAGAATATGAGGCTCTATTAATAGGTCTAAGGTTGGCATCGACGCATGGCATAAAATGTTTAAAGTAGTAGGTGACTCTGAGTTAGTTGTGTCCCAAATTAGATCAAAGTATGTTTCAAAAAATCAGAAATTGAAGCAATATAGGAATGTAGTGTGGGATGAGATTGAAAGTTTCAGTGCCTTTAATATTTGTTGGATAGAAAGAAGTCAAAACAGGATGGCAGATTTGTTGGCTAATGTGGCTCTTAGACCAGAAGATATTACATTTGTAGATATATCTAATATAGAAGTACAAGCCATGCCTTCCATCCCTGATAATATAGAGAATTGGCAGGTTTTCTCTGATGACCAAGACATATTAAGATTTCTCCACTGTGAATCTCACTTTGGTGATAAAGAAATGGATTTTAGTGCTTATGTTGATACAGTGAATGGCAAAGAGGTTGTCTTTGGAAAGGAAGTATTACAGTTGAAATCAAATAGGGTTCCTAAGGGATTGGTTGCTTTAGAAGGAGCATTTGATAATAAAGACAAGGCTTTCTCTACCAGTACTGATAAAACTAATGAGCTTGAGGAAGTAAACTTGGGCACAAGCCTTGTTCCCAAGAAGGTTTATATAGGCAAGTGTTTATCCCCAAGAACTAGAAAAATTTGATTGATCTTCTCAGAAAATTTAGGCATGTTTTTGCTTGGTCCTATGAAGATCTCAAAGCTTATAGGGAAGACCTTTTTCAACATGAGATTCCACTCAAAGAAGATACAAAACCTTTTAGGCAGAATTTGAGACCTGTTAACCCTACCTTGGCACCTAAAATGCAGGGTGAACTCAAGAAAATGATGGATGCTAGAATAATCAAGCTTATTAGGCACTCCACTCGGGTTTCAAATTTGGTGCCTATCAGAAAGAAGAATGGTGACATTAGGCTTTGTGTTGATTTTAGAAATCTTAACATAAATTCTCTAAAGGATAACTATGGATTACCAAATATGGAGAACATGTTGCAGAAAGTCACTGGGTCAAAATTGATGTTCATGATGGATGACTTTTCTGGTTACAATTTTGTAATGGTTAAGGACACAGAGAAATTTAAAACCACATTTACAACCCCATGGGGGACATATGTCTATGTAAGGATGCCTTTTGGGTTGACTAATGTTGGTGCCACTTTTCAAAGGGCTATGGATGTAGCTTTTGCAAATTTCATTGACAAGTTTATGGCGATATATCAAGATGATTTGACAGCTTTCTTAGCTAAAGAAGAACAAAATTGCCAACATCTAGAAAAAATCTTCATTAGAGCATTAGAGTATGGGGTTTCTTTGAACCCAAAGAAGTGTGCCTTTGGTGTGGTAGAGGGAAAACTTCTAGGACACATTGTTTCAAAGGAGGGGGTGAGGATAGACCCTGAAAGAGTGGAAGCTATTGATAAGCTATCCTTAGCAAAGAATATCAAGGGGATTCAGTCCTTTCTAGGATAGGTGAATTTCTTGAGGAGGTTTATTACCAACTTTGCAAAAATTAGCATTCCCATATCAAGAATGTTGAAGAAAGGAGAAAAGGTTGAATGGAATATGGAAGAAATATAGGCTTCTAATGATATTAAAAGAGCTATCAAGCATGCCCCAGTCTTGAAAACACTAGATTACAACAAACCAATGCAGATCTTTTCCTTTGCATCTACCCATACTATTGCAGCAATACTATTACAAAAAAATGCTGATAGTTTTGAGCAACCTATTTCTTTTTTTAGCAAGACCCTACAGGAAGCTAAATTGAATTATGATATCATTGAGAAGCAAGCTTATGCCTTGGTGAAGGCTATTAAAACATTTAGATGTTATCTGGTTGGAGCCACAGTGGTTGCCTATGTTCCAAGTGCAGCAGTCAAGGATATCCTAGTCCAGCAGGATGTTTTAGGAAGAAGATGTAGGTGGATTAATAGGATTCAAGAGTTTAATGTTGACATTCATATTAAAAAGTTGGTAAGAGGGTTGGGCTTAGCAAATTTGATGGCTCAAAGCAACTTAAACGCAAATCAAATAAATATGTTGGAGGAAAATCAGAGACTTTTTGTGTGTAACAAGGATTGTTGTGAGTGGTACAGGGATATTGTCATGTATTTACAAAGGATGACCTTGCCCCCTAAATTTGATGACAATAAGAAAAGAACTATTAAGCTTCATTCAATAAGATAAATTATGGTGGAGAAGCAATGAAGGTGTTTTTCTTAGATGTGTAGATCAAGACAAAGCCAGACTCTTGATGGATGAAATGCATAATGGGGTTTGTGGGGGACACTATATGGCAAAGACCATAGCTCAAAAGATCATTAGGTCAGGTTTTTGGTGGCCTACACTTTTTAAAGATACCCATCAATTTGTAAAAAAATGTAACCCTTGTCAAAGATTTGTAGGAAAGTTGAAATTTAGTGGGAATTTGCCTCTCAAGCCTGTTACTGTTCAGGCCCCTTTCCAAAAATGGGGTATGGATTTCATTGGTGAAATCCATAATAAGTCCAGTGGTTGACATTCTTACATCTTGGTGGTAACTAATTACTTCACCAAATGGGTTGAGGCAATCCCTTCAAGGAGAGCAACTAGTAAGGTGGTGACAGATTTCATGATGCAAAACATTCTCACAAGGTTTGGTTGCCCAAAGACTGTGGTGGTTGATAATGTAATGTGCTTTAGGTTAGAGGAGTTTGTTCACTCTTGTCAAAATAATGGTATTCATGAAATCTCATATTCATCTCCTTACCACCCACAAGGCAATGGCTAGGCAAAATCCAGAAACAAGAGTTTGATTAAAATTTTGAAAAGAGTATTAGATAAGAACAAGAGAGCCTGGGATTCTAAGTTATTGTAAGCCTTATGGGCTGACAGGGTTATAGTAAAGAAAGCAATAGGGTGTGCCCCATTTGACTTGGTATATGGGACTAATGCAAGATTACCCCAAAATAATTTGTTACAAATGTATCAATTCATACAAGCATATGATGATGATCTAGAAGATGAGATGACTATCAGAATAAATGATTTAATTCAATTGAATGAAGTAAGAAATGATGCACATGATAAAAATGAGAAGATGCAGGCCAAGTGCAAAGTTTTGTATGACAGAAGGACTACTCAAAGAAGTTTTGAAAATGGTGACCTAGTCATGATGTGGAATGCAAGATTGGAAGATAAGCGAAAGCATGGGAAGTTTGATCCTATCTGGTTAGGCCCTTATATCATTGAGCAAAAATGGGGAACAAATTCATATATATTGAAAAATCTAATAGGAGGCCTCATGGAATTGCCAGTTCATGGTCGATTCTTAAAGTTTTACTTCTTAAAAAACTCTCTTGAGTCTCTGTACAGGTTTAGTTTAGGGTTTTGTGTATAGTTCCTTATTTTCAGTTGAAGTTTTGTTTTGGTCTACTGTACCGAGAGATTCTATGGTTCTTGTTCAAACTAGTGTTTAACCATCCTCAGATACAAACACTGCTAGTAGTTTTTTTGGTTTCAGTGTTTTTGCTGATCAAAATCTTGAGTTCTTGTTTTCTGCCCTTGGTCCTTCTACTCCAAATGTTAGCCCTAGGTTTCAAGATCTTTTTGCCCTAGAAAAATCCAATGAAACCTTAGATTTCCTGCTACAAATCTATTTCATCATTACCTTTTTCAAATAACTTAAGGGCCCCTTTAAAGCTTGTGTTCTTTTGTTTTCCCCGATTACTCACCTGATCTCCAAATTTGTGTGGAACATTCCTTTCTCTTCGGTGACTACCCAAAGCCTTTTGTCACATGACCTCTTTAGTAGGAAGGAATATTCTCTATTCATTAGTGACCTTACATTTTTCTTTGGTCGCTAGATCTCCAGACTTTCATTTTGTGATCTGGTGACTAACATGAAGAATATTTGTTGAATAACTATAGTCTCTAGATCTCCAGATCAAAATGCTTCAGGTCACATGATCTCTTAAGAAGAAAATGATTGATATAATATTGAGTAGTATCAAGATTTATAGTTGGTCGCTAAATCTCCAAGTACTGGTGGTGGTTAAAAGCTCAGGTCACTAGATCATAAGGTTTTCCAATAGTTATCTCTTTCATCCAGTGACTTGGCATTTTCACTTGTCGCCTGTTCTCATTATCTCGGCAGTTACATTTTTGGCAGTCAGCGATCTGGCAACAAGGTTTTCTCTAAATCTCCCGATGAAATGGTTAAGACACAAAGGATTCAGTGATTTGAGGAGGACCGTTGGATTGAGTTCTAATTAGTAGTTGATGATTATTCGCATTACTTGACTGAGGTTAGGTATTTTATCTCGCGACCATGAGAACTATTTTGTCACTCAATCTCTAGGATAAACTCAAGTTAAGGAAATGGTTTGGCGGTTGTGAGATTAACCTCAGTCACTAGATCTCTAGATAAGATAAATTGAAGTCTCCTCTCCTCAGTCGCTAGATCTCCAGATGGTCAAGTCAGGAGATCTCAAGAAGAAGTTTGAATAGTCAACTATGTTCCATGACTTGGAGGTTTCTCTTTATTGCCAGATCTCGTGATGGCCCTTTGCCGCCAAATCTTAGTATAAAATTTTTTTGATCTTTTTCACCAGATCATAGTAGTTAAAGAAGACATTCAACAACTTTCCTGATAGTTAGTCACCCGATCTCCAGATCTTGGCGGTTCATCCAAAGACTTGAAATTCATATAGTCACCAGATCTCTAGATCGACTGAGATCAAATGTAAGTGTGAAGAACCAGTTTGAGGGATCAATCAAAGTATGACACATGGTAGAGAGGTGTTCAAAGGTATAGCTTGGTGATGAGGTGGCTAGTCATTTTAATCAGGTCTTGCCATGTGTCTCCGATGGACCCAAGATTTACAAGCTCAGTCTCAAAGTCACGTAATGAGGACTAAATATTCCAAGCCATTAGGCAATTGAGTTTTTTCCTTAGTTGAGTGATCTCCCAATGATGATAGAATATTCCCTTTTGATGGGAAACTTCGAGATGCAATTAGTCACTTGTTCTTAGCAGATAGGGATGGCTTTCACCAAAGACTTGGTGGGCGGTTTTTCACCAAGTCATGGTGGTTAAAGTTAACATCCAGTGACCCCAGTTAGCTGCTAGTCGCCAGGTCACGAAATGATTGGCAGTTAGTGGTTTTCTATCTGACATGCTTGATTTTGATTGGCTAAGAGATGGTGATGTGGCTGATGATTTTTTAGGCCCTGGTTGACTATTCTAATTGAATTTTATGAGCCGTTTGATTTGTCAAGAAGGAGGAAGATTGATGACTATATTTTAAACTAGATTGATTAACCGTTGTCGGTTGATTTTTGAATTTTTAAATCAGGGTTTTGTAGAAAATAAAGAAATAATGCACCAAAGTGTGTTCGATCTGATTTATTTCTTTTGAGGAAATAAGTATGGAGGTTTACAGTTGAGCAATGATAATCAGAGTTGTTGAGATGCAAAAAGGCATTCATTGTAGGATAGACAGTGAGATATTTCAATCAGATTTTGATTCAAATAAGCCGAGGATAGAATTGAAGACATAAAGCAAGGCGGCTCTTCTACAAAATATCTCATATGTTTCATCGATGTATTTATGGTAAACTTTTTTAAGGTTTTTGTAAAGGTTTTAGGTTAGGAATTTTGTAAACCCTAGAATGATCGGTAGCTTGTTGCATTTCCTTGTATATAAGGGATTTTTCATGATCATTCTAGGTATTGAGAGTTTAGGAGTCAAAAAGATAGAAATTCTAGAACCCTAGCCCTTAATCAGAGATTGTAATATTTTACATCATTTTCTTATCAAAGCAATAGAGAAGAAGTACAGGTTTTTGTTATTGTCTTGCAAGCTTGTTGTTCTAGATATGTTGTATGCAAATGGTGAAAGGTTATACTTAATACAAATCTCAAATTTTTATCTCTCCTTTGTGTTCATTCTATGAATCTATAAGTATTTTAGAGATTTATGTGTATGTGTCTTTGCCTTGAGTTCTAATCTAGGATTGGATTAAATATTGGTCAGAGTGGGATATATGTTCATCAGATTTACATGAAGGATTCTTATAAGTAGGAAAGAGTTGAGGTGTTTGTATTCATGTTCAAAGACCATATCTTCTTCAAACACCTTTGTATTCATCTTATTTTCTGGTGACTCTATGCCCAATAGATAAGGCACTAACCTATATGGACCTATCTTTTTTTTATAAGGAATGATTGAAATCATTATAATCAAAAAAACATTTGAATACCAGTTTTTTCCATTTTATTTTACTTTATATGTTGTTCTACACAGTGATGGAGAGTCAATGAATAATAGGTTGTTGTTTAGTACTTTCTCACTGTCATCTATTCTAAGATCCAATATTGAATAAAGAATAGAGTTAAATCTATTGGATCAAGTGTACCCGCCTTGGTTTTGTAGAGCCAGAAGTGAAGAGGGCAGTCTCGTCCCTATAATTGGTCTAGTTGCCTATAGATTTCCCATATTTGGAATTAACCACTCCTTAACATCAGTCATAGGCATATTGGTATCTCATGGAGTGTAAAATCCTATCCAGGAACCAACACAGAGCACATCACCATTCTTCATTAATCTTGGCTACAAATAAGAGATTGGCATCGACATCAGGTACTACCTTCTCAAATAAAAACTTGTCTATGCCATGGACAAAATCCTTATCCATGTTGGTTATCTCTAGCTCCAAACTATCCCTCTTTCCTTCCCAAAGTTTCATATTAGCTTCAACAACAGATGCTAGAGAAGAAGACCTACTGGTTGAATCTTCATAGGCTTGTATAAAATGGTTAACCATTTCACCAACCTCTTCCATCCAAGTGTAGAATGCTTTAGAGAGAGATCTCTCTTTGTGTACCTGATCAAGGAATTTTTTATTATCTGCAGACTTGACATCCAGATTTAGAGGTATAATTTCCAAAGGCTGGGGAACAGGATTCTGTAACTGTTGAATGTATTTTGCCATTTCACATAAAGCTTGTTTCAATTTTTCTTTATCTTCTGCATCTTTCAGTACTTTGTGGTTGATTTTCTTGTTTTCAATATTGAGGATCTTCAAATCTGCCACCCTAGAAGACACTCCTAAGTCTACTTTCTCCACACTAAAATCTTGTTTAGTGACCTTGGCATTAGTCTTGTTAGAAGTAGGCTTGAATATCTCAGTGACCCAATGACCTGTATTTGGGTCTATATCTACCATACACTCTATCTTCGGCTTCTTTTTCCTTGGGGATTTTCTGAGATATTTGCTAACCAAGTCACCAATAGGAATTGAGGTAGGAACAATGTTCCTCTTCTTATTCACAAACAAATCCATCCAGTTTGGAGTCTTAGGAGTTGTATTCTGTAAGGAAATAGTGGTGCTTGGATTACTTGGAGTGACTGGATCCTGTTGACCTATACTTCCACTACCTACTATTGATACTAAGTCCATAGTTGATACTTTGCCTATTTTCAATCTTTTGAATTGCCTTACACTAGGCTCTTTAGTGTTAGAATCAAGAATAATGCAAAAAGAAGGGTCCATCTTCTCACCTCTTTTTCTTCTTTGCCAAGTAAACCTCATAGTGTCATCAGAAACCAAATCTAAATCTTCAATGTTATGGATTTCTGGAGGATCAGAGATACCTGTAGAAAGCAATGGTTCAATCTTATTAGTTAGGATAGGGGAAGATTTAATTTTTGGAGTCCTCAGACTCCTCCTAGTTCTCAACATAGGGGTTTCTTGAGTTTTCTTTCTTTGAGCTTTAAGCCATTTCTTTGTTCTCTGAAAAACCTCCCTAGTCAAGGAATTTATATCTTCTTCTTCCCTTTCCAACCAATCAACTCTTCTAATCACCACTTCAGTGCTTGATGTTGTGCTTTCTGATTCTAATACATTCTCATCTTCATCCTTTATGTTTCTGATACTAAAAGGAAGTTTTAAAACAATAATCTGTTTAAGAGAAAATTTGGAGTGCATTCTCTTTGTAACCTCAACTTCATCCATGCAATCATCCCAGAAGTCTTCTAGTTTTGGCTGATGAAGAAACATAGCATCTACCCTAAAATGGCTCTCCACAGAACCTTTTCTATCAAAGTAATTCCTTGTCTGATATGGTTGGAGATTCATTTCTTTCAGCTCATTTATCAAGAAGGAAAAATCATGCATTAACTAGAATCTTTAATGCCCCACCTCTAGTGGGAAGAAAGCACCAATACCACACTTAACCTTGTATTTCTTCTCAACCATTAGCAACTATCTTTCTACCTCAAGTAGAATGCACTTGTCCAGACAATACCTAGGAAGTTTTAGGGGAGCATCACTAAAGCCTCCCATGCTCAAATAGCTAAAGGTAGGGAACTGAATATAAAAAATTCCTTAAATCTTGTCAAATTCCATGGCTTCTTCTGATAATCTACAATTAGGTTTTCCCCTCAGCTCAAAGACCAACTTGGGCATAAAGGTATCCTGCACTTTCTTGAAACCTATGGGATTTCTTCCTTTTTGCAATAGGGGATGGTACTCGCAAATGGTCATATTGCTATTCCACTCTTCATGTGGTAGACCATCCCAAACTCTATAGATGGCAAGGATATAAAAGAGATATGAGGACATATAGAAACTTAAAATCAAGGCTGGCTAGGACAAACTTTCATGCAATTGTTCGGCTATATTTTTCGCCCAATAAATTGCATTACCAATGTCTAGGATGGCTTGCACAAAAATCTACATCTAGTCCTCCCAGTTGGTGTCTACGGGATTACCTCTAACCATGTTTAATATTACTATTATATCCCTTACTTCTCTAAATAGGTGATCTTTTCTGAGAGGTCTAGGTAGAAGGGAACCTCCTTTTTTTGGGTTTAATAGCCAGTCTCTAGCTATGTTATTTCTATATTCCCTCTTGTATTTTTTTGAGTTTGCTATGGCTTTATCAATACTCCAACCCCCATAAACCTCTGCTGGCAGGATTTTAAAAGTAGCCATTATTACCCCTCTATTAATATTCACCACGACTTCTCCATTTTCTATGTTGATGCATCTCTCAACTTTATTATACTTGTTAAAACATTCTATCACCAGCTCTGGGCATGGAATTACTTCAGGGAAACTGGCCACTTCTAACAAACCACTCTCTACAATCCTGATAGATATGGCTTCGTCAACTATTTCTTGTAATCTTTGCACAATTTCTCCTATATCATCATCCATTATCACTATATCCCTCATCTCTGGACAACAACTACTGATTGGGGAAAAATTATTTTCCTTTATAAATTTTACTTTGCAAGAAGACATACTGAAACAAAATCTTGCAAGATTCTTACGAAGCCAGCTCTTTGCTTTTAAAATGAAGAAGCTTAAAGGAATTATAGAGCCAAGGTTGCTGTAGAACTCACTATTTTTTGGCTTCTCAAAAATGTTACCTCACCATGCCAAGACACCTCCAAAAGATAAGCAGAGCAGATTAAAGAAATGAAAAGAGAGGGAAAATAAATGCACACACACTTTCTTTGATTCCCATCAACTCAAGTGAACTATCATGCAATCAGTTTTTACTCCACAATAAATGTTAATAGCCTATCATACATGCTTCTCTTCAATAAGAAAATCCCATGAGCTGAGGTGGCACCACTCCTTTGGTCACATCAATCATTTCATTGTCAGTATGTAAAGGTTTGGCTCATGGCTTATATCTAGGTATTATTACATCTCAAAATTTGATCCTTGAACCATAAAGGTTGGGTTCAAAGTACATGATTCACAATGTTTTAATTAATATGCACACTTGACAACTATGGTGGGCCCCTAGGACATCTATAATGAGCTCAGAGATTTATGAACCATGATACTAAAACCTTGACTTGGGAGACTTTAAATGCAAAGTTGTTGAAGTGCAGAATTAAACGTGAACCTTGAACCATAAAGTTTGGGTTCAAAGTTCACAATTTTTTTTAACATTTACAAATAAACACGTGACCGCGATGGAAAAACATTTTATTACCAAGACGCTAACAATACATGACACTTTTGGAGAAATGCATATTGAACTTTGAACCTTGAACTAGCAAGTTCAAGTTCAAAGTTCAAGATTCAATTTACAACTTAAACTTTGACAAAGGTTGGAAATTATCGCATATGAATAAGATGAAATTTATTTGACTGGCTACACTTGGTAACACCTCAAGAATTTTACCAAGCCTATTAGTCTTCTCATGAAGCCATAATAAATTTACTTTATGAGTTCTATGTTCATAACTATGCTTTTCCATTAGAAGTTGAGTGGAATCCCATTCTCCACATTGGGAACATACACTTTAGGGCTCTTATATCATGGATTAACAATGAAATTAGTATGGATGAGAATTCTAGAGCATACAAAGAAAGAGAACTTAATACCCCACTTCTATTAAGGGATGAATCTCAAAAACCTAGTGTCTTTTATTATAATTGACAGAAACTTCTATGAAATGAAAAATACAAGAAGATAATTCTACCTCTATGAGAAGAGGAATTATGGTAATATGAATGAATGGACAAGGTTGAAGGATAGAAAATGATAGAACATGTGGTGCAACAATGGAATAGTTCACAAGATGAGCTTAAACAAGAAGATCCACACTCTTTTCCAAATTACTATTCAGCTATCATAAGGGCATACAAGAATATAGAGTTAAGAAGGACTAAGAAAAATGATTGGTTTCCCCTTATCTTCTAGCCTCTAATATTTTTATGGCCACTACAAAGTTGCAGGGACAAAAAAAAATCTTATAATGAGGATGTAGAAAATGCTAGGTGGGATAGATTGGAGGGCAATTATGAGCCCAAATAATGGCTCTATGATTACCAATATTTTCTATGTTTTCTTTGTCTTAATCATAGGTTTGTGTCATTGACAGTCTTGGGACTTTGTTAATAGGTGTCTTTTGATGCTTTTTTTATGAATTTATTTCCATGGACATGAACTTATCTTTTAAATAACTTTGTGGATAATAAACACTCCTATATGATTATGACTATGTAATCTATATATATGGATCTTAATTATGTCTTGATGAATGTTATTCTGAAAATAAATGGATATATGCATTGCATGTCTTTGTGCATACTAATATCATGATGTAGGGGTAATTAATAAAGTAGAACAGTTAGGGTGGTTCTCAAGAAGGATCATGCCATGAGGAAAAAGTCAAGAGAGTTGAGCAAGGAACCACATTTGAAACAATCAATAATGAATTGACTACAACTCGCATGGAGCACATTATGGAGCTTTAATGCTCATTATTGAAAATGAGTAAATTTAGGAAGAATAATTTATGATCTATCTTTTGTTGCATAGTCTTCCTTCTTTCCTGAAAAAATAAAAATGTATGTCCACCTATTCCTTTGGGCATGTACTGGTTAGTAGATAAGTTAGTTAGTATTCTTTGTTTATAAAATAAAGTTATGAAACTTCCTTGCAAGTTAGATAGAAGTAGAGTTCAATGTAATGAAGAATTATAGTTTTTAGTTGAAGTACAATTTTAGTTTAGTTTCTAGCTTATGATATGTAGCAAAACTTTTTGATAAATGAATAAAATAATGATATTATGAGTTTATAGAGTATAGTTGAGTTTTGGATATACTCATCCAAGGGGGGCCACTTGGTGAGTAATCCTTTTCATTCAAGAATTAATTTGCTTTCATTTGTAGTTTTTTTTGAGTAAACCCTTTTCATTCAAGCATTAATTTCCTTTCATTTGTAGTTATTGTTCAAGAATTTGTTTCTTCCTACAGGCACTGGAGACAATTTCCTATGATTGTTCTTGCAGACAAAGTAGTTCCATGTTTGTCTATCCTAAATATTATTGTACTTACTTACATGAGTTTAGTTCTAGTATTAGATTTTTTAAGCATTTAAGTTTCTACATTTCTAGGCATTTACTTTCTAATATTGTTTTCTTTCAAGCTATAGGATAACATGGCTTTAGATGGGAGTTAGTGCACATACAGTTCTAACCCATTTCACATACATGTTTCCTGGGTTGACAAGTAAATGAACCTTCCCTATGAGAAAGATATCTACTTAGAATGGATGTCCAATCTCTATGTTGAGTTTTAAAACTTAGTTATTGATCTAATTGGGAAGTCCAATAGTAGTTATGCTCTCATCAAATGCTTATAGGAACTATTTATGTCTCAATAAAAGAAATACATTAGTGTGTCTTTTGTTTGGATTCCACTTAGAATTGGTTCTCCTATATCATGCATTTCTTCTCAGAGAGTCATATATCCCTTGAGATTTTTGTTCCTTTATTCAAACCCCTATAGATGTCTCCCACAACTAGGGTCTAACTATTACATTTTATGTCTTAGTGACTTTATATTTTTTTTTCTCCTTTCTAACAATTAAAGGCCTATGGTACATCATGTATAGTTTATATAAAGGTGATAAATCTTTTTTTAAAAGAATTTAGATTTTTTTGAAAGTTGTATGAAGAATTCTTAAAGAGTTGTAAAATATTTGCATTGGAAAATCACCTCCTTTAGCTTAGATTAATTGTGAAAGGTTCTCTTCCCCTTTCCTTATCCCAAAATAATGAAGATATGACTTCTAAATTAATGTATAACTTCTTGAATGACCCTCTCTAGGCATGAGCCTCAAAATAAATACCTTCCACTCAAGAGTATCCTTTACATACCAACCTAGCTCTATTACTTTTCACTTCTCCATTTTCATTTATCTTGATCCAAAACACCCATGTACTTCTAATGAAATTTTTTTGGTTGGCCTTAGGAAAACTTTCCATGTCTAATTTTTCTCAATTTGATCAAAGTTCTTGTATTTCCTTCAACCATCCTTCATCCTTACTAGCATCTAGAAAAACTTTGGGTTCTATCTTTGATAAAGGAAAAATACTTGCCTAGTCAATTTCCTCTTATTTGTATTCCTTCATGTTTATGTCCAATGATATGATCCTATTAGTGGTTCCTCTAAATATACTTCACAACAGTCTTACAAGTCTCTTCTATTGGATATTGCTAATGCATGGGTGGTGATTGGGACATGTAATATGTTTAATCACTACGTTACTGAATCGGCACTCATACTGTTGTCATTTGTGTCTTGTCACTGATGTCAACATATGCTTTTATGAAGGAACTAGACTGGTAATCATAGTGTATGGTTAGTGTACAGATGTTTCAGATGTTGGGAACTTAGATGAGAGTTTAGGTGGATGTTTTGATCTTATATATGTGATCACATCATTAGGTATTTCATATTAAGAGAGTTACAACTATTTTGGTAAAGACTTGTCACTGGACTGTGACAATGAGAATTGACAGAGTTAATCTCTGAGTTTTTGATATATCTTTCAGAGGGATTAGATTCAAGGTATAAAAACTTGAAGGATGATGGAAGAGGTATTGATAGATGTTCATAAGTTAGTGCAAGGTATGAAGTGATTGGTGATGTCATATGTGGCATGTGCTCTAGCGATGGCTTATTCTAAAACTGACCTAGGGAATAAAGCATGTGTTTTGTTTAGCAAGCATAAATCAAGGATGTCAGTCCTTAATTGTTGTAATATAATCATTGTAAAAAAAATTTAGATGCTGTGTGTATCTTAGCAAGGGTTTATGTAATTATTTGTAATTAGGAAAGCCTTATGGGCCGACCTGATCTTGGTAAAATGTAATAAGGTATAAATGAAAGGTCTTTTCTTTGGAAAAGACATGGATGGAATATATGTGATATAGAGAGGTTGTGAAAGTTGTGAGCTTGTATCTTCTACATGTAGAGAAAAGGTTTACTAGTGGACTTCATTGGAACTGATCAAGCAAAGATAGTTTCTGGAAAATAGTTCAAAAGATTATGTATTTCTTCATATACACTTGTTGCGAACTAGTGAGTTCTAAAGGTGGATTTAACCTTCTTTGGGCAGTGAGCCCTCTATTGTTCTTGACTCCTAATAGGATCTATCCTCTAACAATGACTATGTACTGTAATGTTTTAATAAGCTCCTAACAGGGCTATATCTTCTAACAAGGATTACTATACTCTCAGTACATAATTTGTGGGTGCTAATTCCCACTGGGGTTTTTACCTTTAACAAGGTTTCCCCGAGACCAAAATATTGTGTTATTGAGTTTGCATTCATTTTGTTCATTGTTTATGATATTATTGAGCTTAAATTTTAAAGTTTAATATTCTATTATACAACTGATTCACCCCCCCTCTCAGTTGTATTGTGGATTTTTATTCCTAACAATTGGTATCAAATCTTGTGGTCCTTAGAGAGAAAGCTTAATAGCTTGAGGTGATCTTGGAGATGGAATTCTATAGGAAGGAAAGTCCTAAGTTTGATCCTGAAAACTTTGACAGTTGGAAAAACAAGATGCAAACACATCTGCTATGTATGGGCATAGACTACTGGATGATTGTGAAGAAGGAATCTCTGAAGGCTGAGAATGACTTGGAAACAATCGATGATGATGAAAAGAATTTATTTTCATGCAACATGGTCACAAGAGAAGCATTGATAAGCACACTATCTAAGGGTGAGTTTACTAAAATTAAAGATCTAGATTTGACACATGAAATTTGGAATAGACTAGAGGCACTCTATGAAGGAGACAAGTATAATAAACAAGCGAAATTGCAAAACTAGAAGACAAAGATGGAGAAGCTGCAAATGAATGAAGATGAAAGCATTAGAGACTATGTTCAAAGGGTTATAGAAGCTATAGCTAGAATTAGAAATTGTGGAGGTACTTATGATGAAGATGAAGTCATTGCAAAGATTCTCATATCTCTAACTCCTACTAACAAATTCAAGGCAATGTCAATTCAAGAAACTATACCCCTGACTCCAAACTTTAGCAAAGAGATGTTGATTGCAAAGTTAACTACCTTTGAAGCTATGGAATTAGGAGAAGTTGCACCTAAAGTTGAGTCTGCATTTAGGGCATCCACACACAAGAAAGTATCTGCACTTTCAAGAACAAGTAAAGAAGAGCTTGGTGAGTATGTTGAGGAATGGGAGAAGATAATGGAAGAAGAAATGAAGATGGAAGAACTTGTTACACTGATTGCTAGAAGAGAAAAAGGAGGTAAGGGAAAATTTGAAGGAAAGTTACCCTTGAAATGTTTTTCATGCAATAAGATAGGTCATTTTGCATCTAGATGTCCTACAAGAGTTCCTAAGTACAAACTTGATTATGCAAATATTAGAAGAGACAAAGAATTTTATTATGCTAGTGAAGGAATCTCTAATGATGATGATGTAGACAATGAAGAGATTGGATTTGTTGCTATTAAAGATGAACCTATTCATGAAGGAAAAGCCTTAGTATCTCATATTGACAAGAAAACTAAATGGATAATTGATAGTGGATGTTCTCATCACATGACTGGTGATAAGAACAAGTTTGTTAAATCAATAAATTATGATGGAGGTGTTGTAAGGTTTGGGGACAATCTCCCAAAGTTCATCATAGGAGTTGGATTCATCACTCTGGATGGAAAGACTAATACAGATAATGTACTACTTGTTGAAGGACTGAAACACAATTTGTTGAGTGTTAGACAATTAATGGATAAAGACTTTCAATTAAGTTTTTTTAATGGTAAATGATTTATCATAAGCAAGGAAGGGAAACTGATTGCTACCGGTTCAAAATCTAGAGGTAATGTATTTGAACTAAACACATTTGGAGCCTCTTGTTTTGTTGCAAAGGTAGATGATAGTTGATTATGGCATAGAATATTTTGTCATGTTAACTTTGATAACATTGTGAAGGCAAGTATGCCTAATGTAGTAAGAGATCTACCAAAGATTGTGAAACCTTCTAGCACTATATGTAGAAAATGTGTTATGGGAAAGAAAACTAAAAGCAGTCATAAAAGAAAAACATTTACATCAAAAGGAAAGTTGGATCTGGTACATACAGATCTATGTGGGCCTACAAGAACAAATTCATACTATGATGAAAGGTATTTTATACTCTTCGTTGATGACTTTTCTAGAATGATGTGGGTTACTTATTTGAGAGAGAAATCAGAAGCATTTGAAAAATTCAAGTTGTTTAAAGCAAAAGTAGAGAATGAATCAGGACTGAAAAATTAAGTGTTTAAGATAAAATAGAGGTGGAGAGTTTACATCATAGTTATTTTATTCATACTATGAAGAGCATGGGATAAAAAGACAAACATCTACTCCTAGGACTCCACAACAGAATGGGATAGCAGAGAAAAGAAACAGAACTATACTTGATGCTGCCAGGACAATGTTGAATGAAGGAGATATATCTCATGTACATTGGAGAGAGGTTGTTGGAACATCAGTGTACACATTAAACATAATTCAAATCAAAGAGGGCACAAGTAAGACTCCCTATGAACTATGGTTTGATCATACTCCTACTATAAACTATTTCAAAAATTTTGGTAGAAAATGTTATATCAAGAGGGATGATGAGATAGGGAAATTTGATTCTAGAAGTGATGAAAATATCTTCCTTGGTTACTCTATTAAAAGAAAGGCATAAAAATGTTTCAATCTAAGATTAAGGAAGATGGTTGAAAGTAACAATGTAAGAATAGATGAGAAATTTTAGATACAAGAAAGAACGTATGACACCAGTCAGATATCAGAAGTGAAAGAAACCAGTACTACTACCAAAAAAGAAGAACTTGTTGAGGAAGTATACATAAAACAACTAGATGGATTTCCTCTATGTGAAGATGAAGACATGGTGTGCAAATTGAAGAAAGCCCTGTATGGGTTAAAGCAAGATCCTAGGGCTTGGTATGCAAGACTAGACAAATCTACTTGGACTTGGATTCAGAAAAGGTAATGCAGATAGTAATTTTTATTTAAGAACTACTGAAGATGGAATCCTGATAATAGAAGTATTTGTGGATGATATTATCTTTGGAGTTAATGATGATCTATGTAAGAAGTTTGCTAAAGAAATGGAAAGTGAATTTGAGATTTCCATGACAGGTGAAATGAAATTCTTTCTTGGACTACAAATAACTCAGAATGAGAATGGTATTTTCATTTCTCAGACCAAGTATCTCAAAGAATTGCTTAAGAAATTTGGTATGGAAGACTGTAAATTACTAGGAACACCAATGGTGACTGGAAACAAGATAACAATTGATGATAAGTCAAAATGTGTTTTTCAGACTTTGTATAGATCAATGGTTGGAGGGCTACAATATCTAACTCACACCAGACTAGATATTGCTAATACTTTTGGAATTGTGGCTAGATATCAAGCAGAACCCAAAGAGACTCATCTAGCTACTATGAAAAGAATATTGAGGTATCTCAGAGGAACCATAGACTATGGTTTATGGTATGACAGGAATGATAGCTTTAAACTTCATGCTTCTACTGACACTAATGGGGAAGGAAATATTAATGACAAAAAATTTACCAGTGGTGGTACATTTTTCCTTGGGAAAAAGTAGGTTTCTTGGCTAAGATGCAAGATTGTATAGTACAATCTACTGTTGAATCAGAATATGTTCCTACTGCTATAAATTTCACTCAGATTATTTGGATGAAACAAATGCTGACAGACATTGGAATAACTTTTAATAAGCATGTGGTTATCCATTGTGATAACACCAGCATAGTAAATATGTCAAAGAATACAGTTATGCACTCTAAAACTAAACACATTTCTATCAAGTATCATTTCTTGAGAGACAAGGTGGCAGAAAAAGAAATCAAGCTAGAATATATCATTACAAAAGAGTAGATTGCAAACATTTTTACAAAGCCACTACCGAAAGATACCTTTGAATATCTCAGAGGTATGCTAGGGGTTTAGTCCCCTCCTCGTCAGAACTAAATGATGCAGAGATGCATCAGTCTAGAAGTGTTCAAAACCTCATCATTTTCTGGACTAGATGTATGTATCTACTCCTGAGGGGGAGTAATTAAGGAAGAAAGTTTATATGTTGAGGCATTTGAAGGCTCATGGCACCCTTTTCCATTGTTGTCAAAGGGGGAGTGTTGCTATGAGAAAATCTTTACTATTTGGGGAGATTGTTCAGTTGAAGGGCTTTGGATTGATATAACTTTGGGATAAGATTTTCCCATATGTTGACATCAATGCCAAAGGGGGAGATTGTTGGATATTGCTAATGCATGGGTGGTGATTGAGACATGTAATATGTTTAATCACTACATTACTGAATGGGCACTCATACTATTGTCATTTGTGTTTTGTCACTGATGTCAACATATGCTTTTATGAAGGAACCAAACTGGTAATCATAATGCACGGTTAGTGTACGGATGTTTTAGATGCTACAAAGTTAGATGAGATTTCAAGTGGATGTTTTGATCTTATATCTATGATCACATCATTAAGTATTTCATATTAAGAGAGTTACAACTATTTTGGTAAAGACTGGTCACTAGACTCTGAAAGTGAGAATTGACAAAGTTAGTCTCTGAGTTTTTGATATATCTTTCAGGGGGATTGGATTCAAGGTATGTGAACTTGAAGGATGATGGAAGAGGTACTAATGGATTTTCATTGGTTAGCACAAGGTACAGAGTGATTGGTGATGTCATCTATGGTGTGTGCTTTGGTAATGGCTTATTCTAAAGTTGACTCAGGGAATGAAGCGTGTGTTTTGTTTAGCAAGCATAAATCAAGGATGTCGGTCCTTAATTGTTGTAATGTAATCATTGTAAACTTTTTTTAGATACTGTGTGTATCTTAGCAAGGTTTTATGTAATTTTTTGTAATTAGGAAAGCCTTATGGTCTGACCTGATCTTGGTAAATTATAATAAGGTATAAATGAAAGGTCTTTTCTTTGGAAAAGACATGGATGTAATATATGTGATATAAAGAGGTTTTGAAAGCTTTGAGCTTGTGTCTATTGCATGTAGAGTAGAGGTTTACTGGTGGACTTCATTAGACATAATCAAGAAAAGATAGTTGTTGGCAAACAGCTCAAAAGATTGTGTATTTCTTCATATACACTTGTTGCGAACTAGTGAGTTCTAAAGGTGGATTTAACCTTCTTTGAGCAGTGAGCTCTCTATTGTTCTTGACTCCTAATAGGGTCTATCCTCTAACAAGGACTATGTACTGTAATGTTTCAATAAGCTCCTAACAGGTCTATATCTTCTAACAAGGATTACTATACTCTTAGTACATCATTTGTGGGTGCTAATTCCCACCAGGGTTTTTACCTTTAACAAGGTTTCCCCGAGACCAAAATATTGTGTTATTGAGTTGGCATTCATTGTGTTCATTGTTTATGATATTTTTGAGCTAAAAGTTTAAAGTTTAATATTATGTTATACAACTGATTCACCCCCCCTCTCAGTTCTATTGTGGACTGTTATTCCTAACATCTTCTAGTTTCTTTTTCTGTATTCATTTTTCTTTACACATATCATTTTTTTCTTTCAAAGTGTAAGGGTATTTTCTATTCCACATTCCTTAGGTTCTTCCATAATCTAAATTTAAATTTGCATCTACTTTGAAATTTTTTCTTTCAACTATCATCCTAAGACTTGTGTTGTAACATCTTTAAGCCCTAATTCTTGTGGAATAACCAAGATATATTCCTCATTAGTCCTTGAGTCAAAATTTCCAAGATCATGGTCATATATTCTAATGTAAATTTTTCTTCCAAAGAGTCTAGAGTAATTGATAGTATTAATTCTCCCATACAACATCTCATAGGGAGTCTTAGAATTATTGAACCCTACTAGTACCCTCTCAAGAATGTAAGAAAAAGTATGCACTGGTTCTTTCCAATACACATTACCTAAGCTTTTGTCTTTTAACATTGTTCTAGGAGAATATTGATGTATCTCAATGTCATAATTTTCACAAAAATAATGGATCTCATTTAATGTATATTAACCTCCTCTATCTGGCCTTAAACATTTAATCTAAGAATCTATTTTATTTTCTACCATAGACTTGAAATATTTAATCTTATCCAGGGCTTCAGATTTCTCTCTTAGAAAAGTAACCCATATAATTCTATACTAATCATGACTAAGAAGTATAAAGTAACTTTCACCATTTAGTCCTCTTGTCATAATAGGTTTTCATGAGCCGACATGTACTAGCTCCAAATGTTTTGTAGTAGAATACTCCTATATTTTGAACATTGTCTTTGTCTTCTTTCTCATTTGACATTGTTTACATACAACATGTGTAGGCTTTGAAATCTTTAGCATATCCCTTACTGCTTCTATAGAGTTGTCTTTTACCATGTTGTCAAATTTGACGTATCCTACCCTCTTATGCCAAAGCTAGCAATCATTACCCTAAATAATTAGACAATTTCCTCTTATGACTATCTTTAGATGATAGATATTTCCACTAGTCCTTGTTTCTTCTACAATTATCCTTCCTATGAAATATTTTCTAGTTTCACATTATTTCTCATGAAATGTAATATTATATCCTTTTTTGCAAATCTAAATGACATTAAGAAGATTATATCATAATCCCTTGACATAGAAAACATTTTCATTATTGTTTCTTCCATCAATAGTTATAATTCCTTTGCCACAAATTGGAGTGGAATTTCCGCCACCAAATTTAATAGATCCACCATCACAATTTCAAGGTTAATGAAATTTCTTCTATCATTTTTCAAGTGATTTGGACATCCACTTCAAATAACCCATACATTAGGTTCCCCTTTTATATGAAGGGTTGTCCATACTATCAGTGATTTTTCGCTCTCTTAATCCCTTGATAGGGTTCTAGAATTTTGATTTTCCATAGCATTATCAAATTTTATATCCATAACCAGCATTTCATTATTTTAATAATCACATTTATCATATTTAAATGAATAAATATTTTGTACAACATAGAAAATAGTACACCATAGAGATGATCTAATGTATACTTGTCCGGATATTTGTTTTCCTCGATAGAAGATACTTTAGAAAAATAAGATTTAGAAAGGGTTCTAAATACCTTCATTACTACTACATTTTCATTTAGAGATCCACCAATTCCTCTAGCTCTATTTACCACTTTTTCTACTTGGTTAATATAGCTATCAATAATTTCTTCTTCAACCATTCTCAGATTCTCAAATCTTGTCTTGCAATCCTATAGCTTGACATGCTTTACTTTTTTATCTCCTCCATTGAATTTTCTAAACCTTTCATACACATTTTTAGCATACCTTAAGTTCATCACCTTCAATAATTTATAATTATCTAAACTATTGATACTTCCATTCCTTTCGTTTCCATTTTTCTCATGTAATATGATCTCATTTGGAGAGGTAAAAGGAGTGGAAGGAGAAGTGAAATTGTTTACAACATAATTCCAAATACCATAACCCATAGACTCAAATGTGATACCATATACATCTTGTAGAAATAGTAGATTATCCCTTAAAACTTGGGCATCTTTTAAAATCTGTCTTGTTACTTCTTGGACTTTTCCTTAAGAAGTTAAGCTTATTTCATAGAAAATTGGATTTGATATGAATCATTAAATACACCCCAAGACTAATGGGGTTGAATTAGTTTTGTAACATTTTAATCCAAATTCACAACCAATTAATGCTTATTGGGTGTACTAGCATAAAGAAGATAAAATAATGAACACCATGCACAATAAAATACTATATTTGTGGAACATCCAAGAAGGGAAAAACTATAGTTAACTCACAATATAAGAAAAAAATATTACGATATTTTTTTGAGGCTCCCTACCAAGGAAGAACATTCTCCCAAAATGTGCAAGATAAGGCACACTACCCTAGGGAAAGATACAAAAGTACATATAACCTAATATGAATTGGATATAGGAAAGTTAAAACACTTGCAAGGAAGACACACTATCTCTGAGATAGGTACATGAACATATGAATCAATATGAATAAGCCTTCAACACAGAACCTCCAATAAATATCCAAACATGAATTTTTCCTTAACTATAAAAAGACACCAAATTCACAATGCTCAAACACCAAGGTATATAATCCAAAAATAATGCAAAAAAATCTTCAAGATAGGAGAAAACACCCAATAATTTATTGCAATATAAGGAACTTCTCTTGGACATACCAAAGTAGTTACCTTAACACACACTCTAGACACAATGCACCAATCAAATCTAGCAACATGCAGGACACATTAAGGCTTTTCTTAAACATATAAAGGCTTCTCAAATCATTTATTTTTCTTCTTACTTTAATATTGAGCTAACATAGCATACATGATAGAATCACTTCCCTTCAAAGAGTCAAACATACACAAATCATCACTATCACTACTTGTAGATTATGTAGTAGCTCTAAAAATTAAACTAAGATGTAGTAAAAAATTTATAAACATGTCCTCTAATCTACAACACCTAAGAAATCAATACAAAGAATTGATGAGCATTTTCTAGATAAACTCTAATAGACAACCAAACTATTAGCGAACTGCAAATACCAATCATATTAGTTGCAAAACCAAGGATGTGAAAAGATAGTAGTGTGAGACCTACACAGATCATACAAAATATGCTAAAAACTAAAATCTTATATTCTCCACCATGAAGGAATGTAAATCATTCCTTCAAACAGTCTACAACATAATCATCTACAAATGCTCACTTCATAAGTTCTTGAGAGATCACAAACCATATCAACTTTATTATAATGTCATCTTATCTTAAAGCATATAATCTACATCATTGCATTTGATACCAAGAGAGAGGAAAACAATGTGTTTTTCCTTCCATATCATTTAATGTTATCTCCTTCGATATCATACAATATTCTCTCCTTCCATATTATTAACCCTTGTATTGATATCTATTTAATACAACACCATCCAAAAAAATGAACAATAATCTCCCCTATCATAGTTGTATTTAGAAAATGTTCATTATTAATGCCCACAAAAATATATTCAAATATTAGGTTGACATCAATGACAACACATAATTCTAACAAGATGGAGAGAATAAAGGAATTGGTTTTGGAACATAAGGGCTCATAATGGATTTAGAAGAGGAAGGATATGCTTTAAAATATAAGGGTCCAAAATAGACTTGCAAGATAGATGATGTTTAAATATTTATTGAGATATGTGTAATGTAAGGGGGTAGAAGATGTACCAATGCATTGAGTATGATCTTGGTAGCTAAGGCTGTGGTAATTTGGATCTTTTTAAAATTATAATTGGGTTTAATGATATATTTTTCATAGAGGCCTAAATATTTTGTCATGATGGAACATGTTTTAAAAATCCTTTTGCCAATGGAGAACTTGTTTTGAGAGAAATACATGAGTCCATTTTGGAGAGGATATGATGTGGAACAAATTATATTTTCTTGGAGAAAATAAGATTGGATGAAATTCGACGAAAAATTTTGATAGGTGGGGTTCATGGATACCTTGGATAGGGTGATGAGATCTCAAGAAGGATTAAAATTATGAGTAGGATTAGGAGGGATGTTGGTATATGTTGATCCCTAAGTTTTATTTTCCATTAGTGTCTAGCACTTAGTCATTTTCTAGTCAATGTTGGTCGGTCATCACTGCAACCGAGCCATCTTGTAAAGGCCGAGTCATGGATAAACTTGTACAATTACCGAGTAGTAGTTACTACCGAGAAAGTCACAGGTCACCAAGTACTTTAGTAATCATTGAAAAGACTATATTGAGTTGTATGGAAGTGTCAATGTCAAGCACCAGTATATGAAGAATAATTAATGTCGAGTATTAGAGACTTCGTATGTCGAGCAAGCTAGTTTTGACATATGTGTTTGTAATGGAACAAACACTTAGGTAAATGATTTGGGATGACATCTATACAATATTTAATGTTTGTTGAGGGAATCAAGAAGGGGATTATGCCTTATATTTGTAATCATCAATCCTTATGTAAGCTATGTAGCCTATGAAATTAAGGGAATGCTTAAGTAGCATAAGTAGAGAATCTAGATCATTGATCTTGATCTAGGAGGATATTTTGCTATCTATATAAAATGAGATCTTAACCCTAAAATGATGTATGTATGTGAATGTAATAGAGGAGATCTCACATACATAGAACATAGAAGTATTTTTATATAGGTAGAGATTAGTCAGAGTGACCGAGTAAAGTAGTGAAGGGTAGAACAGAGCTATATTTGATTAAGGAGATCAAACAAGTATTAGAAGGAGAAGATTTGTTATCAGTATCATAGTGAAAACTAAAGGATCAGGTACTGATACATTTTAGTGGGTGAATCAGGGTAAATCTCTTAACAGAGTGGTCCTCACAGACCTATGTAAATTTCTTAATCGAGTGCTTACTTTGTTGTAAGTTTTAAATCCTTTAACCAAGGTAGACTACGTAAGTCTGTAAGATCTTAATAGGGAAGACCCCTCATAGGATAGATCATCATTTTATGATCAAATTTTGTAGCCCTAATAGGAAAAATTTAATACTGGAGTAGTGAAGATTTGTGGGTGTCATCCCTACCCCAGTTTTACCTTGCAAGGGTTTCTGGGTAACCAAAATCTTTGTGTTATGATTTTCATTTCATGGATGAAGTTAGATTGTTAGATCTATTTTAGTATTGAATTTGATAAGTAAAGTTGAATTTATGTCAAAGTGGAATTAATAGTAGAGGATACTAAATTTCTATTTGACAATGGCAATCCCACTGAAAGTGATGAAGCTATAACAGATTTGTTAGAGAAAAAAACATACTAAATGAAGAAGACAAGACAATGGCTAAAGAAGACAAAAGAGAAATGTCTATAAGACTTGATGAAAGGACATGTGACATGCAAAGGTTGACAAAAAATCAATTGGATATGGTGAATCAACTACTACTTGCTAATCAAGAACTGAGGAGGAAAGATATGGAAATCATAAATCTAAGATCATAAAATAGTCAACTGAAGAATGAATTGAGATCTGAAAAGGAACTCAATGAAATGATGAACAATCCAAATGAAGTTGTGAAATACTTTGAAGAACTGTTGAGGTCACCAAGAAGATCTAGTGATACTTCTGGACTTGGACATGATGAGCACTTGTCATCCACTGAATAAGGAGAATCATCAAAAAGTGGAGAACAAAGGAATGCAAAGTCAAAGAACAAGGAACCCACATGCCATCATTGTGGAAAGCTAGTACACACATCAAACATCTGTAGAAGCAAGAATGGTAAGTCCAATCCTGAACAAAAGTTCAATGGAAACTATTTTAATTGTAAGAAACATGGACATCAGGCACATGAATGTAGGTTAAAGGTCAGTAATCCACCTACTTCACCTAGATTTCAAGGACATTGTTTTAATTGTTAGAAATATGGTCATAGGGCACAAGAATGTAGATCCAAAGCTAAGTAGACATCCAATAAGCAGAATAGAGCACCTAGGAAAGGTAACACATTCAATTGGGACTATAATACATGGTATAATTGTCATTATTGTGGATAATATGGTCATATTGGAGATACCTATATGAAGACACATTTTATAGGTAAATCCAAGAGTTAGATGAGTGGAAGTCTGGTTTGTTACAAATGCCACAAGATTGGTCACATAAAAAGAGACTGCAACACATGCACTAAGCAATGAACAATTTAGGAATGAAGAAACAATTGAACAAATAAAGAACTAGATGAATAAGACATGGAAAAAGAAAGAGGAAGCAAGCAGTAGTGGAGCCAGTGAACCTGAGGTCACCCAATCCAATGGACTAGGTGATCACACTACATCAAACTAAGAAAAGAAGGTATGTGAGGAGCTGAATTTTATAATGATTTATTTTACATTAGTTCCTGACATTTGATATGTTAAATTCCATATCTGCATAAATTGAGATGCATTAGGACATATCTAAGAAAGAAGTTATATTGCACATTTCATGTCGAGCATCAGTATTTAAGTCCATAGTGACCGAGTCACTCAGTATATGTCAAGTTCCTATGATAATTGAGATATGATATCTATCGAGCAAAAACTAAATGGTAGTATTGATCGAGTACATGATAACCAAGTTGACATGAGAATGCCAAGACAACTTTGTTTCACCTAGAAAGCGTATGGGTCATTTAATGAAGCCCTAATCTGACTGTTTTGGATCTATAAAGCAAATTATTACTGTTATTTTTTATTTCATTCAGTGACTTGAGAATTTGCAAAGTGATTTCAAGGAAACTAACAAGAGCTATATGTTCTAAGTACGATTTGAGAAGATCTCTACAACGTGCCATCGACAAACATCGTGAAGGACTGTTAAATCAAGGTATTACTGAGTAACTTGAACTTTTAATTTGAACCCTAGTGTAGGTCCACCTAAAATGCCTTGCCAAAATAAAAATATTTTATCTTGCAGAAACCCCTGATGACATCATCATTTATTAATTAGTTAATTAATTAATTATTTTTTATTGTCATTATCCCTTCTCCTATTTTAATTAAAGATATTTAATTAATAAACCCTAGCCAAAAGCATTTAAATGATTTTCCCCCTATTTATTGAATCATTATTTAATAAATAATGTCACATTCCCTAAATAAATGAAATATTTATTTAATCCTCCAAAACCCTAGAATATTCTAGAGATTCCTAAACCCTTCTAACCTTTCCTAAACTTTCCTAAACCTATTTAGAAGGTGTTTCCTAACTTTCTTAGCCTAATCCAATCTTCTTTGAATTTTGGTCAACACCCTTCATTAATGAGCCTTACAAACTCATTAATAGCCTCTTACACCCTCATTAAGGCTCTTATAGCCTCACAATGAAGCCCATGCCTCCTCTTCCACCTTGGTTCCCTAGGAAAACTTCCCTAATTTTTCTCACACATGTGTGAGCAACCCTTAACCCTCATCCATCTAACCTTACCCCTAACCATACCTCAGACTCTACCCCAAATCTTGACTCTGACCCTAACTCTCCTTCCTAACCCAAGCCCCTAGGAAAATCCTATAAATATTCATCCTTCCAAGAGTAAAGTATTAGCCTAGTTTTTATCTTCATGCATTGTTATCATGTTCATTTCTATCTAGACTTAGCATAATAAATCCTAATTGTTATATTTCATTTATCTTTCAAGCTTTCATAACACATCTTAGCTTAGCATAATGGATTAAACATAGTTTATTTCATTTTTCTGCATAGCATTATCATCAAATTGCACTTCATTTGATCTAAAATCAATCTTAGCATAAGCATTTGTAGTTTAATTTTTATTTCAACATCATTAGGCTCCTTGAGGCTCTAGGGGAAAATCAGGTGTTCTATACCTGATTTTGTGCCACTATGGGGTTCTCATGGTCCCTAATTCATCCCAATCCTTCCTAATCTATATTAGGGACAAGCTCCATGTGTTTTAAGATCACACCCACATCCCTAAATCAAGAGAAAATTGAATGGTGACAAGGTGCTCCCGTTTAGGCTAGATATCTGAGTGTCTTTACAAATTTCTAATACTATATGATAGGAATATGCTCTTAAAATAATTTTTTAATGTCTACACTTGTTTTGAATAGGTTAGGTTTTCTCTGATCACATTTTGGCATGCCCGGTGGGACTCTACAAGCCTTCAAAACTATTTATTAGGGTTTTTTAGCTTTAAAAACACACTTTTTTGACAAATATCATCCTTTCTAGGTGAATTATCATATGATTAAACTCCTTTGGGTTGTTTTCTCATATTGTCACTTATGTAAACTCATACTAGAGGTGCCCAATACTTGTATGGTACTTTCATGTGCATTTTAGGCCTTTTTAAGGCCTCTGACCCTATTTACTCATACCAAGAGTCAAGGTAACTTGTATGAGCCCTCATCCTAACTTGTATGAGTAAAAAAAATAAAATACCCTTCCCTTTTTACTTGTATGGGAAATAGGGGGCATGTGTAAGGCCTTAAGCATGGGTTTAGTTAGATCTTAAGGTTTATTGGAGCCTCTTGGTGCCTCTTGATTGCAAATTTTTAGTTTATAACCCCATTTTTTGTAGGTATTCATTGGAGGAAAATAAATCATCAAAATTATAAGTCCTTAAGGCTAATCAATAAATTTTAATGTTTGGGAATCAAAACACTTTGTTTATTGGGCTTTAAAAGAACATCAAATCACTCTTGAATGCCTTAAATGGAACAAATCTACAAATCTTTCCTAAATGCTTCCTAATCAGTCCTAATCAAATCTAATCATTCCTAATCAATCCTAAAAAAATCAAACATGCCTCTAATGTCTTTCATTTTTCTAAAAAGAACTTCATGCTCTCAAATCTAAGTGTTTTTAAGGTGTTTATGCAAGCTAGGAACACTCCAAATTTTGGGTGCATAGAAGGAACTAGAAATATGCATGTCAAATCCTATTTGGTTCCTAATAAATCCTAATGCATTATAAGTGTTCCTAAATCAAACTCAATGTATTTTTCTAAGCTAAAGTGAACTTCTTTTGCAATATCTTAAGGTGTTTTCAAGTTTCATGTAATCTAGGAGCAAATTTGCATCTCATTCCTAATTAGTTCCTAAATGATTCTAATCTATCCTAAATTGTTCCTAATTCAATCCTAATGATTTTTTCTTGGGTAAAACAATATTCTTTTATAAAATGATACATGTTTTCTAAAGTTGCATGCATCCACAAGGCAATCTAGGAATCTCTTTTGGGCCTAAAAATTGAATTAGAGCACCAAATCTTGAATGAATCTAAAGAAAAGAAATCAAAATCAAGTCAAAAGTCATTTTCTTTGAAAACAAACACAATATTGAATGTCCTAACTTAAAACACAGCATTTTCATCTCATCTCAAAAGTTAAAATCAAGTTCCTAAAGAAAGTAAACATCTCAATCTTAAATGCCAAAGTGAAAGAACTTGAAAATCTCTTTCAAAAGCTTGTTAGTCTTCAAAGGAAATAAAAAAATCAAATCTTAAACACGTGTTTTCAAGCTTTCATTTCAAAATCACTAAATCAATTTGGCAAAGAACTCCTTTCTGATGTGCTTTCTAGGAGTCTTCAATTCTACAAATCCTTGTTATCTAAGTGATGTAAAAAGGTTGAACTTGGACGAGTTCACTTATTTTACTTCTAGAGAAGCATTTATAGAGATAAAAATGCTTCCTCTTTGGAGAATGAATTCAAACCGGTACTTCCCCGGCCGGTATAGAAATAAAGCATTGATAAAACTCTTGCTTCATCCCCTCAAGATTGAGTGATGTGTGTCGATGGTAGATCAAGGTAGGTGAATATCCCTACTATTTTGGAATGGTCAACTAGGATCTTAAGTGATTCACATGCATACAAACCAATTGGGAGGACTCCACAGACCAAATCAAACAACTGTTAATCAGAGGCTTCCCGATCTACTCCTGAAGGTATCAAAATCTTTGTGCAAGGATCAATCCAAGTGGTTTCCCGGATCACCTTAAGATTACTCACCATTTGTATTCCTTTTTGGGATATCAAGATGTGGGAAAAGATTTTGATACTAGCCTGTCCTTAGGTAGTTCTACTTAATGTGTTTTTTGAAGTTTCAAACTTAGTGCACAACATCTATTGAAACATACACAAACGAAGAGTTCTACACACACATCCTTTTTCCATATTAGAACCAATCAATCCAAATCCATAAGTTATCCAAGCTTTTAGAATCTTTCCATCCTAGTCTCCCAATCATGGTCTTCCAATCATCTTGAATCCAGTCTTGGCCCCCTTTCCTAGGTTAGCAGAGTTATCTTGGTCATCCCCCATTCCCTGTCTATCTTCCTCTAGAGTCGGTCTTTCCTCCTATCTTTAGCCAAATCCAATCCTAGTCTAAGACTTAGTCTTCCAATCCATCTTCATCCTTCATCCCCATTTGACTCATCCACAAGTCAGCATGTCTCAAAACTATTATGATGATTTTGGTTATTATGTCTCCTCTCTTCTTCCATCCTATCCCAATGATGATGAAAGTCTTGTTGATCATGATGAGCACTTTGAATACCTTAGAAGGCTTTCTCCAAACATCTTCCAAAATCCAATTATTCCTCTATCTTATCCAAATGGTGATGAAAGTCTTGTTGATCATGATGATTATTTTGAAACCCTTAGCAAGATTGAGTCAAAAATCACCTAGGATCCAATCATTCCTCCAAACTATCCTATCATGCCTTCATGCATATCCACTAGTTCTCCTTATCCTACCTTTGACAAGGTAATTCCATTATCGTATTCATCCACACCTTCTTCCTATATTAAGTCTACATATCCTCTATATGAATCCTTCATATCTCCATCTCCTTCTATGGTTGTAGCCCAAACACCATCCTTTCAAAATAACCCTAATAGCTACATCCCTTATCCAAATCCTCCATCTCCTTATCCTCCAACCTATTTTCAAATCCAAAATCCTAGTCTTCCAATCCATTATCCTAATCTCCCATCCTATCTTGATACACCATATACCACATCCTATCTAAATCTAGCATCTCCCATTCTTGCCTACATTTCCATGAATCCCCTTCCACAAGAAGAATGCATCTCTCAATCCACTTCATATCCCATATCTAAACCCATCACCCCTACCTCACCAAATACTCAATCAAGTTCACAAGCTTCCTCTAAACCTACCTATATGAACTATCTAGTCATGTCATCCTCCAACTCCTCATCTGCACCATCATCCCCTCAAGCTAGTTCACAATCTTCCACCCAACCTTCATGTGAGGACTATCCTAGCTCTCCATCTTCTACACATTATAATCCTTCACCATCATGAAAGTCCCCAAGGAATTTCACAAGGAAACCAGCAAAAAATCCCACTCCTAAAGTTGAAGAGTCATGCCATCTCAATCCATCATGTGAAGCCATCATTGATGAGCCCCATCAACCTCTCCCATTTATTATCCTTCTTCCATATATCCCACTTATTGATCCTCTTCCATCTCCTATTATCATTAAGCCCCTTCCATCTAATGACTCCATCCAATCTCCATCCACATCTTCTCCTCCTAGCATTATCCAAAGTATATCCAATGAGCCTATTGAGTTCACCCTTCTTCCAGCCATCACAATTACATAATCTCCCATCCTTTCATCCATACCATCTGAAGATTTCACCCTTCTTCCATCCATCATAGTTGCATAATCTCCCATCCTTTCATCCATACCATCTAAAGAGTTCACCATTCTTCCAGCCATCACAGTTGTAAAATCTCCCATCCTTTCATCCATACCATCTGAAGAGTTCACCCTTCTTCTTACCTTCACAATTATAGAATCTCCTAGCCTTCTATCCATCCCATCTAAAGAATCCATCCATAAATCCCCCATCATCCTATCCACACCAATCCTATCATGTGGATATCTTGTCCAAAAGCATGTTGAAGTACCCATCGATGAAAATCAAGATCCAATCCCTTCACTTCCTCTATTACATGTTATATTTCTTCCATCACCCCCAATCCAAGATCCTACAATCCCAATTCCTCCATCTCAAGATCCATCACCATCCTCCAATCCCATTCTAGACCCTATCATCCCATACTCTACAATTAAGGATCCTCTAATCCAAACTATCCCATTGACATCACTTTATCCTCTTGGTCCACTTACATTTTTCAATGGCACTCCACTTGAAGAAAAATAAATTAGTTTCATATCTTCCACCATGTAGCCTGAAACTTGATGTTTATCTTATTCCCCAAGTCAACAATATCCTTTTTTGGATAAAATGCTCAAGAAATAGAATTATCAAGGTAAAGGCCTAGGCGCTCATGAACAAGGAAATCTAGATCCCATATAGGACAAGAAACATCCAAAATCATGTAGTATTGGTCATGCATATGAAGACACTTCCTATCACATTCCTCCTTCATCCTCTAAATCCCTTTTGATTCCCTATGTCCCAAAATCTACCAGCACATATCCTCCACATACCAAATCCATTTTGGGGCCCTACATCCCAAAATATCATCTCCCATCTTATCCTATTCAATCCTTCATCCAAAATTTGAACATTCCTGGTCAAGATCGACAAAGGCACATTCCCACATCTCCCATCTACCAATCTTCTTTCACCTCTCCATCCATATCTCCTCCATCCTGCACACCTTTGCATATTCTTTCCAATGCTCCTCACAATTTGGATACCATATCAAAAATGCATAAAGGGAAATATCTGCAAAAATCCAAAGATTGCCATGTCCACTCTAAAGGACATGCTCAAACAAAGAAAAATCCAATCAAGAATTCCAATGCATCCCAATGGCCACAAAGGCCAATTAAAGAAAAATCAAAATCCAATACATCCAAATGGCCACAAAGGCCCATCAAAGAAAAATAAAAATCTAATGCATCCCAATGGCCACAAATGCACACTAAAGCTAAAGAAAAGATTATGTGCATCCCAAAGCAAAAAGATGCAATGCATCTAAAATAAATATCCATAATGACATCCAAAGTTTCTAACCCAATAGCTACTCAATCTTCTCCTCCATCTCCTAAATTCATTTTGGGTCCCTATGTCCCAAATTCTACTATCACAAATCCTCCATCAGATCCACATGTATCTTCCAAATCCCATCCTCTTCATCCACCTTCCATGCAACATGTGCCAATGTTGGTCCTAACAACATCCCCCTATCATGATCAATTCCCATCATTTCATCCAAACACTTTCTACCACCATATCTCCCATCTACCCCATCCCATCCATGCCTTTGCATAATTCCTCCATCCCAATAAAGTTGTACCACCATCTAGACAAATCAGAAAGTCAACAGACAAATCAGAAGGTTAGAAACAAATAATAAAGTTAGTGAAAGATTAGCAAAAAGTCAACAACAAATCAGAAAACCTAGCAAATAGACATCATGTGTAATCCCCCAGTTTCTCTCTGCAATTGGGGGCAATTTCCTTCTATTAAACCCTATCCAACATCTCCTCCATCCCATTTGTCTCTCACCTCCTTCATCCTCCTTTGGATCTTGATAACAAAATAGAGACCACTAGGTATACATGCTTTTGGGCACCTTTCAGCATCCATCTTCCTATCACATCTTCCATCCACCTATCCTCTATCCATCAACTATCCAAGCTTCCATCTACCTTCCTCATCCTCTTATAGTTGTATCTTCTATCCAATCATACCCCACCCTAATGCCTCTGAAAGCATGAACTATCCTAAGTAGGGGCATCTTATTCCTTGGTGGCATATTCCTTAGAGATCTTATCACATCCATCTTCCCATCTCCCCATCCTCCATCCAAATCCTTATCTTCCATCTTCCAATCCAAACCATCCTCCATCCTCCATCCAAATCTGTATCTTCTATCTTCTGATCCAAATCTTCCTCCATCCAAATCCTTATCTTCCATCTTCAAATCCCTAAGAATTTCCTCTATCCATCTCCTAAGAAATAATCCTCTATCCAAATCCTCAGTAATCCTCTACCCAATTCCTAAGCATTCCTCCATCCAATCCTTCAACATTCCTCTATCCAAATCATCAACAATCACCTATCTTCCAAATCCTCAATATTCCTCCATCCTAATCCCTCAGCAGATTCCTCTATCTACAACTCCCATCATTTCCTCTATCAGAAATCCTCGGCAATCCTTTATCCAAAGCATCTCCCATCATTTCCTATATCCAAAGAATCTCCCAACATTCCCCTATCCAAATCCACTATCAACACTCCTAAGCAGTTCTTCCATCCCAATCCTTAGTATTTCCTCCATCTTTTCATCACCTGGTATCTTCCCTTGTCAATGGCATATATTTACAGGCTACCCCATGCAATCCAATGCCATCCCATCCATATCCAATCATTCCTATCCATATCCTCTAGCTATCCAACATCCACCATCCAATCAAACCATCCAATGCCATCCTTAGTCTTGTTCCTAGTCTTGTGGAAAGCTTTGATCTCAATCCAATCATCATCATTGGGATGCATACTTCTCAAATCCATGTCATTTTAGGACACATCATCCATCATCAAGCCTATCCACCATCAGTCCATCTTGGCTTTCCAGCCCAATTGGGGCATCATCTTCCATATCTTTAGAGTTTCAGCTTCATCCCTAGATTCATGTATATCTTATCATGAGTCTTGTACCTTAGCGTCAGTCGTGTCTCCACCAAATCTCATTTTTACATATGTGTCATTAGGTCCCATCCTCTATTTCAATCAACCCTTGATTCATCATGACCTATCCAAATCTGTACTTGAATAATCATCCCTTGGTCCTTTTGAGGTTCAAGTGTCTTAACTATCTCTTTTCATAGGAATCCTTATCCAGTTATCCACCATCTACTTTCTATCATATCCTTTGATTTTCTCAATCCTTATCCTAAATCAAAATCATCCTAGCACTACCCTTTGACTAAACATTGTCTAGGGAATCCTATACTTGTCTTTGTAGGCCTCATCATCTCGACTAAGAGATTGGCATGCACTGGCAAGAATCCCATCATTCTAAAGATCAATAGTCTATCTTAGGTTGACAATTCAATCCTATCTAATCCTACATTAGGAAGCAATGACTCATTTCTAACACTTAGTAATCCTCCACCATCTTCCACCATCAATCCTCAACAAATCAATCATCCCCCATCATCCTACCTATGGCAAGAGGTGTGTGAGATACTTGTTATTTCATTTTTCCCTTTGAATCTTTGCTTATCTTTTAAGCTCTCTTATACATATCTCCTCATTTGTTGTACATATCTTCCTATCTTGTTGTACATATCCTCATTAGTCCTGTAGTAGCATTTGATTAGATATCTTGTCCTTCCTAGCCTTGTAATTCAGCAACATTTTTTGTTGACTATCCTTGATCATATTGACTATCTTTGAACTTCACCATTTACCAATTAGTAACACAACATTCTCCCCATCAAACTGGGTCTACATAGATGTATCCTTATGTATAATCTGACCTAATCAATTAAACTAGGTCCATGATGATGTATCATTCATCATGTTCAGACCTTATCTCCCCCCATCAATCAGCCATCAATCTCTCTCCTTGGCAAAGGATGTCTTTTGGAGTTATCATTTTGACCTTGGATTTTGTCCTTTGGGTCTTGTTAATATTTTAAAGCTTCTCATTGCTCCTCTCCTCAAAGTCACCATGATCCTTTATATCATGGTGTACTGCAAATGAAGACAATCTGGGGCAAGGTCTTTTGATATTTTTCTTCTGCCTATAAGTTAGTCATGTGTTTGTGGTTTCTCCAGCATCATTTCTACCATGCCTCCTCCAGGTTTCATGTGTGATGCTGGGGAAACCCTTTGCATTTTTTTTGTGTTAGTCCTATGCAGGATTGGTGACAAGACCTTATGTTATTTTGTGACCCTTGTAGGTCTCTAGCATTGCTATATCAAACTAGGTCATGCTCTCAAAAAATTTAAACACAAGGAGCTCCCTAAATCCCCCATCCTGCATCATATAAATTAATGTCGCATTCTTCATATAGCTTCATCCTGTATCTCACATCATATTGCATTCATGCATCTTTTCTCTTCAAAGGTCATATGTTTATCCCCCCTTCCTCCTTTCTTCCTTCCTGCTTGTGTTATTTTCTCGAGGGGGCACAACCGCTTATTCTTCTAATTCTAGCCCGAGACATCTTATTTTCTTGTCTTTGACACCACACCACTTGTGACATCACATCAAAGAGGGAAAAAATGTAGACACCTAAAATGCCTTTGCCAAAATAAAAATATTTTATTTTGCAAAAACCCCTGATGACATCATCATTTATTAATTAATTAATTAATTAGTTTTTATTGTCATTATCCCTTCTCCTATTTTAATTAAAGACATTTAATTAAGAAAGCCTAGCCAAAAGTATTTAAATCAAATTTAAATTATTTTCCCCCTATTTATTAAATCATTATTTGATAAATAATGTCACATTCCTTAAATAAATGAAATATTTATTTAATCCCCCAAAACCCTAGAATCTTCTACATATTCCTAAACCCTTCTAACCTTTCCTAAACTTTCCTAAACCTTTCCTAAACCTATTTAGAAGGTGTTTCCTAACTTTATTAGCCTAATCCTGTCTTTTTTGACTTTTGGTCAACACCCTTTATTAATGAGCCTTACAGACTCATTAATAGCATCTTACACCCTCGTTAAGGCTCTTACAACCTCATAATGAAGCCCATGCCTCCTCTTACACCTTGCTTCCCTAGGCACACTACCCTAGTGTTTCTCACACATGTGTGAGAAACCCTTAACCCTCATCCATCTAACCTTACCCCTAACCATACCTCAGACTCTACCCTAAACCTTGACTCTGACCCTAACTCTTCTTCCTAACCCAAGCACTTAGGAAAATCCTATAAATACTCCTTCCAAGAGAAAAGTATTAGCTTAGTTTTTATCTTCATGCATTGTTATCATGCTCATTTCTATCTAGACTTAGCATAATAAATCCTAATTGTTAGATTTCATTTATCTTTCAAGCTTTCATAACACATCTTAGCTTAGCATAATGGATTAAACATAGTTTATTTCATTGTTTTTCATATCATTATCATCACATTGCACTTCATTTGTTATAAAATCAATCTTATCATAAGCATTTGTATCTTAATCTACATTTCAACATCATTAGGCTCCTTGAGGCTCTAGGGGAAAATCAGGTGTTCTATACCTAATTCTATGCCACTATGGGGTTCTCATGGTCCCTAATTCATCCCAATCCTTCCTAATCTATATTAGGGACAATATCCATGTGTTTTAAGAGCACACCCACATCCCTAAATTGAGAGCAAATCGAAGGGTGACAGGGTGCTCCCATTTAAGCTCTATCTGAGTGTCTTTGCAAATTTATTTTACTATATGCTAGGAATATGCTCTTAAACTAATGTTTAAATGTCTATGCTTGTTCTGAATAGGTTAGGTTTTCTCTAATCACACCTAGTTTTAGAGATATGACATCTACTTCATCTACAATAGCTAAGAATCAACAAAAGGAAGTTTTGAATGTTCAACTTGTGAGGAATGATGCATGCAAACCACATTAATTTCAAGTCATTCCAAAAAGTGTCATGAAGGGAGATCTCATGGGTGCCCTCTCATCGATCCCACCTAAACTCTTAATGATTAATGATGTACGTGCATGCTACATGTGTAAAATCAAGGAAATAGGAGATTATGAGTTAAGGGAGACATATAATAAGTTATGTAACAACAAAGTGTTGAAGCATGAACAACAACAAATTGTTGAGAAAGGGTTAGTGCATGCCCTCAATTTCTCATGAAACTTTAAGGTTGAATGGATCAATATTGTGTTAAGAAGAGTTCATAACATGAAGATATGGATAGAGGATGGGTCAGTCAAGATTACTAAGGATATGATACACCGAGTCACTGACTATCCTAGTCTAACAGGGAATAAAACAATGAGATGCCAGAGTAAAGAAATAATTCAAACAAACACTTAGGTAGTGTGGAATAAGAGAGAAATGACAATATCCACAATCACAGATCTAGAAATAGATTTTGTAGTGAGAGTGATTGCTCATAAATTCTATCAGTCTATCAGGTTAGATAGTGTTCCCTATATTGCAGTTGACCAAGCATGGAAGATGGTGAAGAAAGATCACACTTATGATCTTGCCAAGTTGTAGTTGACCTAGATTGGGGAGAGCATTACTTCAATTAGAAAAGCCAAGAATTCAATGTGTAATTTTGGTTCTCTGATCACTTGTTTATTCTTGTATGTTTAGAATAGATTCCCTACAATTAGAGATGTTGTATGGAATAAGGACCGGCCAGTCACCCAATAGATAAATCATTTTTTTTATTAGTAAGGAGAAAATTTTGAGAGTTTTATGGATATTTACTTTGTAGAATTCAAAAAGAAAATGAAAAAGAGGAGTAGGATCTCTATATCCCTAGTAGAGAAGCACTGCAATGACATATGTTTCCTAGTAGATGCTGACTATACTTATACTCAAGTTGTTATACTGAGAATAGAATGGCTTAGGCCATTACCTTATGAGGTTAATGTAGATGAGACAAGAACAGCCATAACCACTTTACTAACTAAGGAAATTAATAGGAAGGCAAAACCTTTTGGGACTTATGAAGAATCTAAGTCTAAGATAACTATGGGTTTAAAATCTGCAACCATAGAAAGAAAGAGGAAGAAAATAGTTAAGAATCTAGAAAATATTCTAGGATAGGGAGAAGAAAAATGCACCTCTTGAACTAACACAAGGGCTAGGTGAAGATAAGTCTAGTGAGTCTGAAGGAAGTGATGAGGAGGACACTAAAATTCCAAAGAAGGGAAACAAGGCATCAGTTGCTGAGCCTAGCAAAAGACAATTGTAGAAACAAAATCCCACTCCTCCTATAGTACTTAGACCGAGAACCAGGTTAGCTTCTATTGTCATAGCCATCAAGCCCTAGAAAAAGACACCAACATTAGGAAAAACAAAACTAGTTCAAACTAAGGCTGTGTCGAGTAACCCCAGGAAGAAACCAAGAAGGAAGTTAGTCTTGGAGAAAGATGATGATGATGAATAAATAGATACTAATGATAATAAAAAATTGAAAATATCATCACATAGATGTCAATTGACTGTGGATGAAATATGACACAATATCAAAAGCACTGTTGGATTAGCAGGCTTCAAGAAAAATAAATTTGAAAAGCTAACCAATAATGACAAAGAAAGAGTTGAAGAGGCAATGCTTGAGATGTTATGCACATTAAAGATGACACCTTTACAAATGGGGAATCTCATCCCTGAAGAGCTATATAAAATAATTGATCAGAAATGGTAGTATGCCATGATGACAAAAAATCAAATAAGGAAAAGTACACTAGCTCAGATCATGCCAAATCTATCCCCATAGTACATAAAGACAAATATAGAGTAGTACAGAAATAGGTTTGTGCCCAAGCTCTAGGCCTATTCCATTTTATGACATAAGGTTGGAGATGTTTTTTAATAAAGCACAAGGTTGTGGAAGATTTTTTTTGGACTCTTAATTGAGAAGAGTTCACAATCGGGTGAAGGTACATCTAGTCAAGTGGAGCTAGATAATAAGGAAGACATTATTGAACCTCAAAATGTTGAGGAGAAGGAAAGACAAAGGGTAGAGATAAGTGGATCATAGGATTTTATCACAATAGAGGATGTCCCTGAGGATACACCAGTTATCACCAATGTATTGACCAAGGAAAAGATAAAGAGTCAACTTCTTGTTGAGACAACTTATGGTCACCCTCTACCGAGCACCAATCTCATTCTTATATAGGTACATTATTACACATGGATTGAAGGTACTTCAACTATAGATAATACACATTCAAGCTCACACATGGTCACAATTGAGCAACAAGTGTTACATAGTGCAGGTGTCGAGAAACAGGACAAGCCGACAATCACAACTGAGAATGTACCTATTGATGAAGGGTGCTCCCCTTAATACTACAAACACATAACAGAAACAGAGAAACAACAACAATATGCAAGAACATAAAATTGGCTTCTTATTATCTCCACAAATGTGGAATTACAAACTTTCAAAATTACAATATGCAAAGCCACATGGGCATTCCCTTACAATATTTTGTAGGACAAAGCCTCGAATCAATACCCAGAACTACCTAGAACTGCATAAGACAACACTACGGGCCTTCTTTATATAGGCAATTTCCATCACCTGAGAAGGTTCCAAAAATTTAGCCCTAAGGGCTGACCAAACTTAGAATTATTTTATTTTTCATTTTATTACATCATAGTTAGCTCAAAATAAATTTTTAAACCTAAACAGAAATTTTGAAGAAAAATTATTTTCTGCCATTTCAGGTGGCCCGACTTCCAAAGACCATAAGTCATCACCAGTTGCTCCAATTAACTATTATGACCCCAATTTGGAAAGGGAACAAGGAGCTCCACAACACCTGAATCAAGAAACCTTCATTCAGCCAAAAATTTGACCTCATTTGGGGCCTCTAAAGCCTTTAAAACTAAGTTCAAAGTTTTTGTACCTTGCTGCCAATACCAAAAATTTGCAATATCTTCAAAACTAGAATTGATATAGAAATGAAACTTTACTGGCAGGCTGATATGACTGAGATGAACCTCCACATGTAAAATCAAAACATTCTGAGATCATATGACCAACTTACTAAAAATAGCAAGTTTCCATAAATAGCAACTCTCCATAAGATAGCCCTTATTGAAAAGAAACCAGAAATATTTTTGGGTGATGCAAGATTGCTCTTACACCCAGGATGCTCCTGCATCACCTGCCAAGGAGGAAAAGAAAGAACAAGAAGAGGAGAGTCTAAAAGATTAAGTAGATAAGTCTGAATTAGTAATAACAAGTCCTCGTATGGAGGAAAATAAGAAGACTGAAGAAGAAACAACTAAGGAAATATCAGAGTGATGGGGAGATTGAAATAGACTAGCTAGTCTATGCTCCCTGATCCTTGTCTTGGATCACTAGTGTGCTTTACCCAAACCCTATGGTCTCTAGGAATCCTCTTCACAATAGGATCCCCTGACCTAGCCCAATCTGATCACCAATAGAGAACTCTTCTTCTTCCTAGTTTGCTTGCACACTTCCTAGCTCCATTCCCTTACATAGACCAACAAGGGTTTCTTGTCTTGCTCATCTCCTCAGGCTCTGAAAAGGGTAGAGATGACTTCTATGGTTTTTTTTCACTCAACCAAATGACTCCAAGGTATTGGTGAAGTTTTCTTCTTTACCGATTCCACACTTTCTTCCCAAAATAGGGCTACTAGAAAAGAGCCCCAATTAGGCCTCCTCTCCGGGTCTATAGGACTTTTGACCCATTTCCTTCACACAACCAAGGCTAGTCTTCCATAGAGACCTCTATTCAAATACCCAACCCTTAATTATTTTCATGGTTTTAGGGCTCCAACTATCCATACAATGCCTGAACCAGAAATGAGGGTTTCTAGGGCTTTTTAGGCTTGCTTGAGTCACAGGGCTAGTTTGATTGCATAAACACCTCAAATGGATTGACAAAACTCTCTCCTTCATACCAATGAGTCTTTACTCATCCCTCTTGAACTCCTTCAAAGATATTGTCTTGAAGCTTTCTCCCTCGTCCTCCAGAGCTCTTCCACTGCTGACCACACCTAGCTGGGCACTGCTTAGTCTCACCTAGGGCTTGGTCATTAATAGCTTGCACTCACACTCTAGGGCCTTTCTTGCATATATTTATAGGTTAGGGTCTATACTTCCATATCCTAAAGACCCATGGTTTTTACATGGTGGGGATAGGAGCTACAGGCCCTACATTACAAGCCTCTCCAAATTGGACAGAGGAAAGAAGTTTCAAAACAAATACAAAAAAACACACCAGATAACAAGAAACTACTCTAAGCACACACAAATGAAAGTATATACACTAATACAAATTTACAATGCCAAATATTTCATATGCTTTCCATTAACTCATTCCAATCATGCCATTAGGACTGACTGGCACACTCAATTATAGTCACAGTTTGGTTCTTCAATACAAAGCCATACATAATGATTTCCAACCCTTGAATTAGGGTTTTTCTAAACATATATAGTCTTCTTTTCAGGATTTTAGCTTGGTTAGGGCTTATAGCCACTTGGGTAAGGTTTAGACCCAACTTAGGAAAAGTTGCTAGCAACTTTTTGAGCAACTTTTTCTTGCTCGAGCAACTTTTTCTCTTTCCTCAACCTAGGACCTTTCTTAGGTCTAGTACAAAGAACACATGTGCTAAGACCTTCAACTCCCCTATTCTAAGACTTTTTCCTATCCTATGACCAAGTGACTATAGGATGACATCATTCCCTAAGCCACTATATAGTCAATATGAAAAACCAAACTAAGACCCTAGGATCCTAACTAGACCCTACACACACCTAATGAGCTCAAGGCTCTTATTCTAATTACAATCCTTCGTTAAGAAGTTGTTTCACAACAAAATTTGTGATGGTGGGAGCCCTTAGAAGGGTTCTCCTGCACCATACTCCCCCTCAGCACAACTAAGGCACTTTGGGGTTGAGAAGGGCTAGGTCTATGCCTAGTTTCTTGAGTTGGCTTTCCTCTACCCAAGTTTCTTCAAACTTGGGTTGACCTACCCATTTGATTAAATGCTCCATATACACTTGATTCCTGGTAGACTTCTTCACCTTGGATTCCAAGACCTGTTCAGCTATGGGTGGCTTCCACTTTGGCATAGCATTGCTATCTATGTCCTACAACACCCTTGATGGATCCTCACCTTGCTATGTGATGTCTCCTTTAAACAAGACCAGGTCAACAACATTGAACACTAGTTAGATAGCCAAATCTGATGGTAAGTCTACCTTATATGCATTTTCTCCATACTTGGCTAGAATTTTACAAGGCCCTACTCTTCTCATTTGTAGCTTAGTAGGAATGCCTTTTTGCATTATTTCTTTGCTTAGGTAAACCATCGCATAGTCCCCTACCTTGAACTAAACCTCTTTTATTCTTTCATCTACCTTAGTCTTTAGCTTTTGAGTGGATTGTATGATAGCCTTCTTTACCTATTCTTGGACCTCCTTGATAGTTTGAGTGAAGTCCTCTACTTGGCCACTCTTCATCTCCATCGAACCAAGGTCTCTTAGCTCAAATACTCCTCTAGGGTGTCTCCCATACACAACCTCAAAAGGACTCCTTCCTATGGTCCTCTTCACACTATCATTGTAGGCATACTCTACTTGTGGAATGACTAGATCCCAAGTCTGCCCATACTCCTTGGTCAAACACCTTAGAAAGTTTCCCAACACCCTATTTATAACTTTAGTTTGACCATTAGTCTGTGGATGGTAAGCTGAGCTAAATGAGAGATTAGTTCCTAACCTTTTCCATAAGGTTTTTCAAAAATGACCCATGAACTTTCTATCCCTATCTGACACAATGCTCAAAGGGAGTCCATGAATCCTCACAATATCTTTAAAGAAGAGATGTGCTACATAGCTTGCATCATGAGTAGTTCTACATGGAATGGAATGACTCATCTTAGAGAACCTGTCTACTACAACATAGATGCTATACATACCTAATTTTGTTTTAGGAAGTCCAACCACAAAGTCCATACTCACACACTCCCAAGGCCTATTTGGAATTAGTAAAGGTTGATAAAGCCCTGCATTTCTTGAACCTCCTTTAGCTCTTTGGCATACACCACATTTCTCTACATATCTTCTCACATCTCTTGCTAACTTAGGCCAAAAATAGTATCTTTGTACTAGCTCCATAGTTTTTTTTATGCCAAAATGTGCACTTAGGCTTCCATTATGCTTCTCTTGAATCAGATTTTCCCTCATGGATCCCCTAGGCACACATAGATGATTGTCTTTGAACAAAAGTCCATTTTGAAGGGTGTAGTTTGCATACTCACCATGGAAGTGGTTCTCAAACTCTTGGCACACCTTATAGGATTTTGAGAAGTCTTCATCCTCATCATAAATATCCTTGAAAACTACTATTCCAATGCTCTGCAGTTGAACTTCTTGGATAGTCCAGAGCTTCCTACTTAAAGCATCTGCTACCTTATTGAGCTGCCCCTTCTTGTGCTTGATAGTGAAGGTGAAGGATTGAAGATACTCCATCCACTTCAAGTGCATATTGCTAAGCTTCTCTTGAGTATTAATATAGCTCAAGGCCTGATTATCTATGAACACCACAAATTCTTTGGGTAGGAGGTAATTCCTCCACTTCTTGAGAGATTGCACTAATGCATATAACTCTAGGTCATAGGTTGAATACCTTTTCTTTGCTTCATTGAGTTTCTCACTGAAAAATGCCATAGGCCTTCCCTCTTGACTCAATACACACCCTACTACAATACCACTTGCATCACATTCAATGGTATACAAATTGTCAAAATTTGGTAAGAGTAAGATAGGTTTGGTAGCTACCTCTTGCTTCAATGTTTGGAATGCTTTATTAGCTTCCTTAATCCATTTTAACTTAGTCTTAATTCCTCCCTTGATGGTGTCCATCACTGGTGCACATCTACCACTAAAATTTCTCACAAATTTCCTATAGAATTGGTCTAACCCATGGGAACTCCTAACTTTAGTCCCTATTTTAGGGGCAGGCCAATTCAAGATTGCCTCCACCTTGCTTGGGTCCATTTTCAAGGTACCTGATGAAGGGTGCTCCCCTTAATACCACAACCACATAAGAGAAATAGAGAAACAACAACAATAATATGCAAGAACAGAAAATTGGCTTCTTATTATCTCCACAAATGTGGAATTACAAACTTTCAGAATTACAATATGCAAAGCCACATGGGCATTCCCTTACAATATTCTGTAGGACAAAGCCTCGAATCAATGCCCAGATCTACTACCCAGAACTATTCTGAACTCCCAAGACAATAATACAGCCTTCCTTATATAGGCAATTTTTTCACCGCCTGGGAAGGTTCCAGAATTTTAGCCAATAAGGCCGACCAAACTTAGAATTATTTTATTTTACATTTTATTACATCATAGTTGGAAATTTTGAAGAAAATTATTTTCTGCCATTTCAGGTGGCCCAACTTCCGAAGACCATAAGTCATCACCAGTTGACCCGATCGGCTATTATAACCCCATTTCGGAAATTCCACAAAGCGCTCTACAAGCTTGACCTGCGCAAGCACCCGCCACTCAAATTTTTGACCTCATTCGGGGCCTCTAAAGCCTTCAAAACTAAGTTCAAAGTTTCTGTACCCTGCTGCCAATACCGAAAATCTTCAATATCTTCCAATATACACTTGATCTGGTAATGAAACTTTACTGGCAGACTTCTATGACCAAAATGAACCTCCAAAAAAGAAATCAGATCATTCTGAGCACATACGAAAATTACCAAAAATAGTAACTTTCCATAAATAGCAGCTCTGCACAAAATAGCCCTTATTGAATACAAAAACAGAAATATTTTTGGGTGATGCAAGATTGCTCTTACACCCAGGATGCTCCTGCATCAGACACCCGGGGTAATTTGAGAAGTGACCCTGTCACGACTCAGGTGTGCAGAGGAAAACCAAGACAGCTAACCTCCTCCTTTGTCAGCCATGATGAATCTTCAACAGGTCATCCTTTCCACTTGACCAGATATTCTTCATATGTCTTGTTCCTTGTGCTTCTGCCAACACGACTGTCCAGTATATCTTCAATCTCCTTAGTGTCTGAACTAGTTGCTGGAATACTCCACTGTGCTGCTGTGATCTCATCTTCAACACCTCCTTCATGATACTCTGTCAGATCTGAAATGTTAAACGCTGGTGAAATATTTAGCTCAGTAGGCAATTCTACCTCATATGCATTTCCTGAATCATGTTTCTTCAGTATCCTACATGGTCCAAACTTTTTCATTTTTAGCTTGTTATATGTACCAACTGGAAACCGCTCCTTCCGCAAATGAACCATGACTTCATCACCAACTTGAAATTCCTTATACCTCCTTTTCTCATCTGCCTTAGCCTTATACTGTGCGTTCATCTTGGTAATATGCTTCCTCACCTCCCCATGGATGTTCTTCAAGTGTTCTGCAAAATCCTCAGCTTCAGCACTACTTATTTCTCCTTTATCTATCTTCCTCAATTCAGATGCATTTCTTGGACTACTTCCATATACAATCTGGAATGGTGATTTACCAGTGCTCCTGTTGACAGAATTATTTTATGCAAATTCTGCTTGTGGTAAAATCAAATCCCATCCTGTTGGCTTATCTCCAACCAAACATCTCAGCAAATTTCCCAAACTCCTATTCACCACCTCTGTCTGTCCATCAGTCTGTGGATGATGTGATGAACTGAACTTCAAATCTGTCTTTAACTTCTTCCACAATGTACGCCAGAAATATCCAACAAACTTAGTGTCCCAATCTGAAACTATGGTCCTTGGCAAACCATGAAGTCTCACTACCTCTCTGAAAAACAATTCTCCTACATGAACAACATCATTAGTCTTCTTGCAGGGAATAAAATGTGCCATCTTTGAAAATCTGTCAACTACCACAAAAATTGAATCGTGTCCCCGCTGTGTCCTCGATAAACCAAGAACAAAGTCCATGCTGATATCCTCCCAAGGCTTCTCTGGTACAGGTAATGGCTGATACAACCCTGTATTCTGCTTCACTCCCTTCGCCATCTGACATACTCGGCAACTCTGTACAAACTTCTTCACATCTTGCTGCAACTGTGGCCAATAATAATTCTCACTAACCAAACCAAGGGTTTTATCACGACCAAAATGTCCAGCCAATCCTCCGCTATGCTTTTCCTTGATGAGATTCTCCCTCATAGAACTTCATGGAATGCACAACTGACTCCCTCTAAATAGCATATCATCCTAGATGATGAAATCCAACCATTTCGTCCTGTCTAGAGTAACAGGTTCTGTACAAGCTTTCCAAGCTTCACCAAAATCAGGATCCTCTGGATATAAATTCTTGAGTTCCTTGAACCCAACCACTTCAATCTGCATTTCTGTCAGCAATAGTTGCCTTCTGCTAAGAGCATCTGCAACTCTGTTAGACTTTCCACTCCTGTGTTTCAAAACAAATGTATAACTCTGCAAAAACTCAACCCATTTCAAATGTCTTTGATTCAATTTTCCTTGACTATTCAAATATTGTAAAGCTTGATGATCAGTATACAAAACAAACTCCTTAGGAAGCAGATAGTGCCTCCACTTTTTCAATGCCTGAACTATAGCATAAAATTCCTGATCATAAACAGAATATTTTCTCTTGGCATCATTTAATTTCTCACTGAAATAAGCAATAGGTTTACCATCTTGGCTCATAACAGCTCCTATTGCAGTACCACTAGCATCACAATCTACTTGAAACACCTTATTAAAATCTGGAAGTGCTAAAACAGGTTGTTCTGTAACTTTTTGTTTCAACAATTGAAAACTCTTTTCTACCCCATTAGTCCACTTAAACTCTTTTCTATCCCCTCTCATTGTTTCAGTCAAGGGTCCACAAATACTGCTAAAATTTCTTATAAACTTTCTGTAAAAGCTAGCCAAACCATGAAAAGATCTTACCTCAGTAGCACTCCTTGGAGTAGGCCATTCAAGGATAGCCTGTACCTTCTCTGGGTCCATTTTTAGACCTTCTGCTGAAACTATAAATCTCAAATACACTAACTCTTTCTTCACAAAACTGCACTTCTTCAAATTAATCAACAATTTCTCATCTCTCAACTTCTCAAACACCATACGAATATGCATCATATGTTCCTCCAATGTCTTGCTAAAAATCAAAATATCATCTAGGTAAACGATGACAAACTTACCCAGAAATTCTTTCAGAACCTCATTCATGAGCCGCATGAAAGTGCTCGGTGCATTGGTTAGCCCAAAAGGCATGACTAACCACTCATATAGTCCTTCCTTTGTCTTGAAGGCAGTCTTCCATTCATCTCCTTCTGTGATCCAAATCTGATGATATCCACTCTTCAGATCTATTTTTGAGAAATACACAGCTCCACTCAAACAGTCCATAATATCATCCATTCGTGGCAATGGAAACCTGTACTTGATTGTGATCTTGTTTATTGCCCTAGAATCTATACACATCCTCCATTCTCCATTCTTTTTTGGTGCTAATACCGCTGGTACAGCACAAAGACTCAGACTCTCACAGATCAATCCTTTCTGTAACAGTTCATGTACTTGTCTGTTCAACTCCTCACTTTCTGCAGGTGTCATTCTGTGTGCTGCCTTATTCAGCAAACTCGCTCTTGGGATCAAGTCTATCTAATGACTGATCTTCCTAACTGGTGGTAATCCATCAGGCACGTTATCAGATACAATATCCTGAAACTCATTCAACAAATCTGCAACTTCTACAGGAACATCTTCTACTTCCTCTTTACCAGCTTTTGGAATTAAAGCAAAACATACATGCTCATGCCTCATACCATCTAAAAAATTTCTTCCATCAACAAAAGTTATCCTTGCATTACCACATACCTTTTCTTCAATCTCCTTCAATAGTTTTATCTTATGTCGCACTCCATCCTTTGTCAGGGAATAGGTATTCGCACGACCATCATGTACAACACATTTGTCAAACTGTCATGGTCTACCCAACAACATATGACATGCATCCATAGATATGATATCACACAATACCTCATCTTCGTATCCGCCAATCTTGAACTTCACCAGGCATTGTTCATTGACCATGACCTTGTGGTCATCCTGTACCCAGGCAATCTGATATGGATGTGGGTGTTTCTGTCTCTTGAGCTTCAACTTTGTCACCATCTCTTCTAACACCAAATTGTCAGTGCTTCCACTATCAATAATCACATCACAACATTTACCTTCGCACTTGCACCTAGTGCGAAACAGGCTCCTTCTTTGCTCAGGTTCATTCTCACCACTCAACAGGACTCTTCTATTAATCAACGTTTCTCCTCTTTCAGCATCTTCAGAATTTGATGATCTGGCATCTTCATCTACATGTGCAACTCTGGCCTGGCCTTCATTTCTCCTGTCTGCTCTTCCTTGGCGCTGAGGACATTCAAATGCCCTATGACCTTCTTCTCCACAGTGAAAACATGTTCCACGGAAGCCACCTCTTCCAGATCCTTGTCCTCTTCCTCTTCCTCTCTGATCTCTATTATTCTGATCTTGGAAACGATTGGAATTATTTTCTCGCTGATTTTGACTGCTACTGGCCTCATCCTTCTTTTTCATATCTTCATTTCGGCCACCATATGACCATCCACTAGATCGTCCACCACGACCTCTTCCATTTTGTCTGCTCTCAAACTTCTTGTTCAGCTTTTCCTCTACTTTTAGTGTAAACTGGTATGCCTCTTCAATACTGTTCATTCAAACCAGATTCAGCTCCTCCTGAATGCTTGGCCTTAACCCATTAAGGTATCGGGCAACTTTCTCCTTATCAGCTTCTGCATGGCCTGTTCTGATGAGAAGTCGGTAGAACTCCTTTGTATACTCCTGAACAGATCTTCCTGCTTGCTTCAAACTCTGCATTTTCTTCAGTAGGTCAAGCTCATAATCAACAAGAATGAACTGTCACTTCAATTTATCCACCATCTGATCCCATCTTGTGATTTTATCTTTCCCTCTTCTATTTCGCTCTAATTGAATTTCTTGCCACCAGATCTTCGCATGACCTTTCAATCTGGCCTTCACAAATTTGACCCTATCAGGATCCTCAACATCTTCGTACTCAAAATATTCCTCACATTCATTGATCCAGTCGATCAATTCCTCTGGGTTAAGATTTCCAGAAAATGTAGGAACCTCAATCTTAGGTCTTTTCCCAATCTTGGAAATCACCCGAAAAAGTCTTTCTTCCTCCTGGTTCACAATTTCAGCTTCTCCTTCTTGATATTCTTCTTCGGCTTCATCCTCGCTTTCATCTCTGACATTAAGATTCATTCCTCTACGAATCTCTTCTTGTAATGCTCGCACTTGTCTCTGCAGCTCTCTAACCTCAGGTGTTACAACACTAGCTCTTCCGCCACGTTCCCTTCGTGGAGGCATTTTCGTGATGCGCGCTGAAACTCTAGCCACGGTCCTGGTGTAAACTGCCTCACAATCGGCAATCTGTTTACACACTCAAGAAAATCTGCTCTGATACCACCTGATGAAGGGTGCTCCCCTTAATACCACAACCACATAAGAGAAATAGAGAAATAACAACAATAATATGCAAAAACAGAAAATTGGCTTCTTATTATCTCCACAAATGTGGAATTACAAACTTTCAGAATTACAATATGCAAAGCCACATGGGCATTCCCTTACAATATTCTATAGGACAAAGCCTCGAATCAATGCCCAGATCTACTACCCAGAACTATTCTGAACTCCCAAGACAATAATACAGCCTTCCTTATATAGGCAATTTTTTCACCGCCTGGGAAGGTTCCAGAATTTTAGCCAATAAGGCCGACCAAACTTAGAATTATTTTATTTTACATTTTATTACATCATAGTCGGAAATTTTGAAGAAAATTATTTTCCGCCATTTCAGGTGGCCCAACTTCCGAAGACCATAAGTCATCACCAGTTGACCCGATCGGCTATTATAACCCCATTTCGGAAACGCCACGAAGCGCTCTACAGGCTTGACCTATGCAAGCACCCATCACTCAAATTTTTGACCTCATCCGGGGCCTCTAAAGCCTTCAAAATTGAGTTCAAAGTTTTTGTACCCTGCTGCCAATACCGAAAATCTTTAATATCTTCCAATATACACTTGATCTGGTAATGAAACTTTACTGGCAGACTTCTATGACCAAAATAAACCTCCAAGAAAGAAATCAGATCATTCTGAGCACATACGAAAATTACCAAAAATAGTAACTTTCCATAAATAGCAGCTCTGCACAAAATAGCCCTTATTGAATACAAAAATAGAAATATTTTTGGGTGATGCAAGATTGCTCTTACACCCAGGATGCTCCTGCATCAGTACCCTTGGACACCACAAATCCCAAGTAAACTAATTATTTCTACATGAACTCACATTTCTCAAGGTTGATAGCCAATTGTTCTTCATGTAGCCTCTTTGAGACTAACCTTAAGTGCTCAAGGTGCTCTGCTTTAGTTTTTCTATAGATGAGTATGTCATCTAGGTACACCACCACAAATCTTCCTGTGAAGTCCTTCAAGACCTCATTCATCAACCTCATGAAGGTGCTTGGGGTATTAGTAAGCCCAAATGGCATCACAAGCCATTCATATAATCCATATGTGGTTTTAAAAGTAGTCTTCCACTCATCACCCTCCTTAATCCTTATTTGGTGATAACCACTCTTGAGATCCAACTTTGTAAAATACATAGCACTCCCTAAACAATCCATCAAGTCTTCTATTCTTGGAATTGGGAACCTATACCTGATGGTGATCCTATTGATGGCCCTTGAATCAGTGCAAAGTCTCCATTTTCCTTCCTTCTTGGATGCCAACACCACTGGGACTGCACATGGACTAATACTTTTCTTGATCAGTCCTTGATCCAATAACTCTTGCACTTTCCTTGCTACTTCTTTATTTTGATCAGGGGTAAGCTTGTAGGCTTCTTTGTTAGGAAAAGATGCATTGGGTACAAAGTCTATTTGATGACTTATATCCCTTATTAGAGGAAGTATTGTAGGTGCTCCATCACTTACAATGTCCTTGAACTCCTCTAGCATTTGCTTCACTTCTATAGGTGTCTCTGTCTGCAACTTATGTTCCTCTTCCTTAGGTTTGACCATAGTGGCACATCCCACTATCTCACTATCATGTAATGAATGTAGAAACTCCTTCCCACTTCTAAGAAACACACTAGGTGTCCTTGAGGCTCCTTCTTCATTCTCTATTAGAGACTGAATCTTGAATGTTTTTCCATCCTTCTTAAAGGAAATGGAGTTCTCTTCTCCATCATAGATCACTTTTCTATCAAACTGCCAGGGCCTTCCTAGTAGGAGATGGCAGGCATCCATGGGTAGGACATCACAAAGAACCTTATCCTTATATCCACCAATGGTAAGCTCCATCCATGTTTGCTCATTTACTAACATACTCTTCTCCTAATTTAACCAAGTCACCTTGTAAGGGTTTGCATGGGGAATCTTGACAATTTTTAGCTTCTTTGCTGCTTCATCTGATATGATGTTGTTAGATGAGCCTGAATCAACTATCACCTTAAAAACTTTGCCTTGGATTTTGCATCTTACTCTAAATAGAGCTCTTCTTTTCTAGGGTTCTTCTTCGGTAGGTTGCCTTATGAGCACTCTCCTAGACATCAAGTTCTCCCCCATCTCTAATTCTAATCTACTTACCTCATTGGTACATGAACTACTACCATCTTCTTGGGCATAAGCTACCCTCTTTTTACCACTAGAGCTTGTAGGTTTATCAGGACACCTATAAGTAGGGTGCCCAAGCTATCCACATTGATAGCACTTCATTATGGCAAACTAGGAGCTACTTCTTCCTATACTTCTTCCTCTGCCACCCTGAGACCCTCTTCCTCTGCTAGATGTTCCTCTTGAACTAGTCTCTACAACTTGCTCTAGGAGTCTGCTCTCTCCTTGACTTCTAGAGTCACCTCCTCTACCACTAGAACCTCCTCTTTGACCCCCTCTAGAGTCTCTACCTTTGCTAATGTTTTTGGAGTTAGGTTCCTACTTCTTTCTTTTCTTATCTTCTAGCTTTTGTGCCATATGCTGACATCCAAGGACTATGGCAGGAGTAAACAAGTTCATCTCCTCTGCTATACTCCATCTCAGTCCACTTAAATACCTTGCCACCTTGATACTCTCCTCCTCCTTCACTTTGGACCTTAGACTCAACTTGTGAAATTCTTTGGTATAATTGGCTACATCCATTTCTTTCTTTTTTTGATTCAACCTTCTTCTATGCTCCTAGATTTCATAATCTACAGGCAAGTATGCTTCCCTCACTTTGTTTACCATAGCTTTCCAATTAGTAATTGGATGCTTTCCCTCTTTCTCCCTTTCTTCTTGGAGATAGTTCCACCAAGTTAGAGCTTGGCCTCTCAATCTTTCTTTGGCCACTTTGACCTTTTGGGCCTCAGAGATCCCTTCACATTCGAAGTGATTATCCATACCCTCTATCCATTGCATGACAAGTTCTATGTCCATTCTTCCAGTAAGAAGTGGACACCTTCAAGTGCCTTACCGGTGATGGCCTTTAGTGCCTTTAAGAACTGCTCATCTTGAGTAGGAGGATCAGGTGTAGAAACCTCATCATCTATATTCTTCCCTTTCTCTTTAGCATCATGTTCCCCCATTCTATCATTCACTTTACCTGCCTTGGCTTGGACATTATCCAAGAGTTGTTCTATCTGATACAATCTTTCTTGCAAGAGTCTATTGGCTTGCTCTTGATCTTCTACCTTCTTTGCTAGCTCTACATTATAAAAAATATTCTTCTTTTGAAATGACCCTACTGATTCCTCTAGAGGTTGAAACATCCACTCTCCAACTATCCACTTCCCAAGCCTTATTAGGCTATGATACCAATCTGATGGGGAGATTGGGATAGACTAGCTAGTCTATGCTCCCCGATCCTTATCTTGGATCACTAGTGTGATTTACCCATGCCTTATGGTCTCTAGGACTACTCTTCACAATAGGATCCCCTGACCTAGCCCAATCTGACCACCAATAGAGAACTCTTCTTCTTCCTAGCTTGCTTGCACACTTCCTAGCTCCATTCCCTTACATAGACCAACAAGGGTTTCTTGTCTTGCTCATCTCCTTAGGCTCTGACAAGGGTAGAGATGAATTATAAGGTATTTTTTCACTCAATAAAATGACTCCAAGGTATTGGTGAAGTTTTCTTCTTTATCGATTCCACACTTTCTTCCCAAAATAGGGCTACTAGAAAAGAGCCCCAATTAGGCCTCCTCTCCGGGTCTATAGGACTTTTGACCCATTTCCTTCACACAACCAAGGCTAGTCTTCCATAGAGACCTCTATTCAAATACCCAACCCTTAATTATTTTCATGGTTTTAGGGTTCCAACTGTCCATACAATGCCTCAACCAGAAATGAGGGTTTCTAGGGCTTTTTAGGCTTGCTTGAGTCACAAGGCTAGTTTGATTTCATAAACACATCAAATGGATTGACAAAACTCTCTCCTTCATACCAATGAGTCTTTACTCATCCTTATTGAACTCCTTCAAAGGTATTGTCTTGAATCTTTCTCCCTCATCCTCTATAGATCTTCCACTACTGACCACACCTAGTCGGGCACTACTTAGTCTTGCCTAGGGCTTGGTCATTAAATAGCTTGCACTCACACTCCAAGGCCCTACTTGCTTGCATATATGTATAGGGTAGGGTCTTTACTTCCATATCCTAAAGACCCATGGTGTTTCCACATTGGGGATAGGAGCTACAGGCCCTACATTACAAGCCTCTCCAAACTAAACAGAGGACTAGAAGTTTTAAAACAAAAACAAAAACACGCACCAGATAACAAGAAACTACTCTAAGCATGCACAAATGAAATTATATACACTAATACAAATTTAAAATGCCAAATATTTCATATGCTTTCCATTAACTCATTCCAATCATGCCATTAGCACTAACTGGCACACTCAATTACAGTCACAGTATGGTTCTTCAATACAAAGTCATACACAATGATTTCCAACCCTTAAATTGGGGTTTTTCTAAACATATATAGTCTTATTTTTTGTATTTGAGCTTGGTTAGGGCTTATAGCCACTTGGGTAAGGTTTAGACCCAACTTAGGAAAATTTGCTAACCAACTTTGAAAAGTTTCTAGCAACTTTTTGAGCAACTTTTTCTCTTTCCTCAACCTAGGACCTTTCTTAGGTCTAGTACAAAGCACACATGTGCTAAGACATTCAAATCACCTATTCTAATACTTTTTCCTATCCTATGACCAAGTGAATGTAGGATGACATCATTCCTTGAGCTACTGTATAGTCAATATGAAAAACCAAACTAAGACCCTAGGATCCTAACTAGACCCTACACACACCTAATGAGCTCAAGGCTCTTATTCTAATTACAAGCCTTCATTAAGAAGTTCTTTCAAAAAAAAATTTGTGATGTTGGGAGCCCTTAGAAGGGTGCTCCTGCACCATAGAGCCTAAGGAACTGGAGGCTATTAAATCTCTAATACAGATGCCGAGTGGGAACACACCTAAGAAGAAATCACAGAAGAAAAAGGAGAAATCTCTAGGAACATAGGTTACACTTGATGAAGTTATAATGATTCCTAAATGGGACACTGATAACTTAACTTATGAAAATATGCAAATTTTGCAAGATCTCTTGAAGAATAAAAGCAAGCAAGAAGGGTTAAGAAGAGAGCATCAACAAAAACAAGTTTTGCATGAAATTAAAGGTATATTTATAGAAGCTTTTGAAATGGATGATGTGAATGATACTAAACCTATCTTAGAACAACTGGTTCAAATTGTTAAGAAGGTGAATAGTGATGATAATGAGGCAAATTAGAAACTTATGTAGTGGTCTGAAAGAAAGTTTGAGACCAAGGTACTTGAAAAAGTCTCCATCGAGATAGCAGTAAAACATGTAGAACTTTCTGCCTTAGTGACTAATTTAGAAGAAGTTGTGTAGAAAGTTCATTCTTTATACAAGAAATTATGTAATGTAGAAGAATTCACTAAGGACAATCAAGAGTTGATTGATAAATTGTAACTAGACTTGAAGTCTATTGGTCATTCACTGAGCATGGATGCAAGCTCCAACTCCATTCACTTCACTAGGTTACTTATTGCATAAGGGAGATTAGCCAAGTTGATGGATAATGATGGGAGAATAAGAGCTAAGTTAATTTCTATACAAACAATGTTAAAACCTCATTCAAAGGTTATGCAAAAGGAATTAGCAATGGAAAAGGAGTTAGTACAGTGAGATCCACATCTCTCTATTGCCAAGAGTTTAGTTAATCTAGTTGTCCAGCTAGAAATAAATATACAAGTTTTGGATTATGTCAGGTCGGGATGGGAAAATGCATTAGGTATGATAATGTAGCACCATAAACTATTTTTAGATAAGTATTTTCGCACCCCTACACCCCAACAGCTTCAAGTGACAAAAATAAGGGGGAAATGACATGCCATGATAGTGACAAGAATAACAGGAAGGGGACATGAGAATGACATGAGTAATACATGGGGAAATCTAGTAAGGAATGTATATCAAGGTATGACTTAGGTATGACATACTATTTTGTAATGTATATATTCAGTTGTATGTCAAAGAGTCTTATGTATATATATGTAGAATCTTTTGAAGACCGAGTCAAAGTCTTAGGGGGAGTATTCATATTTCTAAGTACTCTTGCTATAATGTAAACATCATGACAAAGTGTTTTTTCCACTAATGTCAAAGGGGGAGATTGTTGATCCCTAAGTTTTGTTTTCCATTAGTGTATAGCACTTAGTCATTTCTAGGCAATGTTGGTCGGTCATCACTGTGACTGAGCCATCTTGTAAAGGTCGAGTCATGGATAAACTTGTACATTTACCGAGCAGTAGTTACTGTTGAACAAGTCAGAGGTCACTGAGTACTTCAGTAATCATCAAGTAGTTATGCTGAGTTGTATGGAAGTATCATTGTTGAGCACCAGTATATGAAGAATAGTTAATGCCAAGTATTAGAGACTTCATATGTCGAGCAAGCCAGTTTTGACATATGTGTTTGTAATGGAACAAACACTTAGGTAAATCATTGTGGCTGACATCTATACAATACTTAATTTTTATTAAGGGAATCATGAAGGTGATTCTGCCTTATCTTTGTAATCATTAATCCCTATGTAAGATATGTAGCCTATCATATTAAGGGAATGCTTAAGCAACATAAGTAGAGAATCTAGATCATTGATCTTGATCTAGGAGGTTGTTTTGTTGTCTATATAAGATGAGATATTAACCCTAAATTGATGTATGTATGTGAATGTAATGGAGGATATCTCACATACATAGAACAAAGAAATATTTTGATATAGGAAGAGATTAGTCAAAGTGACTGAGAAAAGTAGTGAAGGGAAGAACAAAGCTATATTTTATTAAGGAGATCAAAAAGTATTGGAAGGAGAAGATCTGTTATCAACATCATAGTGCAAACTGAAGGATTAGGTATTGATACATTTTAGCAGGTGAATCAGGGTAAATATCTTAATAGAGTGGTCCTCATAGGCCTATGTAAATCTCTTAACCGAGTGCTTACTTTTTTGTAGGTTTTAAATCCTTTAACCAAGGTAGATTGTATAAGTTTGTGTGTGTGAGTGATTTACACCTTCATGAAATTACAAGATTAACTAAGAACAACAAGAATTAGAGAAAAATAATCTAACAAATGCACAATTAATCTATCAATATCTCATGGTTCTCTAAATTGAAGTAGTAAGTGAGGCTCTCAGCTGCAAATCCTCACTAGTGACACTCTAATTATGAGAATTGAACTAAGAATGATATGCAAACTAGATCTAATTATCAAATTCTAGCTCTATTTGATAAGAAAATCTCTAAAATGATCAACAATTTAAGCTAATTATCAATGAAAATGCTAAGTGAGTGGTGTGGATGCAAATTTCAAGAGCTTTGCTGCAATTCAAAGATATGGAGTGGATGAATAATGCCTCAAAATGCCTTCTATTTATAAGATTTTCCCAAGGGTAGGGGGTAGAGTGAGATAACCATGGTTATGCTTGGGTAAGGTCAATTGGCTTTGCTTTGTCCCTAAATTGGGGGACAAACATTTAAATGGTTTCAAAAGGCTGGACCATTTCAACAAAAGTGAGTGATTTGTGTCCATTTTGTCTCCTTTTTCCTTTGTTGAGGGAATTTATGATTTATTAATTAATTAAAGTAATTAAATTTAGCCATGAAGGGTAAGAGGTTCATTTTGATTTTTCATTTCAACAACTATGTCATTAATTGAATTTAATCAATTTCTTAGTGTTTTTCCCCTTTTCAAGCTTTATTTAATCATTTAATCATTTAATTGAATTTTCCTTTGATTTGAATTGCCTTTGTTCCATTTATTGATTTTTCATGCTATTTTGATGATTTGATTGCACCTTTTGATTGAATTAAGCCTTTGCCAATTTTCCATGTCTACAAATGCCCCTCTTTGAGTCAATGTGCGAAGAACACCGATTCAAAGATTCCCTTAGTATGATGATCTGATTAAGCCCTAGTTCTGATATGCCTCGATTCCTCTGATAGTTCTGATTGATGTACTTCTTGATGATGATGATGTGCCTCTGATGATGGTGCTGATATGATTCTGATGCCTCTGATATGATATGGGTCCTGGTTTGATGATAGGTCCTGGGTTCACTGATAAAGGTCCTGGGTTAATTGATAAAGGTCCTAGGTTGATTGATTGCTGATATGTTGATAGGTTTGATATGATATGGTAAACTGATCTGATACTGATTTGCCTCTTGATATGAAATTGATATGAAATGATATCTTGATATGATATGATATGATATTGATATTGATATGCCCCACTGATAAATGTTTTTGATGTGATGCCCATTTGATACTCTGATGCCCCCTCAGAAATAAAACATATTGATTCCTTGATTTGAAAGATTTTGAGTGGTTGGAATATGTTTTGATTTCTGATACCGTTTGAAAGAAACAATCAAATTTGATTGATGCCCCGATCAATGAAAATGTCCTATAATAGGTCCAAAGTGCATTTTTTAAGTGTTTATTAGGACCAATTTCACCTTAAATAAGGTAAAACCCCTCATTTTACTATTCATTTGCACCATTTCTTCTTGAGATTTGAGCTCTGATTTTAGCCTTTTTGAGACGATGGTGGTCCCACATCATGAGCATCGGTTTGAGAGAGTGCGCCAGTTCAGTCAGAGAGCGACTGATGGTCCTCCGGTATGTCATTCAAATTTTCCTCATGTTCTTAAAGTTGCATTTATGACCTCATTTAATGCATTTAAAAATTTTAATGCTGCGTTTGTGAAAAGAAATGTCACCTCCGTGCCTTTTAATATCGCCTGAAAATTTAAAATATCGCCTTTGATAAATTTGATGTCACCTTCTTTAGGTTTTCTCACACATTTAGAAAATCAGTTATCGCCTAAGGATAATTTAATATCGCTTAGGGTTTTAATCATTTGAATTGTGTATCGCGTGATAATAAAATGTCACCTGCGGAAAATCTTATACCGCCTCCATGAAATTAAGTCATACGGATGAATAAAATCATGCGTATTAATAAAGAGATGTCACCTCTGGTAAAAGAAATGACGCCAGAAAGAAAAGTCACGTAAGTAAAAAAAAAAATTTGTTTATTTGAGACTTTTCCAGGACGTCTGATTGCTCAATTGCGTCAACTTGATTGATATCGATCACGTCAATGAATTCAATCGAATGTTCAGTTAGGGTGTTCCCTTTGTTTGATTTCAACAATGAATTAGGACATAGGTAACTATAATATCGAAGAATAAGGTAACTCAATCTTCATCACGAATGATAGGTCATGGATCTAAACGTCCATTCATGTTATGCTCAAATGCTTAGAGACATAAAACTAGGATCATCCTTCCTCAATGCTTAGAGTTAGGATTGGTAGGTCTGATAGGTATATTTAAATTGATGACTATGATTGATTGTTTGATTTCTTGATAGTAAGTTACTCATGTAATTCCCTTGTTTTGATTAAACAGGAGGATGTCCCTATTTTGTACCTTCAGACTCTACCACACTGGGTGATGGAGCTTAGGGCATAGTTGACTGACACCGAGAGGTGAGTGATTAGGTGCTATGGTTTACTATGTGTACTAGAGCTTCCTCGGTTCCAGATGAATCGAGGTTTGATTACTGCTGTCGCAGAGCGTTGGCACTCTGAGACAAACAAGTTTTGGCTACCACAGGGCGAGATGACGATTACACCTGAGGATGTTTACAGATTACTACGGATCTCGACTCATGGAGAGATAGCATATTATGATGCAGTCTATGATGGGACATATTGTTGACGAGTATTTGGAGATCCGTCTATAGGTGATGATTGCATCCTATGGCCTCAGTTTGCCTCATTTCCTATTTTACCAGCATTATTAGGTGCTATCATTGGTGGTGTATTATTACCTGATCGGTGAGGTCACAGATTTTTAGTGGGATGGGGTAGGATTATCGAGGATTTGCTACATTAGCCTCGATGCTTTGACTGGGGATCTTGTGTGCTAGCACAGCTTTATCATGATCTTCATGAGGTGGTTTACAGGAGATCAGCCTCATTATCTACTAGGATTCATATTTTGCAGTTGTGGATATGGGAGCACTTACCAGTCATTCATCCTATATCAGATCGAGATCATCCTCTAGGATATCCTTTTGCAAGGCAGTATACTGGTATGGTGACACAGCATCACTTGGGTCACTTGGAGTATTGGCGGCGTCAGATTGATGACATGGATGAGGTCTATTGGAGACCATATGTTGAGGTCAAGGATTGGAGAGAGGATAGCTTGGAGTTACCATATATGTTTGCTCCTCGATGGATGATTGGCAGGATTGACTCTGTTCTTGAGAGATTCTTAGCAGGTAGAGTGCTACGGCAGTTTGGGCGGATTCAGCCTATGCCTCAGGGATCTGCAGTATATGCTCATTCTAGTGCAGAGCGTGCTACTTGGGGTCATATGCCTTCATATGATGACGCTATAGAGCAAATATCACTACTAGGTTATATGGATTGGGACATGAGGTTACACATCAGAGATGCTGGAGTCACTCAGGAGTATCTAGCTTGGTTGATGGAGCATCCGATGCCTTGATTTACAGACCCTGCAAAGCCAGTACCTGGGCGAGATGATGATGGTGATGATGTCAGTGGTGGGAGGAGACGCAGAGGTAGACCACAAGGTAGGGCAGTGATTAGGCTCAGAGGATGAGCGAGAGATGCAAAGGTACAGGCACCACCTCCTCCTCCTCATCCTACAGTAGCACAAAGATAGAGGATAGATCGTCAGGATCATGTGAGGGCTGCTAGACAGGATCCAGGTACAGGACAGGATACGGGAGTAGGATTACAGCAAGCTACCATGGATGGTCAGGATACAGGTGCACAGCAGATGCCAGCAGCTTTTTCCCATGATCGGGGAAAAGCTCCTATAGATACAGGTGATCCTCAGAGTACCTATGAGGTTGGGGAGAGTTCTAGTACTACCCAGCTATGAGCAGATGTGGGAGCATTATGGACAGAGGTATCACAGATGTCATCTATGATTCAGCAGTTAGTATCAGGTTTGGCTCCATTGGTTCCTCTCCTTGTTGCTATGGTTGGTCAGATGCCTCCTCAGCCGCCTCAGCAGCCTCCATCATAGCCTCCTCCACAACCTCCTCCAGGACCTCCTCCCAGTGGTGATGAGAGTTGAGCTATGAGTGCTCTTATTGATCATTTGTGTACTGATACTGAGATACTTGATATTGTACCATAGTCTTGTGACCTTGGTGTCACCTTTCCAGTTGTACTTTGATACTTATTTGACATTGATGCCCCTGTTGATGGGTGGTTATAGAGTTGATTTTATGATATCATTGTTATACTTGATGTATTGAGTTATGAGTAGATGTGTGATATGAGGACATTTATGATCTTTCCTGCTTTTACTTGATGATATATGAGATTTCCTTTAGATGCTGCTATATGTGTTTATCTAATGCATTTGTTTTTGGATGGATGTGTCGATGGATGCAACGTATCTTATGTATGATATAGATAGATGGATGCATTTCTTTCTTCATGTATGGATGCAGTTTTGATATGTTATTTCTCATGTATGCAATCTATATGTATGCACATGTAAATGATTATTTCCTTCTTTTCCTTGATAATATATCTATGTAATGATTAATGATATGGAATGAATGCAAAAAGTATAATCTCATGTTTTTATTGTAGAAAAGATGATATTGAAGTGATGTTGTCCTTGCTGATTTAACCCTGTTGATAATGTTATGTACCCCCTTTTTGATGCAAAAATGAAACCCTTGGGAAAAATGCATGTGCAATTAATCTAACATGAAAATGCATTTAACCTTTTTATGAATGCAGCTAAGCGTCACTAGCTTTTAGCAAATAAATGCCTTGAGGATATATTTTCATCATTGAGCACTTGGGACTGGAAAGTCGATACAATCACCACTGCCCACTGACATGATGATATGAATATCTCTTTTTATTTACTGCTCATATGGTAACCTCCATTTTGCTTTCCCATCAGTCTCATCGATACGACTATCATTGATTTCAAACAATCATGAGAGTACGAATACCGATTTTGTCAGATTCTATGTTGCAAGTGGATTTTGTCATTTAGATATGAAGAATCTAAATATCCAAGGTATCCGGTTGCGTAAACAAACAAAGGTTAACTCATTGTTTTATAAGATAATCCTCGATGGTTCTTTGATGACCATGTCTTTAGATGAATTCTCATAAGGCAATGAATCTTCCTCCAAACAGTCACTTCATAGTCAAGAAAAATATCACGTCTCCATCATTGCCAATCTAGTCGAAACATCATTGATTAGCTAAAAAGACTTGATACAAATTGAATGAATGTAAGTAAACATATTTTTAACCAATCTTTTCAAAAGAATCTATCTAAGTGTTTTGCATTGTTTTCTGATCTTCAACAAAATATATTTCCAAGTGTTTGATCATGACATGATTTTTGATTTTTAATCCTGAATAATAAGTCAATTTAGGCTCAAGGATTTTGTTGTGGTAGTCAACTTCTTGGTTATCAATCAAAGGTTTACAAAAATCTGATCTCTCTTCTGAAAATGTTGATCCCTTTCTACTTGTGACTGAATGTTGCTCATTTGAATCCTTTTTGAGGTACCCACTTTCCAATCCGTTTATGCTGCCCCCAAGTATTTGATGTATCAGTTTGGACAACTTTGGGCAATGCAAAGGATGATGCTACAAACTGTTATTATGACTATGTACAAATGACGGATGCAATGAAGGTTTAGACAAATGGGATGATGAGATGCATTATGTACACATGTGGCTAGGAAAGAAATGACTTAAGGGAACCAGAAGTGCTTGTTGCCAAGTTTTCACCTTTGGGTGCTCTCTTTTTTTTTGCTACCGAGGCGCCTATTTGCTAGGTTTTCACCAAGGCACTTTTTTCTCTTTTTCATTTTTTTTGTATTTTTCTCTTTTTCATTTTTTTTGTATTTTTCTCTTTTTCTTTTTTTGTATTTTTCTTTTTTTCCTTTTTTTGTATTTTTCTTTATCACCTTGGCGCCTATTTGCTAGGTTTTCACCAAGAGATAGTTTTTCAAATGTTTTTGCTTTCTTTAGGCTCAATTTTCCACTGTTTTTGATCTTTCTTCTTTTCCAATGTTTTTGGATTTTCCATTTTCAAATGTTTTTGGTATTTTCAAGATCCCTTTTCAACTATGTACAATAATTATGATGCTCTCTCATGTGATACTCTTTATACTCTTTCATCTGCTTTAGGTGTAGAATCTCTTCAAATGAATGCTATTTATGGGTTCTTGTAATTCTTCACCATTACAATCTAATAACTTATATGTTCCAGTTCCAAAGGATGACACTATCACAAATGGGCCTATCCAATTAGCTTCCCACTTTCCTTTCTTTTCCCTTTCAACTTGATTTTTGGGATTTTCTCTTAGTACCAAGTCTCCTACTTGAAAAGTTCTTGGTTTGATGTGTTTGTTGTAATTGTGTGCAATCCTATTTTGATAAACTTTTAAATGCTCATAAGCTTGAGTCTGGTGTTCCTCTAACAATTCCAATTGTTGTAGTCTGGCAATCCTATAATCCTCATCAGTGATCAATCCTCTTAATGAAACCCGTAGAGAAGGAATTTCAACTTCTAATGGTAGAACTGCTTCGGTTCCATAGACTAAAGAGAATGGAGTGGCTCCTATAGGTGTTCTGATACTAGTTCTGTAAGCCCATAGTGCGGGATTTATTTGCACGTGCCAATCTCTTCCTGATTTGTTAACTGATCTTTTTAATATTTTGAGGATATTTTTTTTTGTTGCTTCAGCTTGTCCATTGCCTTGTGGATAATAAATGGATGATGAATGATGTGTAATGTGAAATGTCATGCAAAGCTCATCAATATCCTAATTTTTGAATTGTTTCCCATTATCCATGATAATGGCATGTGGAATACCATAGTGGCAAATTATGTGGTTCAAAATGAACATTGAAATTTGTTTGCCGGTTGCTGTTGTTAATGGAACTGCTTCCACCCATTTGGTGAAGTATTCTATTGCTGTGATGATATACTTGTGTCCATTTGAAGATGGAGGATATATGATTCCAATCAAGTCAAAACCCCATTGATAAAAAGGCCATGGTGTAATGAATGGGTGTAATTCTTGAGCCGGTGCATGTATCATATTACCATGATATTGACATTTGTTGCATGTCTTCACAAATTGACAAGCATCCTTTTCTAATGTTGTCCAAAAGTACCCTAAACGAAGGATTTTCTTAGCTAGATTAAGACTGCTTGAGTGTGACCCGCAAATGCCTTCGTGGACCTCGCATAAAGCTAACTTAGACTCTTCTTCCTCTAGACATCTAAGTAATGTCCCATCAAGACCCTTACGATACAATGTGTCTGAAAGGATTAGGTAACGGGCGGCTTGGCGTATGAAGTTACATTTTTGGGCACGAGTTTGGTCTATGGGGAGTACTTGGTCTTTAAGGTAAGTATAGATGGGTCCATACCAAGGAGAGTCATGTCCATGTAAAAGAGCAACAATTTGGGTGTCAGGAAGGTTGAATGCCGGTTTTACCAACTCTTCCACCAAGAACTCATACTTCTCATTTTGATCTGGTTTTTGTAACAATGAAGCCAAGGTAGCCATGGCATCTGCTGCTCTATTCTTTTCTCTTGGAATCTGTTCAAATGTGATCAAAGAAAAGTACTTCTTCCATCCATCAATCAAGGTTTTATATTTCATCAATGTTATATCTTTCGTATTGTATTCATTATTAACCTGATTGATTATGAGTTGGGAATCTCCATACACTTGTAATTCTGCAATATTCCATTCTAAAGCCATTTTAATGCCAATGACTAATGCCTCATATTCTGCTATGTTATTGGTGCATGGAAATAAGAGTTTATAGGACTTTGGAATGGTGTACCCTTGAGGAGTAACCAATAATATACTTGCTCCAGAACCTCCTTGCGTGTAAGATCCATCAAAATATAATTTCCATGTCTTTGCTTCTATGTTGACAATTTCTGCATCTGGAAATTCAATTTGCATGGTTTGTGTAGACTCCATTGGGTTATCTGCTAAGTGATCTGCTATCACTTGTCCTTTAATTGCTCTTCTATCAACATATTCAATGTCAAATTCACTTAGGATCATGACCCATTTTGCTATTCTACCTGTTAAGGCAGTTTTACTTAGCAAGTATTTGAGAGGATCAATCTTGGCAATTAATTTGATCTTATGCATCAACATATAATGTCTTAGTTTTTGAGACGCAAAAACCACTTCTAGACATGCTCTTTCCATGAATGAATAATTGAGTTCATATTTTATTAAGGTTCTACTAAGATAGTAGATTGCCCTTTCTTTTCCTTGCTCATCTTCTTGTGCCAACAATATGCCTAGAGACCTTTCTGTGGCTGATATGTATAACAACAGTTCTTTACCTTTGATAGGTGACATAAGAATAGGTGGGTTTATCAAATAAGTCTTCAAAGTAGCAAAGGCCTTATCACATTCTTCATCCCACATAAATGTAGTGTCCTTGTGTAACAATCTGGTGAAGGAGTGACACTTTTCTACTAATTGAGAGATAAATCTCCTTATTGATTGAATCTTTCCTTGTAGTGACCTCATTTGGCTAATATTTCTTGGAATCTCCATTTCTAGAATGGCTTGTACTTTTTTAGGATCAACTTCAATGCCTTTTACTGACACTATATAACCCAATAACTTGCCCGATTGGACACCAAAGGCACACTTCTTTGGGTTTAATCTAACTTTGAATTGTTCTAACCGAATGAATATTTTTCTTAGGATTTTTAAATGCTCTTCTCTATTATGGGATTTTGCTAGAATGTCGTCCACATAATCTTCTAAGAAAGTATGCATCATGTCATGGAAAATAGTTGTCATTGCCCTTTGATATGTAGCTCCAGCATTTTTTAAACCAAAGGGCATGACATTCCAACAAAAATTACCCCAAGGGCAAGTAAATGCTATCTTTTCTTGGTCTTCAGGAGCAATCTTGATTTGGTTGTAGCCACTAAATCCATCCATTAATGAGTACATTGCATGACCTGCTGTCAAATCCACTATGGTATCAATGCTTGGCAATGGGAAGTCATCTTTGGGACATGCAAGGTTTAAATCTCTGAAATCCGTACACACACAGATAGATTTATCATGCTTAGTAACCAGCACAATGTTAGAGATCCAATCAGCATATGCTATTGTTCTTATGAATCCCACCTTTAACAATTTTTCCAATTCTGCCTTGACTAAGAGAGCCACATGTGGGTGCATTTTCCTTAGTTTTTGCTTCACAGGATTAACTCCAGGTCTAACATTCAGATGATGCATTATGAAATCAGGATCCAATCCAGGCATATCGGCATATGACCATGCAAAATTTACTTGTTGCTCTTGGAAGAATTTGATAAAGTCCTCTCTTTCAAGAGATGTAAGTGATGCAGCCAAGTGTACAACCTTTGGCTCTAATTCTGTACCAATGTTAACTTTTTATGTTGGTTCTATAAGAATAGATGACTGTTCTTCTTCATGTTCAGGAAAAGTGTCCAATCTCTCTTCTAATGGTGCCACAGTTGGGTTTTCACCAAAAGAAACGTCTTTTATTTTCATTGTTTTTGGTTCTAATGGTGCCACAGTTGGGTTTTCACCAATAGAACTTCTCCTTTTTTTATTTTTTTTCATTTTTTCCTTTTTTTGACTAAGAGATTGGACCCTTGCTGTTGTCATCATGTCCTTATTGAGTTTGTTGGTGAAAAAGGGTTCAACCGCATTGAGGTATTGGTTTGTTGCTTGGTCATTTGGGAAGTAAAGTAAGTCATGTGGTTCAGTTTGATCCCAATCAATGAGGTCTGGATGTATCAAAATTAAGGAGTTATTGGGTAAGGTATCATCAATAGGATTTATGGACATGACTTCGTTTGAGGGTTCATACATTGTATCGTTTAGATCTATGATGTGCGCTTCCTCAAGATGATCCATGGAAGCAGGGTCAAAGTCCCCTTCGCTTGAATCCTCGTCGACCTCTACGGGAAACAATGTGGGAAATGCCACAAGTGGGTTAAAACTAACATTTGAATTTCCCTCCTCTGAAGGTGTCCAAAATGTTTCTATCCATGCTCCACTACTAGATGCTTGTTCTATATTAGGCCTTTGAATAGAAGATTCTTCATTAATTGGAGCATCTTGTTTTGGGATTTTTGCATAAGTATGTATAGCAATGACTTCTTTATCTTGACATGACTCATCTGATAAAGTATCCCATTCATAATCCCTAGAGTCATCACTATCTCCTTCGGATTCTAATGCATTTATTTGAGGATGAAAATCATGCATTGGACTTGAACTTTCTCCCTTATATTGAAAACCTACTCCGGATTTTTCATGACTTGCCCTCCAAATAGGTTCAATAGGTTCTAATAATCCTCTATTTCTTTGGCCTAGGGGTCCTCTTCCTTTGTATCCCATCTTTTGCATAATATCAAATCCTTTCCCATATTGTTCTGTTTGTATATTGACATGCTGAATTCTTTCCATGGGAGTGTCTAGGGTACCATCCTCATCATGATAAAGCCATTGAAGGACATCATCCTCTTCCTTATCCCATGTTGCTTTGCTATCTTCCCTCACAAAATAATAATTATACTTATGTGGAAGATGTTCTTTTGAGGGTTTTCCATGTGATTTGGGAGACATGGGCATGTCAAATAGAGAAACTGAATATTCTCCTACCCCTTTTGAACTAATCTTGCATTGTTTATCAAATTTGTTCATCATTTCACTCATGTATTGGTAATGATCTTCTTTAGCTTGCTCTTTTTCCTCTTTAGTAGGTTTGTAGATCACTGTTTCCAATTTAGGTGCCACATATGGACTTTCCATCACATTTGGACCCTCGTAGCTCACTTTTTCCTTGCCCTTAGTTGATGTAGTTGAGCTAGCTTGAAGAGGATTTTGTGCATCTTCATTGGTGATTCTTGGAACAACTCCTTCATGATTATGTGGAATGTATAATTCATGTAAGGGTTTGAGTGCATTACAATATTGAAATGGATTTGAGTCTCCTCCAACTGTGATTTCTTCACCCATGTATGGGAACTTGATGCATTGGTGGTATGTGGATGGGACAGCTTGCATCTCATGAATCCATGGTCTTCCCAATAAGATGTTAAAGGTTAATTTCATGTCCAACACTTAACGTTTGGTTTCCTTCTTGACTGATCCCACTTGGATGGGCAACACAATCATGCCTTTAGAAGCTCTTTCAGTTTCATCATAAGCTTTTATGGTGATTTTCATTGTAGGGTCAATGCAAGACTCGGATAGACCTAAGGATTTTACAAGACTCAATGTGCATATGTTAAGGCCAGCCCCTCCATCAATAAGGGCTCTTTTGACTCTATGCCTTTCGATCAAAACCTCTATATGTAATGGAAAATTTTGAGGATGAGTTATAGACATGTCATCTTGATCTGAAAATGAAAGACAATGGGGAGCCACAAGATGTCCTACCATATTTTGAAATTTTTCTTCCCCTAAGGTAGTAGAAACATGTGTCTCTTCCAAAGCTTTTTCCAAAATCTCTTTATGATTTGGTGACAACTTCAATAACTCTAAGATTGAGATTTGTGCTGGAGTACGTTGCAATTGGTCCACCAAACTATAAGGTCTTGCTGCTGTAGGAGGTTGTTTGACCACAATGTTGGATGGTGGGATATTGGTGTTTTGAGGGACTATCCCTTGTAAAGTCATTCTAGAATTCTGCCCTCTTGTAATGACATTTGTTGCTTCCTTTTGAGGCTGTTCATTAATGATGATAGCATTAACAATATGATCATATGATGGCGCAAAGTTGAGATTATTGGCATTTTGTTTCTTGCCATTCGATGACTCACCTTTATCATGTTTGTAAAAAGGTTGTTTGAAGGCCGTATGATCTTCATTATTTTGGGGTCCATCAACAGTGATTATGTTATTATCTATCAAGTCTTGCACCACATTTAATAACATTGTGGTCTGGTTCATAAGGCTTAATAGCGGGTAATGTAATAACATTGTTAGCTATGAGAGCCTTTAATGCAGTTTCAAGTGATTCTCCCAAGGGTGTAAAGTGTCTTGCAGGAGTGGGCTTCAAATACTTATCATACTTTCTGTTTTGATCCTTGTTTCCTTGATTATTCTTGTTGGCATTGTTGTTATTGTTGGAAGGTGCATTATATGCTTGATTAGCATTATTCACTTGATTTGGTGTCTTTGTAAGGGCAAATGGAATCACCTTCAAGTTGCTGGATTCCACTACACCATCATTAACAATGCCTTTGTTGTTATTCTTTGCAGCATAACGGCTATTGTTGTTGTACCAACTTTTATTTGGATTGTTGTTATTGTTGGTATTGTTGTTTTTGGAGTTAGAGTTATTCTTATTTTCCTTGTACAATTTCAACTCTCCACTCTTAATCAACACTTCTTCCATTGTAATTCCGTTATCAATCAAATCTTGAAAAGTTTTAGGACATTGCATCCTTAGTCTATAATTCAGCTCGCTTCTTAAACCGTTAATAAAGATATCCATTTTTTCTTTCTTTGGTACACTTCTTGGATATCTAGCAAATGCAGTCCTCCATCTTTGCAAGAATGTGAGAAAGGCTTCTCCATCTTGTTGCTTCGTGTTACATAACGTTATCATTGTGACCTCATGTTTGATGTTATAAGAGTAATGAGTCACGAATTTAGATGCTAACTCTTCAAAGGATTTTATGCCAGATGGTAGTTTTGAAAACCAATCCATGGCCGTTCCTCCCAAGCTTCTTGGGAATAGTCTCATTAAATAGGTTGACTCATGCATGAATTCAAGACTCAATGCACAAAACCCCCGAAGATGATCATGTGGGTCAGATGTTCCTTCATACCTCTCATATTTAGGAAATGTTACATTAATGGGAAAAGGCACCATGACCAAACTCTTATCAAATGGAAAAGGACATAATGTTTCAATAGAGAAAGGCTTAGGAGCCCCGTTTTGTTTCAAACTGTCAATTTCCATTTGTAATGCCTTGAATTGTTCCCTCATTGCTTCCATAGGGTCTTCTATTTCCTTGGGCTTTAATTGCTCTATGTCAAAATCTTTAGGTAGCTTTACCCCCGTTTGTATTAAGTCCATGAAGTGTTTTTCTTTATCCATAAGCATGGTCTTTTTTATTAGTTCTATGAAATAAGGACATTGTCTTGCCTCTAATGCTCTTTCAATCATGGCTTCTTCTATCATTGGGGGTAAGTTTGTATTATGAGGAGGAAATAAGTTGTTGCCTTGTGAATTTGCCTCTTGAGAATTAGGATCTCTTCCTCCATTATTAGAATTTCCTTGATTGTTGTTAAGATCCATACCCCCATTCATGTTGTTCCCTTGATTGTTGTTAGGATCTATACCCCCATTTATGTTGTTCCCTTGGTTGTTGGGATCGATATTTCCTAGGGTATCACTAAACATCTTGTTAATGTCCTTTGCCTTAGCGGGTTTTTCAGTCACTCGTGAAGTAATGAAAGTGTTCTTTGGAAATGGGAGCTCTTCTCCGTTGTAGGTCCCGTCTATTTGTAATGCTTTCCTTATAGAAAGTGACCTTGTAATAACAGGCATGAACAAACTTTAAGGGTATGTTGACTTTCTTCTCTTGATAAGCTATTTTTGGAATAAGGTAAAAGTTTTTGATCAATTTTAAATGGTTTAAAATTTTAATGGTGTTTTGATCAATAACTTTGGAATATCTTGTTTGAAAATTAAAAAAAACAATCTCAACACACACATCAATTGGGTACCATATCCCTAAAATGCTCTAATGTGTATGTTTTTGAACGTTTTCATAGGTTTAACACAAGAATAGCTTCCACACAATCTACCTAGCACATAATTGGTTCGTAAACATGGCTCTAATAGGTAGTTTTTCTATTTTACCGTTATGTAGTAAGTTTTCCGTTCAAAAGAGATCTTAGCTTTTCATCCCCCAACTATGTTAAGGGGCTTCCCACATGCACAAAAGCATGATTTTGCGCAATCCGTTAGGACTACTAGAGGAAGTTCGAAAGAGCTAAAATCCTTTTGTCGTGTACCCCATTAAGGATACCCACGTTTTATTTTATAGTGGGTCAGATTCTCGCGGCAAAAGCAAGTGTATCCCACTTTGGGCTGTCCCTCTCACCGGCCCTTCTAAGGCAATCTCGGGAGGCGAGCCCACTAAGTTTTAAACATGTTCATTTGAAAGCATGAAAAGTGGATTTGGTAGAGCAAGTTTGAGAATTTGATTCACTCAAAGAGTGAAGAGCATATCCCTATTGCTTTTCCCTTATCCCAAACACTCACAATCAATTTGGTTCTTTTTCAACCCCGTGACAAAGGGGTTCTTAGAATTGAAGTGTTTATTTTTTCCTTTTATGATTAAACTATGTTTTGAACTTTGAAAATGCCACAATTTAATGGAAGTGCAAGCTTGATGAGAAAAATACCTCAAATGATGCTAGCAAAGGCTAGGTGCATTTTTAAGTAGTAGATTTTTTATTTTCTCTCCAAATCCTTCTCTTACCTTAGCAAAACGTTCCCTCCACCAACAAGTTAGTCAGCACAATACAAACAAAGTGAGGGGAAACCAAAATCAAAGCTTAAAATGATATAATTGATTATGCTTTTGATTCTTTTTACCAAAATATTTGCAAAATTCTTACAAACTTAAGGACTAAATTCCCAATTAAATCATTGTCTTTAACATCATCCAGACTACAAACTTAATCTAATTCTTACATCATCCAGACTACAGGCGAGATTAAATTTAACAAAGATGTGACTACTTTAACCGCGAGCGTCACCAAAAGGGGCTCAAGCGAGATTAAAATAGACAAGTGAGATATTAAATTTTGCACACGCGTGAAATCTTTAATACATACGACAACAGTAATTACTCTGATACAATATCAATGCTAAACCAGGCGACATTGTCCATGCTAAAGGCGAGATCTAATTTAATAAAGACGTAATTACTTTAACCGCGAGCGTCACCAAAAGGGGCTCAAGCGAGATTAAAGTAATTAAGTGTGATATCAAATTAAACGAACGCGTGAACTCTTTATTTCAAGCGACATACTAACTCAGAGAAGCGACATTTAATTAATTGAAAGCGACATTTAAAATACCCAAAGTGAGAAATTAAATGCGAAAGGCAGGAAACTCCCTTTACACCAGGCGTAAACTTATTCCTCGGCCGTGGCTTTTAATTCTTTCCAAGTGACATCTTAATGACGAAAGGCATCAACTGCTTGTCTGGGACGTGAGAATTTAATTTTCACAGGCGTGATTTCTTTCTCCAGAAGCATGATTCTGCAGGCTGATAAGCGTGATCATTCAGACTCCAGGTGACATTTTAATTTCCGGAAGTGACATCTCTTTGCTTTAGGTGTGATTTCTTTACCGGCAGGCGTGATTTATTTCCTGTAACCTGCAAACAGTGAGCAAAATCATGCAATTCTAGCCTAAATTTTGCAAATAACGTGGAAATTATGATAAATTTGAGGCCTAGGGCCCCACGGTGGGCGCCATTTGTGGTGAATGATTTACACCTTCATGAAATTACAAGATTAACTAAGAACAATAAGAATTAGAGCAAAATAATCTAACAAATGAACAATTAATCTATCAATATCTCATGGTTCTCTAAATTGAAGTAGTAAGTGAGGCTCTCAGCTGCAAATCCTCACTAGTGACACTCTAATTATGAGAATTGAACTAAGAATGATATGCAAACTAGATCTAATTATCAAATTCTAGCTCTATTTGATAAGAAAATCTCTAAAATGATCAACAATTTAAGCTAATTATCAATGAAAATGCTAAGTGAGTGGTGTGGATGCAAATTGCAAGAGCTTTGCTGCAATTCAAAGATATGGAGTGGATGAATAATGCCTCAAAATGCCTTCTATTTATAAGATTTTCCCAAGGGTAGGGGGTAGAGTGAGATAACCATGGTTATGCTTGGGTAAGGTCAATTGGCTTTGCTTTGTCCCTAAATTGGGGGACAAACATTTAAATGGTTTCAAAAGGCTGGACCATTTCAACAAAAGTGAGTGATTTGTGTCCATTTTGTCTCCTTTTTCCTTTGTTGAGGGAATTTATGATTTATTAATTAATTAAAGTAATTAAATTTAGCCATGAAGGGTAAGAGGTTCATTTTGATTTTTCATTTCAACAACTATGTCATTAATTGAATTTAATCAATTTCTTAGTGTTTTTCCCCTTTTCAAGCTTTATTTAATCATTTAATCATTTAATTGAATTTTCCTTTGATTTGAATTGCTTTTGTTCCATTTATTGATTTTTCATGCTATTTTGATGATTTGATTGCACCTTTTGATTGAATTAAGCCTTTGCCAATTTTCCATGTCTACAGTTTGTAAGCTCTTAACAGGGTAGAACCCTCACAAGGTAGATCATCAATTTATGATCAAATTTTGTAGCCCTAATATGCAAACTTTAATACTATGGTAGTGAATATTTATGGGTGTCATCCCCACCCCAGTTTTACCTTTCAAGGGTTTCTGGATAACCAAAATCTTTGTGTTATGAGTTTCATTTCATGGATGAACTTAGATTTTTAGATCTATTTTAGTATTGAATTTGATAAGTAAAGTTAAATTTATGTCAAAGTGGAATTAATTGTAGATATCTGATTCACACCCCTTCTCAATATCTCAATTTCTCATATTAGATTTCCAATAGGGATATTGATAAGGAATGAGATCTTAAGGGGTATTGGGAGACATGTTAGGATCTTGAGATGAAAGAGAATAATGATGGGATTTAGATGGATACTTTGATCTTGAGATGGGTGGGGACCATGAGATGCACTGGAAGGAATTATTTGATCTTGAGAGGAGAGATGATCATGAAATAAATGGATTATATGTGTTGTAGAAGGGAAAGTATCATGAGAGTGGAACACATAATTTTCTCTTGAGATGGAAGGAGGTCATGAGATGGAGTGAAAGAGATGCCTTGATCTTGAGATAAATTGGGCAATAGGGGATCATGAGGAGGTGAGATATTGATATAAATAGTTATAAGGTGATCATGTGATGAAGTGGAAGATATGATTATATCTTGAGATGGAAGAGGATAATGCGACAGAGTGGAAGAGATGCCTTAATATTGAGATGGAAGGGAATCTATGACAACATGCTTTAGAATAATTTCTTGGAATTTTTAGATCTATATGTATGGTGTATGAAAAAGGGGTGTTGGATAGAAAATTTAAATTGCATTGATATATGGATATAATATTTGTGCTTAAGGATTTACTCTTATTTCCTTAGAGTGTGTGGATGGTTTCTAATGTGAAAAATGTAAATAGTTTAGGCTTAGATGTAGGATTTATTGGATGGTGGATCAATATTATTGGTTAGAAGACTAGAATCATATGGAGGAATAAGATTAAATGGCATGGTGGATTGTCGAATAAGGGATTTAGGATGTGGGTAGAAATGATATGGGTGTTGCACAAAGATGGATATTGGTAATAGATAGGGAAGAAGGTGGAGGTATGGATGTTGGGAGAGATGGATATTTAGGTGAGGTAAAAAAGAAGACAATGGATGGGGGATACAATAGATTTCTCTTGTTAAAGGTAGAGTAAGCATAACAAATATATATGTGTGGAGGTTTAGTGGGATATGTTGTGCTATTTTTTATTTGGTTAGAAGGAATTTGATCCTGGATGGGTGAGTGGTAGAATCTTGGAGAATTTTTTCACACAATAATGACATCAATGTCCACAAGAATCTCCTTAGAATCATATGATCATAATTAAAAAAATATCCTTGTCATCATCACAATCAATGTGAATAGTTTTACCCTTATTTTTGTTGTAGATATGGAGTTTTGCTACAATGTTGAAGTTATGGAGCTTTGATATCATGTTTAAATTTACAACACAAGAAAATCTAGTATCAAACCACAAAAAAAAGAAAACCTTAAACAACGAGAGAAATACAAAAATAATCATTACATTTATTAAGAAGAAAATATTAGAGAATTTCAATATGAATTATAATGAATAAAATGTAACACTTTTATGCAAAATTGCATGTTTCTAAAAATAGAGAAAAAATATAAGATATGCAAACTAGTGCAATGCATGGAGGTTTTGAGCGATCCTCTCCAAAATTAAGACAAGATTGTGTAAGTAATTTATTGCTATATGTAATCAAATAAAAAAGAAGAATTTTACAACCAAAATCCATGACGTATTCTATAGATGTAATCAAATAACAAAGAAGAATTTTATAGTCAAAATCGATGATATATTCTACTTCTTCCTTAATCCCACCTATAATAGTTTCTCTTTTTTTATTGAACCCTTAAGACATTTTCATCACATGTATCCTAGCTCATGTATTTTTATAGTTACCTCATACACATACTCCTTCCTTCCTTAATTAAACCCTTGAATATTTTGTTCATAAAACACCATATTGATCAAGGTGCCTTTGTAGATGCCACCTAATCTCCTTGCCTGATATTTCCTTTTTCATTAAAGTTTCTTATTGTATCACTTCACTTGGCATAAGAGAACTTGTGAGGGCATTGAGAAAATAATTTGCCCATCTCCACATTACTCTCTTCACTTGTCTCACCATTGCATTTAAAAAAAACAAATCATTGCTACTGAAATAATATTAATGATAGACAACCAAAATACCATATAAGATAGTAACCAATATAACTCAAAAATTATTGTAGTTGTTCCTTTTCTTTAAAATAATTATTCTAATGTAAGGGTTATCTTCATTGGAAGCATTAATTTGAAGTAAAATAGATAATAATTGTTATGAACATTGACAACAAAAATTCTAAGTGTTCACAATGTATCACTATGGAAAATCTAATTGAAACTAAAATAAAATATAATTATTCACAATCTCATAATAGGTGATTATTTATCGACAACAATAGTTGTATCCCTTAAAAAATCTAAACAATGACCCCTATCCCTAGTAAATAAGGAATTAAAAGATCTAGAGGATCCCAAACATCAAGAGAAAATTGATTGAACATGTTGGATCTCCTATTGAAAGTTTTCAACAAACTACAAGATTTTGACTCATTCATGTGGATTATATGAATTTACACTTGTTTCTCCAATGGAACCCACCAATTAATGTTATTTAAGATGAGAAACCTAAGAAATTCAAAGCTTAAAGTGTATTGTTAAGAGGCATGAGGGCTCTTTGTTGTAACACCTAAGAAACTTGGATTAATGATTTTCACTAAGACTAAAATCACTTGTGTAAGATTTTCATTGGTGAATTGCCTCCTTTAGCTTAGCTTATTTGTGAAAGGTTATATTCCCCTTTCCTTCTCACTAAATAATGAAGACCCAACTTATAAAATCACATTTAACTTATTGAATATCTTTTTCTGGGCATGAGCCTCTTAGGAATAAACATAAAAAAACATCATAATTTCTTCTACCTTAGCATCCATAGAAAAAGTCTCCTCAAAATAAATACCTTCCACTTGAGATATCCTTTACATACCAAACTAGCTTTATTCTTTATCATTTCTCCATCTTCATTTATCTTGTTCCAGAACACCCATTTACTTCTAATGACATTTTTGTTTGTTGGCCTTGGTATAACTTCGCATGTCTCATTTTTCTCAATTTGATCAAAGTTATTGTATCTCCTTCAACCATCCTTCTTCCTTACTAGCATCTAAAACAACTTTGGCTTCTATCTTTGATTAAAGAGAAATATTCACCTAGTCAATTGCCTTGGCAAGCCTTCCTCTTATTTGTACTCCATATTTATGTCCAATGATATGATCCTATGAGTGGTTCCTCTGAACATACTTCAAGAGAGTCTTACGAGTCTCTTTGAGTTTCTTTTTCTCTATTCATTTTTCTTCACATGGATCATTTTATTCTTCCAAAGTATAGGGGAATTGTTTATTTGACATTCCTTGGGTTCTTCCATAATCTAAATTTTAATTTCTATCTACTATGACATTTTTGCTTTTAAATATCCTCCTAAGCCTTTTTTTGTAACATTTGTAAACCTTAATTCCTATGGAATAACCAAGAAATATTCCTCATATTCCTCGACTCAAAATTTCCAAGATCTTGGTCATCTCTTCTAACGTAACTTTTTTCTTTCAAAGAGTACTTGATAGTATCAATTATCCCATGCAACATCTCATAGAGATTCTTAGAATTATTGAACCCTAGTCGTACCTTGTCAAGAATGTAGGCAAAAGTATGTATTACCTCTTTCTAATACACATTAGTTAATCTTGTGTCTTTTAACATTGGACTACCATAGACTTGAAATATTTAAAATTCTCTAGGGCTTAAGGTTTCTCTCTTAGAAAAGTAAACCATATAAATCTAGACTAATCATGAATAAGAAGAATAATTTACTTTCACCATTTAGTCCTCTTGTCCTAATACATTTTCATGGGTCAACATTTACTAGCTCCAAATGTTTTGTAGTAGAATACTCCTAGCTTCTGAACATTGTCTTTGTCTTCTTTCCCATTTGACACTCTTTACATACAACATGCGTAGGCTTTGTAGTCTTTTGCATATCCTTTACTACTTCTATAGAATTGCATTTTACGATGTTTTCAAAGTTGAAGTATCTTTTCCTCTTATATCAAAGCCAACAATCACTACCCTTAGAAATTAGACAATTTCCTCCTTTTACTACCTTTAAATGATGAAGATTTCCACTAGTCCTTGTTTCTTGTACAATTATCCTTCCTATGACACATTTTCTAGTTTCACATTGTTTCTAATGAAATGTAAGTTTGTATCCTATACTACAAATATAAATGATATTAAGAAGATTATGTTATAATCCCTTGACATAGGAAACATTTTCATTGTTGTTTCTTCAATCAATAGTTGTAGTTCCTTTGCCACAAATTGGAGTGGAATTTTCAGGACCAAATTTAATAGATCCACCATCACAATTTACAAGGTTAATGAAATTTCTTCTATCACTAGTCATGTGATTTGGGCATCCAATGCTAATAACACATACATTAGGTTCCCCTTTTGTTAGGAATGAATGCCTGGCAATCATTCTGTAGCAGTTGTTGTTGCATTCATGACTATGATTGTCATTGATGTTAACACAGTGATCTTCTAGAGATTCACAGAGAAGCGGATAGTGTTTTGATTAGCGCACGTGGGATATTGTAGTTGGAGCTATGCAATGTTGAGGTTATACTCTTTGATATATCATATATCTATGGTTAAGAGTGCAAATAGTAATTCATTTATTCATGAAAGTTATGAGCATTTTGGTGGAAGCAGTATTCAGGTAGTGTTCCTGAGTAACGGTTTGTGGAAATTGAATGATATCTCCTAATCAGGATGGAATCTAATTTTGTGTAGTTAAAGGGAAGTTTGAGACACATTTATAGTGACATGATTCATAGTGCAAACTTCGAGGTCACATGAATGAAGATTTATTGTATTTGGAAGCTAACAGTTTTGTGTAATTTTGATGTAGAGTGTGGAAACTTTTATTTTGTAATTGTGTGCCAACTAATTTGTAATTATTTGAGTGTGGTATAAAGGAAGGAATGTATTTCCTTGTTTTAATGTGGAATATTAATTGTAATATAGTTGTAGTGATGATGTGTGATGCAGTATGCATGAAGTGAAGAGTATGAAAGCGAAATTGTGAAGGAAGACATGCGAAGTACAGAGATCTAAAATTGAGATCTGGTGTAGTAGTGAGTGTGGTTTGGCATAGTGAGGAGGTAACATATTTCATATTATTCTACTAAATAATCTTAAGGTTAGTTGGATAGTGTGTTCAGTGGTCTTACCATTGAAGTTGTTTGAGCAGTGGGTCCTTTTGTCTTCCATAACTCCTAACAAGGTTAGAATCTTTTAACAGGGTTTCAAAATCTCCTAACAGGGATTCATATGTACTGAATGTATTTCATAAGACTCCTAATAGATTCCATCATTTCATAAGGAATATTTATATTAGTGCATCTTTTGTGGGCATCATTCCCACCAGGGTTTACTCTTTGATCAAGAGGTTCCATAGTCAACATATCTTGTGTTATTGTGTCATTGTGTATGAATATCTTTCTATGGTTGGTAATTATATTGCTTACATGGTTAAATGTTGTTGAAGTTGATAAAATTTATAATTCTCAGATAACTAATTCAACCCCCTCCCCCTCTTAGTTATCTTGGTGGACTTTACTTTCTAACAATTGGTATCAGAGTGACAGGTCCTTGAAAGGAAAGTTTAACAGCTTAAGGAGATCCATGGAGAATTTCAAGAAAGAAAGCCCTAAGTTTGATGGAGTAAATTTTGACAGCTAGAAAGAGAAGATGAAGACACATCTACTATGTTTAGGACTAGGTTATTAGTTGATTACAAAGAATGATAAGACTATCATTGAAGAAGATAATCTTGAGACATGTTCTAATGATGAGAGAGATTTATTCATGTGTAACATACTTGCAAGAGAAGCACTTTTGATAGCACTTCCAGAGAATGAATATAGTCAAGTAAAATGTTTAACAAAATCTCATGAAATTTGGAAAGCTTTACACTCTACTTTTGAAGGTGATGAACATGTAAAAAGAGTTAGATTACATAATTAGATATGTGCATTTGAAGATATAAGAATGATGGAAGATGAATCTGTTAGAAGCTATATTGGTAGAATGTTAGAAATTGTTGCACGGATAAAATCTTGTGGAGGAACAAAGACAAAGAATGAAGTGATATGGAAAATTTTGAGGACATTGACTCCTGTATTTAAGCAGACAACATAGATTATTGAACAAGTTATACCTTGTACTTCAAAATTTACAAGAGAGACTCTTCTTGGAAGATTGGAAGTAGAAAAAATGAACTTGAGGTTATCAGGAGACTTACCTAGAATGGAGACAGCATTCAGTGCTCTTAGTGTTCACCCTACTTTGTCAAGAAGCATCATTGTGAGTGGAGATTATGCTGGAAGCAATAGATCTAGAAATGAAGAAGACAAGAAGATTGAAGAAGGTATTGCCTTGCTTGTGAAAAGAGAACTAGATGGTAAGAAAATTTTTAAATGTTGGACTTATCAAGAATATGGTCATTTTGCATCTAAATGTCCTAAGAGAGTTAAGAAGTACAGAAATAATTTCAAGCCTAGAAGATCTAAGGAATTTTATTATGCTAATGATGAAGTTCTTGAATCTAGTATAGAAAGAACTCTAAGTGAAAGTGATATTGATAATAATGATGACATAGGATTTGTAGCAATTAAAGAAGAAAATCCTGAATTTGATGTTAAGGAAGAAAAAGCCTTAGTTTCTCAAGTTGAAAAAAAATTTGATTGGATTATAGGATCTATTACTCTTGATGGAAAGACTAATACTGATGATGTTTACTTTGTGGATGGATTGAAACATAATCTTTTGAGTGTTGGATAGTTAGTTGATAAGGGATATCAAGTTTGTTTTATTGAGAAAACTTGTGTGATAAAGGATAAAGATGGAAATCTGATTCAAGGAATTGGATCTAGAACCAGAGGTAATTTATTTTAGTTGAATCCTGCTAAGATGACATGTTTGATTACTAAGATTGATGATAGTTGGTTATGGCATAGAAGGTTTTTTCATATAAATTTTGATAATATTGTGAAAGTGAGTACTACACTTGCAGTAAGGGATTTTCCTAAAATTGTGAAGCCTACTAACATGATTTGCAAAGAATGTGTTATGGCTAAGTAGAAGAGAAGTTCATTTCCTAGTAAGAAGTTCACATCGGCAAAGAGGTTGGAGATTGTTCATACAGACTTGAGCAGTCCTACCAGGACTAGAGGATTCTATGGAGAAAGGTATTTTATGATTCTTGTTGATGCTTTTACAAGAATGATGTCGATTGCATTTCTTAAAGAAAAATCTGAAGCATTTGATAAGTTTAAGATCATTAAGAATAAAGTTGAGAATGAATCTGGAATGAAGATTAAATGTTTAAGATCTGATAGAGGTGGAGAATTTACTTCTAGAGAGTTTAACACTTTTTGTGAAGTGAATGGTATTAAGAGATAGTTTTCAACCCCTAGAACACCTAAACAAAATGGTATTGCAGAAAGAAGGAACAGATCAGTGACTGAAGTAGCCAGAGCTATGTTATTTGAAAATAATTTGGCATAGACATTCTGGAGAGAAGCAGTGAATACAATAGTATATACAATGAATAGAGTACAAATCAGAGTAGACACAGACAAGACACCTTATGAATTATGGTTTGGACATGCACCCTCAATTAAGTATTTTAGAATTTTTGGAAGCAAATGTTATATAAAGAGAGATGATGATATTGGAAAGTTTGATCCTAGAAGTGATGAAGGAATTTTTCTTGGATATTCTTTGAAGAGAAAAGCATATAGATGTTTCAATAAGAGAACCAAAACTATTATTGAGAGTGCAAATGTTAAAGTTGATGAGAAGTTCAAAATTTAGGAAAGAATGCTTGATTATGAATCTAATGAAGAAGCTCATCCTAAGCCTAACACTGAAACTACTGAGTTATTCTATGAGAATGATAGTGAATTGTTGAATGAGAGTCATGATGAAGAAACCAGAGAGGAATCTAGAGAAGAATCTATAGTTGAAGCAAGATATGAGACTATGACACCGAACAGGTATTTATTAAGACATCATCTTGTTGAACAAGTTATTGGAAGTTTGGACAGAGGAGTTCTAACTCAGTATAAGGTAAATTTATGTTTTATTTCTCAAATTGAACCTAAATCTACTAGTGAAGCTTGTGAAGATGAACATTGGATTAATGCTATGAAAGAAGAACTAGATCAGATTGAAAAGAACCAGACATGGGAATTGGTTCCTAGACCTAAAAACAAGAATGTGATTGGAACTAAATGGGTTTCAGAAACAAGATGAATGAACAAGGAGAAGTAGTAAGAAACAAAGCAAGATTGGTATGTAAGGGATATTCATAGCAAGAAGGAATTGACTATGAAGAGACTTTTGCACCTATAGCAAGACTTGAAGCAGTAAGAATGTTTTTGGCATATGCAGCTTACAAGAAATTCAAAGTGTATCAGATGGATGTGAAGTCCACATTTTTGAATGGTGAATTGGAAGAAGAAGTCTAAATTGAGCAGCGTGAAGGTTTTCCTTTAACTCAAGAAGGAGACATGGTATGTAAATTAAAGAAAGCATTATATGGACTAAAGCAAGAACCTAGAACTTGGTATGCAAGACTGGATAAGTATTTGTTAAAATTGGGATTTACTAAAGGAACAACTGATAGCAATCTATACACAAAAGAAATTGAAAATGGTTTGTTGGTTATAGTTATTTTTGTTGATGAAATTATTTTTGGAGGAGAAGATGAAGCTAGTGACAAATTTGCTGATGAAATGAAGATAGAATTTGAAATGAGTATGATTGGTGAGATGAAATACTTTTTGGGATTATAGATAACACAAAACAATGATGGTATCTTTGTAAGTTAGACAAAGTACTTGAATGATTTGCTGAAAAGATTTGGAATGGAGAACTGTAAACTAGTTGGAACACCTATGGTTATAGGACACAAACTATCTAGCAAAGATGAAACACCGATAGTTGAGCAGAAGAAATACAGATCCATGATTAGAGGATTGCAATTTTTGACACACACAAGACTAGATATAGCACATTTAGTTGGAATGGTAGCAATATTTCAAACTAAACCTAGAGAATCACATTATGCAGCAGTAAATAGGATACTGAGATATTTAAGAGGCACAATGGACTATGGATTATGGTATGCAAAATCTGATGATTTTACCCTATGTGCATATATAGATGATGATTGGGGAGGTAGTGTTGATGATAAGAAAAGCAATAGTGGAGGAGCATTTTTTCTTGGAGGAAGATTAGTTTCTTGGTTGAGCAAGAAGCAAAATTTTATTTCACAGAGCACAACAGAAGTAGAGTATGTAGCAGCAACAAACAATTGTAACCAGATAATTTGGATGAAGCAAATGTTGAAAGATATTGGAATTAATTTTGTTGAGCCTGTTTTCATACATGGTGACAACACTAGCACAGTTAGTATGTCTAAGAATCTTGTATTACATTCTAAGACAAAGCATATAGAGGTCAAGTATCATGTTGTAAGAGAGAAAGTTGTTGAGAAAGAAGTCAGACTGGAGTACATAAGCACAAAGGAACAAATAGCAGACATATTTACAAAGTCTTTGCCTAAGGATACATTTGAGTATCTGAGAGGTATGCTTGGGGTTATGCCCCAGCCTATTTTTGAGTAATGATGTAGTTGGTTGCATCTGTCTAGTGGTATATGAGCTCTATCTTTCTTCTGGACTGGATGTTGGTACTTCCTTTATGGGGGAGTATGTGTATCTGAGCTGAGTCATGAGGACTCTTGTGAATGTATTTTCTGAAAAGTGTCTTTTGACATTGATTTGTTGTTGACATAGTGATGAAATTTCTATCATTGATGTCAATGGGGGAGAAGTATGCATGAAAAATAATATGAGACATTTGTTGAAGAGAACTGAATAGGAAAATGAAGTAAGATTTGATTGATGAAGAGGATTTGAAGAAGCAATGTTGCAGTATTGGATTTTTGGAATATTGGATGTTTTTCATCTATGTTTCCATCAATGCCAATGGGAAAGATTATTAGGAATGAATTCTTGGAAGTTATTCTATAGCAGTTGTTGTTGCATTCATGACTATGATTATCATTGATGTCAACACAATGATGTTTTGGAGACTCATAGAGAAGCAGATAGTGTTTTGATTAGCGCACATGGGATATTGTAGTTGGAGCTATGTGATGTTGAGGTTATACTCTTTGATATATCATATGTCTATGGTTAAGATCGTAGACAGTAATTCATTTATTCATGAAAGTTATGATCATTTTGGTGGAAGCAGTATTCAGGTAGTGTTCCTGAGTAGCGATTTGTGGAAATCGGATGATATCTCCTAATTGGGATGGAATCTAGTTTTCTGCAGTTAAAGGGAAGTTTGAGACACATTGATAGTGATGTGGTTCATAGCACAAACTTTGAGGTCACATGAGTGAAGATTTATTGTATTTGGAAGCTGACAGTTTTGTGTAATTTTGATGTAGCGTGTGGAAACTTTTATTTTATAATTGTGTGTCGACTCATTTGTAATTATTTGAGTGTGGTATAAAGGAAGGAATTTATTTCCTTGTTTTAATGTGGAAAATTAATTATAATATAGTTTTAGTGATGATGTGTGATGTGGTATGCATGAAGTGAAGAGTATGAAAGCAAAATTGTGAAGGAAGACATGCGAAGTACAGAGATTTGAAATTGAGATCTAGTGTAGCAGTGAGTGCGGTTTGGCACAGTGAGGAGGTAACATATTTCATATTATTCTACTAAATAATCTTAAGGTCAATTGGACAGTGTGTTCAATGATCCTACCATTGAAGCTATTTGGGCAGTGGGTCCTTCTGTCTTCCATAACTCCTAACAAGGTTAGAATCTTTTAACAGGGATTCAAAATCTCCTAATAGGGATTCATATGTATTGAATGTATTTCATAAGACTCCTAAAAGATTCCACCCTTTCACAAGGAATATTCATAGTAGTGCATCTTTTGTGGGCATCATTCCCACCAGGGTTTACTCTTTGATCAAGAGGTTCCCTAGTTAGCATATCTTGTGTTATTGTGTCATTATGTATGAATATCTTTCTATGGTTGGTAATTATATTGCTTACATGGTTAAATATTTTTGAAGTTGATAAAAGTTATAATTATCAGATAACTTATTCACCCCCCCCCCCCCACCCTTCTTAGTTATCTTGGTGGACTTTACTTTCTAACACCTTTTTAATGAAGGGTAGTCCATACTATTAGTGATTTGTTTCTCTCTTGATTCCTTGATAGGATTATAGACTTTTGATTTTCCATAGCATTGTCAAATTTTATAGCCATAAACAATGTTTCATCATTTGAATCACCACATTTCTCATCTTTAAATGAAAAAATATCTTGTTTTTAATTTAAAACTTATGGGTACATCTCTTTTGCTTCTATCTTCTTCTTTCTTATTTCTACTACCTCCCTCTCTATTTTTATCTTCTCTAAATGTTTAGATAGAGGCATAATGACCGATTAATCCACAATTAAAACATTTAAAGGGTAAATTACCTTTGTATTTTCTAGTTCCTTTCTTTAGTCTCCTTAAAAAGTTTTCTTCTGCATCATCAAGATCTGACACAAAGGAGGATGGGGAGAGGGGCCAGAGGCACACCCTAACTAGATCCACCTTGCAGAAAAACACGCAGAAGCAACAACACACAATAGTGAGAGGGAGAATGCAGATGCTTTTCATATATTATCTTCAATTTGATTCATACATGTCAGGTTGTAAGGCCTTCCTAGTTTAAGCCTAGTATTACAATCAAGTACAGAAGTCCTCCAACATGCGAGGATCTATCCACAATCTCTAAATTACTACCTTCTATCTCCTATCCCAAAACTTCCCTCCTAAATTCTAACCAAATAACTACATCTATACAAGAGGCTATCGAGCCAAGTTGGCCTTCAAATCCATAATCAACGGAAGGGACGACCAGATCTAGGTCCACATGTTTCCCAATGATGGATACCAACATTTAATCCACGACCATAAATAATGCACAAGTCGACCTCAACAGAAATCTAAAACAAATAACTTGGCAAACAAAGAGAACCAAGCGCCAGATAAGCATCGTCGAGTGCCAGGGAATTAACTGAGCACTAGAGAGATAACCACCCAACTCAGTCAATAAAGGAAACTGAGCAACATTGAACCAACTCGGTCAAAGTAGGAACTGAGCAACACAGACAAACTTGAAATATATTTTTGGTGACATAGGATTGCCAAGGACACGAGATGCTCCTGCATCAGACACCTAGGGTTATTTGAAATGATTCTCTGAATCATGAAATAGGCATGATCTAAGCTGCATCCAACTCAGACTGTGAAATCAATGAATTGTCTTTAATCGGTCTATTCTTCCACTTTACTAGATATTCCATATACTATTTTCCTCTTGTACTTCTACCAATTTTTTGCTCCAAAATCTACTCAACTTCTTCCATCTTCTTCTTAGGATAATCCATCAGAACCGTCATGTCTTCATTAGGTTCATGAAACTCATACAAATCAGTAATGTTGAAAATAGGTGATATATCCATGTCATCAGGTAAATAAATCTCATATGCATTTCCACTATCAAATTTTCTCAAAATCTTGCAAGGTCCAAACTTCTTTATTTTCATCTTCCCATATGTTCCAATAGGAAATCTATCTTTCTTCAAATGGACCATCACTTCATCACCAACATCAAAATTCTTATGTCTTCTTGATCTATCAGCTCTATCTTTGTATTTCTGATTACTCTTTTCCAGCTTAAACTTCACATCTTCATGCAATGTCTTCATGTACTCAGCAAATTTTACTCCTTCAGCACTTCTCTTTCTTTCATCGGCAATGTCTCTCAAATCTGATATACCTCTCAGCTGTATGCCATTTACAATCTCAAAAGGTTTTTTTCCAGTACTCCTATTCACTAAATTATTATATGCAAACTCTACTTGTGCCAACATAGAATCCCAATTACCTAGTGTGTCTCCAACTAAACATCTCAAAAGATTTCCAAAACTTCTATTCACAACTTCTGTTTGTCCATCAGTCTATCGGTGAAATGTAGAACTATATTTCAACTCGGTACCAAACTTTTTCCAAAGAGTCTTCCAAAAGTATCCAACAAATTTACTATCTCAGTCAGAGATAATACTCATCAGTAATCCATGCAATTTGACAATCTCCTTAAAGAAAATATCTACTATATGTATTGCATTTGATGTCTTTCTACAAGGTATACAATGTGCCATTTTAGAAAATTTATCCACAACAACAAATATAGAATCATTACCTCTTACTGTCTTCGGTAAGCCAAGAACAAAATCCATACTGATGTCAATCCAAGGTTTCTCAGGAACTGAAATCGGTGTATACAATCCATTATTTTGACTTACTCCTTTTTCAACTTGACAAATTCCACAACTGTTCACAAATTTCTAAACATCTTTATACAACTATGGCCAAAAGTATTTCTCCTTAATAAAATTCAATGTTTTATCAACACCAAAATGTCCATCCAAATCACTACTATGTTTTTGCTTTATCAAATTAGTTCTCATTGATCCTCTTGGTATACACAACTGAATACCTTTAAATAACATACACTACAACATTTAGGGTCAAATTTCAAAGCCAATTTGTGACGCCACTACAATTTGTGTTTGTTTTCTGTGTTTTTTTTGCAAGTGCCCTCAACAGTGTCGTAATAGCGATGATGTTGTTGTAATTGTGACACCCGTGTGTTTATAAACAAAAAAAAAGAAAAATAAAGTGTCATTTGTAATTTGTGAATTCGAAGAGCTGCCGCAAAGATGACACTACACTTTTGCATGTCGCAAAGAGGGCATTCAAGTTTGGCATCCGCAAAGAGGCCAATACTGTGTGGGAAGAGGGCACTGGCACTTGAGGTAGGCATTCGAACTTTTTCTTCTCATTAAATCAATTTAAGTGGCATTGTTTACATCTTAGCATTGTTAATAGTGGTATTGTTTACATCTTAGCATTTGGAATGCTCGATGACCCGTGAGCTTTGAGAGCTAGGGCATCGTTGCTATTACCTTCAAGGCATTGTGTGAAGTGTTTGATCTCTATTTATTTGTTTTTCTGTTGATATTCACTATGTGATACTCCCTGTTTATGATCATTTCATGAGGAAATATCTTGATGGATCATGAGCTACAAGCTAGGGCATCATATATTGTTTATGAGCTCACTATTGAATACTGACATTGTTTACATCTTTTCATTTGGAATGTTTGATGACCTGTGAGGTTTGAGAGCTAGGGCATCGTTGCTATTACCTTCAAAGCATTGTGTGAAGTGTTTGATCTCTCTTTATTTATTTTTCTATTGATATTCACTATGTGGTACTCTCCATTTATGATCATTTCATGAGGAAATATCTTGATGGCTCGTGGGCTTCAAGCTAGGGCATGATACATTGTTCATGAGCTCACTGTTTAATACTGACATTGTTTACATCTTTTCATTTGGAATGCTTGATGACCTATGAGCTTTGAGAGCTAGGGCATCATTTCTATTACCTTCAAGACATTGTGTGAAGTGTTTGATCTCTCTTTATTTGTTTTGGTGTTGATATTCACTATGTGGTACTCCCCGTTTATGATAATTTCATGAGGAAATATCTTGATGGCTCGTGGGCTACAAGCTAGGGCATCATACATTGTTCATGAGCTCACTGTTTAATATTTGGCCAAGCCATGTAAATGGTACCAGGCTAACCCAATCAACCCAACAAAATGTGTTATGTTTATCTTTGTCAAATACACTCGTTCACCATTTTGTTCTTAGTCTTCACACAAATATTGCATCAAAAGTAATTGTAAACAATAATTCAAAGAAAAAAGAAACAACTACAATAGATCAAGCCCCAAAAGAATATAGTCAACTACAATAGCTCACAATCTCAATGAAATAAATAGTGTATAAAATAATATATGGTGCACAATAGCAACAAGCATGTAATGACAGCAATAACATTGCATGATGCCCGAGCTCAAATTCAAAATAGTAAGTGTATTAATGTATGATCTAATAGCAGCAACCTCATTGATTATTACCTTTCACTCCTCCATCATTATAGAAGAGATAACTACCTACAACTAGGGCATCATGTTGCATTGTTTATGAGCTCATTGTTTGAGCACCTCATGTCCCTATTTGATTGGTCAGTGCTCAAACAGTGAGCTCATAAATAATGCATGATGCCCTAGCTTGTAGCCCGCAAGACATCAAGACATCTCCTCATGAAATGATCATAAATGGGAAGTACCACATAGTGAATATCAAAAACAAAACAAATAAAGAGAGATCAAACACTTCACACAATATATGGTTCTTTATAAGATTTTTTTTAAGACTAAATATATTATTTTATGAGCTGATTGTTTGAGCATCTCATGTCCCTATTTAATTGGTCGATGCTATGTTTGTTATATTGATGCTATTAGATCAAATAGGGACATCAGTGATAAAATAATACACTATGTGGTACTCCTTGTTTATGATCATTTCATGAGGAAATGTCTTGGTGGCTCACAGGCTGCTGCAAGCTAGGGCATGATACATTGTTCATGAGCTTGATATTTAATACTGGCATTATTTACATCTTTTCATTTGGAATGCTTGATGACTTGCGAGCTTTGAGAGCTAGGGCATCATTTCTATTACCTTCAAGGTATTGTGTGAAGTGTTTGATCTCTCTTTATTTGTTTTGGTGTTGATATTCACTATGTGGTACTCCCCGTTTATGATCATTTCATGAGGAAATGTCTTGATGTCTCGCGGGCTGCAAGCTAGGGCATCATACATTGTTCATGAGCTCACTATTTAATATCTGGCCAGGCCATATAAATGGTACCAGGCCAACCCAATCAGCCCAACAAAATATGTCATGTTTATCTTTGTCAAATACACTCGTTCACCATTTTGTTCTTGTTCTTCACACAAATATTGCATCAAAAGTAATTATAAACAATGATTCAAAAGAAAAAGAAACAACTACAATAGATCAGACCCCAAAAGAATATATTCAACTACAATAGCTCACAGTATCAATGAAATAAATAGTGTATAAAACAATATATGGTGCACAACAACAAGCATGTAATGACAGCAATAACATTGCATTATAAAATTCAATACTCTTAGTTTTTATTCACATTGCACATGCATAATTATAGATTGGGATCAGTAATAGGGTGCCAAGAATTACTTAGATCTTTTGGATCTAACCCCATCTTTTCCTTCCTTGCATATTTTGGATCATACAAGAGCATACTGAATTGAACCCTGAGTCAACACTTCATTACTTCAGGCAATGTCTGGTACCTTCATTATTTATGTTCATCCACTTATGTATGTTTTCATTTATTCATATTCTTCTGAAAGTTAGCTATTAGCGACCATATATGATGATTCTTGATGTTTTTGGGTCATTTGATGAAAATATGTAAAAGTTTCTTAAAAGTTTATATTTTTTATTTCAATTTTTAAAATCATAAAATGAATAAAATTTAAAGATAACAAATTAAGATAATCTTTTTCTTCACTTAGAACAAAAACATAAAGCTCATAAAGCATGGTAAAAGAGGGCTCTAACTATGGTAAAATGGGAAAGTTGCCACCTTACACTGCTCTTCATATGGCAGCTGCGAAGGAACTATGTTATAAAATTTCAAGGCATGAAATTTTATACTTTTTGACATCATACTTTTTTCTCCTTAGCATTGATTTTACAATGTGGGGGACTTGAAGAAAATATATGTATAGTTATAAAATTTCATGCCTTGAAATTTAGAATGAAATTTTATAACATAGTTCCTTAGCATTTGATCTTTATATGGTAGCCATGTCTTGAGGCAGGCATTCGAGCTTTGTCTTCTCATTAACTCAATTTCATTTTGATGACATTTGTTGATTTAATGGAAAAATATGAATGTTAATACTGGCATTGTTTACATCTTTGCATTTGGAATGCTCGATGACTCACGAGCTTTGAGAGCTAGGGCATCATTGCTATTACCTTCAAGGCATTGTGTGAAGTATTTGATCTCTTTTTATTTGTTTTATTGTTGATATTCACTATGTGGTACTCCCCGTTTATGATCATTTCATGAGGAAACATCTTGATGGCTCACGGGCTGCAAGCTAGGGTATCATGCATTGTTTATGAGCTCATTGTTTGAGCACCTCATGTCCCTATTTTATTGGTCGGTGCTCTGTTTGTTATATTGATGCTATTAGATCAAATAGGGACATCAGTAATAATATAATACACTATGTGGTACTCCCCGTTTATGATCATTTCATGAGGAAATATCTTGGTGGCTCATGAGCTACTGTAAGCTAGGGCATGATACATTCTTCATGAGCTCACTATTTAATACTGGCATTGTTTACATCTTTTCATTTGGAATGCTTGATGACCTGCGAGCTTTGAGAGCTAGGGCATCATTTATACTACCTTCAAGGAATTGTGTGAAGTGTTTGATCTCTCTTTATTTGTTTTAGTGTTGATATTCACTATGTGGTACTCCCTGTTTATGATCATTTCATGAGAAAATGTCTTGATGGCTCGGGGCTACAAGCTAGGGTATCATACATTGTTCATGAGCCTCACTATTTAATACTTGCATTGTTCATGAGCTCACTGTTTAATATCTAGCCAGGCCATGTAAATGGTACCAGGCCAATCCAATCAGCCCAACAAAATGTGTCATGTTTATCTTTGTCAAATACACCTATTCGCCATTTTGTTCTTGTTCTTCACACAAATATTTCATCAAAAGTAATTGTAAACAATGATTCAAAGAAAAAAGAAATAACTACAATAGATCAGACCCCAAAAGAATATAGTCAACTATAATAGCTCACAATCTCAATGAAATAAACAGTGTATAAAACAATATATGGTGCACAACAATAGCAAGCATGCAATGACAACAATAACATTTCATGATGCCTGAGCTCAAATTTAAAATAGTAAGTGTGTTAATATATGATCTAATAGCAGCAACCTCATTGATAATTACCTTTCACTCCATCATTATAGAAGAGATAAATCCCTACATCTAGGGCATCATGCATTGTTTATGAGCTCATTGTTTGAGCACCTTATGTCCCTATTTGATTGGCCGGTGCTCAAACAATGAGCTCATAATGCATGATGCCCTAGCTTGCAGCCCACAAGCCATCAAGAGATTTTCTCATGAAATGATCATAAACGGGGAGTACCACATAGGTAATATCAACAACAAAACAAATAAAGAGAGGTCAAACACTTCACACAATATATGTTGTTTTATAAAATTTTATTAAGACTAAATATATTATTTTATGAGCTCACTGTTTGAGCACCTCATGTCCCTATTTGATTCGTCAGTGCTCTATTTGTTATATTGATGCTATTAGATCAAATAAGGACATCAGTAATAAAATAATGCACTTACTATTTTGAATTTGAGCTCATAAAGATTAAGATATCCTACTATTTTGAATTTCTATGTGCTTTGAGCCAATGAAATTTTTACCATCATGATGAAGTAATAATGCATTAAATGTCTTACTTATGTCCCTATTTAGTTTTAATTTTATATTGAATTCGTGATTTATAATTTAGTTGTAGTAGCTCAATGTGTTTGAACTCAAGAATACCCCTTACTTAGTTTCCTACAAAGCTTTTGGTGAAATTTGTTAGAAAATGAGAAGGTGACATGAAACTAATGAAAGGAGGCATCTCTAATTTATTTTGCAGAAATACACGTTAAAGATCATGTCAGATAATACAAGGGAATTTGATCAAAATAGGGAGACAATCGCTGGATTGTTGTCTAACTTTCAAAGAGAAGGCGATGAAAAATGTTATTGTCCATGCAAGAGTTGTAACGGCTTAAAGACAAGAAGATTCAAAATCAAAACAACAAATAGACATTGTAGAGAAAATGGTCACATGGAAGGGGGGTTTGATTATAATCTAGTGGTAAGTTGTTTGTTATATTGTTTTCACAATTGATATACATATGAACCATGGAAGGAAGTTTGATTATCATCATTTTTATATAGGTTGATCTCCCCAATGTGAATATAGAGGATGATCCCATGGAAGATGATGATCATGCGCCAAAAAACATATTTGAAGATGATGGTATGAATGCATTGATTGTTGACACATTTGGTACTAGTGTTGCTAGTGCTACTGCTGCTATTGATGATGATGATTATGATGAGGATGACATTGATGACATCCATGATATACCTCTACTTGAGAAGGCAAACACAACCCTTTACAAAGGCTCCCAATCTACTCTTCTCTCTACTATATTGTTATTGGTGAATTTGAAGGTTATGAATGGTTTATCCAACATAGCAATGTCACGTATGATAAGGCTTGTCATATATGTCATTATAGTCTATAAAAAGTGAAACATGTACCATTAAGATTGTTTATAGTAATGACTTATATTATTTGTTGCAGATTGATAGGTGACTTTTTGTTACCACCATCAAATGTTCTCCCTCACTCATACCAAGAATTATGTGCCACTATGAAACATATTAGAATGGAGTATCAAGCAATAGATGCTTGTCTTGAAGATCATATTATTTATTATAAAGAACATGAAAATGCAACAAAATTCTTTGAATGCCATACAAGTAGATATCAAGATGATCAAGTGACAAAAAAGGTGCCTCACAAGGTTCTATGTCACATCCCCATTATTCCACGTCTGGAATGATTATTTAGGTGCAATAGCTTAGCACAATTTATGGATTACCATGCACATGGAAGGAGTCAAGATGACATTATTTGAATGCTTGTGGATGGTTCATCATTTATGGACATAGAGAAAAAGTGGCCACACTTTAAAGAGGAACTTCAAAATCTCAAGCTTTCTTTGGCAGCAGATGGTGTCAATCCACATGGAGAGATGAGATCCATTTGCTCGGTGTGGCCTATTTTTGTTATAAACAATAACCTTCCTCCATGGATGTCAATAAAGAGGGAGCACATTATGTTGGCAATGATTGTTCCAGGTATCTTATTATTTTATAGTTATGTACATGTAATTATAAGTCTTGGAGTGAAATGGTCACAATAATTATCAATGAGTTGTTGGTGTTATGAAAGATATGAATGTATATATTGCACCTCTTATCAATGAGTTGTTGGTGTTATGGAATGGTTTCACTATGTATGACATCTTCCGACCAATTGGACAAAGAGAATTTCAATTACATGCAATGCTTCTATGGACAATTCATGATGCTCCAGGGTTGACACATTTCTGTGGTATGTTATGGTGAATTATAGTTGTACATGATAATTCAAATTCTAAAAATATACATATTTAATCCAATTTTATCATTATCTTGTAGGTCTTCAAACAAAGGGAAAATTTGAATGTCCAATGTGTGGCCCAAAGATGAAATCCCGTCATTCCAAAAGTTTAAGAAAATAGATGTTTGATGAGTATAGGTAGTTCCTCCCTAGAAATCATAAGTATCGAAGTGTAGAAAGTCATATTTTCAATGGGAAAGAAGAGACTACATCAAAGCCTTGAAAAATGACACCTCACCTATGGCAATTGGAATATAATAAAATTCAAGGTAATATCATTCCACGTAATGGTCTATGTTTGAAAATTATATATTTTGATTGTGTTTTGTTGGCTAATTATGTAGTTGATGATCTTGAAGGTCATGAAGGCATCACCAACTAGCTTCCAAAGGGACTAAAATGCTATCCCAGAGAATTTAGTAGGCTTCCCTACTATGAGCATCTACAAATTGTGCATTTGTTTGATACTATGCATATTGGAAAGAATGTAACAAAGACACTATGGAAAATATTGGACGGAAGGTGTGACAAAGAAAAACTTGGCAAAATTTGTAGTGATATTCATGATTTCAATCATGCAATAAAAAATATCATTGAATCAAATAGCAATGGAGACCAGATTAATGCAAGTGATCTTCCTTGGTTATTAACAGAGCAACAAAGTAATGCCATAAAAGAAGTGATCCAAAAAATTATATTTCCTATAAGATTTTCTGCGGATATAAGCAATCTCATATCAAAGAAAAATGATTTTGGATCAGGGATGAAAATGCATGATTGGCATACCTTCATTAAGGTAAGTCATGGTCTTTTATATTTACAATATATTTGTGTAATTGTATTCAATTTTCATTGTATGAAATGATCAGTTGACAATTGTTGCAGTATTTGCTACCCCTATCTCTCGTAGAGAACTTTGACAATAATATCAAGCAAGTGATATATGATCTTGGAAAATACATGAGGTAAGCAGTGATATTTGTTTAATATATCAAACAATAATATCAAACAAGTAATATATTGTAAAGTCTCGTATTTATATATTTATGTCTTGAATCCCTTGTAGGTGGTTGTCATCTAAAGAAATCCATAAAGAAGATATAAAATATTGGAAGAAAAAAAATTTTCGATTAATGTGTGAAATGCAAAAGTGTTTACCTCTAGCTTTTTTCAATGCACAAGAACACTACCTCATACACCAAGTTGAAGAGATTGAATTGTGTGGACCTGTACATGCTAGGTCAATGTGGATTGTTGAGAGACACTTAAAAATTTTTAAGGGTTTAGTATGACAAAGAGCACATCCCAAGGGTTCTATGGTTGAGGGATATATTGTATACCAGATGATGGTGTACGTTACTCAATATCTTCTTAATCTTGCAGCAAAGACCCATATAGATTGCATTTGGGATCTCGACTCAATTAAATAATTTGAAGGAGAGTACTTGGTGGGCAACGGTAGATTTAGGAAACTGAAAGGTAATAAATTATGAGATGTTATTGTAGTAAATTAATTCTTAATCTTAAAAATAAATCTATTGTAAGTCATCTATTTACTTTTGTACAGTTGCTAAAGAGTGGGATATAATACATTTGTTTATTGCAAACAATCAAGATTGGATGACGGCATGGATTGAACGATATCAACATGATGGTCATAGATTAACATGAGAATCTATGTCTTCATTGGTTATACAAGCTCATCGCAATGGAGATCCCAATGTTACACAAAAGGAAATAGATTTAGCATATGGTTTAAGAGATCACCAGGTACTTGCAAATTTGTTAATTAATCAATCGTATGTTTTTCAACTCATGATGAAATAATTTATACATGTTTGATATTATTGTAGGTGAAACACCACATGGCTATGTTTTGCAATGGTTATAAATTTCACATCAAAAAGTTGGATGACACAAAGAGAACTTGTGATTATGGGATAAGTGCAGTGTTTCAGGTGACTAATATTTCATCTAGAATGACTTACATCCATGAGAGTCACAAAATCGATACTATGGTATTTTGGTTGATATACTTGACTGTGACTTTAATTCCTTCAAATTAGTTTTCTTCATTGTGAAATGGTACAGACTATGACTCAATAAAAATGATCTTGATAGAACTGTTATTGAACATGACAATGGATTTCCAATGATTAATATAAAGTTGTTTGAGTCAGTTGGAGAAAAGCCCTATGTTCTTCCAAGCCAATGCGAGTAGGTACTTTACTCAGAGGTTTCACATAAACCAAGTTGGTCATTTTTTGTTAGACATGATCCAAGAGGAAGACTGATAAAGTATAATGTGATGGAAGAAGATACTGGGGAAGATGAAGAAGTGGAAGATGATGTAGAACTAGATCACAATAGAGAGCTAGTTGAAGAATAATATGAAGAAGAAGATGATGATGATGTTGCTACTGATGATGATGATGTTGCTACTGATGCTGCTACTAATGATGATGATGATGAGAATGACATTGATGATGATGCTGATGGTGATGATGAAGATGATGAAAATAGTGGTGGTGATGATGTCGTCGATGACAATGATCTTGATGATGAGATGGATGAATAAGAATATCAATGACATGAATGAAATGTACAATTATGCCAGATGTTTTGCATGTTCTAACGATTGTTTTATATGTACTACTCTTATTCACCTTGTTTTATATGTCCTACTTATATATCTTTGATCTTTTGTTAAGAGAAATTTCATTCTAAAAGAGTGTATTTAATCTCTATATGCTTAAACAACCTCACTAGTTAAGACTGTTCTCATTTGTAGTGGGCATGAGAAGAATCAAATCACTTGAAAGACACTAGTATTTAGACATGCACAAATTAGTGATGTGATTAAGCAAATTACCTTTCTTTACAATTGCATGGTTGTCTTTGGTTTGTCATTTTGTTTTGAGTGTCTAGTGATTTAAACCAAAGACTTCAACTTAGCAAAAAAATGTGCAAGTCTACATTAGTATGTTTCTTTTTATTTTAATTATAATTAGTATGAATGAACAAAATAATGACAATGCAATATTTGTAATAATGCAATATTTAATAATATCAGATTTCCACAATCCATATTTAATTACAATCGCATTTTTGGAAATGATTATGTTTATTTTTAGCATCAACGTTTCGAATCACACTCTGTGATCCATCATCAGGAATAGAGAGAGCAAGGATGGATCATGGAGTGTGATCCAAAATGTTGATGCTAAAAACAAACACAATCAAATCTAGAAATGCAATTGTAATTAATGCAATATTTGTCAAAATAGCATCGATGACTTTGGTCAATGTGTCTATGTGTCAATGTGGTGTTGGCCCATGCATGTTGAAGATGTCACGAACAACAAGTAATCTTGGGCATCAATTTTGGGTTTTCCCAAATAGGAAAAAGGTCTAGATATGTAATTATATTTTATGTTTAAAAATAATGTGACAACTAATCATTTTATGAAGAACTGATGTACATTTGGTATTGTTAGGGAAATACTGGATGTCAATACTTTTGGTGGGTCGATCAAACCACATTTACATCTACCCCATCTACATCTATACCTGATGTAGGAAATGAGTGCAAATTGTGCAAGGCTCAAGAGGCAGCTAGTGCCGCCAAGATTGCTTCAATGGCGAAATCAGAAATCATATTTCTGCGATGCCTTCTTTGTGTAGTTTGTGCACTACTTTGTTGGGACCATATGCATAAATGTGATTAACATAGGGCTATTGTAGATACTGAATTTTTTTTAGAATTTCTAGTAGATATAGATAAAGAACATGCACATAAACATGACAAATGAGAAACATAAATGTAGATATCACAACAGCTGACAAACATAAATGTAGGCATCATAATCACAATTTTTTGGAGACACAACATAATTGAATGGTATACCTAGATGATGCAACACAACTATATATCACTCCTCTAGTTCCAAGTTTACACTGCGGTAAACAAAATCTATAGATAAAAAATAAGTTTAGAGAGCAGAGAGAGAGAATGACCAAAGTAATACAGGTCCCTATATTATTTTGGTTGTTATTGCTCTCCTCCTACACTCTCTAAATTTATTCTTTATCTTTGGGTTTTGTTTACGTAGTGTAGACATGGAACTGGAGGAGTAGTTGCATTGCATCATCTGGGTATACCACTCAATTAGGTTGTGTTTCTAAAAAATTGTGACCATGATGCCTACATTTATGTTTCTTAGTTGTTGTGTCCTAGGACCCCTTATGACCCTTTACGACCCTTTACAATCCCTAAGAATACATCTTAGAGATCTTAAAATGTCGTAAAGGGTCATAAGAGGCTCCTAGGAGGGGTCAGATGAGCTTCCACCTTCATGTGGTTGGCCCTATTAAGTAGAGAATGTTAAACTATTCTTGAAACAAAGAGAAGATCAATAATTTAAGATCTCAATCCATGTACGACAAATATATATCGATCCATCTCAATGGCTACCAAATCAATAGATCTTTGTCAAGAACCCAGTCATGAAGAAACACCATAGACCACACTGTGAACTTGCTATGAAGAGGCATTCAATGTCTCATAAGTCACATCAAAGGATCCACTTTCTGTAATCTAAATCTCTCGGCTCGGTTCACCAAGAAGAAGACTTCTCCCAAGTCATCACGGACACCATAATGATCTATGAATCTCCAATGTGCAATTTTTGCATGTCACTCTCTCAACATCACACCTAACTCATTCAAAACTATGGAAAAAATGGTAGATGATCCCAGCAATCCATCACAACCCAATCTCAACAACAATGCAAAGAGTAGCTTGATTCTATCTTCAAGCCAATCAATGCACAGTCTACTCAAACTCCAACTCAAGTCACTACTACACTCCATAGGAACAAATCACATCAAATTTAGACCAAAGAAGTCAAGAAGTCACTTGAATTAGATCTGAATGCAATCAGGTCCACATATATCCCATGAACACATCAAGAAGAATGCATCTCTGATCACCACACTAGCTTCTTATGCTAGAGTCATCACTGTCGCAAGTCTTAACTCGGTAGGATCCATTTGAAATCCAAGTCTCTAGAATTGACTCAATAATCCATGAGCCACTACCGAATCTACTGCAAAGTTATCTCTGAATGATCCATAACCAAATCACAACTAGGAACTAGATCTATAAGAACACAATTCTAAATTGACAAATATATTATTTAAAAAAAAAAACTAATTGTCATCGTAACTATGACAGCCCCACAATAGCGATGGTTAGCCATCACAAACATCTGACATCCAGATGTCACATTAGCAGCATCGCTGTCAGAAAAAAACCATAAACGACAAACATTTGTCATAAATTTCCAATGCATGTCTATTGCATGTACATCATAGTCATCGTTACAAACCATAAATGATGGATATCCATCATAAACTTCTGACAGATGTCTGTTGCATTAATAGCATTTCCATCGGCAAACAAGTTACAAATGACAACAACCTATCGAAATATTCTGATGGGTCACCATCATTTGTATTTGTTGCAACGGATAGGCATCCCAATTTTGATGGCCACAAATAGGTCCGACGATAGGTTCACTTTGTTGGCACCCTCTTTTTGTGATGATTGTAGTTGTCGTAATTATGATGCCTAACAAAACTATTGGTTTTTCCAACTGCAAAACTATGATGTTGGGTGGTGTCACTTAATCGATAGTATACTATCTAAATTCAGACGTTCGGCCATCGTAAAAAGGTTTCAAATGTACTAGTGATACCTTCTTGCATAAAATATTCATCCCATTTAGTACTCGATTGATCTTGAATAGGTGTTATGCACTTTCTCCATGGCTCAAAAAAATCAAGATCAAATTCATAAGAATCTCTCATGTCATCAAAGCCTAGAACTTCAATTTTCACCTCGTTCATAAAATATCTCCTTCTACTCAATGCATCAACAACTCGGTTAGTGACTCCACTCTTATGCTTTATCACAAATGTATAACTCTACAAATACTCAACCCATTTCATATGTCTCTGATTCAACTTATTCTGATTACCCAAATATTGTAAAGACAAATTCACTCAGCATCAAATAATGTCTCCATTTCTTCAGGGCTTGAACAATAGCATAGAATTCTTAATCATACACAAAATATTTCCTTTTTGCATCATTCAACTTTTCACTAAAGAAAGAAATGGGCTTACCTTCTTGACTCAACACAGCTCTAATTGCACTTCCAATTACATCACATTCCACTTGAAATACCTTATTGAAATTAGGCAATGCCAAAATAGGCAATTCAACTACCTTCTGCTTCAGAGTCTCAAAACTTTTATCAGCTCCATGTGTCCACTTGAATTCTCTTTTATCTCCTCTCACAGTCTCTGTCATAGAATTACAAATTGAACTGAAATTCCTAATGAACTTTTAGTAAAAACTTGCCAAACCATGAAATGATCTTACCTCACTAGAATTCTCAAGTGTAGGCCAATTCAAAATAGCTTCAACCTTTCCAGGATCCATTTTCAAACCATCAGCTGAAATCACAAATCCCAAATACACAATCTCCTCTTTCATGAATGAACACTTTTTAGATTTATCAGCAACTTTTCTTGTTTCAATCTCTACAAAACTTGTCTAACATGCAACAAATGTTCTTCTCTAGTCTTACTGAATATCATAATATCATCAAGATATACAATCACAAACTTACCCAAGAATTTTTTCAAAACTTCATTCATCAATCTCATAAAAGTACTCAGTGCATTAGTTAAACCAAAAGGCATAACCAACCACTCATACAAACTTTCTTTTGTCTTGAAAGCAGTCTTCCATTCATCACCTTCTCTGATTTGGATCTGATGATATCCATTTTTTAAATCAATTTTGATAAAATACTTTTCTCCAATCAAACTATCTATTATGTCATCTATTCTCGGTATAGGAAACCTATACTTCACTGTTATCTTATTGATTGCTATGGAATCATTACACATTCACCATTCTCCATTCTTCTTAGGTGCCAATACAATAGGTACTACACAAGGACTCAAACTTGCTTTGATCAAACCTTTCTACAACAATTCTTGAATATTTCGGTTCAATTATTGATTCTCGGTAGGTGTCAACCAATGAGGTGCCTTATTCGGTAAACTAGCTCCAGGGATTAGATCTATGAAATTATCAATGCTTCTATTTGGTGGAAAACCATCAGGTACATTATCAAAAATGATTTCATGGTACTTGGTGAGTAACTTATCAATCTCCTTAGGGACACTATCCTCTATTTTCCTACTCGGTTTGTTAGGAATCACAATAAAACATACATCATTCTTCTTCAAATCCTTAACAAACTTTCTTCCTTCCATCAAGAAAACTTTCATAGATGTGCAAACATTACTAATAGGTTCTTCCATCAAAGGTAACAAGATTTGTCTTCTCCCATCAGCCCAAATAGTATAGTTATGCAATCTCCCATCATATATAGCATGTCTATCATATTGCCAAGGTCTACCCAACAAAATATGACAACAATCCATAGGCATGATATCACATAACACCTTATCATAGTACTTTCCAATTTTCAAATTCACATAACATTGTTCACTTACCAAGAGTGTATGCTCATCCTTGATCCATGAAATTTGATGTTCCAACCTTTTCAACTGCAACTTTTTGACCATTTCCTTAGATTCCAGATTCTCTGAGCTACCATTGTCAATGGTTACCTTCCAAACTTTATCAAAAAATCTACATCTGGTCTTGAACAAACTTTTCCTTACTAAATCTTCCTTTTTACCTTCATTCCAAAGTTCTCTCCTAACCATCAGGTTATTTTCTTTCTCAGGTTCATTCGGTGACTCTTCTTGCACCAAAGCATGTCTACTATTACTAGCCTTCTTACTAGCATGTGTAAACTCAAATGATCTATGTCCTTCTTCTCCACAATTGTAACAAGTTCATGTTGGAGATTTTCTAGCAAGCCAGTGCTAACTGTATGTTTGTCATTGATGACAACATATGGTAAGTAGCATGCATGGAAGACTTATGCAATAATCTTCTAGTATATAAAGAATAGACATGTTATCAGCATGATATCATGGACACAGAGGTTAACTATTAGTACAGATAATTATATAGCAACTTATGTCAGTAGTGTTCCTAATAGAGTTATAGGAAGTGTTTGGTGAATGATTGTCTGTACACTTATCATGGAGCCTTGCACATTTGGATATGTGATGAAGACATGTTAGTGATGTTACATTTATGGACACAGAGTCTAATGATCAGTAGAAGTGAAGTTATGCAGTCGCTAATCAGCAGTAGTAGTTTTCTGTGTTTATTCAAAAGAGCCGACAGAGATTATATTGGTTCAGGAGTTGTGCCTATCATTTTGGTATGCACCCTTGGATTAGTGCTTGGAGAATAGTTAGTAATGTTTAGTTAAGAGTGCATGATGTAATTCAGATTAAGGAGAAAATTTTAGTTTTTTTGTGTTTATTCAAAAGAGCCGACAGAGATTATATTGGTTCACGAGTTGTGCCTATCATTTCGGTATGCACCCTTGGATTATTGCTTGGAGAATAGTTAGTAATGTTTAGTTAAGAGTGCATGATGTAATTCAGATTAAGGAGAAAGTTTTAGTTCCTTTGGTAGAGCCGACAGTGTGTAGCATGTGTCTACATTTGTTAATATTGGACAAGTCCCAGAATGTATTGCGTGCTTAGTAGAGATGACAGAATTATTATTGGAGTATGTTATGGTTTCTCTAATATAATTTCAAGGTGGTTCTAACAGGCTGACTTGATTATATCATTTGGATGAAAGATATTTATAGGCAATCATTTGTGATTGCTAAGTATGGTTTAGAGTTGATTGTGAAGAGCAGAGCAGAGTGTGTGAAGTGTTGAGCCATCAGCAGAAGGTCTATGTGACCAATTAAAGTGTTTTTGATATACATTGGAACTGATCCAGATAGTAGGCCAAAGCACAATTCACCAAGATCCAGATATAGTGTGTATCTATTATTCAAAAGGTTGTAGCCTTCACCCCTTTGAGCAGTGTGCTCTCTGATAGTACGTCCTCACCCCTAGCAGGGTTAACCACCTCTATTATAACCACCTTGATAGTTACTACCTCTGCCTTTAGATGAACTTTCACCTTTCCACTCAATCTTGCCTTTATCCAAATTTTTCTTTTCAAGTTCAAATCTACTATTTTCACTATAAAATCCACATCTTCCTCCAGGGAATCTACCACCTCTACCTCTTTGTCTTTTCTCATGTCTTTTGTTCAATTTCTCCTCAGCTTTCAATGCAAATTAATAAGCCTCTCCAATGTTCTCCAATTTGACCAAACTGATTTCTTCTTGGATAGAAACTCTCAAACCATTCAGGTATCTAGCAATTCTTTCCACATCATCTTCATCATGTCCAAATCTAATATCTAATTTATAGAATTCCTTAGTATATTCTTTTACCGAGCTATCTTTCTGCCTTAAACTTTGCATTCACCTAACTAGGTTAATCTGATAATCACAAGGTAAGAACTTTCCTTTCAACTTATTCACCATTTTATTCCATACCTTGATTTTGTCTTTGCCTTTCCTCTTTCTGTCCAGTTGCAAATGTTCCCACCACAAGGATGCATGACTTTTCAACTTTGTGCCTGCAATTTTCACCTTCTTTTCCTCGAGTACATTTTCATATTCAAAGTACTTTTCAATGTCAATGATCCAATCCACCAATTCATCAAAATCCAATTTTCCACTATACTCGGGAGGATTAAAGTGTGGTGTAGACTTCAGACTCGTCAAATCCTTCAAGAAAATTTCCTCACCCTGATCCATCACAAGTGCAGGTTCTACATTACCTTGTTCCACCTCAATTTCATCATCACCAACATCTTCAAGATGTCTTCCTCTTCTCTGGGCTATTTCAACATCTTCTAATGTAGTAGCAAGTTGTCTCAACATGTCTACCAATCCTAGATCCACATCTCACCTCCCATGAACCATCTTGAAAACCCTCTGCAATTGTAGGTAAGATCACAATCTACTACCCCATAACAATTCAACTAGGGCTTCACAAGAAGGAGCCTTCAAACCTAGATTCACAAACCTAGATCCAGATCTAACTTCGCTCTGATACCACCTGACGCAAAGGAGGATGGGGAGAGGGGCCATAGGCACACCCTAACTAGATCCACCTTGTAGATCAACACATGGAAGCAACACCACACAAGAGTGAGAGAGAGAATGCATATGCTTTTCATATATTATCTTCAATTTTATTCATACATGTCAGGCTGTAAGGCCTTCCTAATTTAGGCCCAGTATTACAATCAAGTACATAAGTCCTCCAACATGTGAGGATCTATCCACAATCTCTAAATTACTATCTTCTATCTCCTATCCAAAAACTTCCCTCCTAAAATCTAACCAAACAACTACATTTATATAAGAGGCTATCAAGCCAAGTCGGCCTTCAGATACACAATCAATGGAAGCGATGACTAGATCTAGGTCCAAATGCTTCCCAATGATGGATACCAACATTAAATCCTTCTCCATAAATAAATGCACAAGTCAGCCTCAATAGAAATCTAAAACAAACAACTTGGCAAACAAGGAGAATCGAGCACTAGATAAGCATCGTCGAGCACCAGGGAATTAACAAAGCACCAGAGAGATAACCGCCCAACTCGGTCAATAAAGGAAATCGAGAAACATCGAACCAACTCGGTCAAAGCAAGAACTGAGCAATACAAACAAACCTGAAATATGTTTTTGGTGACATAGGATTGCCAAGGACCCGAGATACTCCTGCATCAAGATCATTATTCTGATCATTTTTCATTTTTTTGCTAGATCTAAATTCAACTTGTTATGATTCACTAGTCTGAACTTCCTCATCTCAAAAGAAGATAGTGCACCATAGAGATTATCTAATGTATAATTTTCCCAATATCTACTTTCCTTGATAGAAAATACTTTAGATCAATAGGATTCAAAAAGGGTTCTAACTACCTTCAGTACTACTACATTTTTATTTAGAGATCCACCAAGTCCTCTAGTTCCATTTACCACTTTTGCTACTCGATTTATACATATATTAATATTTTATTCTTCAATCATTTTTAGATTCTCAAATCTTGTCTTGAAACCTTATAGCTTGACATGCTTCACATTTTGATCTCTTTCACCAATGTTGCTAAAGCTTTCATAGACATTTTTAGCATACTAGCAATTCATCACCTTCAATAATTTAGAATCAACCAAACCATTGATAATTTCATTCCTTTATTTTCCATTTTTCTCATTTAATATGATGTCATTTGGAGAGGTGAGAGGAGTGGAAGGAGAAGTGAAATTATTTACAACATAATTCCAAATACCATAACCCATAGACACCAAATTTGATTCTATCTACATATTCTAAAAATAGTAGTTTCTCCCATAAAACTTGGGAATCTTCAAGATCTATATTGTTCCATCTTGGACCTTTCCTTAAGTAGTTAAGCTTCTTTCAGAGAAAATTATATTTGATATGAATCATTGAACACACCCTAAGACTAATGGGGGCAAATCAGTCATATAACATTGTAATCCAAATTCACAGTCAATTAATCCTTATTGTGTGTAGCAATAATATATGAAAAAAATTATCATGATGTTTTTTTAGGTTCACTTCCAAGGAAGAACGTTGCTCTCTAAATGTGAAAGCTAAGGCACACTACCCTAGGGAAAGATACATAATGAATTGAAACCTAATATGCATTGGATCTAGGAAATTTAAAACACTTGCAATGAAGACACATGATCTTTGAGACAAGTACATGAACATATGAATCAATATGAATAATCCTTCAATACACCGCCTCTAACAAATTTCTAAACATGAAGTTGTACTTTAATTTATACCACAAGACACAAAATTCATAATTCCATCACCACCCACTATATATAATACTAAATTGTAACTCTTATTTTGCAATAATCCATTTGATCCACACACTCTTGCACATAATCAACACTAGCTTGATCTTCTATATATACCATCTTCTTTCTTTCAAACTTTAACTAGGTCAACCAAAGTAAAGAACAAACATAGGTCCTATAAATCCAGTCTCCAAAAAAATATTGAGGTGAATGTGGTCTAGTCCAAGAAGAGGACCTAAAAATATCATAACATATATTTCATTATTTTAGAAACATTTACACATTATCACACATCTTCCAAGGTCAAAAGAAAGAGAATGTGTAGGTACACCAAGAAACACATCACTAGTCATCCAAAAACACATCTTCTAGATAAATAATTATAATGTGGATCCTCACACACCAAGTTATAATCCAGAAATAATGCAAGAAATTATTCAAGATAGGAGAAGACACCCAACAATTCACTGCAATCTAAAAAACTTTTTCTCTTGGACATACCAAAGTAGCTACCTTGAAACATACACTCTAGACATAATGTGTCAATCAAATAATCATCTAGCAACATGTAGGACACACCAAGACATTCATTGAACATACATAATCTTCTCAAATCATTTTTTCTTCTTCTTACTTTGATATTGAGCTAATATAACATATAAGATAGAATCACTTCACTTCAAAGAGTCAAACATTCACAAATCATCACTATTACTACTTGCAAATTATGTGTGTGAATTTTGTACCTAGTTGTAGACACAACACTTCAGTAAAACATTGGAGGTTAGCAAAAACCAAAATTGTGTGATGAAATGGAAACTAAACTAACCAGGAAATTTACTATCTTCTAGTAGCTGTGAGTATGATACTCTCAGATCAGATCGAGACCAGTGACAATGCAACACCTAAACGAAGGATTTGAATGCAAAGAATGAAAACTATGAATGTAGATTAAGCTATATTTTTGGATTTTTTGTGCAATAATATGAAAAATTGTATGAAATTAATCTAGAATGAATGAATTGGAATGAAGATTTGATTCTAAAAATGTTATGAATGAGTATGAAACTATGAATGAGAAACTATGCAAAAGCTAAATGATCAACTATGGAAGATCTCACAAATCGCCTGTCGCAAATGCTCAATCCTTCAATCACCAATTCGCCAGAGAAATTGTGCAAATTCGAGAGTCCTAATTATGAAGAGTCGAGCCTTGGTTTTATAGAAATCCAGGGCTTTGAGGATGCAAGAGAAAAGCCATAAATCACTCTTGATAAACTCAACTTGATTTTTGAGTTATCAGGAAATCAGAGATAATTAACTCACAAAATCATGCAAAAGCATGCAAGAACAACTTTTTAACTTAAATCAGAAGTTTAGATTAGCTTTGAACTCAAAATAGACTGTTGAGTTTCCAAAAGTTAACAACTTGCATTGATTTTTTGATTTTGAGTTTAATTGCTTTTTGAATGTGCATAATTAATTATGAATTAATTAAATAAATAAAGTGATTTATCCTCAACTTAACTGATTTTTGAATTAAAATAATTGATTTATGGGTTAATCAATTATTAAATCAAAATTTATTTAAAAACTATATTATTAAATATGACAATTGACTTTAATTAATTAAATAGGAATTTAATCAATTAGTCATAAGATTTTAGATTTATTGTCAAAATAAAATAATACAATTTAGGAATAATTAAATTAAATTAAATTAAATAATTAAGTGATAGTATTAAATCTGATTAATTAAATATTCAGAATATTCAATTACTCAAACTTTAGGATAAATAGAATTTATCGCCAAATAATAATTAAATTAAAGATAATTATGATAAATTAGGAATATTACTAGGAATATTCCCAGATGCAGAATTTAGGATAAAATCAATTAGGATTCAATAATGTGCAGATGTGCCTTAGGTTAGGACTTTGATGTCAATTTTTTTCGATTTGAAGTAGGAAGTTAATGAACCTATAGCCCATTTTTGGGGTATTACATTTTGCCCCTCTTTGAATCACTGTGCAAAGCGTAGTGGTTCAAAGAATAGTCTGTGTATGATATACGTATGAAATTGATTTGAAATATTTGAAAGATTTTAAAGATTTGAAAAAGAGACATCAACCCAGGCCCAGAATGACCAGGAATCGAGATGATGCTAGCTATATCAACAATGAACTAGTGATTACGAAAAAGTGCCAAGACGCTTGATTCTGAACCTTATGATTGTGAAGAAGTGAGTGACCGATTCTAGACCTCAATGTCCTTGTATGAATCATATTGGTATCACATCTTAAACCCATCAGTTATGAAGAACCAAGAAAATAACACTAATGAATTGTTAGTTACAAAAGCTAATACAGTTTACAAGATAGATTTAGGATATTAGATGAATCTGATATGCCCCAAGAAATGATAGATTTGCCCCAAGCAACGAGGACTTTTGATGAGTCAACAACTAGACATGGTTGTTGTCTTGATTACTGAGGAAAGATTACAGATTTAGATTACAGACTTGAATGATGTGCAATACCATGCCCCCTTTGGGATGAACATTGAAATCTGACAAGAAAAGTCAGCGTTGAAGTATAGAAGCATGTTAATTAATTTGAGAAGTGGTTATACACGTTTGAGAACGTGTTCTACATCATCTAAAGGTCCTGGAGACCAAGTTTGACTAGGTTAAACCATGAGTTGACCATAGTTGACCAAGTTAAAATTTTGATAGTTTGACGTAAGATAATCAGTTGAGTTGAGTTATGGATTCTTGTGATGATTGAAGGTTGATTATGCAAGTAGTAAGACATCCTGGGTCCAAAAATTTTAAATTGTGATTTTGACATAGTAACTGATCTCAAATTTCAATTTTGATCCTGAAAATGGGTTCAGAACATCGAAATTAGCCAAGGGTGCAATTTTCATGGAAAACAGAGCACTTTTGAAAATTAGGTCAAAAGCTATATAAAGGCCAAAAGGGTCATTTTCAATTCATTTTCACTGTTGACTTTTGAAAACCTTGTGGAGTCCTCTGAGCGAGAAAATGGTAGAACCAAAGGTACATGTGTCTTCTCATCATTTTGAGCATAGCCGGAGGCATCAGAGACCTCGACAGTATGGACATCCGGTAGGTGGACCTCTTTGCTTCTCTAAAAAGTTAATTTTTCTTTGTTTATAGCATTTTTAGCATTTATTTCATATGTTTTCAATTTTTAATTTTTTGCATGCACAGAAACTCATATGACTATCCATTTGGGTTCGTACAATTGTATGTTTGGGTTTGTATGACTTTTCAACCCTGGGTAGATTGTCATTTCATTAACCCCTAAGACTCGTATCAGAGGGACCCAAGAGTCGTACGATGTTTCATCGGGTCCCTCCTAACTCGTACGAGGAGGTATATAGTGTTGTATCATCATGCTTTGTCGTATGGGAACCAACAAAAACTCGTACAAGTTTTTCTGCAGTCTAATTTGTCATTTGAAAAATAGTGAGCCCAAAACTCATTTCTAGGGCAAAATTTTGAATTTTCTGATCTTTGAGCTTGATTCCTGAGTCTTTGAACTACCTTTTGAAATAGAAAACTGTTCCATTCTTATATGTGTAGCCTATTTTTCAACCAAAGTACTGATAGGGTTCTCAGTTTCTATGTTGTGTAGGTCATATATCCTGATGTTCATGTACGCATCTCTCATCCAGCTACTCAAAGACTCTATGTTTCCTTGCCTGATCTGATGAGAGTACATCTTGCTTCATGTGGTTTTGAGTATCTGATCCATTGACTTGAGATTAGGGTAAATCATGGTCTTTTGACTGCGTTGATAGAGAGGTTCCATTCAGAGATGCAGACATTTCATCTACCCACTGGAGAGCTCACTATGACTCTAGAGGATGTTTACAGGATGTTTTAGATTCCATTCCATAGTAGTCAGCGGCCAACTTATGTGAGTTTGGGGAACTCTGGCTTATTAGCATTCAGATGTCTCTTCGGAGATGATACTTAGTTGACTGGTTCCATTTCATGGGAGACCCTGGTATAGTGTTATGGTCAATCTCACAGATTGGAGTGTATTATTGTTGGGATGATCGGCGGTATCATCATGTCTGACCGTCAGCAAAATGGTATTCTAATGGGCTAGGCCCCTATGGTTGTACATTTGATGGCAACTCCTTCTGAGTTAGCCTGGGGTCAGTGTCTTTTGGCTCACATGTTCTCTGAGATGCACGAGGTAGTGTATCAGGAGAGCAAGACTTTTGTTGTTGGTGCTTTAGTATTACAAATCTGGGCGTGGGAGCATATCCCAATTTTGAGACCAGCGTGCCAGTTACAGAGGCAGCCTCAGGAGCCTGTGATATATATATATATATATATATATATATATATATATATATATATGACATTTGTGCGGTGGAGGCCCTATGTGGATATTGAGCCTTGGCCTACAACACAGGATCAATTTAATTTCTTCTTTCAAAGCTGGGTGTTGATAGGATGATTGTCCTCTATATTGGAGAGATTTCTTATCACCAGGGTATGGCATCAGTATGGATGAGTGTAGGATGCACCACAGGATTACACCTCTTATGCTTGGATATCTCGTGAGATCAGACTTGGATGGACCTTGAGGCTTTCTTATGCCTTGTGTTCATAGGAGTACAGTGCTATCATTGGTAGAGATTGGGAGTATAGGCCACAGGTTATTGATGCAGGAGTTACAGATGGGTTTATTGCATGGCTTGTTGATCATCTTATACACAGATTCTTAGACCCTACAGAGCTAATACCTTCCATGGAGGAGGTGATGGATGTCACAAGTGCTCTGATGAGATAGGGTCCTAGACCCACATAGGTTCTGATTGTACACCCCACACCTCTGAGACTGAGAGCGATGGCTCCTCCACAAAGATCATTAGGACAAATGAGGCCCCCTCGTCCCACTAGTTCCATAGCAGGTAGATCTACAAGTGCACAAAGATAGACTAGGGGAGAGGGTGGTACTTTAGGGAGTGTTGGTAGTGCTGAGGAGGTACTTGTAGCTAAATAGGTTGTAGGTGGTGATACTGATCCCATACAAGAGGATACCAGTTTTGATATGGGTGCAGAGGTTAGACACTATAAGACATAGAGAGCAGAGACCAAAAAGCATCCTACTAAGGATATTGACATGCCAGTGGTAGATGTTGATCCCAATGTTTCATTGACTACACAGGAGATCGTGAGGAGGCTCAGATTATAGGTCCAAGACCTAAAGGTGCACAATGCTCATTGGGAGGAGAGGTATCTAGAGGCAAATAGATAGTGTACTAAGCTTCATGGTGAGGTTCAAAGATTACAGGCAGAGGTTATCCATCAAACCTCTAGATTTGTGTAATATGTTTTAGCATACTACACTACAGTTCCACTTGCTTAGAGAGTTCCTTCATATTCTCAGTACATGATAGCATCCGAGGGAGCAAGAGCACCTAGGGCCAAGGCAGTACCAAATGCACCACCACCACCTCCACCAGATGGAGAGGATCAAGCCGACAACTAATCTGTCAAGGTATTCTGTTATTTTTGTTGCTCTTTTGATACAGATACTATTATGATAGCTCACAGGAGCTCATTCTTTTGTATATTGTGCTAGTAGTGCACCCCTGACTATTTCAAGTTTTATGATATATATATGAGATCGAGACTTTTGGTTGTGACTTCATTTGTACTTGTCATGTTTTTGATGTATGATGATATTATGTGATGTAAATGCTATGAGTAGAGTAGAATGTATGTATGGATCCATGCAATGCAATGATTTTCTTTCATATGTATGAATGTTATGCAAATGTATTTGATTATGGAAAGTGTATGTATGGAAATGTATGTAATGCAATAGATGGAATGAATGATTATGAGTATGTAATGATAATGCAATAATACACATGATATGTTTTGCAGGTATTGATGAAGACAAGTACTCAATCTTATGTCAAAAAGGATGTTTAACCCAGGATTGTGACTACTTACATTTCTGTGAGAAGACCTTCGTATGAGATTTAGCTCTTCATGTGTCATTTAAGTATAGTTTTTAGAAGGATTGTTAAAGATTATCAAGAAATTCATGAGACATTACGGATAAGGTATCTCTTTTCATGATGGTTAAAGGTATCAGGAATGATTTGGTCTTTGAGATAGGAGAATAGGTTTTTATATCTAGATGAATCATGACCTACAACAGTGTAGATCATACAAGTATCAGGGGAATCATATGCAGGATAAGATAGTGCTTCCACCAGGAACTCATAGTGTAGCTCATGTTCAGGCTGCTGCAATAAAGTAGATAATGTTGCCATTGCATCGGTGGCCTTATTCTCTATTCTAGGTATTTGCTCAAAGGTGATAGATATGAAGTATTTCTTTAGATCATCTACCATTCTCTTGTATGGAACGAGCTTTTCATCCTTTGTTTGGTACACATCATTGACTTGATGTATTACAAGTTGTGAGTCTCCATGAATGTGTAATTCTATTACCCTCCACTCAATTGCTATTTTCATACCATTTAAAAGGGCTTCATATTCATCAATATTGTTTGTACAAGGAAATTTAATTCTGAATGCCTTAGGAATGGAGTATCCTTGAGGAGTGATAAACAAGATACCTACTCTAGATCCATTTTGTATATAGGAGCCATCAAAGAACAATTTCCATTCTCTAGAAGAAATATTCATGATAGAAGAATCTGGAAATTCCATTTGCATTGGTGTGTCATCAAATAAAGGTGCATCTGCTAATTGATCAGCAATAACTTGTCCTTTTATAGCTTTTCTTTCAACATATTCAATGTTAAATTCACTTAAGAGCATGACCCATTTGGCTAATCTACCCATGAGGGAAGCTTTTCCGAGTAGGTACTTTAGTGGATCAATCTTAGCTACTAAATGAGTGGTATGAACTAACATATAATGTCTCAGTTTTTATGATGCAAAGATCACAACATGGCTAGACAAGCCTTTTCAATCATAGAATAGTTCTTTTCATATGCCACCAATGTTCTACTGATATAGTATATAGCTCTTTCCTTTTTATTCTCATCATGTTGTGCAAGCAATGCCCCCAATGATGTATCTGTAGCGGAGACATATAAGATCAAAGGCTTCCCTTGAATGGGAGGCATCAAGATAGGAGGATTTGATAGATATTTCTTGATATGATTAAAGTTCTTTTCACATTCCTCGCTCCATGCAAAGGTTACACCTTTATGTAATGTCTTTGTAAAAGGTTGTGATATGTCCGCTAGCTAAAATATGAAGCATTTGATAGATTGAACTCTCCCTTGCAATATCCTCATTTGACTAATATTCTTTGGGGGTTGCATCTCCATTATAGCCTTGACTTTAGCTGGATCAACTTCAATGCCTTTCTTTGAAACTATGTATCCTAAGAGTTTTCCAGAAGTGACACCAAAAGCACACTTCTTAGGATTTAGTCTGAGACTAAATTTTTCCATTCTATCTAGTATCTTGCTCAAGTCATTTAGATGTTCAGCTCTAATCATAGATTTTTCTAAAGTATCATCAACATAATCCTCCATAGTCCTATGCATCATGTCATGAAAAATAGAAGTCATACCTCTTTGATATGTAGCATCCGCATTCTTAAGCCCAAATGGCATGACATTCCAATAGAAGGTACCCCACGCACATGTAAAAGTAGTTTTCTCTTGATCCTCTAGAGCAATTTTTATTTGATTATATCCAAAAAAATCATCCATTAAAGAATACATCTCAAAGCCCACAGTCATGTCCACTATCATATCAATGTTAGGTAATGGAAAATCATCCTTAGGGCATGCCTTGTTTACATCTCTAAAATTTGTGTAGACTCTTATTGATTTGTCTGGTTTTGAAATAGGTACAATAGTAGAGATTCATTCTGCATAATCAATAACTCGGATAAATCTGGATTTTAGGAGCTTCTCTACTTTAGCCTTTACCAAGAGTGCAACATGTGGATGCATCTTTCTCAATTTTTGCTTAATAGGTTTAACATTTGGAGCTATAGATAAATGGTGCATTATAAGATCAGGATCCAACCCTAGCATATCTGAATATTTCCATGCAAAGTTGATCTTCTTCGCTGTTAGGAATGTTGTAAATTTTTTCTTTTCTTCTTCTGTTAAAGATTGTGCTACATGGATCAACTATGGTTCTTCTATTGTTTCCAAATTGATAGATTGAGTGGGCTCAATTAGAACTGGAGATCTATCCTGTAAATGACTCGGAAGGACATCAAATATCTCATCCTTAGGTGCCTCAGCGAGGTTTTCACCTTCAGATATGTCTTTTATTTTTACTTTTGTAGGTTCTGAGACTGCCACAAAGTGGTTTTCACCCTCAGAACTCCTTTTCTTTTTATTCTTATTCTTATTTTTTGACTAAGATACTTGATGTTCGACTCTGTCATGCTAATACTCAGTTCACTAATGGAAGTCCTCATAGGTTCAACTGCATTGAGGTAGCAAGAAAGGGCATAGTCATTGGGAAAGGTATAAATACCTTGGTTCAAGTTTGTGGACGTTATGTCAAGAAGGTCAGGGCGTTGGATAGTCAAAGTGGTGAAAGATTGGGAAAGAGTGTTTATGGATATGGATCTATCATCATTGGTCCTAACCCGACGCTCAATTTCAAAGGTGATATTACAACTTAAGACATTCAATTCATGAATAGGCTCAATATCATTGTGGAAATCCATTTCAGCCATTAGTGGATTAGACGTGTTAAGTTCATCATTTCACTCTAGACTTACATTGGGTTTAGGTGCATATTGGTGAATAACATCAACATGCTTTTCTATAATAAGTTCATCTGGTTCTGGAATGACTCCCCATTCATAGTCATTTGATTCATCTTTTGTTTCTTCATCTAGACCTCTAGGAAATCTAAGAACATGAGTAAAGTCAGGATGAACACCCCAAAAAGGGTTACCCTTAGATTTTGATTTGAATTCATACTCATGGGAATCTATCTTAGAATAACTACCACCTTCCTCTTTTTGATTGCCTTTGAGATTAGCTGGTTCTTGTGTTGCAACTATCTATTGTTCTACAGTAGGTTCTTGTGTTTCTACTACATTAATTCTTTTTATTGGATCATCTTCAGCTTCGAGGAGGTATTTTATTTCTTTAGGAAAATGCTGATAGGGAGTGAGATGTTCAGTGGTGTCTGAATCATCACTATCAGATTGTTCAATTATTTCCCCCTTTAGTTGATTTGCTACGAAAGGCTCAATTTGTTCTAAAACATGTGGGGAGTTCTTGCTAAGATAGAAAGGCTTCTTTGTGTATCCTAGACCTATTGTATTCTTGTTTTCTCAGCCATGATGATCAAGAGGTGATAGAAGACCTTTACCCTATAGTCCTAGAGGTCCTTTTCCTTTATATCCCATTTTTGTGATCAATTTATCCCCTGGGCTATATGACTTAGAAGGGATACTCGATATTTTAGCATCACATTTTTGAACAACTTGAGACTTAGGTTCATCTTTGTATAGCCATGTGAGCACAACTTCATCTTCTTCAAACTCTTGTTTAGATACTTTTTCTGCAACAAAATTTCCTTTATATGCTTCAAGAGGTTCTTTAGACTTTAGCTTGGATTGTTTTAGAGTTTTCCCATAAGACTTAGGCGAGATAGGGAGAGATGTCAAAGATAAGATTGGTTATGCAGAGTATATTCTCCCATACCATTTTCTTTGATCTCAACCTCTTTAGCAATGTCTTCCATCTTGGACATTGAAGCAACATCTAGCTGCTTAGTGGAAGATTCTCTATTATTAGGAACAAGTTTATCAGCATTCTCTTTCAAGGTATTGCAATTTGTATACAGATCAGCTGGAATTGTCACCTCTACTCCTTCATAAGGAAACTTCAAACACTGATGGAATGTAGAGGGTATGGCTTTCATTTCATGTATCCAAGGTCTTCCTAGAAGGATATTGTAAGCCAAATTTAGATCAAGAACTTGACATATAGTATCTCTGATGACAAGACCTGTTCTGATAGGTAAGACAATAGTTCCCTTAGAAGATCTTTCTTGCTCATCATATGATTTGATAGTTATCTTCTTCCTAGGATCAATGGCCATTTTGAAAAATCCCAATTATGTAATCAAGATGAAAGAACAAATGTTTAGACTAGTGCCCCCATTTATGAACACATGTTTGACATGATGGTTTTGGATCAAGACTTCAATATGCAAAATTTGGTTATGCGGATGACTCAAGGAATTATCATCTTCTTCTAAAAAGGAAATGTATTGTGGAGATGTAAGATAACCAACCATAGTCTGGAATCTATCTAAATCAAGGTCATCAGGAACATTGGATCCGAGCAGAGCTTTGTCTAGAATGGCTCTATGAGCTAGAGATATCTGAAGCAACTCAAACATGGAGATTTTAGCATTTGTGTGTTGAAGTTGTTGGGCAATACTGTATGAAGTAGGTCTCGTGTCTTTAGGATTTGAAGATTTAGATGTAACCTTATGTTTAGAAGCAGATGAAAGATTGAAAGACACCTTAGGGACATTGGATGAATCTAGTATTTGTCCTTGTAGGTGTGCCTAAGCTTGTGATCGAGTAACTGCATTAACTGATTGATTTTCTCTATCTCTTCTTACAATTGTGATGACATTGCAATGCTTAGATAGACATGGTTCAACCATATTGATAACAACATTGTTTCTAGAGTAGGCATAATTGACTTTAGCACCCATATTAGGCTGAGAAGAAGAATCTTCTTTACCATGTTTAGGAAATGGTTCTATGAATGTTGTATGATCATTATTACTCTTATTATTTTCAATCGTGATGTCACCATTATCAATTTTGTCTTGTATAATGTGCTTCAAGAGAATGCAGTTATTAGTCTTATGACCTTTATTGCGATGGAATTCACAGAAATCGTTCTCTCTCCACCATTTCGATTTAGGTTATGGATCAAAGACTTTCATCTCAGGCAAGTAAATGATTTTGTTTGCCAATAGAGTTTTCATGGCAGATTCCAAGAATTCTCTGAGAGGAGTGAATTTGTGATTAGGATCTATAGCCCAAAGTTTGTAATCAGATGACTTTTTGTTGTACTCTATGGCTTTGGCTTCAAAAGCTTTGATGTCTTGGGTACCAACAGTAAGATTGAAAGCAGGTGCCTTAGATGGGGCACATATATTATCAATAATGCCATCTGTGACAATGCCTTTATTCTTGTTCCAATTTTTGTTCTTGTCCTTAGAACTAGATCCAGATTCATACTTGTCTTTTTGAAGTGTGATGTCTCCTTTTTCACAAGTACTTTCTCAAATTTGATCGCATTATCCACCATCTTGTCAAAAGATGTATGATTTTGCATTTGTAAAGGGTAGTTGATTTCTGGAACAAGATTGTTGATGAAGATTTCTAGCTTCTCAGTTTTTGGAATAGGTCTAGCATATAAAGAAAATTTCTTCCTCCACCTCTTGAGAAATGTCAGGAATGGTTCTCCTAGATATTGTTTCAAATTGCAAATGTCGATCATGGTGACCAGATGTTGAATATTGTAGAAGTATTTGATGAGCCTATAATTCATCATATTTATGTCATTTGTTATAACACTTTACATCATGTTTATAATATCTTTCTAAGTCATTTCCATACATTACCTTGATTTATGAAGCATTAACTATGATTAATGATTTATTGATTAGCATTTGTATGTGTAGCTAGTTAATGCTAAATTATGATGATTTATTATGATAAATGGTTATTATTAAATAATAAATATTTTGAGATGATTAAAATTTTGTTTGTGAGATACTTGAGTCATTCATGCAGCTAGAAAGAAGGAGAAGCAAATTGACACTTGTCAATATTCAACAGTTGTAGGAAATGCAGAAAAAGTCAAAAAGCAGTTTCAGTAAAATAGGCATATCTCACTCAATTCTTAATGGAATTAATATTTTCTTAATGATTTGGAAATATTAAACATAGGAGAAATTTTTTTAAAGGGGTTTGATCCAATTCGCAATAGTTAATGAGCAACACTTATCTGAAGTTGACTGAGTAAAAATAGCAGAGTTTGAAGGCAGCCAAAACCCAGTCTTGGTAAAATGATCATAACTTTCTCGTTTCTTAATGAAATTAATATTTTCAAAATGATTTGAAAAGATAAGAAGGAGGATAATAATTTGGTAAAATTTTTTGAGATGATTCATAATAATAAGTGAGAACCATCCATTTGAATCAGACTGCAGGAAAAGTGGAACTAGAAATCAGCAGACTTAGTCAAACTTCTTCTATTTATTGTAATTTGAGTTATAACTTCAAAGGAGGTTGAATATGATTTGTATTGTATTTATGAGCACAACCAAATATCCAAGAAATCATCTTTCTCATAAAAGAGTGTAAACAAACTCTTTTCCCAATCAGTCAAGAAGACAAGTTGTAATAGGACTCTTCTTCTTAGTCATAGTTTTAGAATAAGTCTCTTCCTTGTTTAAAGGAATGTTGAGACACATGTTAGATGGTTGTTAGGGAGTCAATAAGTTTATATTCAAAATTTTAATCAAGCAAAAGAAGAATCAAGTAGTATTTGTTCATTAGATTTTATGTATTACACAATTTCTTGCAGCCATTACTGTGCAATTCTTGCAACCATTACTGTGTAGTTAGATTTATTTCCAACATTGTTATACTCTTAGTTTTTGCAATGATAGAATAACTTAGAGAATTTCATAGTGCATATACTTTGCAGACCTGTTTCAAGTATACGTCCTCAGGTTGATAATTTAAATGTGCCTTCATAATGATGAGATAACTATTTAGTGTGGATGTCCAATCCTTAAGTTATGGTTGTAAAGCCTAGTTATTAAACCATTATTGGAGCCCAACATTTTTGGCTCCGTTGCCAGGGATGGGTCAAGCTATAAGATTCTCTAATTTTTTAGCATCTCTTTGTCATTTTTGTAGTATCATAGTTTTCATTCCAAGCACTTAGGATTAGAAAAGTTTGCAAAAGTACCACAAGCAGTAGAAAAATGGATTTTAGATCCATGCAGAATAGAAACCAAGAGCCACTATCATTTGCAGCATGTCTGGAAATCAATGAAGACATGTTCTCTAGCATCATTGAGGAATTTTGTTCACATATTGATGACAATATGTTGATTTATGAGGAGGCAAATGAAGACAACTTTGTTATGGAAAATGAAGAAATCACAATACACAAGGTTTCTACTCAAGGTGATTGTGATGTCAAATCAAAATTCTTACTTCAAGAAGAGAGCTACAATAAGGTGAAAATCAGTCCTCTCATGCTGAAAAGTAAAGAAGACATTGAAGAAGACCAGTTTTGGGATGATTTAGAGAAGTTTTGCTCAACCTTAGATGCTAAACTAGCATCTTTTGTAATGCAAAACTATGAGCATCACAAGGAGAGTTCAAAATTTGTTCTTTCAAGAGGGTTTCCAATCAAACATCTCATTCATATGGAGGCAAATACATCATCACAAGTTATGCTTGCAGCAGAGAAAGAAGCTACAATTGAAGATGAAGCTAAATATGTAGCTACACATAAAGGAGAAATGTTTTAGATTACTTATGTACTTCAATACAACAATATCTATTGTCAGCATGAAGTGATAAGTAAGTTTGGTAATATCTTTCCAAAAGTGTTGTTGTTTATTAAGTTTCTATTGATGTTGCAACTATTTATAATTGCTCATAAACATGTGAAGTATTGGAAGTTGCTGAGAAGAGGAAGATACTTCAAAGAACCAGTCAATGGTTTTGTTTGATAATATATTTTTTTGCTAGTTAGTGTAGATTAGGATAGGTTTTTCATTCAATAAGTGTTATTACACAATGTCTTAGATTTAGTAGTTGTCTAGTCTAGTTTTTTTCCTAGTTCTTCTTGTCTAAATGAGTATTTTGGAGGAGTTTACAGCTAGTTGGTTTTTCATATTCTAAATCATTTTTCAAAAGTGTGAGTGAGTCAAGTCTCTAATTTTGGAAGAGTCTTTGTATATGTTGTCAAAAAGTTCCATTAAGTAGTCTTGTCTTCATGATGTAAAAAATGTCTATTCAATGATGGTGTCTAGTTAGTCTAATCATATATTTTTTTAATGGAGAATGGACATCCAAAGTTGTATTTTAAGTCATTGGATAGAGAGAAAATTATAGGTTGCATGCAGCAACTGTTATCTGATTTAACAGTCAGTCCTGCAGCCACTACTGTATGACTGAACAGTCATCCTATAGCAACTATTGTGTGATTCAAAAGGAAACTTGTAGCAAGTATGAAGACATTTATAAGTACTGATATTAAATATGAAATAGCCTCAAAGGGACTTGAATATTCAACAATGAAGGGACCTATACTTTCATCTATTTGTCAAGTTTGAAGCTTCTCACAACAACACAAATGGTACTACATTTATTATTTCTATTTATCCATAATATTTATCATTTTTAGTAATTGATTATCTATGCATTGCACTATGTTTTTTGATTATCATTATTCTAATTATATGCTTCATAACTGATTTATTTTGCTACCCTCATACATACATTGTCATTTGAGGACAAATGACCTTTTAGCTGGGGGGAACATGTGTATACCTTATGTTGTTGTCATAGACCATAGGAGGATGACCTTTCCTATAAATTTTTATAGTACCTCCTATATTTATGGTTATTGATGCAAAAAAAAATAAGAACGATAAAGTGAAGAAAATTGAATGTCTTGTGAAGAGATAACAAAAGGAAGATAGTATGACAATGTGAGTGTTGGAGATGATATAAAACAATGATAGGAAAACTTAAGGATAAAAGTAATAGAGAAGAAGATAATGAACCATATTCATGTCAAATAAAATTCTTCTTAATAATCAAATACACATGCATGACATGTGCTATGAAGGATTGAAGTTGTCACTGGATTTCATGTTAATAGCCTTCATGTCTATCTAATGCCTATCCCTTGCTTGAGGACAAGCAAGAGTTTAGTTGGGGGGCATGATGAGCTTATAATTTGTCATATTTATGTCATTTGTTATAACACTTTAAATCATGTTTATAATATCTTTTTAAGTCATTTCCATACATTACCTTGATTTATGAAACATTAATTATGATTAATGATTTATTGATTAGCATTTGTATGTGTAGCTAGTTAATGCTAAATTATGATGATTTATTATGATAAATGGTTATTATTAAATAATAAATATTTTGAGATGATTAAAATGTTTTTTGTGAGATACTTGAGTCATTCATGCAACTGGAAAGAAGGAGAAGCAAATTGACACTTGTCAATATTCAACAGTTGTAGGAAATGCAGAAAAAATCAAAAAGCAGTTTCAGTAAAATAGGCATATTTCACTCAATTCTTAATGGAATTTGGATTTTCTTAATGATTTGGAAAGATGAAACATAGGAGAATAATGTTTTAAAAGATTTTAATCCAATTCACAATATTTAATGAGCAACACTTATCTGAAGTTGATTGAGTAAAAATAGCGGAGTTTGAAGGCAGCCAAAACCCAGTCTTGGTAAAATGATCATAACTTTCTCATTTCTCAATGAAATCTAGATTTTCAAAATGATTTGGAAAGCTAAGAAGGAGGAGTATAATTTGGTAAAATTATTTGATATGATTCATAATAATAAGTGAGAACCATCCGTTTGAATCAGACTGCAGGAAAAGTGGAACTAGAAATCAGCAGACTTAGTCAAACTTCTTCTATTTATTGTAATTTGAGTTATAACTTCAAAGGAGGTTGAATATGATTTGTATTGTATTTATAAACACAAAAAAATATCCAACAAATCATCTTTCTCATAAAAGAGTGTAAACAAACTCTTTTCCCAATCAGTCAAGAAGACAAGTTGTAATAAGACTCTTCTTCTTAGTCATAGTTTTAGAATAAGTCTCTTCCTTGTTTAAAGGAATGTCGAAACACATGTTAGATGGTTTTTAGGGAGTCAATAAGCTTATATTAAAAATTGTAATCAAGAAAAAGAAGAATCAAGTAGTATTTGTTCATTAACTTTTATGTATTACATAGTTTCCTGCAACCATTATTGTGTAATTCCTCCAGCCATTACTGTGTAGTTAGATTTATTTCCAACATTGTTATACTCTTAGTTTTTGCAATGATAGAATAAATTAGAGAATTTTATAGTGCATATACTTTATAGACCTATTTCAAGTATACATCCTCGGGTTGATAATTTAAATGTGCCTTCATAATGATGAGATAACTATTTAGCGTGGATGTCCAATCCTTAAGTTATGGTTGTAAAGCCTAGTTATTAAACCATTATTGGAGCCCAATGGTATTGTTGATAGAACAATTTGATTAAATTCTCAAAAATTTTGATAGTAGGGGGCATTTTAGAGAACCAATGAATGGTTGCTCCTCCTAGAGATCGAGAGAAAAGACCCATTAAGTAGGTTGGTTCATGCATAAACTCCATAGATTGAGTACATAATTCTTTGACATGATCTTGAGGGTCAGATTTTCCATCATACTTATCATATTTAGGCATCTCCACTCTTTTAGGGAATGGCAGCATGTACAAGTCTTTATCAAATGGAAAAGGACATAGAGCCTCCATGGAGAACTCTTTAGGTTCCTTTTCTTTCTCAAGTTTGTTAAGTTTGACTTGCATGGCATGCATTTGTTTCATCATAGCTGTGATAGGAGTTTCTTCCTCATGTGTAATGATATCTTCCACATTAAATTTTGGAGGAAGTTTAGCTCCTTGATGAGCTAACTCTAGAAATTATGCTTCTCTATCTTCTTTCAAGAAATGTTTCATCATTCTTTTGAAGTCATCATCATTTTGATATCGAACAATTTCAGAAGGTGTAGGTTTTTGATCCATACCATGTTGAGATTGGTGTCCTTGAGACCCATGATGTGTCCCTCTGTGAGACATGTTAGGGGTTTTAGGGCTCCCTGGAATAGATTGAGGAGGGGTTTGTTGATTACCTTCGTGAGTTGATGGAGAGGGTATGTAACCAGTTTTCAATCAAAAATTGCCAAGACCGTCATCTTTGTAAAGACCATAATTGTAGAGTTGCTCAAGAGTGGGACCCTTTTGAATAGTCAAAGGTGCGGTGCTAAATACTTCTCCAGATTTCTTGTGTGATGAAGCTCTAGTTTCCACCATTAACCTTGGGTGAATTCAAAGAATAAGATGAAGACAACTAAAGAATGAATTGATTCAAGAAGATCGAATGACGCAACCTTGTCAAGATTGAAGTGATTAAAGAATTAGATCAGACGTAAATGAAGGATACTATGCCACATTAGTGTGGGTAGACATGTAACAGATGGTGGGCATGAGCTCACAACACTTAGTCGTTTAGGCAAAAAGATTGAATTTAAAGATAATGTTGACAAGGTTTTGACACAAGATGAAAAAGACTCAAATCGATAATCCAGGAGGCAAGATCAGACTCAAAGGCTCACTTGAGGAAAATGAATGAATTCATTCTAGTTTCTACTCTATTCCTGACATAGTGATTTGTTCAACAGATTCTGGAAATAGGCTGTAAAAACTGAGTTTTTGACAATTCTGACCACTTTCTGGCAATTTTTCTCAAACGACTTTCTGCAGGATTGTACGATAGTGGGTATGCTATGAAATGAAAATTGACAAACTCATACGACAATTGCAAAACTCACATGATAGTTGATAGCAAATTTTTTAACTTTTTGTTTTTGACTAGTGGAAAAACTCGTACAACACTATACAAGCTATCATACGACAATACAGGGGTTCTGAAATGACACTTGCCAAAACTTGTATGACTTTCTGACAATGGGATGACTTTTGACTCCAGAAAGGATTTTTACTTTAAATTTTGCAAGTTTTTGGGTTTTCAATTTCAGCTTGTTCACAAATTTCTCTGTTTAGGTTTGAAGATTATTATGAGATCGTTCATTTTTGGTAGTCAAATAGATAAACAAGCACGTAAAATAGCAAACAAGTGATTCCAAGCATGTCTGAAAACAATGAATAGGGGACAAAGCAACTCTGTGCATGAACAATCAAGTGACTAAATGTGCTAATTCCTAGGAGTGCTAATTGTGTATGTTCCAAAAAGTTTTTCAATAACACACATATTCCTATAAAAATAAAAATTTGGTCTCACTAGGGTTTGTAGTAATGGTCTGACTCTGCAACTTTTGTGATCTTAAGAGGGTGAAATCTTATCTAGGCACACAGGGGTTTTGACACAGTCTGAGAAATTAATCAATCAGGAGCTACTAGGGAGATCTAAAAGCCCAACAAGAGACCACACTTGTGAAGATTTCCTCCACAAGGACATTTATATAGCGGCTACTACTACCATGGTGAAAATGGCTATTACCACTTGAGGTTCTATCCACGTGGTTAACCCAATTAAGGGAATGTCCACTATGGTTAACCCTCTCTAAAGGTGACTCACATAAGATACCATAGGGGGACTAGATCAAATTCAAGGATCTAGGTTTCTGGTACTATCCAAAAAGGAAGTAGAGCATAATCCCCTAACCTCTTCACTTCACCAAGACAAAGCAGACAGATTAATCCAACATGCTAAGACCAAGATTATCTCACAAAGATCTATGATGTCAACCGCTTATGATCTATCAACCTCTCCAGAGAGAAAATGTATCAATCAAAAGTTGAAGACACATGAATCTAGTAGAACATGAGACTTTCTCAGTACCTTCCCTACCTACAAGGGGATCCTTCATCAAGAGGAGCTTTGCATGAATAAACAAGCGAAAGAAGTTCAATCTCTCAAGATCATCCACAAATAGTGTTCATAGGGCCTATTTACTATATGTAACAAATATGCAGAAAGCAAATCTATGTTCATTTTATAGCCCAAAATGAAGTCTATGATATGAAAGCAAGAAAAGTCACACAAGCTTGACACGTGGGGGTTCGTTTTAATCCAAATCGAAATGTTATCAGCTTGAGAAGAATACTTGAATTCTTCGCAACATGCTTAGTAGATTTTTACCTATTTTAGCAATTTAGTTGTGCTTTTTCCAATCAGATTCGACAAGTATCAGTAAAAAAATAGAAGATTTCAATTGTTAGGGTTAGCTGTTAGTCCAAATCTGAAAAGAAAATCTGAAAACTACCAAAAAATCTAAAATGACAATTGAATTATGGAGTCAAAACTTGTACGATGTGGGTTACCTCCCAGACGATAGTCTGGAAACTCATACAACTGTGGGTATCCTCTTATATGACAATCAGACTCCCAAATGATAGTGTGTACTCTCTGATACGAGCTTTGAAATCTGAACCTGTCGTACGATAGTGGGTACTTCCCGAAATGACTTTCTAACAAAAGTCGTACGAAAAATGTACAGACAAAAAATAAAAATCATAGTTTTAACCAGAAAATGACAAGAAAGTGATAGAATTTGATAGAAAGATGATGGAAACCCATTTCAGGGCCCCACGTCGGGCGCTAGAAATGTGTGTGTGAATTTTGCACCTAGTTGTAGACACAACACTTCAGTAAAACATTAGAGGTTAGCAAAAACCAAAATCCTACGATGAAATGGAAACTAAACTAACCAGGTGATTTACTACCTTCTAGTAGGTGTGAGTATGATACTCTCAAATCAGACCAAGACCAGTGACAATGCAACACCTAAACAAAGGATTTGAATGCAAAGAATGAAAACTATGAATGCAGATTAAGCTATATTTTGGGATTTTCTAAGAAATAATATGAAAAAATGTATGAAATTAATCTAGAATGAATGAATTGGAATTTAGATTTGATTCTAAAAATGCTATGAATGAGTATGAAACTATGAATGAGAAACTATGCAAAAGCTAAATGATCAACTATGAAAGATCTCACAAATCGCTTGTCACAAATGCTCAATCCTTCAATCGCCAATTCACCAGAGTAATTGTGTAAATTTGAGAGTCCTAATTATGAAGAGCTAAGCCTTGGTTTTATTGAAATCTAGGGCTTTGAGGATGCAAGAGAAAATCCATAAATCACTCTTGATAAACTCAGGTTGATTTTTGAGTTATCAAGAAATCAGAGATAATTAACTCACAAAATCATGCAAAAGCATGCAAGAACAACTTTTTAACTTAAATCAGAAGTTTAGATTAGCTTTGAACTCAAAATAGACTGTTGAGTTTCCAAAAGTTAACAACTTGCATTGATTTTTTGATTTTGAGTTTAACTGCTTTTTGAATGTGCATAATTAATTATGAATTAATTAAATAAATAAAGTGATTTATCCTCAACTTAACTGATTTTTGAATTAAAACAATTGATTTATGGGTTAATCAATTATTAAATCAAACTTTATTCAAAAACTATATTATTAAATATGACAATTGACTTTAATTAATTAAATAGGAATTTAATCAATTAGTCATAAGATTTTAGATTTATTGTCAAAATAAAATAATACAATTTAGGAATAATTTAATTTAATTTAATTAAATAATTATGTGGCAGTTTAAATCTGATTAATTAAATATTCAGAATATTCAATTACTCAAACTTTAGGATAAATAGAATTTATTGCCAAATAATAATTAAATTAAAGATAATTATGATAAATTAGGAATATTACTAGGAATATTCCTCGATGAAAAATTTAGGATAAAATCAATTAGGATTCAATAATGTGTAGATGTGCCTTAGGTTAGGACTTTGATGTTGATTTCGTTCGATTTGAAGATGTAGGAAGTTAATGAACCTATAGCCCATTTTTGGGGTATTACACAGATAATGTACCAGCTTCTAAAAATTGAACTAAGATGTAGTACAAACATTTCCTCTAATTTGAAACACCTAAGACATTAATACAAAGAAATGTTGAGCATTTTGTATACCAACTCTAACAACTAACCAAACTATTAGCCAATTGCAAATACCAATCATATTAATTACAAAACCAACGATTTGAAAAGATAGCAATATGATGTACATGGATCATTCACAATATATTGAAAATTGCAAGACTAGATTCTCCACCATGAAGGAATGAAAATCATTCCTTCAAACAGTCTACAACATACTCTTCTAAAAATTCCCACATCATCATTTCTTGAGAGAACATAAACCATATCAACTTTATTATAATGTCATCTTATCTTACAACATATATTCTTCATCATTGCATTTGATACCAAGAGAGAGAAAATAAATGTTATTTCCTTCCATATCATGTAATGTTCTCTCCTTCCATATCATGCAATGTTATCTCCTTCCATATCATTAACCTTTGTATTGTTATTTGTTGAATACAACACTATCCAATACAATGAATAATAATCTACCCTATAATTGTTGCATTTCAACAATGTTAATTTTTAATGCCCACAAAAGATATCTACAAATATTAGGTTGACATTAATGACAACACATAATGCCAATATGATAGAAAGAATAGAGTAATTTGTTTTGGGACATAAGGGCTCATAATGGATTTAGAAGTGGAAGGATATGCTTTAAAATATAAGGGTCCAAAATAGACTTGGAATATAGATGATGTTTTAATATTCGTAGATAGATGTGTAATGTAAGGGGGGTAGAAGATGTACCAATGGATTGAGTATGATCTTGGTAGCTAAGGCCAAGGTAATTTAGATTTTCTTTAAATTAGAATTGGGTTTAACAATGCCTTTTTCATGTAGGCCTAAACCTTTTAACTTGATAAAACATGTTTTGACAAGTCATTTTTCCAATGGGGAACTTGTTTGAGAGAAATACATGAGTCCATTTTGAGGAGGATATAATGTGGAAGAAATTATATTTTCTTGGAGAAAATAAGATTGGATGAAAGTGGAAGAATTGATTTGATAGGTGGGGGTTTCATGGATAGCTTGGATAAAGTGACGAGATCTCAAGAAGGATTAAAATCACGAGGAGGATTAGGAGGGATGTTAGGGACTTGATAAGGAATGATATCATAAGGGGGATTAGGATAGATGTTAGGATCTTGAGATGAAAGATAATCATGAGGGGGATTTATAGGGATACTTTGATCTTGAGATGAGAGGGGACCATGAGATGGAGTGGAAGGAATTATTTGATCTTGAGAGAAGAGATGATCATGAAATTCATATATGTGTTAGAAGGGGAAGTATCATGAGAGTGGGACACATACTTTTCTCTTGAGATGGAATGAGGTCACGAGATGGAGTGAAAGAGATGTCTTGATCTTGAGATAAATTGGGTGAGAGGGAGGATGCAATATGTTTGTACATATAAATATAAGGTGATCATGTGATGGAGTAGATGAGATGATTATATATTTAGATGGAAGAGGATAATGTCATTAAGTGGAAGGGATTCCTTGATCTCAATATAGAAGGGAATCTATGAGAGCATGATTTGGAATAATTTATTTGAATGTTTAGATATGTGTGGATGGTGTATATGAGGAAGGGGTTCTGGATAGAATATTTAAATTGTGTTGATATATGGATGAAATATTTGTGCTTGAGGATTTACTCTTAATTCCTAAGAGTGTGAGGTAATACATGTCTATAAAAATAGATAAAAAACAAGCTAAGATATGAAAATTAACTTGTAATGATATGGAGGTTGTGAGCCATCCTCTCCATAATTTTAAGACAACTTTTTGTAAGCCCTTTATTGCTAAATGTAATGAAATAAGAAAGAAGAATTTTACAATCAAAATCCATGTGTAATATATATACATATATATATATATTTTTATATCTATGAATTGATGTGATTTGTGTGATGGAAAATGTTGTGGACATACATTACCTCCTAATCCAAGACAAGGAGATCCCAATTGATTAACCGAACGGAGATGATCAATGCAAAGAGGAATCAACTGATTATGGATAAAGAGGGGAAAGGGGTCTAATTATAAAGTGAAACAATAAGTAAAAAAATATTAGGATAAATTAAAACACTTATCTTGAAAGGTAGCAAATTTAGAAATTGTTGTTTTCTAGTGTCTGTACTAAGTTTTTGGAAATTCTACAATCGAATCTGGGACAAAAACAAAGAGATGAAGAAAACCCAGAAATATTTTGCTTTTCTGAACTAGGTCGACCTTGACCCAAATGAAGGTCGACTTTGACCCCTTTATGTCAACCTTGACCTACGCTGCTCTGACAGAAATTATGTTTGCGGATCCTGAAAGTTTGTCGAAAAGGGTATTTGAATATGCTTTGTAATTCATTGTTCCACACCTGTTCCTACAAGAAAAATGGTTTTGTTGTTTGGATGAGGGGTTTGCCTTGGTCAAACCCTAGTTTTGGAAGTAACCTTGAAATAGAATTGAAATGGAGAATGCTAGCAAGTAGTAGAAGTAGATCTAACAATGAAGCTATGATATTCAATAGATATGCAATTGTATTTGAAATGTAAACAAGTATGTTAATATGAAAGCTTAGACTCAACATTAAAAACCATAAATGTAAATCAAAACCTACATGATTGCATGTTTGGAATCCACCTTAAAGGAAGACTGAATGGATCTTGAAGGTGAACAAAGGATCTTGAAGGAAGATCACACCACCATGATGGATAGATCTCGTGTTTGAATGATGAATCTTGAATGCTTGAACCAAATCCCTTCAAAGGATTGAATGCTGACTACTTGAATGTGTGAATGCTTGAATTCTTCTTGATTTGATGATCGCTTGATTACTTATTTCGCTTGGATTGAAATGAGAGGAGAAGGCTTCCTTATATACTAGTCTAGGGAATTTTTTTTAGAGAGGCTGACATATGATAAATAAATTCCCATTAAGCCTATACCCCTAGGAGTGGACCTAAATTAAATATATTTTAAGTCACCACTTGGAAACCCGGAATAGCCGACCCAGAAGTGGAAAAATAAACTTTTGAGTTTCCCCCGCATCCGAAAAACTTTCTGATGAAAAAGGGGGACCTAGGTCAAGGTCGAGATAGACCTTGACCTAGGTCAAGGTCAAGGTCGACCTTGACCTAGGGGTTTAAGACCCTTGGAAAATATGCCAGGTGGGGAAAATAGTGCTCGGGGAGGCCCAATCAAAGCCCTAAATAGGCACAAAAGATGGAAAAGGGGCAGAAAATAGAGGAGAACATGATGATGGCCCAAAATAACCCCTAAGAAGGGATAAATCTTCTTAACATGAAAGTGCTTCTATTTTAAGACGATACACCATGATGTATTCTACTTCTTCCTTAATCCCATCTATAATACTTTCTCTTTCTTGATTGAAGCCTTAAGATATTTTCATCACATACATATCCTAGCTCATGTATTGTTATAGTTACCTCATACACATACTCATTCCTTCCTTGATTCAACCCTTGAATATTTTATTCACAAAACACCATATTGGTTAAGGTGCCTTTGTAGATGCCACCTAATATCCTTGCCCAATATTTCCTTTATGATTGAAGTTTCTTGTTGTATCACTTAATTTGGCATAAGAGAACTTGTGCTAACCTTGAGAGAATCATTGGTCCACCTCCACATTACTCTCTTCACTTGTCACACCATTGCATTTTCTTGTTTTGAAATATCATTGCTATTGAAAGAATATGAATGATAGACAACCAAAATACCACATAAGATTGTAATCAATAAACTCAAAAATTGTTGTTGTTTTTCCTTTCCTTTACAAGAATTATTCCAATGTAAGGGTTATCCTCATTACAAGCATTCCTTGGAAGTAAAACAACTAATAGTTTCTATGAACATTGACAACAAAAATTCCAAGTATTCACAATGTGTCACTATGGAAAATCTAGTTGAAGTTGAATTAAAATATAGGTATTCATAATCTCCTAATAGGTAATTTGTGTATTGAAAATAATAGTTTCATCCCTTAAAAATTGTAAACAAGGAGCTATATCCCTAGTAAATAAGGAATTACAAGATCTAGAGGATAACACACATTAAGAGAAAATTGATTGAACACGTTGGATCTCCTACTGAAAGTTTTCAACAAACTAAAAGATTTGACTCATTCATGTGGCTTATTTGAATTTACACTTGTTTCTCCAATAGAACCCACCAATTAATGTGATTTAAGATGAGCAACCTAGAAGAAAGTCAAAACTTAAAGTGTATTGTTAAGAGACATTGTGGCTCTTTGGTGGAACACCTAAGAACCTTGGATTAATACAATTTTTTTAATACAACTCCTCCATCTCCCCCAACTATACTCTCTAGAGGGTAATACATTTTATAATAATAATAATAATAATAATAAAAGAAAAAAAAAACTAGGGTATTGTCCCATTACAACTAGCTCCAAAGGCTAACAATCCAAAAGACTTAAGAAGCACATTAACAACACTCTAACTATATCAGAAGCCACTACTAGTAAAACATAGAGCAAAACTATCAAGTAGTATTTATCTTGCCATCTAAGATAACCCTGCACCATAATATATCTAGGAGGGAAAATGGTGAGATGAATATGGTAGAGGCGAAAGATGAGCCCTTGGTGAAGGGGCACAAGTTTGTTTTACCTTGGTTCCTAGCATTATCAACTGCTTCCTTCGGAGAATTTTCAAGTGAATTTAGGAGGAAAAATGAAAAAGAAATAATACTCTGATTGCAAAAATAATTTAAGAGAGGCATGTGGTAGAAATAATAAACCTTGAATCTACCCTCGAGTGTGAAATTCTTTATAATCATAAGGCATACCTAGTCCAAGGGCTCTGGTAGCTTGTCCCTCTAGTATTCACCATGAAGTTTCATAGGAATTTCGTCTTCTCTGAAAAATTGATTAAGGCTCTCAATATTTGAAACTCTACTTAGTCTCCTCCTCTTCATACTAGACATGGGGAGCCTTGCAGCCTTGTCAATGAAATCCTCATTTATTTCAAAAGAGATGCCATCCATAAAAACCTTCCTATCCACCCAAGAAGAGGCAATTTGTATTGATAAATTTTCATCCTAACCATTCATATTTTTAATGAACTACACAACTCCACCCTCCTTGTAGATATGCCAAATTGTGGAATTATTCTTAAACTCATCTTGTCTGTTACGCTCAATTATAACTCTATTTCCCCCCATGGCTCTCGAACCAATACTAGTCACAATGTCAACTCTTCGCAATTTAGGAAAACTCTCAGTAGAATGAGAAGGGAAATAAAACCATAAAACGAGCATAAAAAATAGGCAATAATTATAATGCACTCCCCAAAAAATCTCATTACTTGGTAGGACTCTTCACTCGTGCATCCACCCTGTACACAAATGAATAATAAGAACTTAAAAAATTTATAAAAACTTTCAAAAAATAAATGCTAAATTCCTCATTCCTTATAATCCTGCAAAGGTGATGTGAGACATTAGTTTCCATGTACTTGATCTTTCTCACATGGACACAACTAGAATTATGCCATGTCATATGTCTACAATTAGTCTCCATGTACTTGATCTTTCTCACAGGCTTTATTTTAATTTACATGTACATATCACCACTATCGTACATATCACCACTATTGACACGAACTTTAACACATTGCGTCTCTTGTTAAAAACTTAATTATAAAAATAAATCTTCCTACAGCCCGGGCGAGCTTGTGGGTCATGGCTTAGCTTTCCGATTAGAACTTAATACGAACCTTATGTTGATTGGCAAACCTATGTAATGAAGCCATACGTCCTGGATTGTTTATATTGATGAGCATCCTAGCAGATGCTGAATATGCTCTTCCATTAAGAAAGTTGTAAGGGAGTCTGCCTTTTTCTCTGGTTTGGAAACTTAAAGGTAATACTGATCCCACAATGGATAACAAAGAAACTGTATGTGTGACTGGAGCGAGTGGATTCATTGGGTCATGGGTGGTTCGTTTGCTCTTGGAGGGAGGCTACTCTGTTCATGCCACTGTTCAGGATTTGGGTAAGCTTTCGAGACACAATTGGAGCTCTTAGAATTTTTTTTTTCTTTTTCCTTTTTCCTGAGATGATCAGAATTCGGCCCATTGGGTTGGTATGATGATTGCGATTATACATGGAATACGCTCAGGAAATGAGAAAGAAACCAAACACTTGGAATCCATGGAAGGAGCCAAGGAGAGGCTGAAATTGTTTCAAGTAGAAGTACTGGATTATGATTCTATTTGTGCTGCCATTAGTGGTTGTGTGGGTGTTTTCCATCTAGCATCTCCTTGCATTGTGGATGAAGTCAAGAACCCACAAGTGAGTTTTAACTTTGATGCTTCCTGTTGTTTGATTCCGTCAATTGAATGTTTCGGCATTTAGTATTGAACTTATTTTTGGAGATTGAGCTTCTGACTGCAAGGTCTTAGTGTTGTTTATACCTGAATGGAAATCTTGTATCCTTGCAGACTCAGCTCTTGGATCCTGCTGTCAAGGGCACAACGAATGTCTTGCAAGCTGCCCACAAAGCAGAAGTGAAACGTGTTGTGTTAACCTCGTCAATTTCTGCGATCACTCCTAGTCCAAACTGGCCTGCTGATGTGCCCAAGGATGAAAACTGTTGGGCTGATCTTGATTACTGTGAAAAAAATGGGGTAGGAATCGCTCTCTTAGTCTGTTTTAGTAGCGATTGTTTTCTTTTCCATGTTTGGTAGCTAGGCCAATCATTGACAAGATTAAGGCTAGGTTGGTGCAGATTTGGTATCCTGCATCAAAAACACTTGCCGAAAAGGTGGCCTGGGATTTCGTCAAGAAAACTGGTTTGGATGTGGTTGTCATAAATCCAGGCACCGTGATGGGACCTATATTGCCTCCAGCTATCAATGCTAGTATGGCCATGTTTCTTAGTCTCCTTCAAGGTATGTGTGTTTTATATTTTGTGCCCCTGGAACTACTTCATGAAGATTTTATTTTGGGTTTTCCAGCATCTTCTACTTTGAATCCTCTACTCAGATTTTGAGCATATCTGTCCAGTGTTTCCCATTGGCTGCTAATCAACTCGTAGGGCTTTGGTCTTATATGTTTGATGACTCGGTTCAGCTTTCCAGCCTTATTTATATTCAAGTGTAATGTCTTTTTCTTCTTATCTATTCCAACATTCTTGGAGATTGCTAACTTTCTTGGAAAGAAATTCTGATAGTGGCAGCAAGTTTTAGGAATCAAGATGTGCACATCAGTACCTTCTGTATCAACTTTTCATGGACTGAATTCCTCTACACTTAAGGAGTTGGTGGAATTATTAGGACAATTAAATTGGATTATTTTAATATGTTTTGTAAGACTTTGGGATGATTGAAAAGGGATAATTAATTAAATAATTACATATTCTTATATTTAAATATTTAGAAAGGTGTTTTATGTGCTGAAAAGTGATCATATTTATGTTATTTTATTTAGGATCTTTTTGGAAAAACTAATGAAAAAGTCATAGTTCTACGAAGTTTCTATATTGGGGAACGTGGGGATGAGTTTCGGGGATGGGGGACCAAGGGCCATTGTTCCATGGGGACCAGTACCCTCCAAAAACCCTGTGTCCACACTAGGGGAACATTTTCAATACTTGAGGACTTGAAAGAAAAGTCCCCCCACAACACCACCACCTTTGCTACCTCTACTGGGGATGTCGCTAAGTCGCTTGCTATGTGGCACATGCCATTACATACTGATTGCGACCTTTAACTTTGTGAAAACTAGTTTATCTTTCATGGGGCACTCATAGAGATGTTATATTGCAGATTTGGCCGTGAAGATTTCATTCACTTCAATTTCTATATTAGCACTGCAACTGCCCCCCACCATTCCCCCACTATCGCTCCGTCGCCATCTCCCTGCCATCCCCAAAGTTAGGGCTAAAAGTAAAACAAGGCTTTTTCAAAACCGCAATGAAAAAATAAATATGTTTTCTTAAAAAGCAATGAAAAAAACACTTTTTCCGAAAGGAGCTCTAAAAATGTTATAGAGGAGAGTTTTCGAAAAATACATTACATTCTTTTTGGAGTTATTTTATTTCTCAAGAATGAACAAGCTTATTTTTTAACATTTTCCAAGGATGGAAACACCAATACACTTGCAGAAGAGACATGTTGGTAACACACACGAGGAGAGACACATCATCATCTCAACAAGGGAGTGGAAAGCATTCCAATGTGACACACTCTTCAAAGTGGAAGCACAACACATGAATAAAGAGTTTTTACCAACTCAATCTATCAAGTTGCCATGCAACATGACACGATACTAGTACGTATAACAGTGAAAGACAACAAAAGTGAGACAACTCATGCAACGGTGCAAAAAGGAATCGAGAGAGAGTCCAACTAAAGCCAAGACACAAATATGGGAGATAAGGTCTCACCCTACACCAAGTTAATAGGTATTCAAACATAAATAAAAAAGTACAGGAATTAAGCAAAGATATTAATTCATTTCCAATGCCATAAGCATATAAAGAATGAATAAGATTTACATCTATCAGTCTTCCACAACACTTTCTTCAAACAAAGCAACACTAGGAAACCCTGTGATAATGGAAACACATTCAACACATCATTTTAAGTATTCCATGATGTTTAGACATGCATAGTGGTTTCTTGGGATCAAGTTTCGAGTTCTAAGATATATTATAATCTCCAAAATTATTCAACTATTGGTGTTCACCCTCCCCATAGTCAAATGTTGGCGCTAGCATCTAGGTGGAAAATAAGGTGTTTGCCCTTATTAGATAGGTGAACTTGGATGGGGTTTTTTACATTAGAATGAACCACCAAAATTATACAAAGTTAACAACTATGCTAGTGAGGGTGTATAGAGGCAAAATAGTGATAATTATCCCTGATGAAGTTATTTATTTCATTGGCAAGTTTTTATTGTGATTTGAGGATCCTCATGCTTTAGAGAGATGACCAACCTGCTTTGGTAAGGAACAATCTGCTTGAGGAGGGAGATCACATATGAAGATTTGTGATGCATTACAAATTTGATTATATACCAGTTTTTGGAATCTCTGTTTTTTTGAATAACATCAAACTATAATGAATACAAGGAGGTTGACATGTCCTTGAAGAGGAGTGAATTGCATTGGTGATGGTTGAAGGCTAATTCATCATCTACATATTATTTTGCCCATGGAGTGGCCTATTACTCCAAATTGATGACCTTAGCAGCTTGTTTGCAAGTGGTTTCTGACCAAATCTTGGTGGCTGTATATTTTAAGAACATTGTATAACTTTATCCATAGCAAATATAGAGTAGGTTAACCATGAAGCATTGCAATACAGATATATTGAAAGTTATATTGTTTCTGAGGCAATATATGTTATTAGGTATATCATGTACAATTTGATGTATTTAAGTGGTTACACATGCACATTAGAACACAAATGTTAGGTGACTTATTAGAGTGGCTGGTCTTGTGAGACATGATACATTCTAGCGAGATGTGTATGTGCATGAGTCTAGTCAGCAAATTGGAGACTGTTTTCTAAGCTTTTGTTTGCTCTTATTTGTTAACATTGGCCAAGAGGTTTAGAAAGACTGAAAATAAGAAAAAGTTCAAAATCCTCATATATGAGGTTCAAAAAAAGAGAATGTTGAATCCAGGATCTCCATTTATTGACTTTTAGGAACACAAAGACTAGAAAACCCTGTATATGTATCATGAAGATCGAAGAGAGAAGAGATCTGAAAATCTGAATATGGCAGGTTTTGGTATAATAAAAGCTGGTATAAATGGTAACTTCTAGATTAGCATGTAATTCCATGGGCAGGTATATACACAAGATGAATTTGTAAAGGCTATCAAGCTATCGAATGATGGAAAGTAGCAAGGCGATTGTTGATTATTTATTGGAGCATAGTATGTGTATAGGTAACTTCTGTTATTTGAGCTTTTATCTTTGAAAGAAAGGAAGTTGTCTTATGGTATTTGAACTACTTAAATATGAGATGTATTTTTAGATTGAAGGGAAAACTAAGCAATAACCAATATTTTGATCAAATCTGGGGGCCATTTGGATAATATGCCGTGAGATGGGGTTTTAAGATTGGAGTTACCAACCAAAATTACACAAATAGAGATCTATGCTAGCAAGCGTGTCTAGAGGCAAAAGAGAGTGGTGGGAAATAGCCCTTGTGATGTTATTCATTCCATTGGCAAGTTTTTAGTGTGCTTTTGAGATCCTTGTGCCTAAAAGAAAGGACCGGCCTTCTTTGGTGAGAAATCTGCTTGATGAGGAAGATTGCATTATGAAGATTATTGATCCATCACAACTTGACCACATATCATTTTTCAGAATCACTGCTGTTTTTTTTTGTATAACATCAAACTGCAAATAATACATTTATGCTATGTTATCACATTCGCTCATGAAAACAGGAAGTCACAATTCAGTTTGCTGGCAATTCAAAGTCAGTCCGTATTCGCCCAAAATTCGGCGCCAGTCTGAGAAATTCTGCCCAAATTCTCTTTTTCGGACCCTGTGTGACTTTGAAGGGAATTTGGCAGACTTTCAAATCCACCGCGTGAGCCTGGACAGAATTCCGTTGAATTTGGGGCAAATTTGGCACCCAACGTCATTTTTGTTGACTTTCAATAAAGTTTTTTTTGACTTTTCAGGTCTATTCGACCTTTCTAACCTAAAACGACACTATCTATAAAGTTTTTTTTGAGCATAGGAAACTGGCTCACTTTGGAAATGGTGTGCCAAGCAGTTCAAACAAGTTTTGGTACTTAGTTAAGTACTGATATTCAATGGCTAGTTCACCCATATGAATCTTTTTCAATTCCGTATGACGGTTATAATATTATATGACTAAACCTTTTCAATTGCTTCTGAAGACAAAGAATTTGTTCACAGATAAGATAAGAAAATGAATTTATATTATGTTAAATGGTCAAGGATGACCAAAAGTAGGTCAATGGGACTCTAGAGAACACCAGCTTACAAAGAAAGATCTAGTTGGAGAATCCTAGAGAAGGCTTCATAAAAGGGAAGAAGGCTTTAATATTAGCATAGTGGTGTATGAACTTATTTGCTGCTGCATATATATATATATATATTTTTTAAATCTTGTACAGATGAACCCAAAATGAATCTGAACCCAACCACAAAAAAATTTGGATGAATTTCGAACCCGAATCTCAAACGCGCATCCGTACTGCAATCTGAACCGGCAACATAGCATTTATGACAGTGGAAGGCCAATTCATCATCTATAGATTACTTTGCAAATGGAGTGGCTTATTGTTCCTAATCAATGACCTCAGCAGCTCACTTGCAAGTGGTCTCTGACCAAATGTTGGTGGTTGTATATTCTAAAACCATTGTATGTATACATAGCAACTATAGTGGAGATCAAGCATTGGAATACAGATATATTGAAAGTTCTCTTGTTTCTGAGGTAATATATTTATGATTAGTTATATCATGTACAATTTGATGCATATAAGTGGTTACACATTCATATTAGCACATTAAATGATTTATTACAGTGGTAGGCTTTGTGAGACATGATAGGTTGTAACTCAATCTCAGCTGTGAATTTCTGACTTACTCTGGCTCTAGGTGTTCAATGTAGTTTACTGGTGCTACCTTATTTGTTTTCAGAATGAGCACGTAACTTCTTTCTCAATATGTAGCAGTCCCGTGTTTAGTTTTCTCATAAAGATTTCGTTTCAAGATTATCATTGTCAGCTGTATGTTTAGTTTGTTTGAAGTATGTGTCCTTCAACTAACTATTCAATGTATATATATTTCCAAAGATACAGAAATAAACTCCAAGCAATAAACAAGTTTCAACAATGTGGATAAAGAGCAAACTGTATATTCAATTCAATGTTTCAAATACCACTACTGCAGATAACACAATGAGTACCAACCAAACATTGTATCCATCCACAAAATAACACTGAATATAAATATATTCTGGGATTACAGCTCCAGGTGTACCTCGATATGCATCAAACTCGATAAATGTGATGAGTCTATGGGCTTGCTGCAACTCCAAGGCGACTACAGAAGGTCGTGCGCTGCGTTTGTGGCCACCGATGACGTTGAGGCTCCCAAATGAAGTTCAGGCGTGACGTTTTCCCTAGTACTAGTGCCCCGAACTTCTTCCACACTACCCACGCAATGCTGTTGACGATGCTCCAATCTAACCGTGAGCGTTAGATACCCCTGCAGTGACTAATCCGTGCTTAGTGCTGGCCCCGAACTGCTCCAACACTGTCATCCCAAACTGAGAACATCACTCCTTCCCAACTGTGGCACAAGGAGCTTACTGCAGTGTATCCCGTGCTATACCACGTCAAGGGGTGTGCACAATAACACAGCTGCGCGTGTCAAAGGGAGCACACGACTCTAACAGTCTCAGGCTGTGAATTTCCTGCCATCTCCAAGAGGTGTGCTTTGGGTGTAAGCAGTCACGCTGCCATAAGAAATGTACCAGTCTCGTGTGGATGGCAATACACCAGTCCCTTGATTTTATCAGTCCTCCGCTAACAATGATATGCCCAGATTTGGTGCCTGATACCAAGATGTTTCAAATCGCAGAGTTAGCTTTGATCACTCCTCTTCTTTGTACCATCCCTACTGCCGAAACATATACAAAATGGTTCACACTGATTTGATCTATGCAGAATGTTTTGATCTGTATGAAATGCTGAAAAGAAATATTTCACTCTTACCAATTGTCGAGCTCAAATGTGAAATCTGGATGATTCCACTGTTATCAAGGTGTTGGGGCTACGTCCAACCTCTCAGATTTCCAAAGGGTTTGCGTCCTCAGAAATATAACCAGTCACAAATGCAACCAAAAAATTACTTTTCTTTTGTTTATAATATTTCATGGTTCTTTTCCCAAGGCATACCTTTTTCTTATATAACCTCGAAGTGAGGGAAAACACTAAAAACTAAGCCATGTGGGATAAAAGTGCTCACTTAAGTCACTTAAGTTACCTTTTTAAAATAAAGTAACTTTAAGTCATAAAGTGACTTTATAATATCACTTTATAAAATAAAGTGATTTAACTTTAGAAAAGGAGCCCAAATAATAAATATTTGCCCACTGAAGCTTGTGACTGGCTGGCATCCTCTAAAAGAAGCCATTAGCCTATCTGGATGGGGAGATAGACTAATCAGACGCTATAATGGCCTATTATGGAGAAGGGGACATTACAGTCCTCCCTTCTCGGGATTGCTTGCCCTCAAGCAATCTCATCATAGGGTGCTGCAGAATAGACTCACCCTCCCATGTGGCATCCTCGATCAATAAGTCCTTCCATCGAATCAAGTACTCTCGGATAACCCTGTTCCGCAGTTTCATTTCTCTGATCTCAACCACCTCAGCTGGAACCAAAACCAATTTACCTTCCTCATCAAGTGGGGATAATCCATCTGAAGGGACTATTTGCTGTCCAATCGCCTTCTTGAGGCAAGACACGTGAAAAACATTATGAATCCTGTTGTCTGCCAGAAGCTCGAGCTCGTAAGCTACCTCGCCAATCCTCTTGGAACCAATCCTCTTGGAAATGCAATATGGACCATAAAATCAGGGCTTGAGCTTCTCTGAACAACTCTTCTTCAGCGAACTCTGTTTGTATGGATGAAGACGAAGGTAAACCATATCCCCTACCTCAAAGCTCCGCTCTGTCCTGTGTTGGTCAGCGTACATCTTTTTCTGATTCTGTGCCCTTTGAATGTTCTCCCTGAGAGACCTAAGAATATCTTGATGATCCTGTAACCAGTCTCTCGCAATCGGAGCCCTGCTGTCCTGTAGAGCCAAATCTATAAAATAAAGTGGCTCGCTGCCATAGAGAGCCTGAAATGGTGACATGCCAATAGTCATGTGATAGGTGGAGTTGTAGCAAAACTCCCCCAAATACAACCATCGAACCCATGCTCTTTGTTGTCTCGCTACATAATTCTGGAGATAACCTTCCACCCATTTGTTCACAATCTCTGTCTGGTCATCTGTCTGTGGGTGGTAACTAGTACTACAAATCAACTTGGTACTTGCCAATCTGAACAACTCCTGCTAGAAGGTGTTGAGGAACTTACTGTCTCTGTCGCTCACAATGGTCTTGGGGAGACCATGCAGCCTAAAAATCTCTCGGAAGAATAACTCAGCTACCTGCAAAGCTGACCAATCTACTGCGATAGCACAGAAATGAGCAAACTTGGTAAGTCTGTCGACCACCACAAATATACTGTCCCTGCCCTGCACTCTCGACAAGCCAGTAATGAAGTCCATCGAAATACCTTCCCACTTCTGGGCTGGAATGGGAAGGGGCTGCAATAACCCAGCCGGATGCTCGTGCTCGAACTTGTTCTGCTGGCAAGTCTAGCACTCTCTGACATGCTGAAGGACATCGTCCTTGAGGCCCTTCCATGAGAACCTCTCTCTGACTTGCCTGTAAGTTTTGAAAAACCCCGGATGTCCTGTTGTGGGCGCATCATGAACAACCCTCATTATCTTAGCCTTAAGCTTAGAGCCTGGCACTAGGTAGATCCTATCCTTATAGAAAATAATGTCATCGACTACCTTGTACCTACTATCCGAAAGCTGACCATCCAAAATTTGACAAGCTTGAGTATTCTTAGAATACTCAACCAGCAAATGAGATTTCCAATCAACGGAGATCTCTGATAAAACACAACAAATCGCTACTGGGGGCCTCCTAGAAAGTGCATCAGCTACAATGTTATTTTTCCCTTTGACATACTCAATGTCAAAATCATACGCTTGAATTTTACTAACCCACTTTTGCTGTCTTTCATTCAACTCTTTCTATTCCAAGAAGTAGCGCAGGCTATTGTGATCTGTCTTAGCTGTAAATTTGCCGCCCACTAGATACTGTTTGAACTTAGCCAAAGCATGCATAATGGAAAGCATCTTCTTGTCATAAGTGGAATACAATCTCTCACTGTCCTTAAGCTTCCTACTCTCGAATTCTATGGGATGTTTGTCCTACATCAAAACCGCACCAATCCCTTTTCTCGACGCATTGCACTCTAGAACAAAAGAACGAGAGAAGTCCAAAAGAGCTAGAACCGGGCAAGCATTCATGACTGTCTTAAGTCTATCAAAGACCACCTCTACCTCATCTATCCACTTGAAAGCTCCTTTCCGAGTGAGATCGGTGAGGGGAGCTGCTGTCTGTGAGAATCCCTTAACGAACTTCCTGTAATAAGAACACAATCCAAGGAATCCCCTCAAATCTGACACATTCCTCGGTGGTGGCCAATCTTGAATTGCCTGGATTTTCTTTTGGTGTACCTTAACTCCATCGACCCCTATCACATGCCCCAGGTAGAGAATCTTAGTCAACCCAAACTTGCACTTAGATTCTTTCGCAAACAGAGACTAACTCTCCATGATGCTAGGAATCTCATCCAAGTGTTGTAAGTTTTCTACCCACGTCTTGCTGAAGACCAAAATGTCATCGAAGAATACCAAGAGGCTCTTGCGCAATTTCTTTTTGAATATGTGATTCATACAATTTGAAATGTAGCAGGTGCGTTAGTGAGCCCAAATGACATCACTAAAAACTCATAGTGCCCGTAGTGACATCTGAATGTTGTCTTATGAACATCCTCCTCTCGGACACATATTTGATGGTACCTCGATCGAAGATATATCTTTGAAAAATACACTGCTCCATGCAACTCATCTAACAACTCATCAATCTGGGGGATGGGATACTTGTTCTTGATGGTCCTCTTATTCAGTGCACGGTAATCAATACACATGCGAAGAGTACCATCCTTCTTCACCAAAACTACTGAAGAAGCAAAGGGACTGGAACTGGGCCTGATGTGCTCCATATCTAAAAGTTCCTTAATCGTCTTCTCAATTTCTTCCTTATAGTGCTTGGGATGACGACAAGGGGTAGTGATCACGGGCTTGGCGCCCTCCTCCAACTCAATGATATGCTCAAAGCCCCCGTCTGGAGGTATACCTAGAGGGATGTCCTCAAAAACCCGCTTGTGCTTATCAAGCACATCCTGAATGTCCGTATGAACCTGTTGGCGTAAATCTGGTGTGGGTCTAGAGGATATGAAACACTGGGCTGCCCACTCATTATCGATGTGTCTCATGATGGCCTCCATCCTGTGAGCCGAAACCAATCGTGATCCACTATTTGGCATGGCCTTAAGCACAATCAACTGATCACCCTACATAAACTCTAACTATTTTAGTTGATGATCAATAGTGTATCTCCCTAGGGTCTGTAACCACTGCATGCCCCAAATGGCATCAAGACTATCCAAGTCAATGACATAGAAATCAGCCTCTAGGAGATAATCCCCAAAGTGAATCGAGAGTCCTGAAATATTCCCTGTGCAGCTTAACAAATCTCTTCCGGCAACCTTAACCTCAAACTCAGAAATGCTGTCTATTTGGAGTCCTCTCCTGGAAACCATACCTGTGCTGATAAAATTATGTGTAGCACCTATGTCTAGGAGGCAAATGATCCTCTGTCCTCTAACCACTCCCTTAAGACAGAATGGATGACATGCGGGGATACTTGAGAGAGATGCTAAAGTAATAGGAGGCTGCTCATGGGGAACTTCCCTCTTCTTCCCCTATGCTGAATGCTCTTCCTGAGCCTCCTCATCGCTGTCCTCAACATCGCTGCCCTCCTGCTGCTCGCATTCACCATCGGAAACCACCTCAATGCAATGTATCTTGCCTTTTCCAAGGCACCTGTGGTCTGGAGTCCAAGGCTTTCTACAAGTGAAGCATAACAACTCATTTTTTGTCTCAAAGTCTAGTCTAGGGGCTGTACTCTTATTTTAATTTTTATTCTTTTGGAATGAAGAGGATCGCTTGAAAGTTTTCTTTGGTAGCTGCAGAATGGAAGATGGTGAATCCAAATCATGTGCTAACTTAATAGTGTCATCCAATGTGCTCGGCTTGAGGACTCTAACCAATCCTCTAAATCTATCCTGTAGGCCCTCATTGAACAACATTACCTTTCTCCTCTTAGACATATCAGGAACCATAATAGAAATCTTCTGAAACTCATCAATGTAGTGGTCCAAAGACCCACTCTGTCTCACCTAGGCTAACTCCCTGTAGTAAACCTCAATGTCTTTCCTGTCAAAGTGGGTAATCAACTTCGTGTTGAAAATATCATAAGACATAATCAGCCCATGATCCTGGGTGACAAGGCCATGATGCCACTAGTCATATGCTGCTCCCTCTAAATGCATAGTCGCAAACTTAATAACTTCTGTCTCTGACATGGGTTTAAGGGTCAGGAAGGTGTCTAGCTTGTGAATCCAAGCTCTCACGGATGTCTTACCGCTGCCTGCCATCAAATGTAGGAAGGGCTAATTTATTTATTGCATGTTTTAAATCCTTGTTCTGACCCCTGGGTCTCCTATCCTACTGAGCCCTGCCAAACTCTCTCTTTTGAGCCATATACTAAACAAAGGTCAAATCAACTTTGACTTGGTCAGGTAGCATATCCCATTCATCGTGCATGGCCAACACATTATCCGGAAGTGCGGCTGCTGCCTCAGGTTGCGCTATCACTTTCTCTGCATTATTTTCTGTGAAGGTAGGCATAGGGGGCCTATCTGAAGTACGAGTGGGCACTTTAGCTGCTCTAGGTGACCTTGCTATACTGCCTCCACCACTGTGATGACTCTGTGGTCTCCTGGGTGCCACCGTCAACTGCTGGATAACCCCTGTAAGCTGATGTAACACATTAGCAATGTGATCTTGTCCCTCACGAATGGCCCCCAGTGTCGCCCTGGCCTCTCTATCTGCTTCCTCAGCCACGCCTGTACCCCGAGTGCCCTGTTCAAACACAATCTCCTCGTCTGCCTCGGTATGACTGTCCTCTATATCAACCTGTATTGAAGACTCTGGCTATCCTTGTTCAACTCTGGTGTGTCTAAAATTGTACTGTATGTGCCTACTATGCATGCCTACACAATATTGCTACAAGCTGAAAACTAGCCCACTAGGCTGGCAAGACCGAAGGCTCTGATACCACTGTAATATCCTAATTCAATCTCAGCTGTGAATTTCTGACTTACTCTAGCTCTAGGTGTTCAATACAGTTTACTAGTGCTACCTTATTTGTTTTCAGAATGAGCACGTAACCTCTTTCTCAATATGTAGCAGTCTCGTGTTTAGTTTTCTCATAAAGATTTCGTTTCAAGATTATCACTGTGAGCTGTATGTTTACTTTGTTTGAAGTATGTGTCCTTCAAGTAACTATTCAACGTATATATATTTCCAAAGATACAAAAATAAACTCCAAGCAATAAACAAGTTTCAACAATGTGGCTAAAGATCAAATTGTATATTCAACTCAATGTTTCAAATACCACTACTGCAGATAACACAATGAGTACCAACCAAACATTGTATCCATCCACAAAATAACACTGAATATAAATATATTCTGGGATTATAGCTCCAGGTGTACATCAATATGCATCGGACTCGATAAATGTGATAAGTCTATGGGCTTGCTGCAACTCCAAGGTGACTGTAGAAGGTCGTGCGCTGCGTTTGTGGCCACTAATGACGTTGAGGCTCCCAAACGAAGTTCAAGCGTGACGTTTTCCCTAGTATTGGTGCCCTGAACTTCTTCCACACTACCCACGCAATGCTGTTGACGATGCTCCAATCTAATCATGAGCGTTAGATACCCTTGCAGTGACTAATCTGTGCTTAGTACTGGCCCCGAATTGCTCCAACACCGTCGTCCCAAATTGAGAACATCACTCCTTCCCAACCATGAGTGCAAGGAGCTTACTGCAGTGTATCCCATGCTATACCACGTCAAGGGGTGTGCACAATGTTGGCATCACTAACCGGTAAGCTCTCTACCGGTCCGAGTGTTGTCATTGATTGGCAAAAGAGGATAAAGATTTGTTGTCTCTATAGAGGGAACTCTTCATCAAGAGAGGCTGTGAAATTGGTCACTACACTAAGCATCAGCAATCGGATAATGCACTCAGCAGGGAAGAGAGTATCCTAGTATCAACCAATGACCGACCTTCAACGAGTATAGACAAGTACAAATAAAAGCATATCCAACTAATGTCTATAACACAACCGGTAATCCACGCAAAAGGAAGCACACCAAGGATGTGTAACTGGTAAGCCAAGAAAGAGACAGTAGCAGGTCTAAGACTCTTACCTGTTTATAGCATGAAGAACTCAACTGATATATTATAAGACTCCGGTATGAACTGAGGAAGTCATAATCAACTGTCTGTTCCAACCAACTCTTCTTGACCGGGATTTATTGCAAAAACTCCGAGTGATCTTGAGTTGTCTTGGTGATCAGTTTGAGGAGCAGGTAAAGGATTTAAAGCCGGAATCAATGGTTTTTTGAGAAGCGACTGAAGGATTTAAAGCCGGATTTAGTGGCTTTAAATCGAGGTGTTATCTCTTATGAAGAAAGGTTGCCTAACACGCAACTGTTGTTTTCTTCATGTAGTGGATAAAGCCAGAGCTTGCATTGGATGCTTGCTCAGAGAACAAACACTTCACTAAGTGATGTATTCGTAAGATCTCATGATTAGGTCATGCATTTGAGGCGCAGTTAGGGCAACAAAACTGTATATATTCTTATGTCTGTTGAAGAGAAGAATTGCCTTCATTTTGTTGAGAAAAAGAGTGAACCTATATGCTACAGAAGCAAGGGTCAGAGAAGTAGCAAGGGTTAGAGAAAATCGACAAAGAGAGATAATAGGTTGTGCAAGGCAGCACAACAACAGTTGAGAATACACCTGTGTTAACCGGTGATAATTCTCAGTAAAGCACAAATAGAGATCACATCTGGCTAAGCAGAGCCTTCTGTAAAGATCTTAATTCTATTGTTTTCTAGCAAACTACAATAGACAAATCCCAGTATTTGGGTGGACTCTAATAGGTCCCTTGTATCAAAATCCCTTAACCGGGTGACATCTTTCAAGGTGTTTGAAGTCCCTTAATCGGGCAGGTCTTAACAGACCTTACTGTAACAAATCCCTTGACCAGGTTGCACCTAGCAAGTGCGTTTTATCCCTTGACCAGGTAGGCTCTTAACAGGGCGTACTTCAGAAAAGTACAAATATTGTGAGGTCTCCTCACACCGTAGTTTTCACCCTAACCGGGTTCCCATGTGATAAATCTGGTGTCACTTTGTACTTACTATTTTATTTGCTTAGAATTGCTTGCTTTTGTGCTGTAAGTTTACTTCATTGAATTAAAGAAAAAGGAAAGAATTTTTCAAGTGTTGATTCACCCCTCCCCTCTCAGCACCGATTGGGACTGTGAATTGGTATCAGAGCCTTGTTCTGTTTTTCTTTGTTGCTTAACCGCACAAAGAGAAAGCTATGATGATGAGAAAGGAATGACCAAAGTTTTCAAAAGAAAACTTCACCTTATGGTGCAGCAGAATGAAGCTATTTATGAAGACCAATGGTGACCAGTACTAGAATCATGTTACCAATGACTACAGTGAGCCCACTGACACCTTGACACCTGATGAAGAGAAAATTAAGACTGAGCACACGGCTGCCATGGACATGATGGCTAGCACCTTACTTGACCACATGTTTGCTGAAATTGAACATCTTAACTCCGCCTGCAAAATGTGGAAAAAGTTACAAACAGTCTATGGAGGAGATCCCAGTGTTCAGAGAGTCAAGGTCGAAAGCCTCAGGGGAAAGTATGACGACATGAGGATGAATGATGGAGAAGATATTGAGCAATATAGCAACCGAATCAAGGAAGTGATCAACTCCATCAGAACCGCTGGAGGCAAGCTGACTGAAGAAGAGGTGGTGAGCAAAATACTGAGAACTCTCAGACCTCAGTATGCCATAAAGATCTCTGCCATTCAAGAGCTTAGATCCGTGAGCAACGATCAAGTCACCGTAGACTCCCTAATCGGTAAGTTGGCTGCTTTTGAATTAAGCAACTTTGATAATAGCCTATCCGTTCAAGAAGCAGCATTTAAATCATCGGTCAATGCTTCTTCCACCAAAAAGGGAAGAGAAACCGATAACTCCTCTACCGGTAAAATCAACAACCTCATTGAGAATCTACTCTCAGAGGAGACGGAGCAAGATGAGTTTGAAGCTCTAATTGCTAAGAGATTCCCCAGAGGGAAAGGGAAGTATAAAGGGAAACTCCCTTTAAAATGCTTCTCTTGTAACAAAATAGGACACATTGCTGCCCGATGTCCAGATAATGAAAATAGAGACAAAAGAGACTGGTTCAAGAACAAAGCAAAGCAGGAATGCTATCTTGTGGAGGAAGGAGTCATAGACAATGAGTCTGAAGACTCAAAAATCCAGAAATTGCATTTCTTGCAATAAAGGAGGAGAGCCCAGCTCTTAATGAAGTTGCACTCATATCCAGATCTCATTAGTATGACAATTGGATCATTGACAGTGGATGTACTCACCATATGATCGGTGACAAGAGCAAGTTCATCAACTTGGAGCTCAACGGCAGCGGATTAGTCACATTTGGAAACAATGCCCCTTGTGTCATCAAGGGTAAGGGATCTATTGTTCTTTGCAACAATGCTGTCTGTGAAGATGTATACTGGGTCAAAGGACTCAGGTACAACCTGATGAGTGTTGCACAACTGAACAACAAAAGTTTCCAGTTGGAATTCGGTCAAGGCTCTTGCGTAGTCAAAAATCAATCTGGATCTCATGTTGCAACCGATAGATAGAGCAAAGGCAATCTGTTCTACCTAGACTCAACAGAAGGAGCCTGTTTAATTGCTTTTGTCAAAAGAGAATAAAGCAAGATTGGTCTTATCTCCAAAGAAGACAATCGCTGGCTATGGCACAAGAGACTCTGCCATATAAACTTTGACAGCATTGTCAAAGTGAGCAAGAAGAAATCGGTCGAAGGACTCCCAAAAATTGCAAAACCCATGGGTGGTATTTGTAAGGATTGTTAGTTAGGAAAACTGACAGGAGCAAGTTTCAGTAGCAAGTCCTATGCTGAAAATGTCCTAGATCTTGTACACACAGACCTGTGTGGACCAATGAGGACAAAGAGCTATCATGGAGACCGGTATTTCATGCTGTTTGTAGATGATTTCTCGAGAATGATGTGGACACTCTTTCTCCGTGAGAAATCGGAAGCCTTTCACATGTTTAAAGTTTACAAGGCTAGAGTGGAAAAGGAAATTGGTAGAAGCTTGAAATGTCTAAGGTCGGACAGAGGAGGTGAGTACACCACTCAGGAGTTTACTCATTACTGTGAAGAACATGGCATATAGAGACAGTTCTCTGCACCTAGGACTCCTCAACAGAATGGAGTAGCAGAAAGAAGAAACAGAACGCTGATCGACTGTGCCAAAACCCTGTTGATCCAAAAGAATCTTCCTCATCACTTCTGGAGAGAAGCTGTCAGCACCGCTGTCTACACAATCAACCGAGTTCAAGTCAAAAAGGGAACCGGTAAGACGCATTACGAACTATGGTTTAAGCATACTCTCAGTGTAGGCTACTTCAGAATCTTTGGTAGTAAATGTTATATCAAAAGAGAAATGTTCTCTGGGAAGTTTGATCCTAAGAGCGATGAAGGAACATTTCTGGGTTATTCTACCAAAAGAAAAGCTTATCGGTGTCTGAACAAAAGAACAGGCAAGATAATTGAAAGCATCAATGTAAAAATTGATGAATCATCAGAACCAAACAAGAGGACTGGACATGTCAATCATGAAAATCTTAAACTTACTAATGGAGGAAATGTCTTTGAGTTCCATGAAGCAACAACTGAAGAAGAGGAGGCAACTCCCACTGACAGAAATCAAGAGCGAGAGACTGTGCCCGAAGCTGACGGGACACCCCAGGATGGTGAACAAGTAGATGTTCAGAACCATGATGAAGATATTTCTCAACAAGATGAACCAGATCAGGAACAAAGGCCGACTCTTCCAAGGTATGTCACATATCACTCTACTGACAATATAATTGGTGATAGACATGGGAACATCCTGACCAGGAAAAAGGCCAAAGAGAACGTCTGTCTTCTCTCGAGTGTTGAGCCCAAAACCACTAGAGAAGCCCTTGAAGATGAAAATTGGGTCAAGGCCATGGATGAAGAAATTGAGCAAATAGAAAAGAATGACACATGGAAACTTGTGCCAAGACTTCATGACAAAAATATCATTGGGACTAAATGGGTTTACAGAAACAAACTGAATGAGGATGGTAAAGTCATCAGAAATAAAACAAGGCTAGTTTGCAAAGGCTATGCTCAGGAAATTGGACTAGACTATGGAGAAACTTTTGCACCAGTAGCCAGACTGGAAGGGGTGAGAATTCCTCTTGCCTATGCAGCTCACAAAGGCTTTAAAGTGTACCAGATGGATGTGAAGTCTACATTCCTCAATAGGATACTGGAGGAAGAAGTCTACATTGAGCAACCGAAAGGGTTTACATTTGCTCAAAAGACTGATATGGTCAGCAAATTGAAAAAGGCTCTCTATGGGCTCAAGCAGACCCCAAGGGCTTGGTATGAAAGGTTGCATTCATATCTTTTGACAATTGGATTCATCAAAACTGGTGACAATAGCAATATGTATCTTAAAACCGGAAAGGATGGAAACCTAATTGCTGAAATCTTTGTTGATGACATCATCTTTGGAGGAGATGACAAAATGAGCAAAGCATTTGCTGAAGAAATGAAGAAAGAATTTGAGATGTCTATGATAGGGCCCATAAAATTTTTTATTGGACTATAGGTCCATCAGCTAAAATAAGATATCTTCATCTCTCAGTCCAAGTACATAAAAGAAATTCTCAAGACTTTTGGACTAGAAGAATCCAAACCGGTTGGAACTCCAATGATAACTAATCTTAAGTTATCAAAGGAGGATGATGCCAAAGAAGTGAATGAAACAATGTATCGGTCCATGATAGGAAAATTGCAGTATGCTGTTCACAGTAGACTGGACATTGTTCATGCAATTGGCATAGTGGCAAGATTCTCTGCTAATCCCAAAGAAACACATGCAGTGAAGAGAATCTTTAGATATCTACAGGGAACCGAGGAATATGGCTTATGGTTTCCACACAAGGGTGGATTCCAAATTAAAGTCTACACAGATGCAGATTGGGTTGGCAACGTGGATGATAGAAAGAGCACAAGTGGTGGTGCATTCTCCATCGTGGACAAGTAAGAAGCAGAATTGCATTTCACAATCCACTGCTGAAGCTGAATATGTTGCTGCTGCAATAAACTGCACACAGGTGATCTGGATCAAACAATTGCTGGAAGGTATTTAGGAACAGGTACCTGAATCGATCGCAATTCATTGTGACAGTACCAGTGCCATAAACATAACCAAAAATCCTGTTATGCACTCCAAGACCAAGCACATTGCCATCAAGTATCACTACTTGAGGGAACTTGTACAGAACAAAGAAGTAAGATTGGAGTATGTGTCCACCAAAGAACAGATTGCTGATATATTCACAAAGCCATTACCAAAGAGTACTTTTGAGTATCTCAGAGGTAGATTGGGGGTTGTACCCCTCTTAGATCATCATTTATCATCAATAGGGAGTCATCAGTTCGTTATGATTCAAACAAAAGGTTACATCTTATCTTTTATGAACTGATGAAAAAGACTACTCCTCGCAGGGGGAGCACAGTATGCAAATCTCTCTGATTAGCCTTTTGGCATTCTATTGTCAAAAAGGGGGAGAATATGATTACCTATCATATTTTTGCCATCAATGCCAAAGGGGGAGATTGTTGGCATCACTAATCGGTAAGCTCTCTGCCGGTCCGAGTGTTGTCATTGATTGGCAAAAGAGGATAGAGATTTGTTGTCTCTATAGAGGGAACTCTTCATCAAGAGAGGCTGTGAAACTGGTCACTACACTAAGCATCAGCAACCGGATAATGCACTCAGCAAGGAAGAGAGTATCCTAGTATCAACCAAGGACCGACCTTCAACCGGTATAGACAAGTACAAATAAAAGCATATCCAACTAATGTCTATAACACAACCGGAACAATGCAACTGGTAATCCGCACAAAAGGAAGCACACCAAGGACGTGTAACCAGTAAGCCAAGAAAGAGACAGCAGCAGGTCTAAGACTTTTACCTATTTATAGCATGAAGAACTCAACCGATATATTGTAAGACTCCGGTATGAACCGAGGAAGTCATAGTCAATTGTCTGTTCCAACCAACTCTTCTTGACCGTGATTTATTGCAGAAAATCCGAGTGATCTTGAGTTGTCTTGGTGATCGGTTTGAGGCATAGGTAAAGGATTTAAAGCCGGAATCAATGGTTTCTTGAGAAGCGACTGAAGGATTTAAAAGCAGATTCAGTGGCTTTAAATCGAGGTGTTATCTCTTATGAAGAAAGGTTGCCTGACACGCAACTGTTGTTTTCTTCATGTAGTGGATAAAGCCAAAGCTTGCATCGGATGCTTGCTCAGAGAACAAAGACTTCACTGAGTGATGTATTCGTAAGATCTCAGGATTAGGTCATGCATTTGAGGCGCAGTTAGGGCAACAAAACTGTATATATTCTTATGTCTATTGAAGAGAAGAATTGCCTTCATTCTGCTGAGAAAAATAGTGAACCTATATGCTACAGAAGCAAGGGTCAGAGAAGTAGCAAGGGTTAGAGAAAATCGACAAAGAGAGATAATAGGTTGTGCAAGGCAGCACAACAACAGTTGAGAATACACCTGTGTTAACCAGTGATAATTCTCAGTAAAGCACAAATAGAGATCACATCTGGCTAAGCAGAGCCTTCTGTAAAGATCTTAATTCTATTGTTTTCTAGCAAACTACAATAGACAAATCCCAGTATTTGGGTGGACTCTAACAGGTCCCTTGTATCAAAATCCTTTAACTGGGTGATATCTTTCAAGGTGTTTGAAGTCCCTTAATCAGGCAGGTCTTAACAGACCTTACTGTAACAAATCCCTTGACCGGGTCGCACCTAGCAACTGCATTTTATCCCTTGACCGGGTAGTCTCTTAACAGGGCGTACTTTAGAAGAGTACAAATATTGTGAGGTCTCATCACACCATGGTTTTCACCCTAACCGGGTTTCCATGTGATAAATCTGGTGTCACTTTGTGTTTGTTCACTTACTATTTTATTTGCTTAGAACTGCTTGCTTTTGTGCTGTAAGTTTACTTCACTGGATTAAAGAAAAACGAAAGAATTTTTCAAGTGCTGATTCACCCCTCCCCTCTCAACACCGGTTGGGACTGTCACACAATAACATAGCTGTGCATGTCAAAGGGAGCACGCGACTCTAACAGTCTCAGGCGGTGAATTTCCTGCCGTCTCCAAGAGGTGTGCTTTAGGTGTAAGGAGTCATGCTGCCATAAGAAATGTACCAATCTCGTGTGGATGGAAATACACCATTCCCTTGATTTTATTAGTCCTCCGCTAACAATGATACGCCCAAATTTGGTGCCCGATACCAAGATGTTTCAAATCGCAGAGTTAGCTTTGATCACTCCTGTTCCTTGTACCATCCCTACTATCGTAACATATACAAAATGGTTCGCACTGATTTGATCTATGCAGAATGTTTTGCTCTGTACGAAATGCTGACAAGAAATATTTCACTCTTACCAATCGTTGAGCTCAAATGTGAAATCTGGATGATTCCACTATTATCGAGGGTTGGGGCTACGTCCAACCTCTCAGATTTCCAAAGGGTTTGCGTCCTCAAAAATATAACCAGTCACAAATGCAACCAAAGAATTACTTTTCTTTTGTTTATAATATTTCATGGTGCTTTTCCCAAGGCATACCTTTTTCTTATATAACCTCGAAGTGAGGGAAAACACTAAAAACTAAGCCATGTGGGATAAAAGTGCTCACTTAAGTCACTTAAGTTACCTTTTTAAAATAAAGTAACTTAAGTCATAAAGTGACTTTATAATATCACTTTATAAAATAAAGTGATTTAACTTTAGAAAAGGAGCCCAAATAATAAATATTTGCTCACTGAAGCCTGTGACTGGCTGGCATCCTCTGAAAGAAGCCATCAGCCTATCCGGATGGGGAGATAGACTAATCAAGCGCCATAATGGCCTACTACGGAGAAGGGGACATTACATTGTAGCCAGATTTGCATGTGCATGCATCTATACAGGGCACTGGGGACTGCTATCCGAGCTGTTGATTTTCCATTGACTATATATGCGGTTCATATGTGCTTGAGCATCACTTATGTTTGATAGCATGTCATGGCTACAGAAATCCAGAGAAAAAGTTGGAGAATTTTTAGTGCACAAAGTTCAAACCCATTTGGTAAGCTGTAAGCACTAAAGGAAGGTCTTGTGCCAAGTGTTGCACAGACAGTCTGGAATGTCATTAGAAACACCACTATGGTAAGTGCCATTAGTTCTGGGATGTGGCTGTCAGGCCTGATTGATCTAGGGTGCTCTCGATAGGAAGTTTAACTGATAACTCATCTCTAACAATATATCAGCCAATATTGGACCTCCTTCCATTAGTGATTTTATAAACCTATTCCCTGCTCCCTCCCTCTCTCTCTCCCACTCCTCTCTCCTCATGTTAGAGTTTATTTTTTCCTTTGATATATTGAAAGATGGTTTGGACAACTGGATATGTATTTTTAAGGTACACCTCAAATCATTGATCGATTCAACGGCAACATGTTGTAAAGCTTTATCATATAGGACTTGAAATGTTTCTCACAAAAGTACATTGATCCAAAATTCAGTGCAATTGCATTCTGCACATATATTTAAAATTTAAGCATTTTGTATGCTCAAGGTATCAGACTAGTTGCCCTGACTTTTGCATGTTTATTGATTTCTGTCTAGGAAATAACGAACTCTGTAACAGCCAAAGAATTTAATAAGGAATTGAATTAAAGGTTCTGTTTTAATTATTATTCAATATTAATTGCCATTATATGATGAGAATTGATGAAAATTCAAAATTGAATGGGTCTTCTTCTTCCTCTCTTTTATGAGCTTGAAAATGAGAATGCTAGGTGCTGTTTGTAGGAATTACAAAATGATAGATTGTACTGTGCTTGCATGTGAACAGTTCTTGATTCCCATATGAACCATTTGTTTTGATGAAGATGATAACTGCAATAAGCTCCATAGTTTGTTGAAGTGGTTATATAGATGATGTTAACTAGCTGAGGGTAGTGCTTATAATGACCACGTTACTAGCTATATATGTGTGTAATCATTACAAAATTTTCAATTGTCAAAAATAGATTGGAGATAATGCTACTGTTGGAAGATAATTTCACTGTCCAACAGTAGCATTGTGTTGTTAAAAATTAAAATATTGGCTGTGTATCGTGTTTGAGTTTCTAATTTAAATTTTGTGTGGTTTTTATATTTACATTCATACACCACCTTTTCTTGCTTTGGTCAGTAAAACATTTTTGAGCTGAATTTCTATTTTTTGTGAATTTCTACACTCAAGGACATTGAATACAATTAATTTTGTTAAATTTTGCTTCAAATTTACTGGAATATTTTGTCAACATGGTGTTATTAATGGCTATTTGTCAACAGTTGGCTATTTTAAAAAAAATATACACTAATTTGCATTGAATTTAAATAATTGTCAAGCCCAAAATATAAATGTTGCTGTAAATTTCATGGTTTTCCTCAAAATTTTCCTACTGCACATGTATTTTTTTTTGTTTTTCCTGAGATACAAACATTTGCCTCTGCTTACATGTATTTTTCATTTTTTCAGATACAAACATTTGCCTCCATTTACATGTATTTTGTAGTTTTTGAGATACAAACATTTTCCATTCCTTAATTTTTTCATTTTTTATCATTGAGCTAATGTTACTTGCCTGACCTGTTCATGAAACAGGCGGCACTGATGGGTTTGCAAACTTTTATATGGGTTGTGTACATGTAAAAGATGTTGCAAAAGGACATATCTTACTATATGAATCACCATCAGCATCTGGAAGACACCTTTGTGTGGAAGCAACAACTCACTGGAGTGACTTTGCTGACATGGTAGCAAAACTGTATCCTGACTATAAAGTGCACAGGTAATCTTGAATCTTATTATTTACATCTACCCATAGCAGAAGCTGCAGAACCATTGAAATAATTTATATGTACAATGGCCAGTTATTGTTTTTCATTGAAGGTGAATAATTGTTTGATTAAAAAGTCCCGATAGATTCATCCAAAGCCTTTGTATCTTGTAGCCAAGAAATTATTCCATTTAGGATTATTTGCATGTGTAGCTAGGTCTATCCATCAACTTGATTTAAGCTAAATATTGAACATCATATTATGTACAATTTCTTCATAGTTGCATTATATAGAATAACCTACCCTATAAAGTTCTGCACCCCAAAAGCAAGAACCCCAACTTTGAGAAGAAAAGATGCCCCACATGAACAACGACAATTTCTCTAAATTGGGAGAGAACCTATCCCACAGAAAATTTACTTTACACCCTCTGCTCCACAAGAAATCAATACATTTAATTGTATGCCTAAGTGCTATGTAGTATGTGGCTGCCCCTGATCATCCAGCTTATGTCTAACAAGGCTGCTTCTTGCCAATAAAAAGCAGAAGCAGATGAAAGATTCTGTTTTGCTTGAAATTATCTCCAAAGCACTTGGCAGAAGTACACTTTGAAATGTTCCTAGGGTTTGGTCATATGATGAACTTAAAATAAACAAGAGAACAGCTATCCAGTTGAATTCAAAACCCTTGCATATGCACTTAGCAAACTTGCAGATCTGAAAAGAAACCATTACTTCGGAGTATAATACACAGCAAATTGAACTCAGTATCACTCGTTTCTCATTTATAATTTTCAGTATGAAATGAATGGGGCAATTGCTCACTTACAAAACAATATATCTTCAAACAAGCCTGCTAATAGCAGCTGTAACACTTCGTTAAGTTGTAGATAAACCTAGAATTGATGAAACTGAATGTGAAGTGTGCTGTCTCTTAAATCTGAGTTGTCCTTGTTCTCCCACCCAAAGGGAGTGGAAGTTTGGTGCCCTATGATATAGGCCTTGAGGCGTGATAACACTCAAACCCAATCACCTGCTTGGTGAAGCTTCTGCTAGGAATTAGGTGCCTGATTAGGTCTTTAAACCTGAAAGTATCTCTGCTGTCACAGTTGTAATGTCCCCAACTAGGACTTTACTTAATTTACCCTAAATCTCCCAAATAGGGTTTGTCTTGTGCTTGGGAATGGCAAATTGTAACATTCCTCACTGGAAGGTTGCCAATTCCCACCGATTAACATACCTCACTATGCATTTAAATCAGGTCAAATTAAGAAACAATTAATAATTCATAATACATTTGACAGTTAGCATACTTAAGCTCCAATTCCTTACTTCTCTCCTAATCATCAACCCTAAGGAAGATGGTGGAATTAATGTGCTAGGGCGCGTGAAATAGTCTACAAGCAGGCTCCCTCAAGGTTCTTACCCATCTTGGGACCTCCCAGTCATGTGACTGAAATTACTCAGCCTCTCCCTACACAAGCCCCCTATCCTCTTAACGGTATTAGCGAGTGATTAAAGAATTGGCTAAGTATATATTATTATCTTATGGATTACAAATGTCTATGTACATATATTAAATATAACATATATATAATTCTGATTTCATTATTATTATCACACACACACACACACATATATGGATTCCCTATCCCTAATAGAATTCAAATATAGTAATCTGTAGATCAGTATCTACCTCATAGATATGTTACAGCATCATATGCTGTCACACAATGCTTACCATAAATATAATAAGATTCATTTCCTTTCATCAACATCAATTAATATTAATTCCCATCCTCCGATGAGTATCCATTACAATTAAAAAAAATCTCACATTTCTAATCCCTTTGATATCTTCCATTTTATGAATACCAATTATAATAATTCTGATCCTTCCATGATACCCGATGGAGTGGGACCAAACTTCTTCAAATATGTCATGGCAACCGATGGCTGCATCCCTTGCTTGGAATAGACATGACTAATTATAATTGCACCACTTCATGATTGATTGTTATGGTCTTAACTGTACCTCTCCATTGCAAATGGATTCTCGTAACTCAATCGTTCTCTTCTCTTATTGCTGGTCAGCTTAATTGTCTTTGATCATGTTTTGTCTGATCGCTATTATTAAATCCTCTTATTGATAGTGTAACTCTTTATTTTATTGACTAATTGTTAATAGTCTCTGATTATGCATCAATAATAAATATGGATGTGGACAAACCCAGCAAATGGATGTCATACGATCGCTCCACTTTATGCTGTCTGGCTGTTCATACGTGAATACTGATTGTACCCTTCTGGTGTAAACACGACAAACCCTTTTGGTTTTTATCACCACGATAAGCAATAACAATCACTGTTTTAATCTTATCGATGACTCCTCATACAACAACATCAATACCTTCGATGCTCCCTTATTATACTTCCCAATAATGGATTTGAAGAGATTGTTTATCGGTAGATACACATACTCAGCTCCCGCCAATACTAGGTAATCTGGAGTCAACGGTACTTAATGATATTGGCCAGCGACATATGAAGGTACGCAAAATTCATCATTTACTGGTGATGACGAGGTCTGAGTTCATGGTCACAATATGAAGGACGATTTGTATCTTACTACTTTAATCAATAAACTCTCTTATAATAATATAATATGATAAGTTATTTATTTATTTAGCTCATTTGTTTATTTTACTTATTTATTTATTTATTATCAAATCTTACTTTAGAGAAGGGACATGACAGTCCTTCCCTCCCCAAAATTGCTTGTCCTCAAGCAATGATTGAATGATCATAGAGAACTATCTGTTATCCACCTTCCACTGCACTACTATGATATTATCATATTTGTTTTCTCTTATTGTGAATTATGATTTAAAAGTAGAGATTTGGCAAAGCTTAACTTAAGACAATTTTTCTTTCATCCTCTCGAGAAAAGGATCTAAACCAACTATAATGGTGCTAAGAATTTGCCAAGACCACATCTACATGATAGCATGCCTCAAACTCATATCTTTTGGGTTCACTCTAGTTATTCTAGATCAACCAAAATAGAACCACACATGGAGCATACTTTTGAAAATACAAAATATATGCATGAATATATGAAGACACAAAGCATACATAGTATACGCATAAATGCATGAAGACACAGAGCATACACCAAGTATACACACAATACACGCTTTGTTAGATTCCTTCTTATTGACGAGAACGATACTTTGTTTCATCTTTTACCCTATAGGATGACAGGATCAAAGCTTTGATACCAATTGTAATGTTCCCATGTAATATCCCCATTTTTTGCAGGTCATTGATCTAATGGTCCCAGGTCATTATTGTGATCCTCGTGGTCTGGCGAGGTGTTTAGAGGGTCTTTGGTGTGAACTTACTATTTATAGTAAGTCAATGGATAGTTTCGATGAGCTCAGATGAGTTAGAGGAGTTGAATGATGCTCTCGGTTTTCATTTTTGGCTTTTGGTTTGGGCTCCAAGAATCTTGGAGAGAGCGTCTATTTTTAGTAAGTCACCCCGTCAAGTTCACTCATCATCTTTCATCATTTGGATCAATCCTGTGCAGACAGATTTCGATTCGGACGCATCTTTAGTTGTTTTTGCAAAATGGGTGGTTTATTATTATTATTTAATTAAATTTGCTAAGGTTGCCATTTTTGTTGGTATTATATGCTGGATACCTTAGTGTTATAGCTTGTTGGAACCAAGATGAAAAGTTTTAAATCTTGGGCACAAGAAACAGGGACCTTGCATGTCATAATTTCATGATATTGGTGAAAAGGCTTTTTTTGGAGCCAAATGAATTAATAAATTATATTATTCAATATGCGCCTAAGTATAAAAAGTGTTTTAAGTGAAAAATGTGTGAGAAAAGACACTTTTGAATTATAAAAGCAATGCTTTTTGAAAGGAAAATCATCCATTGTTGAATTATGATTTTATTGAAGTTTGTGAGAGAGACAACCCGGCAAGGGTTTTGAGGATTGATTCCTCTTCTGGCAATTTGAGCCATTACAGGTTGATGGTGAATTTTGCAGCTGTAATTCTGATTTTGAATTTTAATCCAGTGCTGATGTATACTGGAATTCTGAGAAGTTTGTTCTAGAGGCAAATCAATTTATTCATTCTAGGATTTGATTTGTCTTCTTGCTGAGGATTAGAATTGATTGGGGAAATCTACAAAGAATGCTACAGGTTGGGAGTTGAAAGACAAAGAATTCTGTTCCATAATTCCTAAGTGCAGCCGTACGGAATTAAAGACTTCATATTTTTCCACCCTGTCGTACGCCATCAATTCAAGCATGTTGCGTGAGTTTTTTTTCTTTGGTTGGATGGTCATGTGATGCTTATTGGGTGAAGGTGATAAATGTTTGGGAAGAAACATGCATAGCAGGAGCTGTTTGAGATTGAAGGGGCTTGCGTCCATTTCCAGATTTCATTATTTGCAGCTGAGTTAAAAAATCAGACTTGTGATAATTCAGAGATTCCCATTTGTTACAGCCAGTTGTAAGTTTCATACACCTGCAGCTGGATTCATTTTAAAGTGCCAGGTTAATTTGTTAGTTGTAGTATGAAATCAGTTATAATAGTTGCTTTAATTTTGATATTTGTAAGCAATTCAGTGGTGTTATAATTTTTGATATCATTCTAATAAATGATGAAAATCTGAAAGTGTTCATTGAATTTCAAAATTATTGTTCATATATTCTGAATGTTATTTTAAGTGCAATTAAATTAGAGAGAGCCAGACAAACTCTTTACAGTGGTATCAGAGCTTTTTTCCTGCCATCCTGTGGGGTCTGGATTCATTTTTATTCAGAAGTTTTTAAAAGTGATCAACACTTCTATTTTCTCTAGCCATAGATAAATACAGGAGATCCGGTTCCGGAAGTCGTCATAGTAGTAAGGGAAATAGGGCGGAATTAAATGTTTTAGTAGAAAGCATGGAGAGACTTAAATTGCATTAGCAGAGATTGGCAGAGAGTTTGTCGGATCCAGTTACAGTAGATAGGGCAGCGAGATATATGGTCTCTACCTTTAGAAGGCCGACATCGAGTTTGCAGGGGAGAAGGCTAGAGTTTTCTCTGACAGTTGTCTGTGATGCTGATGTTCCTACATCTAGTTCAGCACCTGCTATTCCCATTCGCAATGCTGATGATGGATTTATTACACCGGAACTAGTGGATGTTTCAATGCCATTGGATGACAACAGTGCTGAGCATCACCGGGTTGAGGCTCCTAGAGCAGTCACTACGGATTGTACAGAGGCAGCTGATGTTGTAGTTATCACTGAGTGTTTAGACTCTTTCATGGAGGGAGTTACTATTGGAGATGTTTATGTCAGCTGTAGTAGTGTTGCTCTAGTTCAGGAGGCAGTTGCTTCCTCAGATAGGACCGAGGCATGTACGGAGTCTTCTAGTGGTGAGGTTGGTGATCTGGGCATTACAGTGGGGTCAGTTGATGACAGTTCGTGCTCTAGCATTATTGGTGCACAACTTGACGTTGAGTCATGTGTGTAGAGACACGTGTCCGCAGATGAGATTTCAGCAGGAGATGTGGGAGTTGATAGTATAGACACATCTGATGACACTTTTGAGGATGCTATGAGTTGCATTGGAAATGACACCCCCTATGAGATGTTGGGTGATGACTGCGAGGAGCGTATGAGCTCTGACAGCTTAGAGATTTATGATAGCAGTCGCAGTGTGGGATCAGTACAAGAGACAGTGGTTTCTTCCTGTGTTGAGGATGTGTGCATGGAGCTTTTTGGTGATGACACTTAGGATGGGAGTGTTGTAGTTGATTTGGGTGACATAGTTTCATGCCACTATATAGTTGATTCACATGACAACATTGAGTCGTGTTTGCAGCCAGAGTCAGTAGAGATGTGGATAGATGATGTGGACACTAGCATTGCAGATATCTCCAATGCTGAGAGTGAGGATGATGAGTGCTGTATTATTTCTGGCTTTCTATATTTTACTTTGGGTGTAGATTTAGCATTGTCATATGGTGGTGGTGGGTTCCAGGATTCTGTGTTACAGGGACTCATAGATGAGGATAGGGAAGCTTATGAGTGGCAGGAGTTTGTTACAGCCAGGGCTTCCACTTTTAGAGACGGGGTTACTTCTTCGGTAACTCATGATGATGTGTCTCAGGATCTGGACTGTCAGATGGTTGTAGAGGACGAGGTAGCTGGAGATTGTGTTGAGTCAAATTCAGCAGCAGCTTCCCCGGGGTTAGATGAGGACGTGTCCGATTCCTGTACTCAGTTTGTAGATGTGTACTTAGATGAAAGTACACAGAGAGATGATGATCTTGAGGGGAGTTTGTTGTATACAGCTTCTTCTCATAGTGTAGACAGTGCATTTGAGGTTGTTCATAGGAGGCCTGTTGTGCAGAGTCATCATGTGACTAGCTAGTTGCGAGTTGATGAGAGATATTACTTCTACTCTCGAGCATTTTGATGCCGCTCGTCAGTTGTTGGTTGTTTATGGTTGAGGTGCTCCTATGATAGATGAGGCCAGTGGTGGTTACCTCTCATTGACAAAGATTCATACCTTGCATGAGGCTGTCAAGATTTTGAGACATAACTACTTACAGATGGTAGCTGACCGAGATCACCTGGTGGAGTGGGGGAGTACAACTTATGAGGCACTGATGGACAGAGAGGAGGAGGTGAGTGAGCTTACCCAGGAGCTCACAGTGACTACTGAGGTTTTAGAGGACACTCGCAAATCCAGTTAGAGGAGGTGACCATGGAGTTGGAGCATTTGCGGTCCACACCAGCCCCAGACCCAGTTCGATTGCACATTGAGGTGGTTGGTGGTGAGTTTGCTCTTACGGGCGGTGATGAGGAACATGATGATGTAGCAGACACACATGTTTAGGACATGGGAGCTCTTGGTTCGGATGAGGTAGGAGTACCAGTGGAGTCGAGCTCTCAGGTTGATTTGCTTCCCTTAGCTGGGAGTGAATCTATTTCATCATCTCACATAGTTGATAGCATGGGACAGTTGGTTGTGCCACATTTTCAGAGGGATCAGCTGTGAATTGCGGGGGAGCAAGTTGACGCTTCCACGTATAATTTCTACTGCATCGAGTCATTTATGGAGTATTTACTTGAGAGTGCAGATGTACAACATGATTCTTATAGAGTGTCTGAGGGTACTCTCATCCGAGGCTCTTGTGCTATTCGGAGGTTGGTAGGGAGGATTGTGGAGACTCTATCTACAATGCTTCCCCACAAGGATTTCGAGGTTGGGTTTGTTGAGAGAGTTGCTTAGGGGCCTACCTAGCCTACAGTTATGCGGAGTCAGAGATTGGAGCCATCCCATGACCCCCAGTTTGGTAATGATGAGCTATTGACAGAGATTGGGGTTTCCGACCGGCTGTGTACGGTGGGGCATGTTCATCATTTGTTTTTTGACCCACAGGTAGAAGATTTCATCTCTCGCAAGGGTAGTTTGGCTCCTAGTCCTTATCATCCATTATGGGATGGGTTCTCGCCATCAGTAGTTGATGGGAGTTTTGGCCGCAAGTCAGTAACAGGTGACTTGCAGAGTTATGGTGACTGTAGAGATTATGTAGCGTGTGGATATTCGGGTCCTGGTACAACTTTGTTCAGGGGTATTCATCACTGTTATGCAAATGGTCTACACACTCAGTACAAGTCAGTTGGGAGCGCAGGGGGAGTTCAGTGTGTATGGGATCTGAGTCTCCCATACATCTCAGTTTTTAATGATCCTGAAGTTCACTTCTTTCGGGATACAAGCAAAGACAGATTCAGTACAGGAGTTTGGGTGAGTGGTTGTTTTGGGTCTGTTTACAGAGTTATCCAATTTGTATTTTGGGTGATGTTACAGGAGCCTACAGTTGATGTCAGTGGCACGGTATATTCTTTTCTGTGGGATCCAGGTGGATTGTGATGTTTCTTGTTTTGGTGATTGCTTGGGGACAAGCAATCTTGGGGAGGGAGGACTGTAATGTCCCCTTTTTTTGCAGGTCATTGATCTAATGGTCCCAGGTCATTATTGTGATCCTCGTGGTCTGGCGAGGTGTTTAGAGGGTCTTTGGTGTGAACTTACTATTTATAGTAAGTCAATGGATAGTTCCAATGAGCTCAGATGAGTTAGAGGAGTTGAATGATGCTCTTGGTTTTTATTTTTGGCTTTCGGTTTGGGCTCGAAGAATCTTGGAGAGAGCGTCTATTTTTAGTCACTCACTCCATCAAGCTCACTCATCATCTTTCATCATCTGGATCAATCTTGTGCAGACAGATTTTGATTCGGACGCTTCTTCAGTTGTTTTCGCAAGACGGGTGGTTTATTATTATTATTTAATTAAATTTGCTAAGGTTGCCATTTTTGTTGGTATTATATGCTGGATACCTTAGTCTTATAGCTTGTTGGAACCAGGATGAAAAGTTTTAAATCTTGGGCACAAGAAACAGGGACCTTGCATGTCATAATTTCATGATATTGGTGAAAAGGCCTTTTTTGGAGCCAAATGAATTAATAAATTATATTATTCAATATGTGCCTAAGTATAAAAAGTGTTTTAAGTGAAAAGTGTGTGAGAGAAGACACTTTTGAATTCTAAAAGCAATGCTTTGTGAAAGGAAAATCATCCATTGTTGAATTATGATTTTATTGAAGTTTGTGAGAGAGACAACCCGGCTAGGGTTTTGAGGACTGATTCCTCTTTTGGCAATTTGAGCCATTACAAGTTGATGGTGAATTTTGCAGCTATAGTTCTGATTCTGAATTTTAATCCAATGCTGATGTATACTGGAATTCTGAGAAGTTTGTTCTAGAGGCAAATCAATTTATTCATTCTGGGATTTGATTTGTCTTCTTGCTGAGGATTAGAATTGATTGGGGAAATCTGCAACGAATGCTACAGGTTGGGAGTTGAAAGACAAAGAATTATGTTCCATAATTCCTAAGTGCAACCGTACGGAATTAAAGACTTCATATTTTTCCAGCCTGCCGTACGCCATCAATTCAAGAATGCTGCGTGAGTTTTTTTTTCTTTGGTTGGATGGTCATGTGATGCTTATTGGGTGAAGGTGATAAATGTTTGGGAAGAAATGTGCATAGTAGGAGATGTTTGAGATTGAAGGGGCTTGCGTCCATTTCCAGATTTCATTATTTGCAGCCGGGTTAAAAAATCAGACTTGTGATAATTCAGAGATTCCCATTTGTTACAGCCAGCCATAAGTTTCATACACCTGCAGCTGGATTCATTTTAAAGTCCCAGGTTAATTTGTTAGTTGTAGTATGAAATCAGTTATAATAGTTGCTTTAATTTTGATATTTGTAAACAATTCGGTGGTGTTATAATTTCTGATATCATTCTAATAAATGATGAAAATCTGAAAGTGTTCATTGAATTTCAAAATTATTGTTCATATATTCTGAATGTTATTTTAAGTGCAATTAAATTAGAGAGAGCCAGGCAGACTCTTTACATCCCAACTAGGTCTTTACTTAATTTACCCTAAATTTCCCAACTTGGGTTTGTCTTGCACGTGGGAATGGAAAAATTGTAACATTCCTCACCAGGAGGCTGCCAATTCCCACTTATTAACATACCTCACTATGCATTTAAATCAGATGAAATCAAGAAACAATTAATAATTTATAATACATTTGACAGTTAACATACTTAAGCCCCAATTCCTTCTCTCGTAATCATCAATCCTAAGGAAGATGGTGGAATTACTGTGCTAGGACATGTGAAACAGTCTACAAGCAGGCTCCTTCAAGGTTCTTACCTATCTTGGGACCTACCCGTCATGTGACCGAAATTACTACGCATCTCCCTACACAAACCTCCTATCCTCTTAACAGTATTAGTGAGTGATTAAGGAATTGGCTAAGTATATATTATTGTCTTATATATATATATATTAGATCATATAAGGATCCCCTATCCCTGGTAGAATTCAAATATAATATTTTGTAGATCAGTATCTACCTCATAGATACCATACAACGTCATATGCTGTCACACAATGCTTAGCAGCAATATAATAAGATTCATTTCTTTTGATCAACATCAATGAATAATAATTCCCATCCTCCGATGAGTATCCATTGCAATTAAAAATAATCTCTCATTTCTAATCCCTTGGATATCTTCCATTTCATGAGTACCAATTATAATAATTTTGATCCTTTTGTGATACCTCATGGAGTGGGATCAAACTTATTTAAATATCTTATGGCAACCAACAGCTGCATCCCTTGCTTGGAATAGACATGACTCTATTATAATTGCACCACTTCATGATTGATTGTTATGGTCTTAACCGCACCTCTCCATTGCAAATTAATTCTCTTAACTCAATCTCATTCTTCTCTAATTGCTGGTCAGCTTAATTGTCCTTGATCATGCTTTGTCTGATTGCTATTATTAAATCCTCTTATTGATACTGAACTCTTTATTTTATTGACTAATTGTCAATAAGTCTCTGATTATGCATGGATAATAAATATGGAAGTGGACGAACCCAGCAAATGGATGTTATACGATTGATCCACTTTATGCTAGTTGGCTGTTCATATGCGAATACTTATTGTACCCTTCTGGCATAAACATGGCAAACCCTATTGGCTTTTATTACCAAAATCAGCAATAACAATCGCTGTTTTAATCTTATTGACGACTCCTCATATAATGGCATCAATACCTTCGATTCTCCCTTATTATGCTTCCCAATAATGGATTGAATGAGTTTGTTTATCGGTAGATACACATACTCAGCTCCTGCCAATACTAGGTAATCTGGAGTCAACGGTACTCAAGGATATTGGCCAGTGACATATGAAGGTACCCAATGTTCATCATTTACCGGTAATGACAGTGTCTGAGTTCATTGTCACAATATGAAGGATGACTTGTATCTTATTACTGTAATTGATAAACTCTCCTGTAATTATATTATATTTAAAATTATTATTATTTATTTAGTTTAACTTAATTATCATTATGTATTATTGAATCTTACTTTAGGGAGGGGGCATGAGAACAGTGCTGATGGATGTGGTGCAAACTGAAGTTAAGTCTGTAGTTGTTTCAAGGCATAGGCTTCCTCTTCCCTGAGAACTCTTTCCTATGCATTTGTCTCTGATGAAGCTGGAAGTGGCACTAGCAAATGATCTATCTTGAGCAGCCTTAAAGGATCCACCATGTACCCTGCTGTTCCTCTGTAACCTACAATGACAGTCAGGACCTGCTGCAATCTGGAATTGTTCCCAAGGTGTATCAACCCTATTTGCTCAGCCTGGAGGGTTTAGTTGAGATGAACACCATTTAGTTGATAACCAATAAACAATTTGCTGTATAAACACTGATAAAGACCTGATTAGTGAGGTAGAGGTTTCATCCTAACCTTAGCAAGCTTAGAACATAGGTTTTCATCCCTGTAGAGCTGATTTGCAATTAGCAGAAATGAATTCCCAGATGTGTTCACCCAGCCAACTGAATTAAATTTATACCTGTTTGAAATAGAGTTTGCACCCAAAACACAATCCAGGTTGGCCAATATATTATTATTATTTGTTTTTTTAAATATTAAACAATTCAAGTTTGGCACCTAAAAGAGGTCTGGGTTGGGCAGAAATAAAAATTATTTTACTGTTTTATATATATTAATTAGTGTTTTAAATATTAAAAGAAAACTGCTGAAGGATGGCCTATTATAGGGGGACATGATAGTCCTCCCATCCTCGATTTTCTTTTCCTCAAGTAACTTTAGGTTTGGGTGCTTGAAAATTTCCACTCCTTCCCATGTCACATCTTCAAGTGGAAGATTCTTCCATTTCACTAACTACTTTGGAATGACTTTGTTTCTCAGCTTACTTTCTCTCACATCGAGGTGGCTTTTGGTTCCAAAATCAATTTCCATTCATCATCAAGTGGTTGCAACGAAAGTGATGATGTAACATGTTGACCAATGGCCTTCTTCAAGAATGATATGTGTTACATATTATGGTTTGCTGTTTATTGGAAGTTCTAGCTCATATGCAATTTCAACAATCTTCTTTTCCTTAAGTTACTTTAGGCTTGGGTGCTTGAAAATTTCCACTCCTTCCCATGTCACATCTTCATGTGGAAGATTCTTCCATTTCACTAACTACTTTGGAATGACTTTGTTTCTCAGCTTACTTTCTCTCACATCGAGGGTGGCTTTTGGTTCCAAGATCAATTTCCCTTCTTCATCAATTGGTTGCAATGAAAGTGATGATGTAACATGTTGACCAATGGCCTTCTTCAAGAATGATGTGTTAAATATTATGGTTTTCTGTTTATTGGAAGTTCTAGCTCATATGCAATTTCAACAATCCTCTTTGTGACCTTATAAGGTCCATAAAATCATGGCTTCAACTTCTCAACTCCACTTTCCTCCAAGGAAGATTTTTTGTAGAGCTGTAACCTCAAGAATACCATGTTGTAATGTCCCCATTTTTGTGAGCATCAGAGTTCGAGGGATTAGCCTATTTCCTGATCCTCATAGGTTAATGGAGTTGTTCAGAGGGTCCAGTTTGTTGTAGAGACCTAGTCAGTAGATGGGATATTTGCCTTCTCCAGGTCTCAGTGGTTGTAGATTTGATATTTATATGGGTTCCATTGTTCCGTTCTACATACTTACTATTTATAGTAAGTCTTGGGCTGTTTGAGAAGGATCCTTTCTATTTTTAGAAGATCACTTGGTCATATGGGGATCGACAATGTTGACTCCTAATTCAGATGGCAGAGCGAAATGATAAGCAGTTGGAGAGTTATTAATATATAAGTGGCCAGAATGATATTAAATTATTAAAAAAGCTTATTATAAAGTTATAACTTAACTTTATAGTTGAGGGTCAAGTTATCATTAAAAGGGGGCCACTTGTGGATTTAATTTTAAATGCCACACTTAATGAAATATTAAATGGTTTCCTAAGTTTGATAAAATAACATTTTTCAATGTTATTAATGCGCTTTTATGGGAAATCGAGCTAAGAGGGATTATATATATTCTCCTCATGAAATCGACTAGGGAATTATTCTTGGCATTTGATAAAACTTGTTTCATGAACTTGGCTTGGAAGAAGGAATGGTGGTTTCTACAGATTTCAGAGTTTTTGTCATTGGAGGGCGGAGACTTCATTGCATCAACGATTTGAGGGTATGAAATATTCACTTGAAGTTTCTTATTGGACTGGCTTCACCCAGAGGTCGGCATTGTGCTACATACAGTGATCGAATTGAGAGGAAGTATCATCGGCTTATCTCAGAAAAAATTTGCAAGTGCAGAGGGCATCTAAAACTTGCAGATCGTTGCCACATTGAGATCCTACTTTTGGGTATTGAGATACCATGTTGGAGTAACAACTCCAATGTCAGGAACACACAACAAATTCACCTTCACAATAGAGAGAACAAATATACACCAGAAATACAACTGACATTGAGATACTCACATAATGTACAAATCCTTTCTTATAAAGGTAAGGAATAAACCGGTAGGTAGGAATAACCGTACAACTACCAATATGCATCTAATTAATTAAAAGCCTAAGTAAACTTAAGCATGAGGGTAAATAATAATTTACTCCAACAACTATTTCTTGGATGTATAGGCCTATAAATAATAGAAAGGGAGTGAGGTGTGGATGATGGTTATATAATATATCGTCTTTCACTGTAAGTATATTGAAGGGCAGTAATTGCAAAGGTCATTTTCATAATACTTCAAAGAGACTCATGAATGACAAATCCTTCATGATGGCTTGTGAGGCTTTAATTGGTGCTTTCTTGATTCTAAGGATACCCATCCAAATTGGTTCTCACAGTAGTCATAATATATTAGGCATTTATGAAACAAATTTTTAGCTGCAGCCAAAGTTTGGGGTATAACAAAACAAAAATATGAATTATGAACCTTTTTATTCTCCTTGCTCAAATTAATTATTTTTAACCTCAAAATGACTTCCCTCTTACAATCGTGCACCTCATTGTAGATATCTTTTATGTCCCCTGACTTTCACCTTCAATGTCATTCTAGTTTCCTTATGTAGTCGATGGTCATTAATCAATAAGCAGGACCAAAATCCTTTATTGCAATATTTGCAGATATATGAATCCATGAAGGTTCAATGGGCTTTCTGCCATATTGATTAGCTTTCATAGGCATGTCCATGAGTGTTTGAGAAATTTTATGTAGACCGTAATGCAAAGACTAGATTGTTTTACAGGTAAACATTCAATGTTGATAGATAGTTGAGGTGAAGTATTTCTTGACAGAAATTTAACCATTTGTATTTGCTTGCTTTATATCTTCTGGATTCCATCAAATTAGAAACACCAGGTCACTCATCAAAAGATAAAAGCTTTCAGTCAGAAGCTGAATGGTTGAGAGGTTAGTCTGGGTTGGTTTTGTTGAGATATAGCTACGTTCGGATATGCCAGAGTAATATATATATATATATATAAAATGCAGATCGTAATGATAAATCAAATGCTATTGCGATCGACATTGTATAATATTAATGCTGTGCTGGTAATACCGAACCGAGTGCTATATATTACAGTCACGATACTTATGTATCGTGCATCTGCTAAATAGCAGTCATGATACATAAGTATCGTGACTGATCATTGAATTAAGGTTTGTATATATTGCAGTCACGATACTTATGTATTGTGCATCTGCTAATAGCAGTCATGATACTGACTATTGGTGCTTATGTATTGTGACTATTGCAGTTACGATACTTATGTATTGTGCATCTGCTAAATAGCAGTCACGATACTTATGTTATGATGCTTAACAAATTGGTATTATGAATCGGTTACTTTATAAAGGGTCATGACCCTACGTGGCAATAGCCATGTATGGCCATGGCTCTTCATATATGTGACCATTCATTAGATATATATGCACATTGATGGCTGGTGAAAAGAACAATCACAACGGTAATCTTCTTCACATCAGCATTCGTATATATATTATATTAATCTCTATTTGATAATCCAAATTCCTCAACAGGTTTGATCAAAATTGGGGGTCCTATCCTTAGTTGATTTTCTCTATTAAGATTTTAAAGCAGTTCTACATGCTTAGAAGTTTTTTGAGTGTTTTATATTGTGTTCTGGGTTCTAAGTGAAGTGAATTTTACATTGAACAAAGTGTCTAACCAATAACTTAGTTATGCTGAACCTTTCTCTTTGTTTTCTCCTGATCATGACAGAGCCAACATTTTCTTTTTTTTATTAGAACATGTTTTGAGTCCGGCTTGTACTTGGTGCACATTAATCTGTAATATTTAGTTCCGTCCATTCAAATTTTCATTAAAAGGGACCAATTGGAAACATTGAGAGCGATGGATCGAGTCTCAAATGAAGATCTTGCAAGACTACTTTAGTTTTCTGTTAAAGTTTACCAATTGCAATTACATTTTTTTGCAGGTTCACAGAAGTGACACAACCTGGTCTGCTACGAGTTGAAAACTCTTCAAAGAAATTGATTGACCTAGGATTAGTTTTTACGCCCATGGAGCAAGTCATCAAAGATTCAGTTTCCGCTCTTAAAGAAAAAGGCTTTTTGAATTAGACATGACAATGCCAAATATTTGCATGTTGTGGTTCTATGTAATATGTATAGTCAAAGGGGAGGTTTATCTGGCTGGAAAACAATGTATTCTTGAACCCATCAACATCTACTTAGTTTTTCTCTTTCTATAATTTCCCATGATATTTAGTTCATATAGTTTGTCTTAGATAGTACTATATATATTTTTGCTTTCCAAAGAATTTAGGTTTGTTTCCTTTTAAGGAAGTTTAGAAAGAACAATTGCTACTTTATTCCTCTAGCTAGCACTTCAAGTGCAAAGGAGGATTTGCATATATCAGCTATCAACTTAGTCTTGAAATATAATGGGGTTTGTGATATTGTAGTGGTAAAGATGCATATGAGGATATGCCAAACAATTCTGCTTTCTAAGTTAGAAACCTTTTTTAAGACAATCTATCTTTTTTTAGAATTCTTTATGATCTTCTTTGAGTATTCAAAGATGGTTTGAGGATTCTGCAGGGAATTGCTTTTGCGTAGAGTATCCTACAACATTCAGGACAACTTGTGGACATAGCATTATGAGGCATTCTTTTGTATGATCTAAAAGGTCACTGCATTGTTGATGTATTTCTAGCTAACTGCATGTGTTGAACTTGATTCTCAGTTCACCAAAAGAATATTAACTTTGTTCATGTGCACATGAATTTTAACCCGCTGCCAACTTTAGCTGATTAGAATATAGATGAGGAATTTAATATTAACATTGTACATTTGTACATCTAATTTAAAGCTTCAAATGCAGCATGGCAAGGTTTTACCTACACACTCAAGGTCAACTTTTTATTTTTTATTTTTTTTAAATTCATTATTCTGCCTTCTCATGTATAAGCTATTATAGATTCTCATTGTTCTGACTTCTAATTCAGCATTTAGAGGAAAATATTTGAAACAAAAATCACTAGTATTTATAAGTCATAAAATATATTGTTTGTATCCAAACACAGAAGTCCTTGTTTTTAATATCTTTATAAAATTGTGTCTGAGGACTGACTAGCAGGATTTTCATTCATTATAGTTGTGTGACATCGTTAATTGTGCAAAAACATCTCTATGTAGCATTACGTTGAAATTATTTGGGGAGGATGATATGTTTCTTGATCTCATCATCCACAAATGCTAAAATCTATGAAAGGTGTGATAAAAAGGAAAGAGGCTTGGATCTCTCAGATGACTCTAGAGGATTGGATACCATTCAGTCTTTTGGCTCTAAGTCAAAAGAAGTTATTAGCCCTCTCAACAAAAAAGAGCTACTTGACAGTTCATGGATTCTTTGATACTATAATTGAGAGAGCAATGTTTATGGAGGTGAGAAGGTAGTTGATAGTATTGAAGGATATGTGAAGAATCCAAATGAGGAGGGTGATATCAAAGAAGATATGAGGGCTTCAAATCTATGTTTAAAGTATCTTGGTTAAAAATGCTATTGTTTATTCATCCTCAGGTTTGCATAATATTTGCTCCATTGTTAGATATTCACAGTCCACCCAAGTTAAACTTATTTTAAATAGTTTTCTATCATATTTTTGTGATGCTCATATGGTGATAATAATACACTTAATGTAAAACCAAGTCTTAACAATGCTCACTTGTATTGATAATACTCTTCTACGTTTAAAGAATGTTTTTTCTTTTAACATAAAGGAAAAGCATTTATTAAAAGAATAAAATTATATTATATAATAGATTTGTCAAGTTGGAGAAGATTTACAACACAACCATTTTAAGAAAAAAACATGAAAATTTAGATGGATAGATAAATATACAATTATTAGAAATGGAAGGAGCTCTCCAACCCCCACTATCATTGGGGAAACATCCATTCCCATGAGGATTATTCAAGGTCTTTGTATCAAACCAACCAAAAATACTTGCCTTCATCTTAAAAATATAACATTAGCATGAAAACTAAATAAGCCAAAACAAAATAGTAGCATTAACTAGAAGAAACTAAAACTAAATAAGCCAAAAAAAAAATAGTAGCATTAACCAGAAGAAACAAAGGGGGGTTTGAAAAAATCCAACAAATCAAACAAAGTCAAGAATCTAGATAGGCTTTGAAGTTTGTTATTCACAAGAACATCAAAATCTATGTTCAAGTCCTTGGTAAGTTGTTGTTTTTTGTCTTCAATTTCTAACTTGATGTCATTCTAGTTAGAAGTAGACTTTCTAAAGAAATCGTCAACTTGATTTCCCTCCCTTATAGTATGGCTCCATTTAATAATAGTGAAAACATGAGGGATAATGTTGATGTCTTTCTTGTATTCATTCAATTGCCAATGTTGATAGTTAGAGGAAGCATGTGAGTGATCAGTCAAAATCTTGGAATTAAACTCTAGAATAATATTAGTGAGTCAACCTTGCCCAAATTCTAATAGAGTTTGAGAAATGGCCATAATTTAACATAGTTGTTAGATATGATTCCCATGCTTCTAGTTAAAAAGAAAACAATCATGCCATTTTGGTCATGCTAGACATCCCACACTTTTCTTCATTTTTTGTCAACATTGATCTATTCTAGGCTTGGAGAGGGATGTTCCTATCAAAAAAATCTTATTGTGTTAAAGATTTTAATTTTTCAAGGAAATGGGGGAGGGGTCAATAAGAACAAGAAAATCTGTTAAGGATTATAAAGTCCCATAAAGAACCTGATTGAGCATGATGATCCAAACATTATAGGTATCTTTCATGTTGGCCATCATTTTTCTCCAAACCTAAATATTGTGCTTGCCAATCTCATTGAAGATCCTTTGATTGCATTCCAACGAAATGTTCCACCAAATCAAACCAAGGCTAATATTATTCAACAAAATTAAGTTTCAGCTTTCAAGGGAGCATTTTATGATTCGCAAGGAAGTCCCAAATTGAGTCAAAAGCTTTCCATGGATTCCCGCTATTTTACATTATAAATGGAAGAGACAAATGGAAAAGAGGTAGGTCAACAATAGATGTTTCCCATCTATTTCATCCTTAAATAGAGAACATATTTGCTTTAAATAATACCACCACATTTTTTGAGGTTAACTTGGAGAATTTTATCTAATAAGGTAACCATAAGAAAGCATTTAACTTCGACCAACCTCTAAGATGCTAGGTCCTATTTTAAATATTAAATTTTTTGGCATCCATCTTTTCAACCATCAAATTCTTATAACTAGTCTTCATAGAGTAAACTTTGTGACCCTTCAAGCCTCATTCGAGGATGTTTGTCCAAAGCAATATTCCAAAGTATAAGATGTAATCCCAATTGTTGATGAGAATATGAAATTGTTGGCTAGGTCATTGCTCTTTTGGATTCCATTTCCAAATCCTCACATTGCCTTGCATGGAATCACACTAAAATTCATAAATAGAGCTAAGGGGTTCTTTTGATCCCACATCACCCTAGAAAAGGGATTTATCATTGTTTGCCATGATATAAAATAAGCTCGCTTTGATTAGATTAGATACCAACTTACTAATTTTCCATATTTGAGAACCCTGGCCCAAGGTAGGCATTGTGGGCACGAAATTTTTTTTTGAGATTCAAGCATTTAAAATTGAGAATATCCCATGTAGAATGTTTTGTTCCATGTACCATTGACATTATAGTTCAGAGCTAATGCCACATTATTAAGGAGAGAAGATCTCATTCCTAATCCCTTATTTCTTTAAGTTGAGAAATTTTATCTTGGTTGACCAAATGCCATTTTCCTTTTCTCTAAATTTGCCTCCCACAAAAACTCTCTCGAAATTTGATAAGCTTCTAAAGGACACGTTTTGAATCCATTAGAGCCATAATATTGTACATAGGAGAGCTTATAAGATTTTTTTAGAATAATCATATGACCAACCAAGGAGAGATATAAGCCTAATTATTGATATATTGCTCACCAAATTGAGCAATGCAATCCAATATTATTCTTTGGAGGAGTATGAGAAATGAGATGCCTATATATATAATGTGAGGAATAGTTACCATAAAACAAACAATATCAACAAAATGCTTCTTGTTATGTTGGTTTGTGTCAAAGAACACTTGGTTGTTCATTGCAAGTGCATTAGTGAGGATAATCACCTTAATAATATTAGAGTTTCAAAAGAGAAAAGAACCGCCTACATTTTTCAAACTTAAATCACAGTTCCTCGAAGTTCTATTAATGTTGGCTCCGATAACAACATTAATATATTATAACTATTTAATAATTAATTACGACAAGTACTAACCACTACATGACACTTGTTATGAAAGATAACTTGATATATAACTATTCTAAATAATGAAAAGTTTCAAAATAATATAAAATCTATCAAATATGAATAAATATATAAAATAATTTAACACAACTAAATAATAATTTATTATTAAAAAGCCACCCTTGAAATTAACATAACTCAAAATTAAGTAATCAGCAACCTAATAAATTTATTGAAATATAAAAACAATAATGAAAATTGTCCATTAATAATCCATGTCCCTTTTATTATATTTTCTCTAAACGTATAAAGAAACTCACTAAAAGATCAACCTTTCAACCTACCATCGTTATTGACATATTAAATTCTTTTTACATGCTTTATAAGCATCCTCCAAAAGAGGGGTCCCACTTACACAAATTGCATACTGCCTTTCTCAAAAAGTGAAACATCCCATATCAAACCTTGGACTTGCTAGCTTAACATCAAATATCAAATCTTCCAATGTTGGTCAAAGTTGGTAGGGAATGTTTATTAACATTTACTTGACCATTAATATATGTTATCTAACCAAACCATTTTTTAAACTAAGTTTTTAAGTTAATATGGAAGAGATTATCTTTATAGAACGATAAGAATGCAAGTGGGCCAATACAATTGATTTATATCATATGTTGTCAAGGTCAAGCTATATGTTTGATTTGATTTTTTTAATTGTATTTAAATTAGGTTTTTATATATTTCTTTAATAAAGTTATGTTGTTGTAAAGTTCTTGTTAAATGTTGGTAGGATTATTTTGTATTTTTTAAGTGTAAATAAATTGAGAGTAGTATTAGTTCAATCAAACTAATGTTAGACATGAAACTATTGACATTTTTGTAAATTTCCATTTACGTTGTCTTTGTCACCAATTTTCTATCTAGTGGCTATAAAAGTAGAGGGAGCATTGCAACAAACTATTGAACAAGAAAATATGCTAGATGAGGTTCTTCTCTTGCTCCCTCTGTTATTATCTCTACTTACTCTATTGTGGAAATGACTCAAATAATTATATAATTTTTTTTTTATTAATTGTGACAAAGAAAGCCATTAAAAAGAATAACACCAAAAATCTCTACATAAAAGAATTGTTTGCAAGATGGCTATTAATACACAGGTTTAATATAAATAATATATTAATAGCAAATACTTTAGTCAAATGACAAGTTTCTATATAAAGTAGCTACCAAAATATTTATGATAATGAATATTAGAAGGAATAGCTATGACTATATGTACACACATTGTTAAGATAGAGAAGCAAAAAAATAGGCAGTGTCCTAAAGTTACAATGAAAGTTAAAAAGTAAAAGGTTATTTCTTGATTGTCTAAATTTTGTTATATTTAACATTCAAAATAAATGAATGTTCTAGAAATAGTCATCATAAACAAATGACATAAATAAATGGTGTAATTAAATATGTGTTTTAAAAATATGATTAAATGTGCAAGTTATGGATTGATCTTATTTTCTTTGAATTTGAAACTTCCTAATATGGTGATTTGAATATGGTTGAGGTGGCTTCTGACAAGGATGGCACTTCACCATTCCACTGGACAACTGGTGAGCATGAGGCCTGGTTTTATATGTGTGATAAATTGGGCCTTTTTTATCCCAATACCAACCATCACCTCCCACATGCAATTTGGCATACCTGGAGTAATTTTAGGGTCGGTTTCGACAGGGTTCTTAAATGCCTAGATCGTGTCATGATCTCTTTACAATCCTCTTTTTCTTTTGGGACAGAACAATCTTTTCCAATTTTACCTTTATCTGATGTCACGTTGTCGAACCACTTTCCCATTAAATTTTCAATTGGGTGGAATCTTGTCTTGTCACATCCTCAACAGTCCTAGTTTTTTTAAAACACATCACTTTTGGGTCATCCACCTACCTTGGCCCACATTCAGAGAATTTGGAATTTACAGCCTTGACCCTCTCAACCTACTGGTTGGATTTTGTGGTGGAATGATGCTATTCTTTGAACCACTAAATTCCTTCATTTTTATGGTAAACAACTTGCACAATTTTGTCATCAGTCTTATGATCGAACCACAAGGAATTACGTGTAACAGTCGAGAGCTTAGTAGCTCACCCATTTTCAACTAAAATTTAGTTCAAGGTGGAAAATATTTTTCATCAAAAGCAGATTGCTGACAGCTATGCAACCAGAGGTTCTTAGATTAAGGCACGTTTGCACTGGCTTAAATTGGGAGATCGGGCTACTAAGGAGTTCTTCTCCTGTCTACACCCTAGACATTCCTCTCCAAGTATTAAAAGGATCAGGGAGGGTACTTTAGTTCTCACTAAAATTCCAGACATTCTCCAGGCTTTTGGTAATCATTACCAACAAGTTTTTAATGCTCAGGATCCTTCTCCTGCTAGTCAGGAAGCCCTTAAGGATTGTCTTGCAGTCATTCCTACTCATCTTTTAGACTCCCAGAGGTCTTTTGTGACCATATATTAATTGTTGACAATATTAAGGAAGCAACATTTTTAATGGTAGATGACAAATCCTTAAGTTGTGATGGCTTTCCTTGTGATTTTTACAAAGCTCTTTGAAACTATGTTGGTCCAGACCTACACCATGTCTATCTTGAGGCAATTCATAATGGTTCATTAGGAGTATAAATCAATAGAGGCAATATAAAATTCATACCTAAGTGTAGCGATCCTGAGGAAATTTGTCATTGGTAGTCATTCACCTTACTTAATGTCTCCTACAAAATTATTGTCATGGATCTTTCTCTAAAAATTCGTCATCTCCTTCATTAGATTGTTCGTCTAGAGCAGACTAGTTTCATCCAGTCTAAGTCCATGACAAATCCTTAAGTTGTGATGGCTTTCCTTGTGATTTTTACAAAGCTCTTTGGAACTGTGTTGGTCCAGACCTACACCATGTCTATCTTGAGGCAATTCATAATGGTTCATTAGGAGTAAAAATAAATAGAGGCAATATAAAATTCATACCTAAGTCTAGCGATCCTAAGGAAATTTGTAATTGGCGCCCATTAACCTTAGTTAATGTATCCTATAAAATTATTGCCATGGCTCTTTCTCTAAAAATTCGTCATCTCCTTCATCAGATTGTTCGTTTAGAGCAGACTGGTTTCATCCAGTCCAGGTTCATTTTGGATAATATCATTGTTGTCTGGGAGGGTATGGAATGGGCTCATTGGTCTGATCAGCAAGCTATTTTCTTAAAGATAGATTTTGCCAAGGCTTATGACCACATTGAATGACATTTTATTGTGTCTATGTTAAACACTCTTGGTGTTGGCCCTCATTTCGTTCTTTCTATTCAAATACTTTTTGTAGATGTCAATGCTTGTATCACCATTAATGCCCGCTAGTCCACTAATTTTGGTATTCATAGGTCAATTTTATAGGGCTTCCCTCTAGAACCTTCATTATACGTGCTTGTTGTAGAAGGCTTTGGTCATTTTCTTTCCTCTTCAATTTTTTTTCGTCAGGTTCAAGGCATTTCACTTCTTGACACAAATGCTCAGTTGATCAATGGCCATTTCGTCGATGATTCCTTCTTCACCCCCATAGAGGACAAACCAAATATTTAAAATGCCCTTCACTATCTTGATACATTTTATTTGGGCTTTGGTTCTTCTATTCAATGGCATACAACCCTTTGTTATCACCAACCATTCCTACCAGCTCCACGATGGATTCTCCAATATAACTAGAAATGGATTCACCATTGCTAGATTTTCTATTTTTTGGGCATCCTTTTTACTTTTCATGGGTTTGCCACCGAGATTTGGAATGTTGTTCTCACCAAAATTGAATCAAAGTTGGCATATTGGTTAACCAAACCTCTTTCCTTGGCTAGAAAGTTTCAAATCTTCTCCAAAGTTCTTGTAGCCACACATGTATATTATTCTTCTTGCTAATATCCTTCCAAAGAGGCTTACATAAATCTTGAAAGGTTGTTGTGAGATTTATTGTGGGCTTCAGATGTAGAGAGACATGGTTATCATCGTGTTTCCTAGGGTTTTTTTGTTTACCAAAAAATTTAGGTGGCATTGGCCTCCTTTCCACTCACAGGAAAGGTCAAGTCTTGTGTGTCAAATGGGTTGTGTGAAGTGACTTAGGCAACGAGGCCTAGAAAGTCCTCCTTCAACACTTTATAGCTTCTAGACATCCCTTGCATCACCCAACATGGAAAAATCTTGGCATTTAGACTCATTTGGTCATGTGAGATCTAGTTTAGATTTAGGGATCTTTTATGGTGAAGAGCATCTAGAGAGCTTGGGAAGTAGAAAAGCCATGAATGCATTGGAATGACAAAGGTTTTAGAGATGACTTATCTTTTAACTAGCACAACCTCTGGTAGTCTTCATTAATTCAAATGTAAGGCCTCTCTCTTGCACAAATTCTAGGTTTACATGCTCTCCATTTACACAAGCATGGCATACGAACCCCCAAGGACCTTTTTTTCTAGACTACAATGTCTCTCCATAGATGGGAGGATGCTCAGACTCTATTTCGCCTAACCTATCAAGATCCTAATACTTTTGCATTGCTACTTTCTCTTCTACCAAGTTAGTTATTACACAAAATTGGCATCACTCATCTTACTCCATGGTGGAAGGACTAGTGACAGCCCAAAAATTGCTTTCCAAAGGTACAAACCTCAACATGGTTATCTCTATTTGTCTCACCACTTTCCTATGGTCGACGTGTTGAACCATCGGTGGTATTTTCATCCTCTCATTCCTCCTGGATGTTATATTTGTGTTGGAAATCTAATATGAGGAAGTGAGATACTGAGAGCGACGGGGGGGGGGGGGGGTGGGGGTGAATCAGATATCTACTAGTAATTCCAATTTGACATAAATTCAACTTACTTATCATAAAAATCAAATTCAATACTAAAATAGATCTAACAATCTAACTTCATCCATGAAATGAAACACATAACACAAAGATTTTGGTTACCTAGAAACCCTTGAAAGGTAAAGCTGGGGTGGGGATGACACCCACAAATCTTCACTACTATAGTATTAAAGTTTTCCTGTTAGGGCTACAAAATTTTGATCATAAATTGATGATCTACCTGTGAGGGGTCTTCCTTGTTAAGAGCTTATAGACTTATACAATCTACCTTGGTTAAAGGATTTAAAACTTACAACAAAGTAAGCACTCGGTTAAGATATTTACATAGGCCTGTGAGGACCACTTTGTTAAGAGATTCACCCTGATTCACCTGCTAAAATGTATCAGTACCTGATCCTTCTATTTTCACTATGATGCTGATAATAGATCTTCTCCTTCCAATACTTGTTTGATCTCCTCAATCAAATATAGCTTTGTTCTACCCTTCACTACTTTGCTCGGTCACTCTAACTGATCTCTGCCTATATCAAAATACTTCTCTATTTTGCATGTATGATATCTCCTCCATTATACTCATACACATACATCATTTAGGGTTAAGATCTCATCTTTTATAGACAAGAAAAAAATCTCCTAGATCAAGATCAACGATCTAGATTCTCTACTTATGTTGCTTAAGCATTCCCTTTTCCTAATAGGTTACATGGTTTACATAGGGATTAATGATTATAAATACAAGGCGTAATCAACTCCATGATTCCCTCAAAAAATATTAAATATTGTATAGATGTCGGCCAAAATGGTTTACCTAAGTGTTTGTGCCATTACAAACACATATGTCAAAACTGGCTTGCTCGGCATTTGAAGTCTCAGACACTCGGCATTTATTGTTCTTAATATACTAGTGCTTGGCACTGACACTTCTATACAACTCAGCATAAAATCCTCGACGATTACTGAAGTACTCGGTGACCTCTAACTTTCTCAACAATAACTACTACTCAATAACTATAAAGAATGCAAGTCTAGACATAACTCGACCTTTACAAGATGGCTCGGTTGCAATGATGACCAACCAATATTTCCTAGAAAATGACTAAGTGCTAGACACTAATGGACAACAAAACTTAGGGGTCAACAATCTCCCCCTTTGACATTAGTGGCAAAAATACTTTGTCATGACGTTTACATTATAACAAGAGCACTTAGTAATATGAATACTCCCCTTAAGACTTTGATTCTACATATATATACATAACTCTTTGACATACAACTGAAAATATAGATTAAAAAATATTATTTCATACCTTGATATACATTCCTCATTGTATTTTTTCCATGTATTTCTCATGTCTTTATCATGTCCCCCTTTATGTTATTCCTGTCATTGTCATGGCATGTTATTCACCCCTTGTTTTTGTCACTTGAAGCTACTGGGGTGTAGGGGTGAGAAAATACTTATCCAAAAATAGTTTATGGAGCTACATTATCACACCTAATGCATTATCCCATCCTGACCCGACAAACTCCAAAACCCGTATCTTTATTTCTAGCTGGGCAGCTAGATCAACTAAACTCTCGGCAATAGAGAGATGAGGATCTCTATGTACTAACTCCTTTTCCATTGCTGATTCCTTCTTCATAACCTCCCAATGAGGTGTTAACATTGTGTATAGAAATTAGCTTAGCTCTTATTCTCCCATCATTAGCCATCAACTCGGCTAATCTCCATTGTGCATGAAGTAACCTAGTGAAGTGAATGGAGTTGGAGCTTGCATCCATGCTTAGTGAATGACCGATAGACTTCAAGTCTAGTTGCAGTTTATCAATCAACTCTTGATTGTCCTTAGTGAAATTTTCTACATTACATAATGACCGATAGACTTCAAGTCTAGTTGTAGTTTATCAATCAACTCTTGATTGTCCTTAGTGAAATTTTCTACATTACATAATTGTTGGAGATTTGCCAGCAGGCTAGTACTGACTGTATGTTTGTCATTGATGACAACATATGGAAAGTAGCATGCATGGAAGTCTTATGCAGTAAGCTTTTAGTATATGTAGCATGGACATGATATCAGCATGATATCATGGGCACAAAGGTTAACTATTAGTAAAGACAGTTATATAGAAGCTTCTATCAGCAGTGTTCTTGACAGAGTAATAGGCAATGTTCTGTGTATGGTTGACCGTACATTTGTCATGGAGCCTTGCGCGCTTGGATATATGTTGAAGACATGTTAGTCATGTTTCAGTCATGGATGCATAGTCTGATGATGAGTAGAAGTAAAGTTATGCAGTCGCTATTCACCAGTAGCAGTTTCCTATGTTTGTTTAGAAGAGCCAACAGAGATTTTATTGGTTCTAGAGTTTCACCTATCCTATGGGTATGCGCCCTTGGATTTAAGCTTAGAGAAGAGTTATTTTTGTTTGGTTAAGAGCACATGAAGTAATTCAACTTGAGGAGAAAGATCCAGTTGTTTTGGTAGAGCTGACAGTGTGTAGCGTGTGTCTACAATTCTCTTATTGGACAGGTCCTAGAATGTGTTGCGTGCATAGTAGAGCCGACAAAATGTTTATCAAAGTTTGTTATGGTTTCTCTAATATGATTTCAAGGTGGTTCTAATAGGCCAACTTGATTATATCATTTGGAGGAAAGATATTTATAGGCAGTCATTTGTGATTGTTGGAGTGTGGTTCATAATTGAGAAAGCAGAGCAGAGCAGAGTGTGCGAAGCATTGAGCCATTAGAAGAAGGTCTATGTGACCAAGCAAAGTATTTGTGCTATACATTGGAACTGATCCAGACAGCAGGTCAAAGCGCAGTTCACCAAGATCCAAATATAGTGTGTATCTGTTAAACTAAAGGTTGTAGCCTTCACCCCTTTGAGCAGTCTGCTCTCGGACAGTGCGTCCTCTCCCCTAACAGGGACAATTGTAAAAGACTCCTAACAGGGTCCGACCCTTGACCGGGTCTACTATACTAAATATATTGTAAAGAAACTCCTAACAGGGTTAAGGATCTTCTAAAAGGATCATAATACACTAGTGCATAATATTAGTGGGTGTCAATTCCCACTGGAGTTTTTACCTATTTGGGTTTCCTCGTAACCAAAATATTGTGTTGTGTTCAAGTGTTCTTTCATTGTGTGTATGCTTTATGCTTAAGTATACTTAATTGGATAAAGAATTGAAACTTGTAGATAACTGATTCACCCCCCCCCCTCTCAGTTATCTCTTGGGACTATTCCTAAGAATTGGTATCAGATCCAAGTGCCTCAGAGAGAAAGTTTAACAGCTTGAGGTTGATCAGATGGCATACTTCAGGAAAGAAATTCCTAAGTTCGATGGAGAGAATTATCTTGATTGGAAGAACAAGATGGTGACTCATTTGCAGTGCATTGGTTTTGAAGTTTTTGTTGTAACTATCAAAGCAGCCAAGATACCTACCCTAGAAGACCTTGCAAAGGATGATGCTACTGATAGGAAAAAGGAATTGTTTCATCAGAATGCTATTGCTAAAGAAGCCCTTATCAACGCCCTATCTGATGGTGAATTTTCAGAAATAAAAAAGGTAGATACAACCCACAAAATATGGAAGCACCTAGAAGACATATTTGAAGGAGACAAACAAGAAAATGATGCATGTAGAAAGACATGGAAGAAAAGATACAATGCATTAGAGATGTTTCCTAAGGAAAATATTAGAGCTTACAATCAAAGGATAAATGAAGCAGTTGCTAGAATCAGAAACAATGGTGGAGAGATTTCAAAGGAGGACATTATGGACAAGTTAATGACTACTCTCACTCCTGAATATGAAAACAAGATCAACATCCTTGATGAGACCATGCAGCTTACATCTAATTTCAAGAGAGAGACCTTGATCATCAAAATCTCAGCTTTTCAGATTTCAAGATTGAAGACAGAACCAAAGAGTGAGACAACCTTCAAAGCAACAGTTCATGATAAGAAATCTGCAAACACTTCTGGTAATTTTGATGATGATGATGAAGAGAAAACACTAGATGATTTCATTGCTATGATTTCCAAAAGAGAAAAGAAAGGAAAATGAAAATATGAAGGTTAATTGCCATTTAAGTGCTTTTCATGTAATAAGATCGGTCACTTTGCATCTAAGTGTCCCACTAGAGCTAAAAAGTTCAAAAAGGATTACAAGCCCAAGTATTCTAAGGAATGCTACTATGTTGGAGATGGAGTTTCAGATGATGAATCAGGTGAAGAAGAAATTGGATTCATTGCTATTGTAGACAAAATGAATAATAAGACAAATCATAAAGATGATAAAAAGGAACAAGAGCTAGCATTGATTTCACAAGCTGACATAAGAACAGACTAGATTATAGATAGTGGTTGTTCACATCACATGACAGGTGATAAAGATAGATTTGTTCATCTGGACAAATACAATGATGGTATGGTCATATTTGGAGACAACACTCCTAAACCAGTAGTTGGTAGAGGAGCCATCACCTTGGATGGAAAGAATAGTACTAATGATGTTCTTTATGTTGATGGTTTGAAACATGACCTTCTCAGCGGTGGACAATTACTCGAAAAAGGCTATTAGTTGGAGTTCAAAGATGACAAATGCATCATTAACAACAAGGATGGTGTTATGATTGCATCAGGCTCAAAGACAAGAGGTAATATTTTTCAACTCGATTCAGAAGCAAGTTGTTTTGTTGCTAAAGTTGATGACAGTTGGTTGTGGCATAAAAGACTATGTCATATCAATTTTGATAACATAGTTAAGATAAGCAATGTAAAGGCAGTAAGAGATCTACCTTGCATAGAAAAGCCAGTTGATACTATATGCAGAGAATGTGTAATGGGAAAGCATGTGAGAAATTCATTCAGGAGAAAGAACAATTCAACAGAGAACAAGTTGGATCTGATTCATACAGACTTATGTGGTCCAACTCAAACAAGATCATACTATGGTGAAAGGTATTTCATTTTTTTTGTTGATGATTATACTAGGATGATGTGGGTTGCATTCTTGAAGTTCAAAATATTTAAAGCTAAGGTTGAGAATGAATATGGACTAAAGATAAAATGTTTGAGATCGAATAGAGGAGGAGAATTCACCTCTGACAGATTCTATGAGTACTACGAAGAACATGGCATAAAGAGATAGTTAAGTGCACCTAGAACCCATTAGTAGAATGGAATTGCAGAGAGAAGGAATAGGATCATCCTTGATACAGCGCGCACCATCATGATTGAAGGAAAAGTTGCACACACCTATTGGAGAGATGTGGTCAATACAATAGTCTACACCATCAATAGAATTCAATTGAGGCCAAGTGCTAACAAAACACCATATGAGCTATGCTTTGGTAATGTTCCCACAATAAAATACTTCAAAATCTTTGGAAGCAAGTGCTACATCAAGAGGGATGAAGTCGTAGTTAAGTTTGATGCAAGAAGTGATGAAGGTATTTTTCTTGGTTACTCTACTAAAAGTAAAGCTTATAGATGTTTCAATTTAAGATTGAAAAAGATCATTGAAAGTGCTCATGTAAAGATTGATGAAAAGTTTATGGTTCAAGAAAGATATCATGATTACTCACCCATGATTGAAGAAGAACCCAAACCCTCCACTAGTGAGACAGTTATTGAAGAAATGTTTGACAGTATTGATGTGTTATTCAATGACCCTAAGACAAGTGAAGAAGTAACTCCTAAGGCTAATAAGTTAGCATCACCTAAAGTTCCAAAGTTTACATCTAGAAATCATTCCAAGACAGACAACATTGGAGATCAGAGCGACAAAATCTTAACAAGATCACAAGCAAAGAACTCAGCTAGCAGTGAAGCAGTATGTTTACTATCTCAGATGGAACCTTTAAGTGTTGAAGATGCATATAATGATTCAGATTGGCATGATGCTATGAAAGAAGAACTTGATCAGATTGTTAAGAATGACACTTCAGAACTAGCTCCAAGACCTAGTGATAAGAATGTGATTGGAACAAAGTGGATATTCAGAAACAAGATGAATGAAGATGGTACAATAGTAAGAAACAAAGCAAGGTTAGTATGTAAGGGATATGCGCAAAGAGAAGGCATTGATTATTCAGACACATTTGCACCTGTGAGCAGATTAGAAGCTATTAAGTTGTTTCTAGCTTGTGCTACAGTCAAAAACTTCAAAGTTTATCAGATGGATGTCAAGTCAACATTCCTAAATGGAGATTTGAAAGACGAAGTTTACATTGAACAGCTAGAAGGATTCATCTTATCAGACAGACCTGATATGGTATGTAGATTGAAGAAGGCCCTCTATAGACTTAAGCAAGCCCCTAGAGCATGGTATGAGAGACTAGATGGATATCTAACAAAGATTGGATTCAAGAAAGGAGTAGCAGATTGTAATCTATTCATTATAGAGACATCTGAAGGCCTACTACTTGTAGCTATATTTTTTGATGACATTATCTTTGGAGGTAATGACAAACTAAGTGCAGAATTTGCCAAAGAAATGCAAAATGAACTTGAGATGAGTATGATTGGTCCTATCAAATACTTTTTAGGACTAAATGTGCAGCAGACAGAAAAATGAATTTTTATTAATCAGTCAAAATATGTGAAAGAGATGCTGAAGAAATTCAAGATGGATGATTGCCAGCCAGTAGGAACCCCTATGATCACTAGATGTAAGCTTACAAAAGAAGATGAATCACCAGTAGTAGATATAACATCGTATAAATCTATGATTGGTAAACTCATATATCTTACTCAGACTAGACCTGACATTTCCAATGTAGTTGGCATAGTTGGAAGATTTGCAGCAGAGCCTAAACAAAGTCACCTCATGACAGTAAAGAGAATATTCAAATACTTGTAGGGCACTATAGATTATGGTCTATGGTATCCTAATTCAGAAAATGTTGAGCTTCATGTGTACACTGATGTAGATTGGGCAGGATGTGTTGATGACAGAAAGAGTACTTTAGGTGGAGCAGTGTTTCTTGGTGATAGACTTGTCACCTAGACAAGCAAGAAACAAAATTGTATTTCTCAATCAACTACAAAAGTGGAGTATGTTGTAGTAGCCTTGAATTGTTCTACAATTGTTTGGATCAAGCAGATGATAAAGGATTTTGGAATTTAGATTGATTATCCTATTGTTATTCACTGTGATAACACTAGCACTATCAATATGTTGAAGAACCCTGTGATGCATGCAAAGAAAAAATATATTGAGATCAAGTATCACTTCCTAAGAGAGAAAGTGGTAGAGAAAGAAGTCAAGTTGGACTATGTGAGTACTAAAGATCAGTTGGCAGATATATTTACAAAGCCCCTTGCCTAAGGATACTTTTGAGTATCTCAGGGAGAAGTTGGCAGTAATTCCCATCCCTGATTCTGCTTAGAAGAAAGAAGGAAAGGCATCAGTCCTAAGGGACTTATGGAAGGTTGACTACTCTACCTCAGGAGTAGTACCGGTGCTTAAAATGAATGGTGCCCTTTTCCATTGATGTCAAAGGGGGATTAATATATAGAGTCATTAAAAACAAAAGTAAAAAGGAGGAGTAATATACTAAGGGGAGCAACATTCAGATATGATAGCAGTTTAGTTGAGGAAATGGAGAATATTGGAAAATTTTGTAGCAGATGGAGGATTCATCTTTGGGGGAGTTTTGAAGAGGAAATGGAAAATTTTATAAAAGAAATGTTCATTTGGGTTGATGGTGGTTTTTCATTCCACATGTTGCCATCAATGCCAAAGGGGGAGATTGTTGGAGATTTTCCAGTAGGTCAGTACTAACTGTATGTTTGTCATTGATGACAACATATGGAAAGTAGCATGTGTGGAAGTCTTATGTAGTAAGCTTTTAGTAAATGTAGCATGGACATGATATCAATAAGATATCATGGGCACAGAGGTTAACTATTAGTACAAATAATTATATAGCAGCTTGTGTCAACAGTGTTCCTGACAGAGTAACAGGCAGTGTTCTGTGTATGGTTGACCGTACAGTTGTCATGGAGCCTTGCGTGCTTGGATATATGTTGAAGACATGTTAGTGATGTTTCAGTCATGGACACATAGTTTGATGATGAGTAGAAGTAAATTTATGCAGTCGCTATTCACCAGTAGTAGTTTCCTATGTTTGTTCAGAAGAGCCAACAAAGATTTTATTGGTTCTCGAGTTGCGCCTATCTTGTGGGTATGTTCCCTTGGATTTAAGCCTATAGAAGAGTTATTGTTTTTTGGTTAAGAGTGCATGAAGTAATTCAGCTTGAGGAGAAAGATCTAGTTGTTTTGGTAGAGCCGACAGTGTGTAGCACGCGTCTACAATTATCTTATTGGATAGGTCCCAAAATGATGTTGTGTGCATAGTAGAGCCAACAAAATGTTTATCAAAATTTGTTATGGTTTCTCTAATATGATTTCAAGGTGGTTCTAATAGGCCAACTTGATTATATCATTTGGAGGAAAGATATTTATAGGCAGTCATTTGTGATTGCTGGAGTGTGGTTCATAGTTGTGAAAGCAGAGCAGAGCAGAGTGTGTGAAGTGTTGAGCCATCAGAAGAAGGTCTATGTGACCAAGTAAAGTATTTGTGCTATACATTGGAACTGATCCAGACAGCAAGTCAAAGCGCAGTTCACCAAGATCCAGATATAGTGTGTATCTATTAAACCGAAGGTTATAGCCTTCACCCCTTTGAGCAATGTGCTCTCGGACAGTGTGTCCTCTCCCCTAAAAGGGACAATTGTAAAAGACTCCTAATAGGGTCCGACCCTTGACCAGGTCTAATATACTAAATATATTGTAAAGCAACTCCTAACAGGGTTAAGGATCTTCTAACAAAGATCATAATACACTAGTGCAAAATATTAGTGGGTGTCATTTCCCACTAGGGTTTTTACCTATTTGGGTTTCCCTGTAACCAAAATATTGTGTTGTGTTCAAGTGTTCTTTCATTGTGTTTATGCTTTATGTTTAAGTATACTTAATTGGATAAAGAATTGAAACTTGTAGATAACTGATTCACCCCCCCCTCTCAGTTATCTCTTGGGACTATTCCTAACAATAATTTCTTGTACAGAGAATGAACATTCTGCACAACTTCTTCTAAATTAGTCACTAAGGCAGAAAGTTCTACCTATTTACTGTTATCTCGGTGGATACCTTGTCAAGTACCATAGTCTCAAACTTTCTTTCAGACCACTACATAAGTTTCTCATTTGCTTCACTGTCATCACTATTCATCTTCTTAACAATTTGAACTAGTTGTTCCAAGATAGGTGAGGATTCATTCACATCATCCATTTCAATAGCTTCTATAAATTTACTTTTAATTTCATGCAAAACTTGTTTTTGCTGATGTTCTCTTCTTAACTCTTCTTGCTTTCTTTTCTTCTTCAAGAGATCTTGCAAAATTTTCATCTTCTCATAAGTCAAGTTATCAGTGTCCCATTTTGGAATCACTATAACTTCATCAAGTGTAACCTGTGTTCCTCAAGATTTCTCCTTTTTCTTTTGTGATTTCTTCTTAGGTGTATTTCCACCTAGCATCTAGGTTAGAGCTTTAATTGCCTCTTGTTCCTTAGGCTCTAGATTCTACTCAGTTTCCTCTTCCGCTATCTCCTTATTTTCCTCCATATGAGGACCTGTTAATACTAATGTAGACATGTATGCTTGATCTTTTACGCTCCCCTCTCCTTGTTCTTGCTTATCCTCCTCGGCAGGTGCACTCTTAGTTGTTATTGACAGCTTGTTTTATTTCTCGGCACTTGCACTATGTAACACTTGTTGCTCAACTGTGACCATGTGTGAGCTTGAAGGTGCATTGTCTACAGTTGAAGTACCTTCAATCTATGTATAATCATGTACTTGTATAAGAATGGGATTTTCACTCAATAGAGGGTGACTAGAAGTTTCCTCGACAAGAAGTTGGCTCTTTATCTCTTCCTCAATCAATTCATTGGTGATAAGTGGTGTATCCACAAGAATATCCTCTATTGTGATCACATCCTATGATCTACTTATCTCTACCTTCTGTCCTTTTTCCACTAGATTTTGAGGTTCATTAATGTCTTCCTTATTATCTAGCTCTAGTTGACTAGATGTACCTTCACTCGGTTGTGGACTCTTCTCAATTAACAGTCCAAAAATAATCTTGCACAACTGTGTGCTTTGCTAAAAAAAATCTTCAACCTTGTGTTGCAAAATGGAATAGGCCCAGAGCTTGGGTACAAACCTATTTCTATGCTGCTCCATATATGTTTTTTTATGTACTATGGAGATAGATATGGCATGATCTGAGCTAGTGTACTCTCCTTTATATTCTTTTCTGTCATCTTGACATACTGCCATTTCTGATCAATTATTTTATACATTTCTTCAGGGATGAGATTCCCAATATGTAGAGGTGTTATCTTGAACATGCATAGCATCTCTAGCATTGCCTCTTCAACTCTTTCTTTGTCATCATTATTTATCTTTTCAAATTTTATTTTCTTGAATCCTGCTAATCCAGGAGTGATTTTGATATTGTGGCATATTTCATCCACAATCAATTGTCATCTATGGGATGACATTTTCAATTTATTATTTTCATCAATATCTCTCTCTTCATCATCATCATCTTTCTCCAAGACTAACTTCCTTCTTGGTTTCTTCATGGGTTTATTCATCACAGCCTTAGGTTGAACTGGTTTTCTTTTTCTTGATGTTGGTGTCTTTCTCTGGGGCTCAACAACTGTGATAGAAGAAGCTACCCTGGTTCTCGGTCTAAGTACTGCAGGAGGAGTGAGATTTTGTTTCTGCAATTGTCTTTTTCTAGGCTCAAAAATTGATGCCTTCTTGCCCTTCTTTGGAATTTCAGTGTCCTCATCACTTCATTCAGACTCACTAGATTTATCTTCTCCTAGCCCTTGTCTTAGTTCAAAAGGTGCATTTTCCTCTTCACCTTCTCCTAGCATCTTCTCTAGGTTCTTAAATATTTTCTTTCTCTTTCCCTCCATGGTTGCAGACTTTAACCTCATAGTTATCTTAGACTTAGCCTCTTCATAAGTTCGAAAAGGTTTTTCCCTCCTATCAATCTCCTCATCTAGTAAAGTGGTTATGGCTGCTACTATCTCATCTATATTGACCTCATAAGGTAATGGCCTAAGCCATACTATTCTCGGTATAATAGCCTGAGTATAAGTATAGTCGGTATCCACTAGGAAGCATATGTCATTGTAGTGATTTTCTACTAGGGATATAGGAATCTTACTCCTCTTTCTCATTTTCTTTTTAAATTCTACAAAGTAACTATGCATAACACTTTCAAAATTTTCTCCTAACTGATTAATAAATTCATTTATCTGCTGGGTGACTGGTTGGTCCTTACTCCATACAACATCTCCAATTATAGGGAAACTATTCTAAACATAGAAGAATAAACAAGTGATCAAAGAACCAAACTTACACATTGAATTATTGGCCTTTCTTATTGAAGTAAGGTTGTCGAAAGGCTGGGTCAACTGCAGCTTGGAAAGATCATAAGTGTGATCTTTCTTCACCATCTTCCATGCTTGATCGACTGCAATACATGGAACATTGTCTAACCTGCTAGATTGGTAGAATTTGTGAGAAATCACTCTCACTGCAAAATCTATTTCTAGATCTTTGATTGTAGATATTGTCATTCCTCTCTTATTCCACACTACCTGAGTGTTTTTTTGAATTATCTCTTTACTCTAGCATCTAATTGTTTTCTTCCCTATTAGATTAGGATAACCGGTAACTCGGTGAATCATATCCTTAGTAATCCTGACCGACCCATTCTCTAGCCATATATTCATGTCATGAACTCTACTTAACACAATTTTGATCCATTCAACCTTAAAGTTTCATCAGAAATCGAGGGCACACACTAAGCCTTTCTCAACAATTTGCTAATGTTCAGCTTTCAACACTTCATTGTTGCATAACTTGTTATATGCCTCCCTTAGCTCATAATCTCTTGTTTCCCCAATTTTACACATGTAGCATGAGCGTACATCATTAATCATTAAGACCTTAGATGGGATCAATGACAAGGCACCCGTGAGATCTCCCTTCACCACACTTTCTAGAATGACTTGAAATTTTTGTGGTCTGCATGCATCAATCCTCACAAGTTGAACATTTAAAACTTCCTTTCCTTGCTTCTTAGCTGCTGCAGATGAAGTAGAAGCCATATTTTTGAAACTAGGTTTCAAATTACAAGTTCAAGTTACTCGGTAATACCTTGATTCAACAGTCCTTCAAAATGTTTGCCGACGACACGCTATAGAGATTTCAAATTTTACTTATCATAGATAGCTCTTGTTAATCACCTTGAAATCGATCTACAAATTCTCAAATCGCTGGATAAAATGAAAAAGAATGGTAATAATTTTCTTTATAGACCCCCAACACTCAGATTTAGGATTCATTAAATGATTCGTACATTAGGTAGGTGAATACAGCTATCTCGGCCTTCTCATGTTGTCTTGGTTATCATGTACTCGGTCAATACTACCATTTGGTTTCTGCTCAATAAATATCACATCTCGGCTATCATAGGAGCTTAGCACACATTTAGCGACTCGGTCACTATGGAATTAAATACTGATGCTTGACATCAAATGTTCAATATAACTTCTTTCTTAGATCTATCCTAATGCATCTCAATTTATGCAGATATGGACCTTAACATATCAAATGTCAGGAACTGATGTAGAATATGAAACTAGAAAATTCAGTTCCTCACATACCTTCTTTTCTTAGCTTGATGCAGTGTGATCACCTGATCCATTGGATTGGGTAACCTTAGGCTCACTGGCTCCACTATTGCTTGCTTCCTCTTTCTTTTTGCATGCCTTTTTTAATCTAGTTCCTTATCTATTCAACAATTTCTTCATTTCTTAATTGTTCATTGCTCGGTGCATGTGCTCTGCAGTCTCTTTTAATGTGACCAATCTTGTGGCATTTGAAACAGACCAAACTTCCACTCATCCAACTCTTGGATTTACCTCTAAAATGTGTCTTCATATAGTTTACTCCAATATGACCATATTCTCCACAATAATGACAACTATACCATGTGTTGTAGTCCTAATTGAATGTGTTACCCTTCCTAGGTGCTTTATTCTTCTTATTGGATGTCCACTTAGCTTTGGATCTACATTCATGTGCTCTATGACCATATTTTTGACAGTTAAAACAATGTCCTTGAAATCTAGGTGTAGAAGGTGGATTAATAACCTTTAACCTGCATTCATGTGTCTGAAGTCCATGTTTCTTACAATTAAAACTATTTCCATTGAACTTTTATTTAGGATTGGACTTACCATTCTTGCTTTTGTAGATGTTCATTGTGTGTCCTAGCTTTCCATAATGATGGCATGTGGGTTTCTTGTTCTTCATTGTTCTCTGACTTTGCATTCCTTTGTTCTCCACTTTTTGATGATTCTCCTTATTCAGTGGATAACAAGTGCTCATCATGTCCAAGTCCAGAAGTATCACTGGATCTTCTTGGTGACCTCAAAAGTTATTCAAAGTATTTCAAAGGTTCATTTGGCTTGTTCATCCTTTCATTGAGTTCCTTTTCAAATCTCAATTCATTCTTCAACTGACTATTTTCCGATCTCAGATTTGTGATTTCTGTATCTTTCCTACTCAGTTCTTGATTAGAAAGTAGCAATTGATTCACCATGTCCAATTGATTGTTGGTCAGCCTTTTCATGTCACATGTCCTTTCATCAAGTCTTATAGACATTTGTGGTTTGTCTTCTTTAACCATTGTCTTGTCTTCTTCAGCTTTCTTTTTCTATTCAATTACTTCACATAATCTTACTGATTGAATTTCCTGTTCTCTCTTCAAATTTTTGATGTCTTCATTCAATATGTTGTTTCTCTCTAACAAGTCTTTTATAGATGTATCACTTTCAATGGGATTTCCATTTTCAAATAGACCTTTAGTATCCTCTTCTTGATATTGAGTATCATTTTGTTGAATTGCCAATTCTTTCCTTTTGCTTAAGGATTTCTTCAATTCACCTCTGGCTGCTTAAAGCTGGTTTAATGAAAGATGAATGTCAATATTCAGATTCTCTATGATCTTTCCCAACTTATAGACCTCCATTTCCAAGACCTTAACTCACAAGTGATTAGACTTATTTAAGAGACCAAAGTTCTGATACCAATTGTTGGAAATCTAATATGAGAAAGTGAGATACTGAGAGGGGGGGTGAATCAAATATCTACTATTAATTCCATTTTGACATAAATTCAACTTACTTATCATAAACATAAAATTCAATACTGAAATAGATCTAACAATCTAACTTCATCCATGAAATGAAACACATAACACAAATATTTTGGTTACCCAGAAACCCTTGAAAGGTAAAACTAGGGTGGGGATGACACCCACAAATCTTCACTATTGCAGTATTAAAGTGATAGTCCCAATTGGTGTTGAGAGGGGAGGGGTGAATCAACACCTCTAAAACTTCTTTTTCTTTAATTCTGGTGAAGTAAAATTATAGTTGAAAGGCAGTCAGATATAGGCATATAATAACAGTAAGAAAATAATCACACAGTGACACTAGATTTATCATGTGGAAACCCAGTTAGGGTAAAAACCACGGTGTGAGGAGACCTCACAAATTTTGTACTCTTCTGGAGTATGCCCTATAAGGAGCTTTCCCAGTTAAAGGATAATAACACACTGCTAGGTGCGACCTGGTTAAGGGATTTGTTACAATAAGGTCGGTTAGTGCCTGTCTGATTAAAGGACTTTAAACACCTTACAAGATGCCACCCGGTTAAGGGATTTGATACAAGGGACCTATTAGAGTCCACCCAAATACTAGAATTTAACTATTGTAATTGCTAGAGAACAATAGAAGGTTTGACCTTTTATAGATGGCTAAGCATAGCCTGATAAGATCTCTTTTTGTGCTCAACTGAGAAGCATCACCAGTCATTGTAGGTGTCTTCTCCTCTACTATTGTGCTACTCTACACAATCTTCTTTCTCACTTCTTCTTTCTTCTTTTCACCCTTGGCTTCTTTAGCGTATAGGTTCACTCTTTTACTCAGCAGAATGAAGGCAACTTCTATTTTCCTTGGAAAAAATAATATATAGGGTCCTAGCCCTAATTGAGCTCATTAAGCATGACCTAACTCCAAATCTTCATTGGATTCATTGCTTAGTGGAGTACCAATTTACTGAGGAAACATCTGATGCATGCCCTTTCTTTATCTGTCTAATCAAGAAAGTAGTAGTTGTGTGTCAAGCAACTTTCCTTTATAGGAGATAATGTTTTGTTTTAAAGCCACTAGTCTCAGCTATAAATCCTTCGAACTCACCTCAATCTGATCTCCAACTTTAAAGCCACTGATCTCAGCTTTAAAACTTCCAAGCTCACTTCAAACCGATCGCTAGTTTAACTCAAAGACTTTCAGATTTAGTGCAAGAATTCTCTGTCAAAGAGTTAATTGGAATAGTTAGTTTGACTATGACTTCCTCAGTTCATACTGCAGTCATTAATAGATCAATTGAGATCCTCATGCTGTGAATAGGTAAGGGTTTTTGACTTGTTACTAACCCTTTCCTTGGCTCACCAGTTGCACCATCCTCGGTTTTATTGTTGACACCGATTTAGTGTTGATGTCCCTATTTTTTACTACACTTGTTGTAGCTAGGTCCTCATTTGAATCCTCCTTTGCTATATTGTATACACTACCCAGTTTCTGATGCTTTGTATAGTGACTGGTGGTAGCCACTACTTCTGCCAAACCATCTTCCTTTCATATAGATCTCCTTGGATCTATAGACTTTATAGAGATGAAAAGTCTCTATACTCTGTTTGCCAATTAATGACAACACTAGTACCAGTAGCAGGTTCACCGATCGATTATCATCCTTATTGCAAACAATCTCCCCCTTTGGCATTGATGGAAAAACCTTGATGGGCAATCATCACAGTCCTCTAGTTATTGCCAAACTCTCCCCCTTTTTGACAATGATGCCAAAGGCTAATCAGAGAGACTACCTTTGTCTAAGTTGCTCCCCCTATGAGTAGTATTCCTTAGTCATCAATCCAGAAAAGATGAGGTGTAACCCTTTATTGAAGCGTAATGAACTGATGACCACCTTTCTAGGTTTACTGAAGATCATGAAGGGGTATCACCCCTAGTCTACCTCTGAGATACTCAAAAGTAATCTTTGGTAATGGCTTTGTGAAGATATTAGCAATTTGTTCCTTGGTGGGAACATACTCCAATCTCACCTCCTTGTCTTGTACCAGCTCTCTCAATTAATGATACTTGATTGAAATGTGCTTTGTCTTGGAGTGCATAACTAGGTTCTTGGATATGTTAAATGCACCGGTGCTATCACAATAGATAGCTATCGGTCCATGTATCTGTTCTTTAATTCCTTCCAGAAGTTGTTTTATCCAGATCACCTATGTGCAATTGATTGATGTAGCAACATATTCGACCTCTGCAGTAGATTGGGAAATACAATTTTGTTTCTTGCTTTTCCAAGAGACAATTCTTCCACCTAGAAATAATGCACCACCGCTTGTTCTCTTTCTGTCATTAATGTTTCCGGCCCAATCTGCATCAGTGTATACTTTTAATTCAAATCCTCCTTTGTGAGGAAACCATAATCCATAATCCTCAGTTCCCCTTAGATATTTGAAGATTCTCTTTACTGCTATTATATGTGTCTCTTTGGGATTTATAGAGAATCTTGCCACTATGCCAACTGCATGTGCAATGTCCGATCTACTGTGAACAACATATTGTAGTTTACCTATCATGGACTGATACATTGTTTCATTCACTTCTTTAGCATCATCCTCCTTTGATAGCTTGAGGTTAGTTATCATTGGGGTTCCAACTGGATTAGAATCATCAAGTCCAAAGGTCTTAAGAATTTCTTTGATATACTTGGATTGAGAAATTAAAATTCATTCTTTTAGCTAATGGACCTGTAGTCCAATGAAGAATTTTATTGCACCTATCATAGACATCTCAAATTATTTCTTCATCTCTTCAGCAAAGGCTTTTCTCATCCTATCATCTCCTCCAAAGATGATATCATCCATGAAGATCTCAGCAATCAAATTTCCATCTTTTTCGATCTTGAGATACATATTGCTATTGTCCCCGATTCTTGTGAATCCTATGGTCAGAAGGTATGAATGCAACCTCTCATACCAAGCCCTTGGAGATTGCTTAAGCCCATAAAGAGCTTTCTTCAGTTTACAGACCATTCCATCCTTATGTGCAGATGTGAAGCCTTCTAGTTGTTCAATGTAGACTTCTTCCTCTAGTATTCCATTTAGGAATGCAGACTTAACATCCATCTGGTATACTTTGAATCCTTTGTGAGCAGCATAGGCGAGTATAATTCTCACTCCTTCTATTCTTGTTACTGTTGCAAAGGTTTCTCCATAGTCCAGTCCAACTTCCTAGGTGTATCCTTTGCAGACCAATCTTGCCTTATTTCTTATTACTTTTCCATCCTCATTCAACTTGTTCCTGTAGACCCACTTGGTCCCTATGACATTTTTGTCTTTTGGTCTTGGCACAAGCTCCCATGTATCATTCTTCTCAATTTTCTCAATTTCTTCCTCCATGGCCTTGACCCAATTGTCATCTTCTAGAGCTTCCATGGTGGATTTGGGCTCTATACTAGAAAGTAAGTAGATATTCTCTCTAGCCTTTTTACTAGTTAAGATATTTTCATATTTTTCACCAATTATATTGTCAGTGGAATGATATGTGACATACCTTGGAAGAACCGGTCTCTATTCCCAGTCTGGTTCTTCTGGTTGAGCATTATCTTCATCATGGTTATGGACATCAACTTGTTCACCATCCTGCGTTAGCCTGTTGGGTTCAGGTATAATCTCTCACTCTAGATGTTTGTCCATGTGTATTTCTCCTTCATCTTCAGTCATTGCTTCATTGAAATCAAAGGCATTACCTTCATTTGGGCCTTTAAGAATGTCATGATCATCATGATTGGTGTTCTTATCTGGTTCTAAAGATTCATCAACTTTTACATTGATGCTTTCAATTATCTTTCATGTTCTTTTGTTCAGACACCGATAGGCCTTACTTTTGGTAGAGTAGCCCAAAAATGTTCCTTCATCACTCTTAGGATCAAGCTTCCCAGAGTACATATCTCTTTTAATTTAACATTTACTACCAAAGATTTTGAAGTAGCCTACAATGGGGGTATGCTTAAACCATAGTTCGTAAGGAGTCTTACCAATTCCCTTTTTGACTTGAATATGATTGAGTGTGTAGATAGCAGTACTGATAGCTTCTCTCTAGAAGTGATGAGGTAGATACTTCTAAATCAACAAGGTTCTAGCACAATCAATCAACATCTTGTTTCTTCTTTCTTCTACTCTATTTTACTAAGGAGTCCTTGGTGTAGATAGCTCTATTTTTAGTCCATGCTCCTCACAGTAGTGAGTGAACTCTTGAGAGGTATATTCACCTCCTCTATCTGATCTTAGACACTTCAAGCTTTTACCGGTCTCTTTTTCCACTCTAGCTTTGTATATTTTGATCATGTGGAAAGCTTTTGATTTCTCCTTAATAAAGAGTGTCTACATCATCCTGGAGAAGTCATCTACAAAGAGCATAAAGTATTGGTCTCCATGGTAGCTCTTTGTTCTCATTGGTCCACACAGGTCAGTATGCACTAGGTCTAGAACATTCTCAGTAGAGAAGGACTTACTGTTGAAAGATGTTTTGGTCAGCTTTCCTAACTGACAATCTTTACAAACACCCTTGATGGGCTTTGTAATCTCAGGAAGTCCTCTTACCATTTTATTTTTGCTCACTTTGACAATACTATCAAAGTTTATGTGGCAGAGCCTCTTGTGCCATAGCCAACTATTGTCTTCTTTGGTCATAAGACAAATTTTTCTTGATTCTCCTTTGACCGAGGCTATGAGACATGCTCCTTCCATTGAGTCTAGGTAGAAGAGATTACCTTTTCTCTGTCTACCAATTGCAACATGAGTTCTAGATTGATTCTTTACTATACATGAACCTTGTCCAAATTCCAGCAGGAATCCTTTGTTATTTAGTTGTGCAACAATCATCAATTTGTACTTGAGTCCTTCAACCTAGTACACATCTTCATAGACAACATCGTTGCAGAGTGCAATAGATCCTTTACCTTTAATGGAACAAGGAGCATCATTTCTGAAGGTAACTGATCCATTGTCATTGAGCTCCAAGCTGATGAATTTTTTCTTGTCACCGGTCATGTGGTGAGTGCATCCACTATCGATGATCCAATCATCATATAGATGTGATTGTGAGATAAGCACAAATTCACTTTTTATAGGGCTCTCCTTTATTTCCACAAATGAAATTTCTAGATCATCTGAGTCTCCAAACTCATTGTCCGTGACTCCTTCATCTGCAAGGTAGCATTCCTTCTTTGCTTTGCTCTTGAACCGGTCTCTTTTTTCTTTATGTTCATTATCAGGACACCTTGCAACAATATGTCCTATCTTGTTGCAAGAGAAGCATTTCAAAGGGAGCTTTCCCTTGTACTTCCCTTTTCCTCTGGGGAATCTCCTAGCTATGAGTGCTTCAAACTCATCTTGCTCCAACTCCTTTGACAACAGACTCTCAACAAGGTTACCGGACTTATCGGTAGAGCAATTACCAGTTTCTCTTCCATTTTTAGTGGAAGAGATATTGGCAGAGGACTTAAAAGCTGCTTCCTGGATGGGTAAGCTATTATCAAAATTGCTTAATTCAAAAACAGCCAGCTTACTGATTAGGGAGTTTAATGTGACTTGATCTTTGGCCGATATGAGCTCTTGAATGGCTGAGATCTTGATGGCATATAGAGGTATGAGAGTTCTCAGTATTTTTCTAACCACCTCTTCTTCATTGAGCGTTCCTCCAACACTTCTAATGGAGTTGATCACCTATTTGATCCAGTTGCTATATCGCTTGATGTATTCTCCTTCATTAATTCTCATGTCATCATACTTTCCTTTGAGATTTTCAACCTTGTCTCTTTGAACATTGGAATCCCCTCCATAGACCGTTTGCAACTTGCCCCACATCTTGAAGGCAGAATCAAGATGTTCTATCTCAGCATACACATGATTAGGTAGCATGCTAGCTATCATGTCTCGAGCAGTCGTGTACTTGGCTTTGATCTTCTATTGATCAGGTGTCAGCATGCCAGTGGGTTCAGTGTAATCAGTTGTTACATGGTTCCAGTATTGATCACCAGTGGTCTTCATGTACAGCTTCATCCTACTGCACCAGAGAGTAAAGTTTTCTTTTGAAAACTTTGGTCCTTCCTTTCTCATCATCTTTCCTTTTTCTTTGTGTGGTCAGGTAGAGAAGAAAAAAAAACTTAGCTCTGATACCAATTGATAGTCCCAACTAGTGCTGAGAGGGGAGGGGTGAATCAACACCTCTAAAACTTCTTTTTCTTTAATTCTGGTGAAGTAAACTTACAGCTAAAAGACAGTCAGATATAGGCATATAATAATAGTAAAAAAAAATCATATAGTGACACCAAATTTATCACGTGGAAACCCAGTTAGGGTAAAAACCATGGTGTGAGGAGACCTCAAAAAAATTTGTACTCTTTTGGAGTACACCCTGTAAGGAGCTTTACCGGTTAAAGGATAATAACACACTGCTAGGTGCGACCCGATTAAGGGATTTGTTACAATAAGGCCGGTTAGTGCCTGCCTAATTAAAGGACTTTGAACACCTTACAAGATGCCACCCGGTTAAGGGATTTGATACAAGGGACCTGTTAGAGTCCACCCAAATACTAGGATTTAACTATTGTAATTGCTAGAGAACAATAGAAGGTTTGACCTTTTGTAGATGGCTAAGCATAGCCTGATAAGATCTATGTTTGTCCTCAACTGAGAAGCATCACCAGTCACTACACGTGTCTTCTCCTCTACTATTGTGCTACTCTGCACAATCTTCTTTCTCACTTCTTCTTTCTTCTTTTCACTCTTGGCTTCTTTAGCATACAGGTTCACTCTTTTACTTGGAAAAATGAAGGCAACTTCTATTTGTCTTGGACTGAAGAATATATAGGGTCCTGGCCCTAATTGAGCTCATTAAGCATGACCTAACTCCAGATCTTCATCGAATTCATTGCTTAGTGGAGTACCAGTTTATTGAGGAAACATTCGATGCATGCCCTTGCTTTATCTATCTAATCAAGAAAGCAGTAGTTGCATGTCAAGCAACTTTCCTTTATAGGAGATAACATTTTGTTTTAAAGCCACTAGTCTTGGCTTTAAATCCTCCAGATTCACCTCAATCTGATTGCTAGTTTTAAAGCCACTGATCGCAGCTTTAAAACCTACAGGCTCACTTCAAACCAATCGCCAGTTTAACTCAAAGACTTTCGGATGTAGTGCAAGAATTCTCTATCAAAGACTTAATTGGAACAGTTATTTTGACTATGACTTCCTCGGTTCATATCGAAGTCATTAATAGATCACTTGAGATCCTCATGCTATGAACACGTAAGGGTTGTTGACCTATTACTGCCCCTTTCCTTGGCTCATTGATTGCACCATCCTTGGTTGTATTGTTGACACTGGTTTAGTGTTGTTGTCCCTATTTGTTGACTACACTGGTTGTAGCCAGGTCCTTAGTTGAATCCTCCTTTTCTATACTGTATACACTACCTGGTTGCTGATGCTTTGTATAATGACCAGTGGTAGCCACTACTTCTACCAAACCATCTTCCTTTCATACAGATCTCCTTGGATCTATAGACTTTATAGAGATGACAAGTCTCTATACTCTGTTTTCCAATCAATGACAACACTAGTACTAGTAGCAGGCTTACCGACCGGTTATGATCACTTAATGCCAACATAAAGTTTTCCTTTTAGGGCTACAAAATTTTGATCATAAATTGATGATCTACTTTTTGAGGGGTCTACCCTGTTAAGAGCTTACAGACTTATACAATCTACCTTGGTTAAAGGATTTAAAACTTACAACAAAGTAATCACTCGGTTAAGATATTTACATAGGCCTGTGAGGACTAGTCTGTTAAGAGAGTCACCTGCTAAAATGTATCAGTACTTGATCCTTCGGTTTGCACTATGATGCTAATAATAGATCTTCTCCTTCTAATACTTGTTTGATCTCGTCAATCAAATATAGCTCTTCTCTTCCCTTCACTACTTTTCTCGGTCACTCTGACTGATCTCTGCCTATATCAAAATGCTTCTTTGTTCTACGTATATGAGATCTCCTCAATTACATTCATACAAATACATCATTTTAGGGTTAAGATCTCATCTTTTATAGACAAAAAACAATCTCCTAGATCAAGATCAACGATCTATATTCTCTACTTACACCACTTAAGCATTCCCTTTTCCTGATAGGTTACATGGCTTACATAGGGATTAATGATTATAAATACAAGGCATAATCAACTCCATGATTCCCTCAACAAACATTAAATATTGTATAGATGTTGGTCAAAATGGTTTACCTAAGTGTTTGTTCCATTACAAATACATATGTCAAAACTGGCTTACTCGGTATATGAAGTCTCTAACACTCAAGATTTAAAGTTCTTCATATACTGATGCTTGGCACTAACACTTCTATACAACTCAACATAAATTGATCAGCAATTACTGAAGTACTCGGTGACCTTTGACTTGCTCGAGAGTAACTACTACTCGGTAACTATACAAAATGCAATTCTAGACATAACTCGACCTTTACATGATGGCTCGGTCGCAGTGATGATCGACCAATATTGCCTAGAAAATGACTAAGGGCTAGACACTAATGGACAACAAAACTTAGGGATCAACAATTTCATTACAGTCTAGTCTACCATCACTGAAACCAAAATAGCTCATTTTTCTTAGTTTTTTCTTTTCTAAGGATTGTCTTTAGGATCTCGTCTCCATCATTTGGGTATCCCAGATCCTCGTTTTCCCTTTTGTGGCCAGTATGAGTCCTTCCTCCACTTGTTTTGGTTATGTTGTAGGGCTTAGAATTATTGTGTTTGAATTCACAAATTTTTTCTCCATTTCTCCCATAGTTGTTTTTTTGGCATATGTTTCTTTTGGGAGATAACTCTTGTCTTCCCTTTCCTTTTCTATAGATTTGGCATACTTTTAGATAATAAATTATATTTTCTATTTGGAAAGACATAAATGCAATGATATTCTCACACACCTTAATTAATTGTAATGTATCTATTTATGTTAAACCTTTCATATAAAATAATGTGATGTTACAGATACAAGTTTAGGCAGACAAGGTGGCCTACTTGTATGAGTTATTACAACATTGGGGTAATGCACCTTGTATGATTTCTAGAGTTCCACCAGAGGGTTTCATTTTTTGTGGTCATTCATCTTCTCATGGTCGCTGTCGGGGATAGATTTCTTCCTATCAACAGACTGATACCTCTGGTTCTGAGCCACCTTGTCATCATTCATCTCAGCATTGCCACTCACCTTGCAGCTCTGTTGTACCTTCATGCCCACCTCATTTTCCACCAACTAGTACCACTTGAGAACCTCCACCATAGGATGGCTGGTTGATGCCTCCAGACACTTTTGGCTAGCCTTCTTCTTCAAAAGGATTTCCTAGGATGGCCTTGGGCATCTCTCCACGATGTGACAACAAAGAGGAGGATGAAAATGTAGATATGTGAACACTGCCAGACCTAGAACTAGATACTAAACCAGAATGGGGAAATAAATATGAGCCAAACCCTGCACCTCCATCATCTACGACATTGGATTCTTGAGGGCATTTCCTTTTTGGGCGATAGGGAGACTCCTAGATTATTCTTGAGTTTCTTAGAAATCTTCCTAGGTCTCTTTTAGGACCTCTTAGGGCTTCCTCAATCCACCCTCACACACTTGGAAAGAACCAATTCTTTCCCTCTTCCAAGGATCTTCCTATCTTCAAGGGTTACTCACTTTTGTCTTGCATAGGATTACTATTCATCCATGTTCTTCAATCCCTAACCATTGATTTGATTTACAGGAGGCTAAGGGCTTCTATCAACTCCAATCTTGACTCCTAATTTGGGTCTCTACTTGCCAAGTTCTTTCATTTCTCCATCGCTCTCTAGATTCCTATGTTTTAGGCCTTGTAGCCTTTTTGCCCCAATTAGCCCTCCTAGATTTAAGGAAGTGAAATCTTAGGAAAAACTCCTCACAAGACCCCCAAATAAGATTTGGTAGTTCATTCACATGTCACTAGACCTCCAAGATTTTCTTCGTTTTAGGTCCCAACTCTATTTGTACACCCTATTTCAGATTTAGGGCATTTTACTAGGTTTTGGACCAGTCTTTGGTCTTTGGCTTCAAAACATGGCAAGATGACTTATTGGGCACTCCTCCTAGTTCTTGAGTACATTTAGATCACAAAGAAATACAATCATGGCCTTCTTGTCTCATGACACTATCCCTCCTGCATATCTTTAATCAAACCCTTGGTCTTCCTAGTCGGGCTTCATCCACATCTCACCTAGGGAAAGACCTTAAAAATCAATGCATGCATTTGTAGAGCCCAAACTTGAGGCATCTTGAAGCACATTGACCCTAGTCTCCATTCCCAAAAGGTCATATAGGAACTACAGTGGGAAATGGAGCTAGGCTCACATCTTTCACACACTGTCAAAACTAGATAGAAAACTAAGAAAAACAAAATGAATTTACAAATGCTTTAAAAACTCAACTAAAGAACAAACTAAAAACTTAAAAAATACTATTACATGCTAAAGAATGAATAACAAGTATCACAATGCCTAAGTTAATCCATGCAATGGTTAGAGATACCACTGGTAATCAATTTCACACACTATTCTCAAAAAAACATCCTTTGCTCTGTATATCAGTCCATACAAAATGACATCCAACCCCCTCTATTAGGGTTATCTTGCCTTAAGTACTCTTATCCCATGTGTTTAGGCCACCCTAACCTCTTCAAAGGCCAAAAACCTTAAGGCTTGCATTTGTTGACAACAACTTTTGAAAAGTTGCAAATGTTACTTGCAACATTTTCACATCTTTTTACATCTCCTTCACCATTAAGGTGTTTTAACTCCATTCAAGCCTATCTAACCTTAGTTAGACCTCCTAGGGCATCAAGGACCCTAAAAACACTAAAAACATCATTGTGCCACTTGATGACATCATCAAGTACAATTCACTAATGAGGCTAATTTGAGCTTTTAGCCTAGAAAGAACCACTAAACTAGACTCACACCACACCACTCTTGGTACACATGACCTTATCTATTTACAATACCCTTCAAGAGGGTCTTTCACACTCTTTCACAGCAAAAATGAGATAGCCAACTGGCTTCCCAAGGGCACTCCTGCACCATGTTGCCAAGGCTAAGAACTTAAGTCACCTCTGATGATAGGAGTTTACAATAAACTCCCTATTGCTTGAACTCACTCTCAGCTACCCAAGTAGCTTCAACCTCTGGATTACCTTGCCACTGAATGAGATGCTCCATGTAGATCCCCTTCCTGGTCTTTTTTTTCACTCTAGAGTCTATAATTTTGACTGCTACCGATTCAGGTGTGTTGGAAATTTGAACATCCTTGATGATTTCCTCACTGTCTGACTGTGACTCAGTAGGTACTAGTGTAGGTCCTTTGTACTGTACTAGATCCTATACATTAAGCATAGGAGACATTGCCAAGTCTGATGGCAAGTCTATTTTATAAGAATTTTGCCCATATTTTGCAAGGATCTTGCAAGGACCTATCCTTCTCATCTGAAGTTTGGTGGGGATTCCCTTTTGCAACCTAGATTTGTTAAGATGCACCATCACAAGATCTCCCATAGAAAACTGAATGTCTTTTCTTCTTTCATCAACTTTGGTTTTCAACTTTTGGGTAGCCTCTTGGAGTTGTTTCTTCACTTGGTCATGAACCTCCTTCATTGATTGAGTGAAGTCTTATGCATATGCACTCCTTCCTTCTTCATTGGCCAAGTGTCTCAACACACATACACCTCTAGGATGTAGCCCATAAACAATTTCAAAAGGGCTTTTCCCTGTTGTTCTATTAACACTATCATTGTAGGCATACTTTGCCTATGGTAATAGTTGATCCCACATCACTCCATACTCCTTTGTCAAACATCTAAGGAGATTACCTAGCACTCTATTAATAACCTTAGTCTAACCATTAGTTTGAGGATGGTAGGCTGATCCAAATGATAGGTTAGTGCCCAACCTTTTCCACAAGGTTTTCCAAAAATAGCCCATAAATTTGACATCTCTGTCAGATACTATGCTTAGGGGAAAGCCATGAATCCATACCACCTCTTTAAAGAACACATGTACAATATGACTAGCATCATGAGTGGTTTTGCAAGCAATTAAGTGGCTCATCTTGCTAAACCTATCTACAACCACAAACATACTATCTAAACTAGTCTTGGTTCTAGGCAATCCATCTATAAAATCCATACTAATGCATTCCCAAGGCCTGCTAGGAATGGGAAAAGGTTGATACAAACCTGCATTAGATGAGGTACCTTTAGATTTTTGGAAAACTAAGCATTGCTCCATATACTTCCTGATATCCTTCTACATTCTAGGCCAATAATAGAACCTTGCACTAGTTCTAGTGTTTTGTTTAGGCCAAAGTGCCCACTCAAGCTCCCATTGTGCTTCTCTTGTATCACATTCTCCCTCATAGATCCCTTAGGAACACATAACTATCCTCCTCTAAACAAGAGATCATTTTGAATTGTATATTTTGTCTTGAATTCCTTACATACCTTGTATGCTTCTGCAAAGTCCCCATCTCCTTCATAAAACTCTTTGAAGCTCTCTATGCCTATGCTTTGTAGCTGAACCTCCTAGATTGTCAAGATTCTCCTACTCAAGGCATCAACCACCTTGTTCAACTGTCCTTTCTTATGCTTTTATAGTGAATGTATAGGCCTATAAATATTCCATCCATTTAAGATGTCCATTGCTCAAATTCTCCTAAGAATTGATAAAACTTAATGCCTTATTATCAGTGTACACCACAAATTCTTTAGGCAGAAAATAGTTCCTCCATTTCCTCAAGGATTGCACCAATGCATATAACTCTAGATAATAAGAAGAATACCTCTTCTTAGCCTCATTCAACTTCTCACTATAGAATGCCACTAGTCTATTCTATTGGTTCAACACTGCTCCAACTGCTATGCCACTTGCATCACACTCTAAAGTGAATAACTTATCAAAGTTTGGCAAAACCAATATAGGTAGTGTAGCCACTCTCTTCTTCAACAAATCAAAACCTTTTCCAGCCTCTGGAGTCCACTTGAATTTAGTTTTTATTCCACCTTTAATAGTGTCTAAGACCAGTGCACATATCTCACTAAAACCTTTAATGAACTTCCTATAAAATTGGGCAAGTCCATGAAAACTCCTTACCTTAGTGCTGCTTGTGGTTGTAGGCCAACTGAGTATTGCTTCCACCTTGCTAGGATCCATCTTCAAGGTTCCTTGGGACACCACAAAGCCAAGATAGATCAACTCTTGCTTCATAAATTTACACTTTTCCAAGTTAATGGACAACTTATCCTCATGGAGTCTCTTCATCACAATCTAAAAATGTTGGAGGTGCTCTTCTTTAGTCTTACTAAAAATTAGGATATCATCTAGGTACACTACTACAAATCTGCCAATGTAGTCTTTCAACACCTCATTCATCAACCTCATGAAGGTGCTTGGAGCATTAGTCAGCCAAAAGGGCATGACCAACCATTCATAGAGCCCTTATATGGCCTTGAATGTAGTCTTCCACTCATCTCCCTCCTTAATCCTAATTTGATGGTACCCACTCTTCAAATCCAACTTGGTGTAGTAACTTGCTCCTCCCAAATAGTCCATAAGATCTTCAATCCTAGGAATGGGAAATCTGTACCTTATAGTGATCCTATTAATTTCTCTTGAGTTTATACAAAGCCTCCACTTACGTCCCTTCTTTGATGCTAGGACTACTAGCACTGCACATGGGCTAATGCTTTTCCTAATTAGTCCTTGGTCCAAAAGCTCTTGCACTTGTCTAGCTATCTCCTTGTTTTGATCAGGAGTCATCTTGTATTCTACTTTATTTGGTAGAGATGCTCCTAGTATGAAGTCAATTTGATGACTTTTGGCTCTAGGAGGTCGCAACATTGCAGGTGATCCATCACTAACTATGTCCTTAAACTCCTTCAATAGTTGCTGCACTTCATTAGGTAATGGTGTTTGTTTCTCTATCTTCTCTTCACTAGGCTTAATCATGATAGCATAGTGTGTCCCTTCTCCATTATTTACACCTTGAATGTACTCTTTTCCTCCTTTTAATAGGATGTTAGGTCCTATTGATGTAGAACCCTCATCATCCATGAGTGACTGAATCCTATATGTGACCCCATATTTCTTGAAAGAATAAGAGTTTCTTTCTCCATCATGAACTATTTTCCTATCAAACTGCCATGGCCTACCTAAGAGTAGGTGGCATGCATCCATTGGGAGTATATCACACAAAATTCTATCCACATATTTCCCTATTGAGAAATCAACCCATGCTTTCTCATTTACAAGAACATGTTGTCCCTTATTTAACCATGTGACTCTATAAGGGTTTGTATGAGGTATTTTGGTCAATCCTAGTTTTTTGACTGCCTCCTCGGAGATGATGTTATCAGTAGACCTTGAGTCTATGATCATCTTGCAGACTTTACCAAGTATCTTGCACTTCACTCTAAAAAGTGCCCTCCTTTGTTTAGCTTCCTCTTTGATAGGCTCTTTAATGAGAATCCTCCTAATCATTAGATTCTCCCCACTCTCTGAATCAAGGTTAATTTTAGGAGATTTAATACTACTAGTCTCTTCTTGGGCTATATAGTTTACCCTCTTCTCACCATGTGAACTAGAAGCCTTCTCAAGACATCTATAGGCCAGATGACCTAGTTGGTTGCAATGAAAACATTTCATGGTTGCAAAGTGTGAGGTTGTGTGTGAACCTCCAAACCTACCTCTTCCTCCACTTTGGAAGCCTCTACCTCTATTCATACTTCCTCTTCCACTGGTTTCATTAGTTATCTCTATCAACTTGGACTCTCCTTGAGCTCTAAAATCATTGCTCCTGCCTGCAAAACTACCTCTATGTCCTCATTTTCCTTTCCTCTACCTCTTCCCCTTGAGGTCTGGTCATGCTTCTTCTTGCTTTTCTCTTCTATTTTCAAATCCATTTGATAGCATTGTCTAATGCTTTTAAAGGTAGCAAGACTCATGTCTTCTTGGATAGACCATTCGAGTCCATTCTAATATCTAGCCAATATGATACTCTCATCCTCCACTATCTTTGACCTTAAACACAACTTTTGGAACTCCTCGGTATATGCTTGGACATCTAAGTCTTTATGCCTAAGGTTTTGTCTCCTTCTATGCAATTGAACCTCATAGTCATCAGGCAAATAAGTCTTCTTCAGCTTAGTCAACATGCCTTTCCGTGTAACAATGGGACTCTTGCCCTCTTTCTCTCTCTCAGTCTGCACATACTTCCACCATGTGAGTGCTGATCCCCTCAACCTAGACTTAGCCACCTTTACCTTTTGAGCATCTGTTATGCCATCACATTCAAAGTGATTTTCAATGCTATCAATCCAATCCATAACTAAATCAGGATCCATTTATCCACTAAAAAGTGGCACACCCTCCAAAGCTTTGCCACTTAAGGCCTTGAGTGCCTTCAAGAAGGGTTCTTCTGGTATGATAGGGTTAGGATTTGGATCTTCTTCCTCCAAGTCTAACTCCTCCTTAGCTTCTTTTTCTTCTTTCTGGTCTACCTTGTCCTTCACTTTATCAGTCTTGTCTTGTACTTCACCCAAGAGCTGCTCCAATTGAGCCAATCTCTCTCTTAGTAGTCAGTTATCCTCCTCCTGCTCTTCAACCTTCTTAGCTAGTTCAGAATTAGTCACCATCTTGCTAGATGCAGCTAATTCTTAACTTGATTCTATGGGCTGCAACATTCACTTCCTGCAACACACCTTATCCCAAATCTTTAACCTGCTCTGATACCAATCTGATAGGGAGACTCCTAGATTCTTCATGAGTTACTTAGAACTCTTCCTAGGTCTCTTTCAAGACCTCTTAGGGCTTCCTCAATCCACCTTCACACACTTGGAAAGAACCAATTCCTTCCCTCTTCCAAGGATCTTCCTATCTTCAAGGGTTACTCACTTTTGTCTTCCATAGGATTACTATCCATCCATGTTCTTCAAGACCTAACTATTGATTTGATTTGTAGGAGGCTAAGGGCTTCTATCAACTCCAATCTTGAATCCTAATTTGGGTCTTTAATTTCCAATTTCTTTCATTTCTCCATCGCTCTCTAGATTCCTATGTTTTAGGCCTTGTAGCCTTTTTACCCCAATTAGCCCTCCTAGATTTAAGGAAGTGCAATCCTAGGAAAAAATCCTCATAGGACCCCCAAATAAGATTTGGTAGTTCATTCACATGTCACTAGACCTCCAATATTTTCTTGGTTTCAAGTCCCAACTCTGTCTGTACACCTTGTTTCAGATTTAGGGCATTTTACTAGGTTTTAGACCAGTCTTTGGTCTTTGGCTTCAAAACTTGGCAAGATGACTTCTTGGGAACTCCTCCTAGTTCTTGAGTACTTGTAGATCACCAAGTAATACAATCATGGCCTTCTTGGCTCATGAACTATCCCTCCTGCAATATCTTTAATCAAACTCTTAGTCTTCCTAGTCGGGCTTCATCCACATCTCGCCTAGGGCAAGACCTTAAAAATCAATGCATGCATTTGTAGAGCCCAAACTTAAGGCATCTTGAAGCACATTGACCCTAGTCTCCATTCCCAAAAGGTCGTATAAGAACTACAGTGGGAAATGGAGCTAGGCTCACATCTTTCACACATTGTCAAAATTGGACAGAAAACTAAGAAAAACAAAATGAATTTACAAATGCTTTGAAAACTCAACTAAAGAAAAAATGAAAAACTTAAAAAAAACTATTACATGCTAAAGAATGAATAACAAGTATCACAGTGCCTAAGTTAATCCATGCAATGGTCAGAGATACCACTGGTAATCAATTTCGCACACTATTCTTAGAAAACCCTCCTTTTCTTTGTATATCAGTCCATACAAAATGACATCCAACCCCCTCCATTAGGGTTATCTTGCCTTAAGTACTCTTATCCCACGTGTTTAGGCATTTTAGGCCACCCTAACCTCTTCAAAGGCCGAAAACCTTAAGGCTTACATTTGTTGACAACAACTTTTGAAAAGTTGCAAATGTTGCTTGCAACATTTTTACATCTTTTTAGATCTCCTTCACCATTAAGGTGTTTTAACTCCATTCAAGCCTATCTAACCTCAGTTAGACCTCCTAGGGCATCAAGGACCCTAAAAACACTAAAAACATCATTTTTCCACTTGATGACATCATCAAGTACAGTTCACTAATGAGGCTAATTTGAGCTTTTATCCTAGAAAGAACCACTAAACTAGATTCACACCACACCACTCTTGGTCCACATGACCTTATCTATTTACACTGCCCTTCAAGAGGGTCTTTCACACTCTTTCACACCAAAAATAAGATAGCCAACTGGCTTCCCAGGGATGCTCCTGCATCACTGGGCTTAACCCATTTTGTTTTTTTAGCGTTTCTTCTTCATAGCTTTTTCTCTTGTTTCTCTGGACTTCATTCTTCTGCCCAATTGGTTTTATATTTTTTTCTATTACAGAGCTTTAGCTCTTGTTTCTCCGGATTCTGGGCTTATGCTCATGCCACTAGCGGGGAGTGAGTTTTCCTCCCACTATTTTTTGATTAAGTTGTAATTATGGTTTCCCTAATTTAATATAATCTAGTAGGACTTTTTCATAAAATAAAGGTTCTCAACGATTTAAATAGTTGAAATTATTTCTTTCACAAAAGAATTAATAGTTGAACACCTTCTATTGATAATATCATTGTACCTTATTTTAGACTATACCAACATACCAAATTTATATTATGAAATGAAAAGTTTAAGTTGAAATTAATTTTTTTATTTTAGATATCTAACTATGAAAAACATAATCTTCAAAGCTTTTATAGTAAAAAGATTTAAAATATTAAAATACTACTTTTTATATATTTATATTTATATTTATATTCAAGTCAAATCTTATGTGTATATATAGTCCTTTATAATTCATGAGCTCTGATTTCAACTTTATTATGGCTACAATATGATTACATGTTCTTCCCCAAGAAACCGTTATATATTGGTATTATACTTTGTTTGTTATGTTCAATTATATTTGTGTATTCTCTTTAGTTGTTTGGTGTTTTCATTGCCCACCTGTATAATTGTGCAACTATAATATATCAATATGTAATTCATTATATTCGTATATAATATGCTACAAAATAAATTTGATAATACTTATTGATTTTTGTTTTCAAAATATCTTTTTTTGACGCATGAATTTTTTTTAAGATGTTGAATAAAAATAAAATCTTTCAACCTATTTAAGATGTGGTAAGTTTAAATCAATAAGATCATGAAGGAGAAAATATCTTCCCTTAACTAGATAACATTGATAATCATCATATGGTGCAAGAACAAACTTATTCCTACTCAAAAGTGTAGATGCAAAAGAGTCATTTAGTATAATGATGTGGTAAATCACTCTTTTGTGGACATTCTTCACTTTTGAGGTTGAAAAATGATGTGATAAGACCACCCATAAATTACTTTTTATTATGCTTTTTTTTACATTAGTTTTGATAAAACACATGAAAGTATAGGTACTTGTTCCTATGGGGTTAAATCCTAAACTCCAAGTTTTCAAGTTGATATGATAATCATTATTGAAAAAAAAAAATTTCCAACATTAAATCAAACATGAATATAAACAAGTTGGCTCGACATTGAGGAGAAACATCAAGTGGAAAAAAATCCTAATAGAAATGGGTACCCATTATAAAAATAATGATTACTCATTTTGGTTTAGGGGTCTGAGGGAAAAATTAAAATGGGTACTAATTTTCATTTAGGATCCCGATCAAAATGGGTACCTACTTTTGAAAACTATTTGTCATTTAAAAAGTGGCTATGAATTCATTTTTTATAGTGAATGACAAAGACATTAACTAGATGAATGGATACCTCATTATGTGCTACTTCCATGCACTTGCCACCTCCTCCTACTAGCATCATCAAGTAGCCACAACTCCAAGTAGATTTTATTACTATTTTTAGTGTAATTTTTGCTTGATTCTACTTATGTTTATATTAGTTTTATCAAGATTTTATTCAAATTTTTAGAAATTTTCTTTAAAATTTTGTGGTTTATAAATGAAACTCATAATGAATTAATGCAAACCTAAAAAGGATGGAAATAAGGATATCTAGCCTAAACATGGAAACTAGGGATCAAACCCACTCTCATCAACCTTTTCATTAAGGAATAATTTAATTGGTCCAACTTCAAATCAATTGATGTAGGTAAGAGTTGGGCATAAAAGTTGAGTGTAATTGAGTATTGAGTTGTCCTTTTTGTTTATTTTTTGTTGATGTGATTGGATAAGATGAAGCATGAACTAGATGTGAAAATAAACAACAATTAGCATGCATAGTAAGCTACAAATTTAATATTCCAACTTTGAGTACAAATCTAGAAAGAGGAATTAGAAAGGAACTTGCCACTAAATTTTGGGCTTGAAAGTGCAAGACTATGTCAATAGGCGACCTAGTCCTGGTGGTGTTTGAAGCAGATATCACAAACATATTTTGAATCAGGATGTCACTCTGATCATTTCCTTAAAGTTTAACAAAAATTGTGTTGAACTATTTTAGCAACTATAGACTATGTCAATAATTAACAACATTCACGCTTTTTTACTTCTTCAAAATCTAGTTCTCCTTTTCTTAGTCTTCTCTCCTTGGATATGCAACTCTTCCCTCTCAAATTTTATAACTTTCACACAATACGGAGGAAAAATGGTGATTGGGTTGTATAGAGGCTTTCCTTAGACAAGCCCCGAGAATATTAAACCTTCTCTACAACAATGATGTTTAAAATAAACCTTAAATCTGAAGTAGAGAATGTTGAATCAACAATGCTATACCTCTGCTATGGATTCTCCTTGTCTTTAAGCCTTCATGAAAGGTTGATGATTCTAGGAAGGGATATCATGCATATCTTCACTAATTGGGGAAACCTATGAGCTTGATCATGGATGACATCTTCAATGCTTGAATCTTTCAACACTAAATCTCCTTGTTTGTTGCCTTGAAAATGAATGAAATGCTTTCTCAATGAGAGATGAATTCATTTTTGTGTTAGAATACAAATGAGGGGGTGAGGCCTCCTTTTATATTAAATTCATAAAATATGTTAATTTGAAGTAGGCAAACATATGTAGCATTTTCCCACTCACCAAATTTTGACTATTAGGATATTCAAATTTGGGACCATTTTGGCTAGAACATGGTGCCTAGCACCATAGTTTAGGGGAGATATGCACCTATATCCATAGTACACTAGGACAAGGGCACTAGAAACCCTATTCCAATCTTGGTGGGCTAGAAATAGGCCAGGAGAGCCAAAAAGGTGCTAAAGTTCCAAAATCAGTCTTGGGTTGAGAAAGACCAATTAGATTTGGGGGCATGAAAAAAGGAGCTTTAAATGAGCATGAAATTTTTGTAGGATACAATTTACAACAAAAAAAAATTGTAAACCTTGGGTGAAGGGATACTCCATTCATCACTCATACATATCAAAAAAATACATTTTAACATAGAAAGTACATGAATAAAAACATCCCATTTTTTATTTCTTTAGTAATTACAATTACAAATCCTAAAATTACAAAGCTACATCCACATGGGCTTAACTCAATACAAAGAAAATTATCTCTCTACGAAAATTCTCCAATTGGAAGCCAAAATCTACACTAATGAAGTTTTCTTTTGTAAATTTCATTCCATTCTTATTTGACACCAATAACCACCTTATAATGTTTTGGAAAGTGTAACTCCATTTCTTGGGCACCCATAGGTCTGGCTATTTTTCTCTAACCTAGGAAGATTTTTCAATTGAAATTGAAATTTTGGTAGCACAAGTTTTGGGAGCCATAACTTTTGACTTTAGCATCTAATTTTCTTGTAATATGTCATTGGAAAGCTCACAAACATATCCACAACATTAATTTCATCTACATTCTGCGATTTTAAAAGGCTTCTAAGGGCTTCAAATTTGAGTCATAAACTTTTAGAAGAAATTTTATAGGATGAACACTTTAATGTCTTTCAAACAGTATAAGATATTGATATGATTCTTTCACCATTTCATTTGCTTTTTCATTTTTTCTCCTTGGGGTAAGTTTTCATATCCATACGTGCCCATATAGGATGACTTACATAAAATAGTAGGTGGTAATTTTGGCCTTTTCATACTTATAACTATCCTACGCCTCATAAATCTCATCATGAGAGCTCTAAAAAAACTAAGGAACTCTACAAAAAAATTGTAAATGGATTTTTATGGGTGATGCAAGATTTCCCTTACACGACTAGATTGTCTTGCATCACTTGATTACACACATCTTTTATTTTTATAACAAGATTACATAAGATTTATCAATAAAGACCACCTTAAAAAAAGGAACATGCAACCACAACCCAAAACAAAAGCTATTGAGGAACAAGTAGAAAGAAACTATAAACCATAAAAGGGCTAGTGGAAACCCCCACCCAAGCTCCCCTAACCAAGAGCCATCAAGATTTACCTTTAGTATTGCCCTTGTGGGAGTAAAGATTAATGCCAAAAGAGAGAGTAGATGTCTTAGATTTCTTACCATTAATAGTTATCTATCTCTCTTCCACCTTTGCAGCCTCAAGATGCTAGAACATCAACCCATACAATGTACCCCCATCATCCTTAGAAAGAGTGACATCTAATATGACAACCCCTAGCTCAAGAGCATGAAAAAAACTCCTCCCTATAACAAACTCATCACAGAGGCCACCAAAAATGTAAATTGATAAAATTTCCATCCATTAAGAAATATAATAGTTCTTGTATCTTATTCTAACCCTTCCAAATGTTGGTCAATTCATTTTTAATATATCCCTATTATCTTTTAAGCTCTTAAACCATTTTAAAACTTAATGAAAATGGTAAAAATTACACCTATGAGACCCCTCATTGACATCTTTGATAGTTCACTTCCATTTTGTAATGTTTTTTGAAGTGGTAATAGTACCAATGTCCCAACTAAGGTAACACTCACCCCATGACCCTTGATGTGTATGTGTCAAATCACTATCTCAATAAGTTTTCATATTTTGGTTTAACATTAATAACCTTAAAAATTGATGAATAAAGGAAGAGTAAGTGGAAAAATTTGGTTTCATTATCATTATTTTATCTCAATCTTTGTGAATGTGTATAGAATAATCTAGATTCAAAGAGTAAATAATTATGAAGTGACTTAATTATAATTCCTAATGTATAAAGAGGATTACAAAACACAATATAAAATGATTTTTTTTAATCATAAAATAATGAAAGAAATGGCCTAAGATTACTCTTAAACTTGATGATGATGTATTAATAAAACTTGACTCTTTCGCTACCTTACGAAAAATAGAATATATCTCACACATTTTGAAGTTTTAATTATCTCATTGATATAGTAATTGAGGTGGATGAGAAACACTAGAGAATAATTAAAGCCATTGTTTCATTTTCAGAATTTAGTACATCCTTCCTATAAACTATAAAGTAGATTGACATATCTTCTCTTCAAAGATTTCATAAATATGTATTAAGACTAAACATCATTAGAGATATTATTTATATAAAGAACTAATGTACTGCACTGGTTTCATATATAAAAATGAATGCTTGGTAAGTTTTTGTTGAGGACGGTGTGTCACAAGTAGATCCTAATATTATGTACAAAATGTTGGGAACACCTTAAAATATGTACCTCATGATGTTTGTGTAATATGGTGATGCACTATTATTCTATAGAATTAAACAATTTCCTCCTAGTGAAGCACTCAATTGGTCCTAAAAATTATAAGAATTGTGATTATCAAATAATTCAATTTCTAAACCATCTATCTTAAGATAAAAATAAATTAATCTAGATTCCTTAATACATAATTACCATCTTTCTCATCATCATACAATTGTAGTGATTCAATGTTTTACAATCAAAACTAACTATTTATGTTTATCTACATAGAAGGATTACTAGGGTATACATTAATAAATCATCTCTTAAAAGTTATAAAGAAAGTTTAGTGAGATCACTCTATAAATTCATACCTTTTGAACACCTCTCAATGTTGAGAGGGGGGTGGGGTAAATAATCATGCACACAAACTTAACTTATTATTTCATAGACCTTTAACAATTAAGTTTAATCTAACTAACCTTCAATAAAAGATATTGCAATGAAAACACATACATATGAACACCATATTTACATGGAAAACCCAATACGGGAAAAATCATGGTGAGAATCTACTCATTATATGAATAATTATTTGCAATATTTGTTTTAGGTTCGTTGCCATGGAAACACATTGCTCCCTGATGAAATACTTGCAGGTTAGACCACATTGCTTTAGAGATAGATACAAATATACACAAGCTACCAAAAGAGAACAAAATATTTGAGTAGGTACAAGGGAATGATGAAATGAAAAGATATAAGATCTCCTAATCAAATTGTATAAAAACTCTATAAAATCTGCACTCTTCTACCTCTATTATTTTTCATTCACATTATTGTGCATTTACATTCAATTCATAGGTAGTTTGCATCCATTTCATACCAAATTAATCATTTTGTGTTCACACACACACACACACATACATATATAGACTAGCTTGACCATAAAAAACTCAACAAGGTTGGCCACAAGAAAAATAAATAATGTTTGCACAAAGTCGGCCACCATGAATACAGATATTTAATACGGTCCACCCCAAGAGATAAAGGGGACCAATATACATCATAACATATTATCGATAAATGAGTTCATCAAATCATAAGTATCACAACCACATTTAAATTGATGAAACATGTAGAAAATCATTAAGGCGCATTAGCGTGTCGACCCAAAACACTCTCTAATGTATATGATTCCATGTGAAGAATAACATGCTATGAAAGGACCTACATCAATCTCTTAACTCTTCCTCCAAAGAATATCCAAACTAATAAGTATAAATAAATTCATTAAAATTAATTGAGTTAGTCAGGGACCAACACAAACAATAATATTACTCAAAGCAATATATCTTCACTTGTGGATCAAACCAACATAAGATATCTCAACTAGAAAATTGCACATATGTTGGAAACATATTTTCCAAATCACACAACCTGAAATAGAAATGTGGAGAATTGTAGGGAATTTTCCAAATCGATCTTTATAAGTATCTTTACTATCAAAAAACAAACAAACACAACTTTTTCCTTAGAACTCCTATGGACTTGAAAATATGATCATGCAACATTCAAAGACTATACATTACAACACCTAAACTGCAAGCAACCAAGATATTATGTGGAGAGATGTAAATCATTCTCCCATAAGGACTTAAAATACTCTTTCCTTCATATTCCAACTTCCCATTAATCCTTCTTTTGGACATACCACATAATGACTTGTCACTATTAACATCATGTGAGCTCTTAAAATACTCTTTCTTGCATATCATACTTCAAATACTCTTTCCTAAATATTGAAATTCAGAACACCAAGAAAAATTCCCTAATTCTTAGCATTAGGGGAAACTCTCATACATGAGATACAACACTATACCTCTTTGTGTTTCTTATACTTCTCTGCATCAAGTTGACATCACTGCACACAACATGCACACAACATGCTGACATCAATGACAATACTAAATTCATAATGCTAACAATCTCCCCCTTTTTTCTTGATGGAAATATCAATAAAGAAAACCTATATCTACACTTTTCTCCATTATCTATACTTCTCTGCCCCTTTGACATCAAGTACAAAGGGCGCAAAAACTAAAAGATCTTCAAATTAAATCATTCCCCCTTTTAAGGACCTTTGTTCTCTGTATTATTCTATTTCTTATTTCTCTATCACTCTCTCTTTCAGACACGTCATCTTAAGGAAAACCTCTCTCTCTTGATAGGGAAATATTATTTCTACAACACTTTTTCGACAAATATGAAACCACAACCTTCATTTCTCCCCCCAAGAGAAGAAACCACATCATTCTAGGAGAAATAAGACAAACAATAGTTCTCCCCTAGAAATATATGTCTCTATTATGCATCTAGTTTGAAAAAGGAGGGGAAATAGTCTTGTGTGTGTATGTTTAACACCTTCATTAAACTAGGATAATCAAGTACAATTCTAGGAAAATACAATGCAAATTTAAGCTAAGAATTGAAATTAACATCCATGGAATCCCATGGTTCTCTAACTAATTTGGTAAGTGAAGCTCTCAGCCTATTCTCCACTAGTGACAAATCTAGAATGAGAAATATGATAGTACAAATGCTTAATCTAGCTCTCAAACTCTCAAAATGATACAAAGATAATTCAATGCTCTCAATTGCTATGAAAATGACTATAATGATGATTCTTTGCAAATGAATTTCTAAGATCTATTATTGCTCTCAAAATGCCTCTCATTTATAGTAAATTCCCAAGGGTAGGGGTAGAGTGAAGTAATCATGATTTAGCCTTGGTTGAGTCAAAAACTTTGCAATATTTTTAAACGGGGGGACAATTTAAATGTTTGTCTCAAAGCTTTGGACAAAAGGACAAAATTGAGTGGTTTAGATTCAAAGTTGAATTTGTGTGATTGAGATTCAATTCCTTTGAGTGATCCATGTGCTTTGTGTTCTCAATTTTCATTAGTTGCTCAATTTGTTGTTGAAAGATATTAAGATTTATTAAATTCCATCATTTAATTAAATTTGCCATGTAGGGAATAGGTTCATTTTGATTTTTGATTTAACAACTATACAATTAATTGATTAAAATCAATTATATAATGCTTTTGGTCCCTTTAAGCTTGTATTTAATTATTTAATGTCATTATTTAATTTTTCCTTTGATTTGATTGATTTTGTCCAATTTGATTTATAAATGTCCATTTTTTTATTTGATCCTTTTTAATGAGAATTAGAGCATTTTGTTAAGATTTTGCAAATTGGATGATTCTAAGGCACTTGCCCAGTTTTTGGTGTCTACCAATGCCCCTCTTTGGATTAATGTGTGTAGAACATTGATTCAAAGAAATTTTTAAGTTCTGGCCGCTTTTAAGTCCTGATGAACTGATACACTGATATACCACTGATTTGATTGCTAGTTCTTGATTTGATTTGATACTTGATACTGCCTGATGTTATGATTTGATATGATATGCCCCACTGATAATAGTTCAAAAATTTTGATGCCCCAGATTCACTAATTTTTTATGCTAATTTGATACTCTTATGATGCCCCCTCAGAAATGAAACATATTGATTTCCTGTTTAGAAAAAGTTGATGATAGTGATTTATATTGATCCAATATGTTTGCATTTCTGACAAACATTGATGATATTCCTAGTTCAACAATTGTACGTCCAAGATAGATAGGTAACTATGTTAAGAAAAACAAGTGATTAGGATATTAGGATAATAGTACCAATGAATGTGATTTGTCAATCTGATAGGATAGATACTGATCATATTGGTCCCGCCTCACGATCAAGAGTTGGGAAACAATAAGTTGGTATTGATTGGTTGATTGATTGATTGATGTAAAATGATTCACTGATATAGAATACTAATGTGATTCCCTTGATTTGTAAATAGGCACATTTCTGTAAGTTATACATACAGTCCCTAGATTCTTGGATATTAGATTTATGGATCTTCCTTGTTGTTGATTTTGTATCATGTTGACATTTTATTGATCAGGACTTAGATGTATCATTTTGTCATTGATATTGATATTGTATCTTGATATATAGATTTAATGGATCATTTGATGTTATGAACATTTATATGATGATATACCTTCCTTGATTCTTTTGATGTGTTCATGTGAGATCATCTTTATATGTAGCTATATGATGTTTTATGATGCCTTTACTTTGATTATGCGATGGATGCAATGTATCTCATGTATGATATAGATAGATGGATGCAATGATTTATGCTATTTTGTTATGCTTTTCTGATCTTTCAATGTATGGATGCAAAGCTTTAATGGAAATATGGATATGAATGGCCCTATGTTTTTTATTTTTCCAAATGTATGCAATTCTATTCTTAACTATATGTATGCAAATGATTTATGATGAATGAATTTTTTTCTCTTTTGCTTTTCTGATACATGGATAATGAAAAATGATTAATGCTATGGATGAATGTAAAAGATAATTTCACATTATTGATTTGAATCAAGGATGAAACATTTAATTGAACCCCCTTTTTTAAATGTTTTACTCAAGCTGATTAACTGAACCCCTTTTCCCTGGAAAAATAACTACAAACATGCATTTAATCTAACATGAAAATGCAATGCAATGTAACTAAGTGTCACTAGATTTTTAGCAAAGAAATGCCATAGGGAAATATTTTCATCATTGAGCATTGTGGGACCGAAAAGAAAGTACAACCATCACTGACCACATCATGATGATATGAATACCATTTTTTATCACTTTGGGTAACCCCCTTTGGAAACTAGTACAACCCTCACTACTTGGATGACCAATTATGGGAGTATGTATACTGATTTCAACGGATTCGATGTTACAAACAAAGTTCAACCCTCCACCCTATATGAAAGTCCTCAATGATTCTTTGATGACCATGTCATTAGATGAATTCACATAAGTTGATGGATCTCCCTCAAAACAGTCACTCAAAGGCAAGAGAATATCATGTCTCCATCATGGCCAATTTAGTCGAAACATTATCGATTAGCTAAAGAGATGTGATAAAATTCATTTCAATAAAGATCATCAAAAGAAAGCTTCAAGTGTATTGCAATGTATCAAGATTTTCAAATAGAATTTCCAAACATTCTGATTTTTAAGTGTTGTCAATTTTTTAATCCCGAATAAAAAAGTCAATGAAGGCTCAAGGATCAAGTTGTGGAATCAGAATACTTGGGTGTGAACAATGATATCCATCAAAGGTTCAACAAAAATATCTCTCTTCTGAAGCTCTGATAATCCTCTCTCTGATGTGACCGAATGTAGCACTAATTGAATCTGTTTGAGTTTAATGCATTGTGTCATGTGAATTGATGCCTGTTTGTTGAAATCTGCTGATTAAGATCAAATGCCCCTAGTTGGATAGGAAAAATGTTGGACTTGGGAAAACTTCTAAAATATTACAAAAGCTCAGTTTATGCAAGATGTAGCTCAAAGCACTTTATGCAAGAAATTATCAACTCTCGAACAAGATCACATTGGTTTTCCCCCAATGTCTAGCAAGATATAGGACATGAATAATGGATTTGCAAGCTAATGGATTAGAGATGGAAAGGCCATAATGGATGAAGCATGAGAATGTGACCCATAGGACCATCTCCTAAGGAGTACCCAAGCTAAGGAAAAATGATATAGCAATGTGAAGCATGTTTTTGGATAAGCCATGGAAGCCAATGATGCAGTGCTAGATAGCCTATAGGATAACTATCTGCTGTCATAAAAATGAGGGGTACAAAAGAGTGGACATGTCAAGAAGTTTTTGATAAAAAAATTTGTACTTTAATTTCTTAATTTTGATCAAGACCAAGAGGTCAATTTGGGTAAGATGTGGATAAGATAACACAATCAAGATAAAGGGGTGATGAATTCTATGAAGGGATGTTTTTGGATTATGGAAAGACTATCAAGGAATAATGAAGGTGAATTTGGGATAAGCAAGATCATGATAGGGTAACATGGATGCAACAAGTACATAAGCTGATGGAAAGGATAACGGATGTCAAGATACTTAATGCTCATGGATGTGTTCAACCTTGTCAAGATTAAAGGTGAGAGAGGGAATATGGATGTAAATGAGATAAATGATACGAAGATGGAGGATAGCATGGATGAAACTTGCCCCCAAGTGTAGAGTGCAAGAAGGAGGAATTACGCATGATGCCTATTTACCAAGTTTTCATCATGGTATTTGTTTCTCTTTAATTTTGCTACCTAGGTGCCTATTGCTAGGTTTTCACCAAGGCACTTTTTTTTCTTTTGGTTTTTTTTTCTCTTTTTTTGTATTTTTCAATATTTTCCCAACATCGGGATCTTTGGACAATGCTCCTCTAAAAGATATGCTGTAATAAACCAAGGGTATAGCTAGGATGCTCAAAAATATTGATAAGAGGGATGGAAATATGGAAAGTAGGTATTGGAAAATGAATGTGAGGATAAGAAGAAGGTATGTTGTAGATGGAAATGTTGGCAAGATCAACTTTGACACACACTTTGAAGAGTGGTGGAATGATGGAGGAACAATAGATGAATGAGATAAGGATCTTCTTAGGGTAGTGAATTTTGGGATATAGGAACCAAAATCAGACTTGGAAAGTGGAAGATGTTTGGAAGGGGATGAAATGGAAGTCTTTGGAAGCTTGAATGTCAATTTTGATTTTTCTTTTATGTGCAAGTCTTTCAAAAGTGACTTGGGAATCCACATAGTTTTTTATTTTTCTTTCTTTTGTGATGCTTTTGAATGCATTTCTTCAATGAGGGATTTAGAAACCCACATTTTATTTGATTTTTCTTTTTGCTTGGTGGACCTTTGCTGCCTTTTGGATATTTCATTTTTCTTTGTGGACCTTTGCGATGTTTTGGATATTTCATTTTTCTTTGTGGACCTTTTCAGTCTTTTGGATATTTCATTTTTCTTTTCATTCACATGTCGATTAGATGGGACATTGTGATTTTAATGCACATATGGACTCTTGGATTTATGATTTTTATGTTGCACATCAACATTTCTTCCAAAAGACTTAAGAATTGTGGATGAATAGGAATAATATGGAGGGTTCATATGGATTGGTGTTTGGATATTCTTCAAGTATGTGTGCCTTCGTTGATCTTGATACATGGTAGGGTAAGTGAATGGAGAGCTAGGAATGATAGGAATGGGGGATGGAGGAATATATGGACCTAATACGGATGGAAGGGATGAAGACTTTTGTTTTAAGGCATAAGAACCCAAAATGGATTTGGAGGATAATGAAGGCATATGGTTGCATTTGAATGGAGGGATATAAGGTGTGAAAGGGATATCAATATCTTTGAAAGGAGCAGCATTACCCAAGTTCTCATCTTTAAGATTTATCTTTATGCCAATAGGCTCATGAATAGCTTTGATAGGATCAACTGGAGCTTGAAGGGATTTATTATCATGCAAGGGATTTGGAAGAATGATGGTTTCTTGAGGTGAACATGGAGAAATATGACAAGGAAATGATGGGATACTTTGATCTTGACAAGGATCTTCAAAGGGTATAGATAGGGTATTTGGTTCTTGATTTTCAATATGCTCATTGGAAATTGTGGAAGGGATATCTTGATCTTGCTTGGGAAGTAGAGAAAATATGGAACTTGGAGGGGTACTTTGTTTTTGGAATGGAAGGATATCATCTTGGAAGACATGAAAGGATGAAAGGGGATCATCATAGGGTTCTATAGATATGGGACCTTCATCAAATATAGGAGGGTATTGTATATAATCTTGATCTTGATCTTTATCGACATTTGTTTCTTTTCTCTTTGGGTTATCCTCTTGACATGGAGCCACTTCTAAGGACAAGGTAGATGTTTGGATATGTGTGGGGGATGTTTGGAAGAATAATGTAGGATCCTTTTGAAGGGGTATAATAGGCATTGAAGCACATGAAGCTTTGAGGTCCAAGATCTTTGAAGCATGGAAATGATCTACAACAAGATGTAATTTAGCTTGGGTTTCTTTTAGAGGTAGCCCTCGAGGGTAGATATAGTCAATGTGAAAAGTGACATCATTAGGCTCATTCTTTGATGGAGGAATTTTGGATAGTTGTGAAGCTTTGTGAGATGAATGAAAGATGAAAGGAGTACAAGCTATGGGAGAAACCTTGCTAGATAGAGGTTTGTGCATTAGATCTTGCTCGAGAGTGGTACCTTTCTCTTCACACTCTTTATTACCTTGATCACAAATAGGATGATCATGAAATTTACCTTGATCCAAGATAGGTTTGTTGCTCTTAAATGTTTCTTTTTGTGAGGAGGATGAAGATACAAATGGCCCATCATTATAAAGAAAAGGACACATTGATCTTAATGATGGCTTTGTAGATGATATATCTTTTTGTTTTTCCTCATTCTTCATCAAGGTTGATGTGTCAAAATCATGAGGAAGCTTAGCTCTTGATTGAGCTAACTTTATGAAATATGCTTCTTTATCCCTATTCATAATTAATTGCATTATTTCCATAAACATGGGATCTTGGATTGCATATGAAACTTCATCTTCAGATACCTCGTCATTTTGATTCCAATGGAGATTTTGATAATTATGCTCCATAATAGGATTGATTCATTTCTCAAATAGTTCCATCATTATAAATCTTTTTTAGGGATATGATCTATTTGTTGCACTGATAAGGAATATCTCTGAAAAGGGTATCCAAAAATGATGTCAAAATCTTTCCAAACCTTTGGGAGATGTTCACTATTTGCCCTTCTTTGTTTCTGGGTGTTACTTGCCAGTGTGTAGGCATGACTTTAACTTTAGTATGTGGTGATTGGAATATTCTTAGGTGTCACTTTGCAGATGAGCAGATGGCTTTTGCCTATTGGTAGGCGTGATTTAAATTTTTCCAAGCATCACTTAAACTATTACAGGCGTGACTTTATTTGTTTCTAGGCATCTTTTTACAAATCACATGCGTAATTTCTCTGTGCACAGGTGGTTTTTCTCTTTGTATAGGTGGCACTTTACAGATTAGGTTGTAAATTTCAAATTTTAAAAATTTTAAGATCAGGTCTGCGGAATTTTCTTGTTTGAAAATGAAATACAAATACAACACCCACATCAAATTTTAACCATGTCCCTAAAACCACACTAAAAGTGTATGTTCTCGATCATTTTTCACAAGTATTGAACAAGAAAGTCTTCCACGCAATCTACCTATAGTCAAATTTGGCTTTTAACATGTTTGGCTCTATAAGGTAGCTTACTACTTATCAGGAGTTTAATGAAAAATTCCTTTCTAAACTATGCCAAGTTCTTTTTCCAACTTGCGGGCTTCCCACACGCACAAAAGCATGATTTGGCGCAATCCCCAAAAGGACTACTAGAGGAAGTGAAGAAACTTGCACATAATCTAGTCACTCCCCTATTAAGGAAGAGTATATTTTTTTATAGTGGGTTGGAAAGTACCGCGGCTAAGGTGATTGTCTCCCACTTGGGTCATTCCCTCTCACCATCCTCGTAAGGAAAATCTCAAGAGGTAGGCCCTCTAATGTTCTAGCATGTTCATGTAAAGAAAGGAAATGGAGTTAAGAACAAGTTTTTGGGAATTTGGTTCACCTAAAAGGTGAAGAGCATATCCCTAACTTTTTCTTAATTTCCCAAACACAATAAATAATGTTCAATTATTTCACCCACTAACTATAGAGAATTGAGTATTTCTACTCTCTTCTACAAATAAGGGGCTTTGATTTTATGTGCTTGATTCCTCACCCTTTCTTCTTAATCAAAAAGTTCAACACCTTTGGCATTTTGATTCACTAGAAGAAGTGAAGAGCATAGGCCTAAATGCTAAACTTTCCAAACAAAGATAGGTTGTTTTGTAATTACTAGATTTTTAAATGCACCAATGCCACAATTTAAGGGAAAATATTCACTAGTTTGAGGCTTACCTTTCCTTGTAGCTAGCATAAGCTAGGGGCATTTTTGAGTGATTTTTGTCATTTTTAGCTTACCTTGGCTATAGCTCCTTTCCAATGTGCTTTCCTCCAACAAAATTAGTCAATACAAACAACAACAATGAGGGGAACCAAAATGAATTTGAAGAAGGAAAGTTATGTATTGAATCTTAAAGCCTTATTTGCAAATTTTGAGAAAAACTTGAATTAACGAGAAAAAATACAATTAAGTGATACAAACTTAGTTTTGTAAGCTTCTACAATTTTGAGATAGTTCTCATATACCTGATTTCTTCTTCTTGTGACTCCTCAAGAACTGATTTGATGTGAGCAAAGTTTTCCTTCTTGATTTTCCTAGTCAAAGCCTTCCCTTCTTGATTGAACTTGCTCTCTGGCTTTTGAACCTTTCTGTGTTTGCTCATCTATAGTAAAAAAATACAGACAGAGAGTAAGAAAAACAACAGTTATAGATTTGACAACAAATTAAAGCAAAAAGTAGTAGGCGTCATTAGTCAGCTAATACGCATGATTTAAGGATTAGTAGGCGTGACTTTAAAAATTGCAAGCATCACTTTCCAGTGACACAGGTGACATTTAAAGTTCAGCAGGCGTAACACTTTAATTACTAGGCATGAAAAGTAATGAAAATTGCATATAATAAGCTATTTAAAGCGGCAATTAACAAATACTAGGTGTCAGTTAAGAGATACTAGGTGTGATAGTTTGCAGTAAATTGTGTCGTAAAGGTTGTCACAGGTGGAAAAAGACAATGAATATGCGGTACTTCTCTGGTCTCAGGCGTCGTTTTACTGTCTCCGGCATAGCAATTTATCTCACAGGCATCACACTTTATCTTTTAGGCATCAGTTACTCACTAGTAAGTGTCAGAACAGTGATCACAGACATCATTTAATCCTTCATATGCATCATTTCTCCTATTTTCTACAAAAATTCATGAAAAAGTGACAACAAAAACACACAAAAACTTGACGAAACTATTAGAAATGAGGCTTAGAGCCCCACGGTGGGTGCCATTTGTGTGTGTATGTTTGACACCTTCATGAAATTAGGATAATCAAGTACAATTCTAGGAAAATACAATGCAAATTTAAGCTAAGAATTGAAATTAACATCCATGACATCCCATGGTTCTCTAACTAATTTGGTAAGTGAAGTTCTCAGCCTATTCTCCACTAGTGACAAATCTAGAATGAGAAATATGATAGTACAAATGCTTAATCTAGCTCTCAAACTCTCAAAATGATACAAAGATAATTCAAATGCTCTCAATTGCTATGAAAATGACTATAATGATGATGCTTTGCAAATGAATTTCTAAGATCTATTATTGCTCTCAAAATGCCTCTCATTTATAGTAAATTCCCAAGGGTAGGGGGTAGAGTGAAGTAATAATAATTTAGCCTTGGTTGAGTCAAAAACTTTGCAATGTTTTTAAATGGGAGGACAATTTAAATGTTTTTCTCAAAGCTTTGGACAAAAGGACAAAATTGAGTGGTTTAGATTCAAAGTTGAATTTGTGTGATTGAGATTCAATTCCTTTGAGTGATCCATGTGCTTTGTGTTCTCAATTTTCATTAGCTGCTCAATTTGTTGTTGAAAGATATTAAGATTTATTAAATTCTATCATTTAATTAAATTAGCCATGTAGGGAATAGGTTCATTTTGATTTTTGATTTAACAACTATACAATTAATTGATTAAAATCAATTATATAATACTTTTGGTCCCTTTAAGCTTGTATTTAATTATTTAATGTCATTATTTAATTTTTCCTTTGATTTGATTGATTTTGTCCAATTTGATTTATAATGTCCATTTTTTATTTGATCCTTTTTAATGAGAATTAGAGCATTTTGTTAAGATTTTGCAAATTGGATGATTCTAAGGCACTTGCCCTATTTTTGGTGTCTACAAGTCCATAACCTCTATCAAAGATGCTTAAAAGTATCTTTCTCCAATGCCTTAGTGAAACTATCTATAATTTGTTGCTTAGTGGCTACAAATTTCATCTTAACCTTGTTTTTAGTCACCTTCTCTCTCAAAATGTGATAGTTGATAGAAATGTGCTTAGCCTTTGAGTGCATCACTAGATTCTTTAAATATTGATAGCACTTGTGTTATCACACATAATTAGAATAGATTCATCATAGACTATCTTCATATCCTTAAGAGTCCACTTAATCCACATAATCTAAGTACAACAAGATGTTGTAATATATTATGCATGTGCACTAGATAAAATAAATTGAATCCTACTTTTTGCTTGCCCAAGATATCATCATGTCTCTAAAGAAAATGCACCACCACTTGTGCTTATTCTATCATATGTACATCCAACCTAATCAACATTAATAAATTATTTCAAGGATAAATCAATATACTTTTTGTACAATAATACGAATTCTAGAGTCCCTTTCAGATATCTAAATATCCTCTTCACTACCATTTCATGGGACTGCTTGGGATTAGCTTGATATCTAGCAACAAAAAACTACATACATAATATTTGGTCTTGAAGCAATCAAGTACAACAGTCCTCCTATCATAGATGTATAAATCTTGTGATCAACTTCTAGAGATTCATCATCTTTTCTCTAGTAAGAACAAGTAGCCATGGGGGTTGCAACTAGTTTAGAATTCTCCATCCAAACCTCTTTAGCTTTTGTTTGACAGATATGGTATGAGAGATAAAAATACCATTTTAATCAATTGAAGATAAATAAATAATGACAACTCACCAATCATAGAAATTTTAAATTCTTTTTGCATCTCTTCAACACACTTTTTATAAAACATTTTATTGCCTCCAAATATAATATCATCAAAACATATAATTACAATTAGCAATTTATCATTTTCAACCTTGAAGTAAATATTTCTATCTACAATACCTTTCTTGAAATTTTGTTTCAACAAATATTTGTCTAGTCTAGCATACCAAGCTCTAGGAGCTTGCTTGAGCCCATAAAGAGATTTCTTGAGTCTACAAGCCATATCAAAATCTTCTGACAAATTGAATCCATTTGAATGATCAATGTAGATTTCCTTTTCTAATTGTCCATTCATTAATGTAGATTTAACATACATCTGATATAATTTGAAATCCTTACAAGAAGCAAAAGAAAGAAATATTATAATCACTTCCATTCTATCTATTGAAGCAAAAGTAACCTCAAAATATATTACTTCAACTTGAGTATAGCCTTTTCATACTAGTATTGACTTGTTTCTTATGACTTGTCCATCTTCATTTACCTTGTTCTGAAACACCCACTTAGTTCCAATCACATTCTTGTCAACCAGTCTGGGAACTCGTTCCTATGTCCAATTTTTTTCTTTCTAATCTAGTTCTTCATTCATATCTTTTATCTATATTTCATCCTTTCTTGCTTTTGCATACGTTTTTGATACCACCTTGTTGGATGTTGTTGGATTTGATTACTAATGTTGTTGTCATTCATGTTTTTTCACTGATGTCAACATATGTTTTTATGAAGAGAACAAACTAGTTATTATAGTGTACGGATACTGTACAGTTGATTTAGAATGAGCGAACATAGGTTTGTGTACAAGGAGGTATTTTGATCTTATATCCAAGATCGTATGCTGTAATATTTCATATTAGTTGAGTAACAAAAGATTTGGTGAAGACTAGTTTTTGGACTATGACAGTGGAATTTGAGAGAGTTAGTCTCTATTTTTTGAGTGTATCTTATAAGTGATGTGGATTTAGTGTATGCAAGCTTGAGGGATGTCAGATAATTTATTAAGGAATGTTATTTGATCTTAGCAAGTCATGGGAAGCGTGATGATGTCAGTTGTGGTGTGTGTTCTGGAGGAGACCTATTTGGGGTTGACTTTAGAGTTGTAGCGTGTATTATGGATAACGGGCATGGATTACGGATGTTGGACCTTAATTGTTGAAGTGTAATTGTTGTATACTTGTTATAGATACCATGTGTATCTTAGCAAGGGGTTATGCAATTATTTTTATATTAGAAAAGCCTAATTGGCCGACCTGATCATTTATTGTAATGGGGTATATATGTAAGATCTTTTCTTTTGAAAAGATGAGTAGTGTGTAAGAATTGTGAAAGAGGATTGTGGAAGCTACAAGCTTGTATCTGGTGGATGTAGAGCAGAGGATAGTTTATACTTCATTGGAACTAATCAAGCAGAGACAGTTTCTATCAGACAGTTCACAAGGATTGTGCATTTCCTTTATATACACTTGTGTTGCGAACAATGAGTTTTCAAGGTGGACATAACCTTCTTTGGGCAGTGAGCCTACATCTCTTTGACTCCTAACAGGGTCTATCCTTTAATAGGGAGTGTGTACTACAATGTTTTAATAAGATCCTAATAGGGCTAGATCTTTTAATAGGGATACTATACTCTCAGCACATCATTTGTCAGTGCTAATTCCCACTGGGTTTTTTACCTTTAACAGGGTTTCCTCGACAAAAAAATATTATGTTATTGTGTTGGCATTTACCATGTTATCATTTGATTTGGTGTAGCTGATATTTAAAGTTTAAAGTTTAATAATCTGTGTCACAATAAATTCACCCCCCCTCTCAGTTGTGTTGGTAGACTGTTATTCCTAACAATTGGTATCAGAGCTACTGGTCCTTAGAGAGAAATCTTAACTTGAGTTGATCTTGGAGATGGTATTTTATAGGAAGGATGGTCCAAAATTTGATCTTGAAAACTTTGACAGCTAGAAGAACAAGATGTGAACACATTTGCTATGTTTGAGTATCAACTATTGGATGATCACAAAGAATGAGGTAACCATGAAAGCTGAGGATGAATTAGATAAAGCTACTAATGAAGAAAATAAGATATTTTCATATAACATAGTCACAAGGGAAGCACTGATCAACACACTTTCTGAAGGAGAATTTACTGAGGTGAAAGATCTGGACCCAGCACACACAATTTGGGGAAGATTAGAAGCAATATATGAAGGAGACAAGTTTACTAAGCAAGCAAAGTTACAGAACTGGAAAACAAGGATGAAGAATTTGAAAATGAAAGATGATGAAAATATTAGGGCTTATGTACAAAGAGTTACTAAGGTTGTGATTGGAATCAAAAATTATGGAGGCACTTATGAAGAGGAAGAAGTCATTGCAAATATTCTTAGATCATTGACACCTATTTACAAGACCAAAGTATAGGCTATAGAAGAGATTATACCTTTGACTACAAAATTTAGCAGAGAGATGTTGATTGCAACTACCTTTGAGGTTGCAGAGATGGGAGGTTCTTTACCTAGAGTTGAAACAACATTTAAGGCATCTGCAAACAAAAAGACATTTCTGGAATTGCGAGAACAAATAGTGATAATATGGAGAAGAGCTTGGTGAGTATGTTGATGAATGGGAACAGATACATGAAAAAGAAAGAAAGCTAGATGAAATTGTTTCCCTAATCACTAGAAGAGAAAAGAGAAGTAAGGGTAAGTTTGAAGGAAAGTTACCTTTGAAATTTTTTTCATGCAATAAGATAGGTCACTTTGCATATAGTAAGGGTAAGTTTGAAGGAAAGTTACCTTTGAAATTTTTTTCATGCAATAAGATAGGTCACTTTGCATCTATATGTCCTACATGAAAAAGAAAGAAAGCTAGATGAAATTGTTTCCCTGATCACTAGAAGAGAAAAGAGAAGTAAGGGTAAGTTTGAAGGAAAGTTACCTTTGAAATTTTTTTCATGCAATAAGATAGGTCACTTTGCATCTATATGTCCTACAAGAGTTCCTAAGCATAAATCTAAGTTTTACAAACCTAAGTATTCAAAGGAAAAAGAATGTTATTATGCTAGTGAAGGTGTTTCTAATGATGATTTTGATAATGAGGAGATTGGATTTATTGCTATCAAAGATGAAAAACCATTACATCAGGAAAGAGCTTTAGTGTCCTATGTTGATAAGAAATTTGAATGGGTTATAGACAGTGGTTGCTCACATCATATGACTGGAGATAAAAATAAGTTTGTTAAACTAAATAAGTATGATGGTAGTGTTGTGAGATTCAGAGACAATATTCCTAATCTTATCATTCGAGTAGGATCTATTTCTTTGGATAGAAAGACTAATACTAACAAAGTACTACATGTTGATGGACTTAAGCATAACTTGTTGAGTGTTGGTCAACTGATGGACAAGGGTTTGTTACAAGCAGTGGTTGTTGTTGCACCAAAAGATCGACATGTTAATGTCTGATACAACCACTAGACTTATAGAAGACACAGAAGGTGGCTAAGACATGTCACAAATCCTGAGGGGAGCACTGACCATTTTGCCAACAATATCCCCCTCAGCCTTGTTGGTAATTTTTCTTGCAATCTCCTTTCCTAGGTGGGAACTTGAGGACCAAGCTATGGGACTAAGAACTTGGAACACAAACTCAACAACCATCAGCAAAAAAGAGACAAGAGAAAATCCATTGAAAAGGTACTGAGACCTTCTACACTTTGAGCTCCACATCACTCAAGCGGGTATACCTCATATGCACACACGTAACTCTTTATGAAAAATAATAGCTTGCAGATATAAAATTGTGGAATAGATTTCAAACCCTTTTAGGTATCATGTACCTCAATGTCTTTATCAAATCTTATGCAATATCCCACTTGCATAGAGTGAGCTTGAAAACTAGATAATACTTCTAACTCCTATCAACATGAAAGGGAAAAAATTTTCATTTATGTTTTTGGGTGGAATAGATCTCTGAAATACCCCAAATCTCTCATAGACTAGTGCCTTATCCAATGGGCAACATAGTCAAATAAATCACTGCAATAGAAGGCTATGAATAGAGAAGGCAACATAGTCTAATATGTCTAATGACTTGCATCAAACATACACCATTGATCAAATTCTACTTAAGAATCCATGTGTGTACTTAGATATGCAATTACCTATTCAAAGTATTTAACCCTCCCCTTGGAAGAGACCCAAGAATAGATAATACATTGATCAACATCCATTGAAAGATAAGCTTGAAATACACTTGATATCTCAACCCATACACATTTGAAGACAAATCCTAAATCTCATTTACTCCCTTGAAATAACTCTATTAAAAACTTACAATAGAAGAGACCAAAACACCCTTGATGCTTTAACTCATGTGATTTAGGAAGCAAAATGGAGACAACTTGATAACAGTATGAAAAATGTTGAGATCTTATTCATAAGATTAACTATTACAAATCATACTCTTCTCTGAAACCAAAATAGGAAACAAGAACACCCTATATGAAGAGAAGATGACAATATTTACAGAAGGAACCACTCATGGAACCGTCTCTAGGAAAATTCTAGAGAATCAGGAACCTCTACTAAATAATCTTGGAAATCCTTATAAAGGATTTCAACAAGCTTGGGATCATTTAGGGAAAAATTAGGTCTACAACCACTTCAACCACTAGATACAAAAAGAAATAAAAGAAGACAAAAATGACTGAAAACCTGGGAGGATCAGATTAAATCTGATGTACAATTACTTGGGTTTCATCATCACAAGCTAACTGCAGTTACCATTTCAGCAAATTTCTTGTTGCAGGAAAAACTTTAATGCCAGAACCACCTTAGAAAACTTGTGTGTATCAGGTCATGGAAACAATTGACAATCATCATACCCTAGCTGCCCTTGTCAAAACATCTATCCTATGCATTAAATCAGCATGGCACCCTCAGGAAAGCAAATCTGATCATATGACTACCTAATATCTTGTTCATAAACTTTCACCTGTAACTATCCTTCGAACAAAATCAGATCTAATTTGGCTTGTTGTATCTGGTTCACTATTCCAATCATGTAGAAACCCTTAAACAATTCAAAACCTTGGTTGCAACGGTTAATTCTTCAAGTTTAAAACATGGCCATTGATCTCAGCCCTTCCCAGCACATCGTGTGGGCTCATAAAATCAAATAAAACTTTATTTGACTTGAAACCTTTATTTGCCACATCATTTTCTTTAGCGACCAATTAGGAGCGGGCACATTGGATCTATCTGGCACTAAGGACCCATCGCTTTCATTGTCTTCATTCTCAATCATATGGTCATCGCGATCCCATGACCATTATTTATCTTGCATCTTTTTTTAGCGGCATCACGACCACCGCCAGATCATCCTTGACCTACAATGTCTTTACCCTTAACTCTAGAAAGTACCTTAACCTCACATATCATTCAGAGAATATGTGACTGAAGGATTCTCATGATATTAGAACACTTGTCTTAACCCGGGTTCAATCTAGAGATTGGGCAACACAGGCAATATCACAATCTCTGAATCTTTACTTGACACATGGTTTGATTCAGAGATCCAACGACTGAGGAAATCTTGCATTTGCTGGATGCATGTCTTAACTTGAGTTTCATTATGAGATCAAGCAATTTCCATTGATCTTCCCATCATCGACAGTTATCGCTGAATTGCCAGATGCTTCTTGACTTGACTGTGAAATTGTGAGATCTAGAGATAACCGTCTCCTAGCCTTGTCACTGGATCATTGAATGCTTAGCCACTAACCGCCAGGACTTGAAGATTAGGAGATAACTATATTCGCCAGGTCGCTGAATAAAATGACTAACTGTCTGGGGCTTAGAGGCTTGGAAAGTAAAGGAAAAGACAAGCACGTGCATAAAAGAGACTTAAGTGGTTGGAAGAGGTAACAAAGAAATAGACTTAGGTAGGGTTCTGTGGACTTAGAAAATTTTTGAAACCCTGGCAACATGGATAAACCCTATTTCTTCATCACTCAAATTATTGTATCTCACTATTTTTTGCACTAAAACACATGCGATCTTAACTGAATCTTTTCCATACCTCAAACTGTCCTTGTCCAAGTTCGCAAGCCACAACACATCTTATATTATCTTCGCTGATCAAAACTATGTTGTAGTAGGTCATGGCAATTTTCATAGTATTTTATAGGAGTGAAGACCATTTTCTTTAGATTTTTGTAATGACAGGAAAATGGGCTAACAGTGGCTCTGTCTGGGGATGTATGCCTCTTGCAGGCATAGCAAGAATTCAAAATTTCTGGAGGAAGCAGACCACCCACTGGACAAAAAATTACAGAGAACCTTCACAAAAATTGGTAGATGAAGTAGAAAAATAGGAAGGGAAACACACAACTAAAAGGAAAATTACCTACAAAATTTTTAAAACTTTATTTGGTGGCCCCGAGCCACCAAAGAAAAATCAAAACCCTCTTGAGTCAAAGGTCTAATTCTCATCCACATATGTGACCAGCTACCTAAAAATATCATGATCATCTTGTTGCCAACATACATAAATATCTTTGGGCTGAAAAATAAAACTATATTTGTCACTACCCACACTATTCCAATCACAACCACCATCATGGTCATACTCCAGGAAGTATGGAAAATCCGTTACCTCTTCTTGTGGACTGGAAATACAAAACTTATCTAGTAATGCATCAAAATTTAACCTGCAATGATCAATATGCATTACTATAAACTCACCTGGCTGGGAAAGAACTAGATCCACAGATTTATCTCCATGCGATACTTTAGCCATTGAAAAACTTGGTTCCTTGGGAATATCTTCACAATTTGGATTATGAACCAAGTGCAAACCTTTTTTATAAACATTGTGACAAAAAGAGAACTGATCTACATCATCATTTTTGTTAGAAAATTCACTATCCCTATCATTGAAGACATTGTCCTCAACATTGTCACAATCGTCTTCATATTTATCAAAAGAAGGAAAAGGAAATGAACAAAAATCTTATTCACCTCTAGAATATTCATGACAAGAGAACACGTTGTCATGGTCTTCATCTCCTTCTTCTGCAAACTCGCTACATGAGGGGAACTCATGTAAAAATGGATCACTATCAACATCACTTTGAACACCCGCCTCATTATCAGTGTCAAAACAAATATCAATGGGTTATTGCAAAGCAAAGTCAACATCAGGGGCATACCTTTGAAAATCCACAGCCAGGAGTGCTAAGATTTTCTCACTACTTAATAGACATTGGACTTCATTTTTATTTTCATTTTCATCTTGCCTGATGCTGCAAATATCCTCCCCATTTGGAACAAGGACTGATATCTCTTTCCTCATGACATTTTGTGAAAAGCAATCACTACAGGAACTCTCATCTACATCATATTCATCTTTTGGCTATTCACACAAAACATCCTCATAATGAGATAAGAAGGCTGTCATATTATATTGATAAGAAGAAAAATCTACAGACATAATGGAAACATCATCAACCATAGATTCATCTTCAACATCAACATATTCATTGACATCATTGTCAGCATCATAATCAACATTCTCTACACAATGAGAATCATCATCATCATTACTAATGGTCTCTTCATTATCAACATAAAGAATAGTCAATGCCTGTAACCTTTTATCTTCTTGCAACTGCTTGCACTCAGCATCATTATCTGCAATTTTCCTCTTGAAAGTAGTAATTTTGATGAGTAAATCCTCATAATCAGTTTCATGGATGGTGTGATCAATAGAGACATCAATGTCTTGGTATTGATCTTCATTGTTTACTTCAAACTCATCGTCACTAACTCTTTCATCAAAATATTCTATGAATGTTTCTCTTAACATGTCCCAAGAAGGTATTGAACATGAAGGTAGGGACAAGAACCAATCCCTTGCACCCTTAGTAAGAGACTGCACTAATATTTTCATTGCAACATCTTCATGCTCAATCACAAACTCACCCATTAAATCAGAAAGGTCATCTAAATATTCTCCTATTAAACATGATCCGTCACCACTAAATTCTAGCAAATATTCCCCAATCTTAGTAGGAAATCTATTGGGGGCACCTTCAATACCATTAAAAAAAAAGGGCTTGTAGTCTTCCATGGAAAAAATACTACAATAAATTTTGTGGGTTACATAGGATATGTAACAAAAGTCATTCCCTCACTTAGTGCTTAAATCACTTGATAGGGAACCAATGTTTTACAACTAATTTTCATGAAAAAATATACATATGAAAATAAAAATACCTCAAAGTATTGTAGTAAAAAAACTCAACTTGTTGACTGGGAACATGGTAGATCTAGAGCCTCCTTTGTAGCTCCATCAGGTTCTTTTCTTGTAGAGTCGTCACCTCCTTGCAGAGTAAAATTTCCAAATAGAAAAATTTATTTGAAAAATATTTTTAATTCTGGGTTCACTTGCAACCAACAAAGCCGCACAAACTTTTTTATATTTACTGCAATAAAATACACCTTCCAGGATAATTCTTGACTCTAACTCTCAACCAGGCTGTGGGATGATTCAACAAAGCGAGGAAATAACTATCTTAAACTTGTTGTCTTTTATTCTTCCCCAATAGAGTCACCATTTTGTTGGTACTTTTTCTTGCAACCTCCTTTCCTAGGTGGGAACTTGAGGACCAAGTTGTGGGACTGAGAACTTGGAACACAAGCTCAACAACCATCAGCAAAAAAGAGACAAGAGAAAATCCATTGAAAAGGTACCAAGACCTTCTACAATTTGAGCTCCACATCACTCAAGTGAGTATACCTCATCTGCACACACATAATTCTTTATGAAAAATAATTGCTTGTAGATATTAAATTGTGGAATAGATTTCAAACCCTTTTAGGTATCATGTACCTCAATGTCTTTATAAAATCTTATGCAATATCCCACTTGCATAGAGTGAGCTTGAAAACTAGACAATACTTCTAACTATTATCAACATGAAAGGGAAAATGTTTTCATTTATGTTTTTGGGTGGAATGGATTTCTAAAATACCCCAAATCTCTCATAGACTAGTGCCTTATCCAATGGGAAACATAGTCAAATAAATTAGTGCAACATAAGGCTATGAATAGAGAAGACAACACATTCTAATATGTCTAATGCCTTGCATCAAACATACACCATTGATCATATTCTACTTAAGAATCCACCTGTGTACTCAGATATGCAATTACCTATTCAAAGTATTTAACCCTCCCCTTGGAAGAGACCCAGGAATAGATAATACATTGATCAACATTCACTGAAAGATAAGCTTGAAATACCCTTGATATACCAACTCATACACATCTGAAGACAAATCCTAAATCTCAGTTATTCCCTTGAAATAACTCTATTGCAAACTTACAATAGAAGAGACTAAAACACACTTGATGCTTTAACTCATGTGATTTAGGAAGCAAAATGGAGACAACTTGATAAAACTATGAAAAATGTTGAGATCTTATTCATAAGATTAACTATTACAAATCATACTCTTCTCTAAAATCAAAACAGGAAACAAGAACACCCTATATGAAGAGAAGATGACAATATTTATAGAAGGAACCACTCATGAAACCGGCTCTGGGAAAATTCTAGAGAATCGAGAACCTCTTCTAAATGATCTTGGAAATCCTTATAAAGGATTGCAACAAGCTTGGGATCATTTAGGGAAAAATTAGGTCTACAACCACTTCAACCACCAGATACAATAAGAAATGAAAGAAGACAGAAAAGTTTGAAAACCCAGGAGGATCAGATGAAATTTGATGTACAATTATTTGGGTTTCATCATCACAGGCTAACTGCACTTACCATTTCAATAGATTTCTTATTGCAGGAAAAACTTTAATGCCAAAACCACCTTAGGAGACTTGTGTGTATCAGGGCATGGAAATAACTGACAATCATCATACCCTAGACACCCTTGTCAAAACTTCAGTCATCTGCATTAAATTGGCATGGCACCCTCAGGAAAGAAAATTAGATTAGATGACTACCTAATATCTTGTTCATAAACTTTCACCTGTAACTATCCACGGAACAAAATCAGATCTAATTCAACTTGTTGTATCTGGTTCACTGTTCCAATCCTGCAAAAACCCTTAAACAATTCAAAACCTTGGTCGAAATGGTTAATTCTTCAAGTTTAAAACATGGTCGTTGATCTCAACCCTTCTCGGCACATCGTGTGGCTCATAAAAATCAAATAAAACTTTATTTGACTATAAACCTGTATTTTCCACATCATTTTCTTTAGTGACCAATCAAGAGTGGACACATTGGATCTATCTGGCACTGAGGACCTGCTACTTTCATTTTTCTTCATTCTTAATCGGACGGTCGTCACGATCCCATGACCATTATCTATCCTTCATCTTTCTTTAGCGGCACCACGACCACTGCCAGATCATCCTTGACCTGCAATATCTTTACCCTTAACTATGACATATCATTCTGTTGAATAGCTATTTCTCTTCTTCTGCTTAGAGATTTCTTCAATTGACCTCTGGCTGCTTCAAGTTGTTCTAATGCAAGCTAAATGTCAATCTTCTGATTCTCTATAATTTTTCCCAACTTATAAACCTCCATCTCAAGTTCTTTATCTTACAAGTGGTTAGACTTCTTTAGGAGACTAAGCTCTGATACCAATTATTGAAAATCTATTGGGAAAGTGTGATACTGAGAGGGGGGATGAATCATATATCAACTAATTTATCCATTCTGACATAAACAAACTTGCAAAGCATAAGCATAAAACTCAACACTATAACATATCTAATATCCTAATCATCATCCATGAAAATAAACATAACACAATGATTTTGGTTATCCAGAAACCCTTGAAAGGTAAAACTGGGGTGGGGATGACACCCACAAATCTTCAGTACTATAGTATTAAAGTTTTTCCTATTAGGCTACAAGTTTTATCAAAAAATATGATCTACCCTATGAGGGCTCTGGCTTGTTAAGAGCTTTGAGACTTATACAATCTACCTTGCAAAAGGATTTAAAACTTACAACTAAGTAAGCACTCAGTTGAGAGATTTACTAAGGTCTATCAAAACCACTCTATTAAGAGATTTACCCTAATACACTTGTTAGAATGTCTCAGTACCTAATGCTTCAGTTTGCACTGTGATGGTAATTATAGATCTTCTCCTTATAGTATAGATTTGATCTTTTCTATCAAATATGTCTTTGTTCTGTCCTTAACTGCTTTGCTCTGTTATGCTCGGTCACCGAACTCTATTCTGCTCTAAAAGTATGAGATCTCCTTCATACTCTTATCTTCTCATCATAATACATTTTAGGGTTCAGAGCACATCTTATATAGAAAATTAACTATCTCCAAGATTTAAGATCTACAATCTAGATTGTCTCCTTTTACCGCTTAACCTTTCCCTAATTCTGATTGGTTCCATGTATTACATAGGGATTAATGATTGCAATACAAGAGCATAATCACCTTCGTGATTTCCTTAACAAACAATAAATGAAATATGAATGTCGGCCAAAATGATTTACCTAAGTGTTTGTGCCATAACAAACACATATGTCAATTTTGGCTTACTCGACATTTGATATCTCTGGCACTCGGCATTCACTATTCTTTATACCTTGGTGCTCCGAACTGACATATTTACATAACTCAGAAAAAGCTGACTCAAGTAATACTGAAGTACTCAGTGACCATTGTGTTACTCGACAGTGACTACTGCTCAATAACTATACAATACACATGACTCGATCACAATGATGATCGACCAACATTGCCTAGAAAATGACTAAGTGTAAGACACTAATAGCCAACAAAACTTTAGGGATCAACAGGCTTGTGTGTGTGTGTGATTGAATGTAAGCACTTGTGTATGATCAAATAAAGAGGTAAGGCTTCTATTTATACCCATTTCATTTTGAAATAAAAAAGGGTCGACCATAAGGTGTGAAGAAATTTGAAATTTTGAAAGGGCTTGGGATCTTGAAGAGGGTGACCTAGAAGGTTAGGGCCAAAATTCATCTTAGACCTGAGGGTCAAGGCTGAATTTTTTCCTAGACCTAAATTTCAGGGCCAATATTTTGCCTATACCAAAATGGCAAGGCCTTCCATAATTTCCTCGTAGTCTTAGAAAATGGGAAAAAGAAGCGGGGAAAAGGACAAAATAGGGCCTGCACTAGCACAGAATCATATGCACATCCATTGATCTATATGAGGCATTTGAATTGACTCCAAAGCATCCACTAAGAATGGATAAACATGTCCTAACATGGGTTCTTCCATTTTAAGATGATACATTTATCCCCCACATTAGCAAGAGTATGGGCTCAACAAAAACTCTTGGTAGAGTAAGGAAAAAGGCATAAGATGGTCTCACCAGGATGAAGGAGAAAAAGAATCCATGAAGACCCTAGCAAACTCAATTCCTTGTTAACACTGAAATCATAACAAGAGATATATCACTAACAAAAATAGAAAAGAAAAGAAGTGTGATTAAATTGCCCAGTAAGAAGTGTACATCCTACTATGAACCACACAAAGAGATATAGATGTTGCAAGAGATGGCATTGAATGGTCTAGAAACTGTGTGTTCATGCTATTCATCCCATTGAGGATTCACCCTCAAGAAAATTCTTTTCCAAAAGAGAAAAAACTTAAAAGAGGCGATCCAGACCTAAGGATGTGTACATCCTTAAGGGATCAAAGAGAGAAACTTCCAAGGGATCAAACTTCTAGATTTTTTGCAATCCAAGAAGGGATCAAAAGAGAATCCAATCTTTGGGATTGTGTAGTAATCCATAAAGGGATTAAATAAAGAAAAGTTGTCTTTAAAAGTGAGTGTGCAAAAAGTGAGCAGAGCGTATGCCCCCAGGTTAAAGCTATTTCAATCATCTTAATGGGAGCAATGGATTTAACGGAGTGTACATGCATCCACTATATACATTTCCACTGTGAAATTCCCCCAAGAAAAGACAATTCAAGGGAAATAGGCACATAACCTAAAGAGAAGTACAAAAGAGATCTACTAAGTCTGGGGTCAGTATGATCTTTAGATAATATATCAGATATTATGTCAAATGAAATTTCATCATTCCCCAAAGGAAGTAGAACTAAAACATAATGGAGCAAAAAGACTCAAGAGTTACAAAGAAGAGTGTTTTTGGGCCAGCATCATGGAGACCAAACATATTTGGAGCTACCATGTCACAAATCCCAAGTGGACTACACAAAGGCACATTTACAAACAATAACACATCTACAACATAACATGTAACAACATATAGAAGAAGAAATATACAAATAGAATAATGATACAACATTTGTGATTCTTTTATCACCTTGTGCCAATGGAGCAACAAGGGTCATTTAAAGAAATCTAAACAAACATATAGCAAACACAACACAAGGTAAGTACAAAAAAATAGGGAAGAATACAGACTGCCATACTAGAGAGGCTAATCAAGTACAATGTCGCCCCCCCCCCCCCCCCCCCCTCACCCCCCCATATTGATCTACTTCATGTAGGGAAGGTGGAAAAATCGTGAAAGGAGAAACATCCAACACAGTAGGAGCAATAACCAATTCCAAACAAGGACCATTTTGAGGGCCATTATGTTCAAGACTAGGAGTAATTGGCAACTGTTTTGAAAGCATGTTAGGAAAATCATGATCAATATCAATAGTTACATGTTCATCATTAGCAATATCCTGTAAAGAATTTTTTGTATCAATAGGATCATCAAGTGTATCTTCCTCATCAAGATTAATCACAAGGGAATCCAAAATATGAATCGAATCATCATGTTTATCCATTATTAGGATCATTAAATTCCTCCACGAGCTCAAGCATGCACTGGTAAAAGGAAGGTAAGATGGTTTTGGAAGCATGTGAATGTGACTTGGCTTTGTCTTGATGTTTCTTTTGATGGTCACGAGCATGTCAGTTACATTTGGTCTTACTAGAGATAAGTTGTGGAGTGGGATCAATCAACATCAGGTCCTTTTCTCCTTGTGAAGGGGGAACAAAAAGAACCACACTAGGTTGAAAGGTAGGAGTAGAAGGTTTCTTAATGGAAGTCATAGAGTTAGACAAAGGAGGTATAGGTGGTGTAGGAAAAAGACCACAGGTAAGATCAAGCTTAGGTATACTTAACTGAGTGATCTTTCTATGTTTATAGGTTTAATAGGATCTTAAAAGCTAATCAAGACAATTCAGAGATGTTGTAGGTAAGGAAGGCCAAAAGAAGTCAAGGGTATCATAATCCCTAGGCCTAGAAAGGTGATAGAGGCTATGGTTGATTGTCTTAATCTCACTGTCATGAGGAAATTTAATGCATCTATGAAAAGGAGAAGAAATGGATTGCATGGAAGACAACCAAGGGAGACAAAGCTTCACTTGAAATTGATCGAAAGTAGGGATGACAACAAAAGTACTATCCACCACTTTACCAAAAAGCTCAATGGGAAATGATATAGAACCATTAGGTCTATAAAGGAAACCATTACATGTCTGAATCCAAGCATCTACCATATCATAGAAATCATTATGTAATTTTTTATGAAAGAGATTATCTTCAGTGATAACATTCACCATAGATGTAGGATCAACAAGACAACCATGGGAAGGATTCCTAGAAACCCCAGTGATAATGTAAAGTGGACCATCAAGACCCTTAATGGTTTAAGAATTGTCAAAGGTAATAACAAGATCTCTACTACATTTAGGTTGAGGTTTAGGTTGAGTTTTAGGTGGAGGTTCATACTCCACATGATTAACAACATTGCTATTTTCTTATTTCAACATTTCATCATAGGCAATCTACATAGAAGATGAATAAGGTTGGGAAATAGTGTTGGTAGAATATAAAGGTAAAGGATTGGTATAAATCTGAAGATTTTGGTTAGGAGGGGCTACATATTATTTTACACTACTATAATTGGCATAAATAGATAAAGCATTGGAATCAATCAAGTCTTGTATAGTATTCTTCAAGGAATAACACCTCTCGGTATCATGGCCAAGTTGACAATGGTATTGACAAAAGGCTTTGGAATCAAAGGACTTGGAATCCATCGTAGCAGAATGAATGATTTTAATAGGAGAAATTTTAATGATATTAACATTTAACAACATTTCCATTTCAATTTTTAAATACTCTGAAAGAGGAGTATACTTACAATTCAGACGGAAAATAGAGGAAGAAGAAGCAACACCTTTGGATGCAATGTCTACTTGTTCATCTACCATATTTAACACCTTGTTAATCTTGACATAGTTTTTTGGTTTATGATATTTATTCTAATTAGGATTCATTGGCATCACTCTTATCAAGTATAGGATTCATTGGAGTGGTGCTCTCAAATTGACTCACTTGTAATTGATAGTGGTGAAGTACTGCACAGAGTTGGGAAAAAGAGGTAAATTTAGTAAGAAAAATCTTATCTATAATGTATTTTTGTAAATTAGCAATAAACATGTGTTTTATATCAATATCAAGCACAAGATAAGAAATATGAATATATAAATTCTTAAATCTACCAATTAAATCAGTAAATTTTTCTTTCACTCCTTGTTTACAATGCATTGAATCAGTCAAAGATAATTGCAAACCAATATTGTTTTGAAATTATTGTATGAAGGCATTAGAAATATTTTGGAAAGAATCAACAAAATAAGAAGGCAAGGAATAAATATTTTTCATGAAAGGTACTAGCGAACAACTTATCCATAATCATATGGTCATGGGCATAGTATTACATTGGATTTGAAAGGTCTTAAGATGAGCCACAAGGTCACCCTTACCATTATAATTCTTAAGGAGAGGCATAACAAATTGTTGATGGACAACCGCACAAATAATGTATAGGGTCAAAGGAATTCCCATGTCAAATGTAGGAACATTAAACTTAGATTGATTCAAGGAAGCAATTTTTTTGTTGTAAGGACGAAACCATTTGAGAAAGACTAATGATGGTGGAATCCTTAGAGGAAATAGGAGCTATCGACACATTCGATACACTAGGAAAAGTGTATGAATTGGTAGGTATAGTAGAAGTAACCAGAGGAACAATTGGAACCATGGTAGGAAGAGGATTGGAATAGGTATAAGGGACACTATGATAAGAAAGTTGTGAGATAGGCAATGAAACAAGTGGAACACTCACATGAAGAGATAGAAAAGATGCATTAGGAAGACTCACATTGATAGGATTTGAAACTTTCACAGACGTGATCACAAAAAAGGATCATATGTAGGAATGCTAGACATAGGAATGAAGATAGGCAATAAAGGTTCAACACTAATAGAAGGTGGAACATATCCTAACTCTTGAGCTTCTTTGGCTAAAGGCTTAACATTAGAAGTAACGAGGTGAGAGATACCACACAAAAGGTTAACACCATTCTTATCATTACAGATAACTTTATTGATAGCTTCAATAGTGGAAATAGTATCCATGGATCTATATGAGGCATTTGAATTGAGTCCAAAGAATCCACTAAGGAGAGCTAAAAATGTCCTAACATGGGTGCTTCCATTTTAAGATGATACAACCACTAATATTGTTATTACTGCTACTAAGTTGTAGGGACAACAAAAATTCTTACAATGAGGATGTAGAAAATGCCAGGTGGGATAGATTGGAAAAGGATAAAGGATTCTATTGGATCCTAGCTCATGGAGAATAATTCTAGGTTACTCTTGGTGATTACATGATTTTTAATGCTAAATTTAGAAACTTTTCACTTTCTGGAGGACCAACAAGATGCTAGTTGGGGGACATTGATGAGCCCAAATAATGGCTCCATGATTACCAATATTTTCTATGTTTTCTCTATCTCAATCATAGGTTTGTGTCATTGATAGTCTTTGGACTTGGTTAATAGGTATCTTTTGATGATTTTTATGAGTTTACTTCCATGGACATGAACTTATCTTTTAAATACCTTTATGGATGATAAACACTCCTATATGATTATGACTATGCAATCTATATATTGATCTTAATTATGTCTTGATGAATGTTATTATGACAATAAATGGATATATGCATGTACTTGTGCTTACTAATATCATGATGTAGGGGTAATTAATGAAGTAGCATAGTCAAGTTGGTGCTCAAGAAGGATCATACCATGAGGACAAAGACAAGATAGTTGAGCAAGGAACCACATTTGAAACAATCAATAATGAATTGACTACAACTTGCATGGAGCACGTTATGGATCTTTAATGCTCATTATTGAAAAGGAGTAAATTCAGGGAGAATAATTTATTTTCCTATCTTAGTTTGCATATTATTCCTTCTTTCCTATAAAAGAAATAATGTATGTCCACATATTCCTTTGGGTGTGGACTGGTTATAGCTAATTTAGTTAGTACTATTTGGCTATAAATAAAGTTACGAGACTTCCTTTTAGGTTAGACAAAAGTAGAGTTTAATGTAATGAAGAATTCTAGTTTTTAGTTAAAGTAGAGTTTTAGTAACAACGCTTTTGGATGAATGAATAAAATGATGATATTATGAGTTTATAGAGTGTAGTTGAGTTTTGGATATACTCATCCAAGGGGAGCCACTTGGTGAGTAATCCCTTTTCATTCAAGAATTAATTTCCTTTCATTTGTAGTTGTTGTTTGACTAATCCATTTTCATTCAAGCATTAATTTCCTTTCATTTGTAGTTTTTGTTTGAGAGTTTGTCTATTCCTGTAGCAACTGGAGACAGTTTCCTATAATTGTTCCTATAGCCAAAGAAGATAAAGTAGTTCCATGTCTGTCTATCCTAAATATTATTGTACTTACTTTCATGATTTTAGTTCTAGTACTAGATTTTGTTAAGCATTTAAGTTACTACATTTCCAGGCATTTAATTTCTAGTATTGTTTTATTTCAGGCTTGTTAGTGAACATATTTGCACTTCAAAAATACCAACACAAATTGACTCAAAATACCCAAATGGAAGTACAAATGTTACTAACAGTTGGAGAAGCTATCATGGGATTGATAGCTTTCCTCTGAATTGAGAGGTACAACTCCCTCTTAATTAATATTCAATGAATAAACATACTGAGCATGCTTTTCACCAGAAAGAAATAAAGGACATTAACACCTACCCATAAACATGACATTATATGCAAAAGGATTGATTATTAATAAAATAGAATGTAAGAAAATTATACAAAGCCCACTTCCCTCATACTCACAACCAGTAATTAATTAGATGAAGAATACATATTCTTTCCAAGGATGACTTGATTTGAAAACAAAGTTTTAAAATGAGCACATACATAGCTAAAATGACAAAACATGATGCTGAAAATGATTTCAATGAGACAAAGCTCAATAAAATGTGAGAGAAATGATAATGAATTCAAAGATCCATAAACACTTCATTATTTCAATATCAAAAATGAGTTTACAGACTCAAACTTCTGTACATTCTAACTGTGTGAAAAGAAAATTTGCCCCCCTCTTCCAATTCTTTGGTACAATTATGGAATATTAAAATATCTTCTTCCCTTGGAGCTCATAGAATTTTCCCAAAAGAAGAACCCAACGCCCCTCTCTGTTTAGACTTTTTGAATAAAATAGCTCTCTCGGGAAAACATTATTCAATATTTTTAGTAATTGAATCTTGAAATGAAGCTTTAAAAATAATTCTTGTAATCTTTAGTCTTATCCTCTTATGACATTATAAACATAGTTTATAAAATTATAAGCATAGTGATCTAATAAAATATCCCTTTATATAAAAGGTGACATTTAAATATGTTAACACAAAATGAAGATATTCTTTATGCTAGCTGGATCAAAATATTTTGGACAGTTAAACTGGGTCTTGGTACAGGGAGTATAACTTTTTATCCCACTATTGGATCTCCTTCAATTTTGGATATGTTTGTGCAGTCCTAGTTATGCACAACTTTATTGAAGCGATTGGAAAAATTATATATGAGTCAAATGTTACGTAGCTCTGAGTAGAGGTCTAGAAAACTGTCACAAAATCAGAATTATTCACACTTCCTCTTTATTAGATCACTGTCATATATCTTTGCTCATTACACGGTGGAATTTATGAACTAAGAGTTTCTTGATGAATCCATGATTTATGTTATCCCTACATCCTTAAAAAATGTCATGGAGCCTCGGGCTATATCCATAAACTATGGTTCATTCTTCATATATAATTTCTGCACAAGCTTCTTTTAATAATTGTTTATGCAAACTTGAATCATGAAACAATACTTCTCATGCCTTGAAAGAATTTCCCTTTCAATTTCCTATTAAAATTGTACCTTTGAAAGCTTCTTGAACTACTCTGAACCAATAATGAACCAAATTCAAAGGGGTTCAAAGATTGATGCTTCCACTTATCAATATTAACACACAAATTTGGAGAGAAGATGTTTGTCAAAGTGAAACATGTTTGTGGAGAAAATTCAATTTAAAAAAAAATTAAATAAGGGGGGATCAATAGTGGGCCAACATCTACTAAGGGACTGATTTTCATAGAAAATAAGAGAACTCTAGCATCTCTAGTTGAAAAGATGAATATTTAACACCATTGGGCAATAGAGTCACAAAGAGTGGAATGTTGGGAGCTGCTTGCAGATGCATGGAGGGAAGAAGGGCTGAACTAACAAGCCAAAAAATGAAACTAACAAAGAAAGATACACCTAATCACAACAAAAACCTTATTTATAAGTATATACACAGGCATGAAAATTCCCACCACAAGAACTGGAGCTGAGAGGGACTTACACAAAACCATTTACTAGATGCGAGAAGAATGGGCCTTTCCGATGTAGATAATTGTGCGTGAATGGAATATCCCAAGACCACTTCCCTTTGATGACTTCCTTGGTGATGAATGCTAAACTAATAGTATGCAATAATTTGCCAACTAAAAAATTGTTCCTGAAGAGCCAAATCTCGTCATAAATTTTTTATTTTTCCTGGACCTTTTGTACATCACTTCTCAAATAATTTTTAAGTTCTAGTTGAAACAAATGATGCTTGGGAATATCTGGGAAAATAGTTGAATCACCTATAGAAGAGTCTTCTTGATTTTTGGATCTTAATGCAAGGGAGGATAGGGAGAGGGGCCAAAGGCACACCCTAACCAGATCCACCTTGCAGAACAACACACAACAGTGAGAGAAAGAATGTAGATGCTTAGTTATATTATCTTCAAATTGGTTCATACATGTCGGGTTGTAAGGCCTTCCCAGTTTAGGCCAGATATTACAATTAAGTACAGAAGTCCTCCAACATGCAAGGATCTGCCAACAACCTCCAATTTTCTATCTTCTATCTTCTGTCTAGACTGACTCCCTAAACTCTAACCAAATAACTACATTTATACAAGAGGCTACCAAACCAAGTCGGCCTTTAGATCCACAATTAACGGAAGGAACGACCAGATCTAGGTAGACATGCTTTCCAATGATGGATACCAACATTAAATCCATGATCCAAATTAAATGCACAAGTCGACCTCAAAAGAAATCCAAAACAAACAACTCGGTAAGCAAGGAAACTAAGTGCCAAACAAGTATCACCGAGTGCCAGTGAAACTCACCAAGCACTGGAGAGATAACCAACCAACACCAGTGAACAAAGGAAACTGAGCAACACCAAACCAACTCAGTCAAAGAAGGAACCGAGCAACACAAACAAACTCAAATATGTTTTTAGTGACATAGGATTGCCAAGGACCCGAGATGCTCCTACATCAGACACCTAGGGTTATTTGAAATGATTTTCTGAATCATGAAACGGGTATGATCTGAGCTACATCCAACTCAGACTGTGTGGTGCAGGGCACCCTGGAAAACACATGAAAAGGGGTCACTTTAATGACTCATGAAGAATGAATGAGTCAAAGATCCAAATATGAATGTAATTTGATTTGAAGATAATTTTTTTAATCTTATGTAATTGGATGAAATTAAATGTAATGAAGCCTGATGTATAAAGGCATGAAAGGATGTAATAAGAGTTGATTGCATAGGGTGGTCTAGTAGGCCTAAAAGGATAATAGTTTTGGTCTTAAAGTATAATAATGGATTTAATGTTATGTAAAGGTCCTAAATGGACAAATTTTGAAGTTCTAAAGTCTAGAGAGTTATTTAAATAAGTTTTAAAATTTAAATATTTGAAATGTAACGGTCAAGTATGTTTTAGAGGGAAATTACTCAAATACTGTCAAGTGTATTTTAGAGGGAAATTACCAAAACAAGGATTAGCTTCTTTTTTAGAGGATCCAACTACTTTGGATTGGTTAAGGGAGTTATTTTGGGTATATGTAAGCCTTAGAAGGCATGAAGGCATGTGTGGTGGAAGTTAGAGTTTCAGATTGTATGGACTGTGTCCAATTTGGAAGCAATAATAGTGATTTCTTGCAAATTTGAAGTCTTCTTCATGTTGTATTGATATATTTTCCTATATATAGATATGTAATTACTTTTAAAGCCTATTATAACTGGTTCCAAGTTATTTTAATACTATGTCATTCATTTAAACTGACTGCCCTGTAGGGACACACAAATTTATTTTGATTCCACCATGAGTTTGTAATGATCCATCCCCTTTTTGTACATATTGTTTCTTGGGGATGGATCCACATTTGTATAATATCTCCCTTACATTAATGATTTAGGAATGAAGGTCATTTGGAGGAGAGTTTGGGAGAGATAGGTTTTATGTTTTTTTTTTTAAGCACAAAGAACTCTTGGTGATGGGGAAATGGAGAATGACTGTCATAGAAAAAAATAGTCTCAGTGTGGGGGACATATCTCCCTAATGAACCGTTGGATCTGACTAAATTTTAGATATGTTGGAGAAGACCAGGGTGTGCCAAATCTGAATGGAGTGATCAAAGTAATATGGTGTGAGTCGAAAGTTATGAATGACTATATTTGGGTCTATATAAGAGACAACGCTAGGGCAGTTTATGATGAATTTCCTTCATGAATGTGTTAAGGGAGTTTTTGTGAAGGGATTAGATGTTGTTTGGGGATATTTAGAAAGTCCTATTTTGTGATAAGGAGTAGTGGTTCCATTGATATTGATCCTAGTGGATAGGTCTTTGGAAGAAGTTGAAGCACTAGTAGTTTGGGGATAATCACAATACATATGATCAAATATGCATTGATGCATGAGAGGAAGATTTCTAAGAGTGCAGTTATTAGCATGTGGAGTCTAGTGGAGTAGATGATTGTTGTTTTACCACTAGCCTCTGCATCAAGTGGTATCAGAGCATGGAAGATTCTTTTGGGAGAAGAGGAACACACAATTTAAGATTTTGAAGACCTAGAATCCCTTGTTGAACCCTTAAAGTTTAGTTATCCTTTGAGAGTGTTCCAAGGTGGTGATTCAAAAGTTGAATGAATCATAGATTGTAGATGAAGGGTGGAGAAAATTTTTGTTCACATCAAAATGATTTCACAAAGATGGTGATCATCAATGCAGATTTGGATGCAAGGTACATTGTGGAGCCATGCATATTCAAGACATATTGTAAGTGCAAGAAAAAAGTTTGTAAAGTCATAGTTTCAAATGGTGTATTTTCAAACTTTGTTTCCATTGAGATGGTTGAGAAGTTGAACTTACCAAGAATAATACATGAGAAGCCATATAGGGCACATGGAATAAATGTGGCAGACCAAGTTGAGGTGACAGAGCAAGCACAAGTGTACTTTAGCATTGGGCCATATGAGGACAACCTATGGTGTGATATCATTCCAATAGTGGATTTCCATTTGATGCTTGGGAGAGAATGGTAGATAAGGAAGTGTACCCTCCATGATGGAGCAAATAACACTTATACATTCTTGGATAGAGGAAGGAGAGTTGTGTTGCAGCCCTTAAAATATGAAGAAGTGTCATGGACATTGACAAGGAGTGTTGGTATTTTGGAGTGGAATGGAATCTTGGGGAGTGAAGGGTAGACAACAGACAAAAAGATAAAAGAGAAGGTTGGTGAGAATGCTAATGACAACATTGAACAATCAGTAGAACACCATATAGAGTGTTTCCAAATAGAGATGGAAGTATAGATGCACAAAGAGATGTCAGAATATGAAGATGATAAGATAGAGAAAAAGATGGTGAGGTGTGGGCCTAGAGAAGAAAGGGCTAATGAAGAAGTTGTGATGACAGGAATAGAGAAGAAGATTGTAGAGGTTGTTGATGCAATGGATGAGTGCATGGATGAATAAATCCAAGTTGGGACAGTCAAGTGTCTGTTAAGAGTTGCTATTGAAAAGAGAGAAGATAGGGCTGTGAAGAAAGAAATTGATGAAATATTTTCATGCCAAGGAGGATGGAATTGGAAGGACGAGTTGAGAGAGGTCTCAAAGATGATAGGGACCTTGGAGAATTAAGAGTTCAAACTTTTGATGGAAGAGTTGAAGGAAGAAGCCAATAGTTGACATAAGAAGATGAAGAAGAGGGTTGTGTGGCCTATCAAAAGGCTTATTGTAGAGAGAAAACTACTAAAGAAGGAACTCACTGAGAGAGTTCAAGGAGTTTCTAATGAGGAGAGTGGACAAGTTACTGAGAGTTGCAAAGACACTAGTGTACAAAGAATTGTAGACAAGATGGATTTGTGGGATGAATTAGATGCCATAGTTGAAGAATGGAAAAGGAAGGGTGGTGTAGTGGAACAAGGCCTAAGACAGGGGCATAAGGATGGTCATGGAGAGACCTTGGAATCAGAATTGTCTACAAACACAAAGATCTCACATGGAGTGTGTGAGAAGATAGAGAAAATGTTGAAACCCATGGAGAGAGGAGTGGAGTACCAAACATCTATTTTGGTCCATGAGAAAGATTTGATAAATTTTATTACTAACAATTTTATGACAAGATTGCAAGGATATTACATTTTTGATCATGTTAATGATCATGTTGCAGACATCCATGGGAACATGGATATGATGGATGTGCGAGTTAGTGCTTGGCATGAGAAAATGATGTTGGATTGTAGGTGCATGATGCCAAAAGACAAAGGCTACATTTGTGTTGCAGGTCCTCAAGAAGAAGTGGACAAAGATTGGAGGAAAAGAAAGGAACTCCCAATCCAAGAGACTTGGATTGATTTGATCCTTGGGAGTATGGTGTAGGGCACCCTGGAAAACACATGAAAATGGGTCACTTTAATGACTCATGAAGAATGAATGAGTCAAAGATCCAAATATGAATGTAATTTGATTTGAAGATAATTTTGTTAATTTGATGTAATTAGATGCAATTGAATGTAATGAAGCTTGATGTATAAAGGCATGAAAGGATGTAATAAGAGTTGATTGCATAGGGTGGTCTAGTAGGCCTAGAAGGATAATAGGTTTGGTCTTAAAGTATAATAATGGATTTAATGTTATGTAAAGGTCCTACATGGACAAATTTTGAAGTTATAAAGTCTAGAGAGTTATTTAAATAAGTTTTAAACTTTAAATATTTGAAATGTAACGGTCAAGTGTGTTTTAGAGGGAAATTACTCAAATATGGTCAAGTGTGTTTTAGAGGGAAATTACCAAAACAAGGATTAGCTACTTTGTTATAGGATCCAACTACTTTGGATCAATTAAGGGAGTTATTTTGGGTATATGTAAGCCTTAGAAGGCATGAAGGCATGTGTGGTGGAAGTTAGAGTTTTAGATTGTATGGATTGTGTCCAATTTGGAAGCAATAACAATGATTTCTTGCAAATTTGAAGTCTTCTTAATGTTGTATTGATATATTTTCTTATATATAGATGTGTAATTACTTTTAAAGCCTATTAGAACTAGTTCCAAGTTATTTTAATACTGTGTCATTCATTTAGACTGACTGTCCTATAGGGACACAAATTTATTTTGATTCCACCATGAGTTTGTAATGATCCATCCCCTTTTTGTACATATTGTTTCTTGGGGATGGATCCACATTTGTATGATATCTCCCTTACACTGATGATGAAGGAATGAAGGTCATTTGGAGGATATTTTGAGAGAGATTGGGTTTATGTTGTTTTTTTAAGCACAAAGAACTCCTGGTGATGAGGAAATGGAGAATGACTGTCATAGAAAAACACAGTCTCGATGCGGGGGACATATCTCCCTAATGAACCGTTGGATTGGACCAAATTTTGGATATGTTGGAGAGGACTAGGGTGTACCAAATCTGATTAGAGTGATCAAATTAATATGGTGTGAGTCAAAAGTTATGAATGACTATATTTGGGTCTATATAAGAGACAATGCGAGGGCAGTTTATGATGAATTTCCTTCATGAATGTGTTAAGGGAGTTTTTGTGAAGGGATTAGATGTTGTGTGGGGATATTTAGAGAGTCCTATTTTGTGATAAGGAGTAGTGGGTCCATTGATATTGATCCTAGTGGATAGGTCTTTGGAAGAAGTTGAACCACTAGTAGTTTGGGGATACTCACAATACATATGATCAAATATGCATTGATGCATGAGAGGAAGATTTCTAAGAGTGCAGATATTAGCATGTGGAATCTAGTGGAGTAGAAGATTGTTGTTTTACCACTAGCCTTTGCATCACTATGAAATCCATGAACTATCTTCAATCGGTCTATTCTTCCACTTTACCAGATATTCCATATACTATTCTCCTCTTGTACTTCTACCAATTCTTTGTTCCAAAATCCTTTCAACTTCCTCATTCTGCTTCTTAGGATAATCCATTGGTACTGTCATGTCTTCATCAACTTCATGAAACTCATACAAATCAGCAATGTTGAAAATAGGTGATATATCCATGTCATCGGGTAACTCAATCTCATATGCATTTCCATTGTCAAATTTTCTCAAAATCTTGAAAGGGCCAAACTTGTTCATTTTCAGCTTCCCATATGTTCCAACAGGAAATCAGCCTTTCTTCAAATGAACCATCACTTCATCACCAACATCAAAAGTATTATGTCTTCTTGATCTATCATCTCTATCTTTGTATTTCTGATTACTCTTTTCCAACTTAAACTTCACATCTTCATGCAAAGTCTTCATGTACTTAGTAAATTTTACTCCTTCAGCACTTCTCTTTCTTTCATCAGTAATATCTCTCAAATCCGATATACCTCTCAGTTGTATGCCATTTACAATCTCAAAAGGTGTTTTTCTAGTACTCCTATTCATTGAATTATTGTATGAAAACTCTTCTTGTGCAAACACAGAATCCTAATTACTCGGTGCATCTCCAACTAAACATCTCAAAAGATTACCCAAACTCCTAATCAAAACTTCTATCTATCCATCGGTTTGAGGGTGAAATGTAGAACTATATTTTAACGTAGTACCAAAATTTCTCCAAAGAGTCTTCCAGAAGTATCCAACAAATTTACTATCTTAGTCAGAGATAATACTCCTCGGTAATCCATGCAATCTGACAATTTCCTTAAAATAAAATATCTACTACATGTACTGCATCTAATGTCTTTCTACAAGGTATAAAATGTGCCAATTTAGAAAATCTATCCACAACAACAAATATAGAATCATTACCTCTTACTATCTTCGGTAATCCAAGAACAAAATCCATACTGATGTCAATCCAAGGTTTCTTAGGTACAACAATCGGTGTATACAATCTAGTATTCTGACTTACTCCTTCTGCAACTTGACAAACTCCACAACTTTTCACAAATTTCTGAACATCTTTATACAATTGTGGCCAAAAGTATTTCTCCTTAAGTAGATTCAATGTCTTATCAACACCAAAATGTCCAACCAAACCACTAGTATGTTTCTCCTTTATCAGATTACTTCGCATTGGTCCTCTTGGTATACACAACTAAATACCTTTAAACAACATACCTCCTTACATAAAATATTCATCCCATTTAGTACTTTGTTGATCTTGAATAGGTGCTCTGCACTTTCTCCACGGCTCAGAAAAATCAGGATGAAATTGATAAGAATCTCTCATGTCATCAAAGCCTAGAACTTTAATTTTTATCTCGGTCATCAAAGATCTTCTTCTACTCAATGCATCAACAACTTGGTTAGTGAATCCACTCTTATGCTTTATCAAAAATGTATAACTCTAAAAATACTCAACCCAAATCATATGTCTCCGATTCAACTTATTTTGACTACCCAAATACTATAAAGCCTTATGATTAGTATACAACACAAATTCACTCATCATCAAATAGTGTCTCCATTTCTTTAGTGCTTGAACAATTTGCATAGAATTCTTGATCATACACAAAATATTTCCTTTTTGCATCATTCAACTTTTCACTAAAGAAAGCAACAGGTTTACCTTCTTGACTCAACACACCTCCAATTACACTACCACTTGCATCACATTCCACTTGAAATACCTTACTGAAATCAGGCAATACCAAAACAGGTGATTCAACAACCTTCTTCTTCAGAGTCTCAAAACTTTTATCAGCTCCATGTGTCCACTTGAATTCTCTTTTGTCTCCTCTCATAGTCTCAATCATAGTATTACAAATTGAACTGAAATTCCTAATGAACTTTTGATAAAAACTTGCCAACCCATGAAATGATCTTACCTCACTAGCATTCTTAGGTGTAGGCCAATTCAAAATAGCTTCAACCTTTTCAGGATCCATTTTCAAACCATCAGCTGAAATCACAAATTCCAAATACACAATCTCCTCTTTCATGAATGAACACTTTTTCAAATTTATCAGCAACTTTTCATCTTTCAATCTCTGCAAAACTTGTCTAACATGCAACAAATGTTCTTCTATGGTCTTACTAAATATCATAATATCATCAATATATACAATCACAAACTTGCCTAATAATTTTTTCAAAACTTCATTCATCAACCTCATAAAAGTACTTAGTGCATTAGTTAAACCAAAAGGCATAACCAACCACTCATAAAAACCTTCTTTTGTCTTGAAAGCAGTCTTTCATTCATCACCTTCTCTGATTCTGATCTGATGATACCCACTTTTCAAATCAATTTTAGTAAAATACTTTGCTCCAGTCAAACTATCCATTATATCATCCATTCTCGATATAGGAAACCTATACTTCACTATTATCTTATTGATTGCTCTAGAATCAGTACACATTCGCCATTCTCCATTCTTCTTAGGTGCCAATACCATGGGTACTATACAAGGACTCAAACTTTCTCTAATCAAACCTTTCTGCAACAATTCTTGAAATTGTCAGTTCAATTCCTGATTCTCGGTAGGTGTCAACCGATGAGGTGCCTTATTTAGTAAACTAGCCACAGGAATAAGGTCCATGCAATGATCAATGCTTCTCTTCTATGGAAAAACATCAGGTACATTATCAGAAATAATTTCACTATACTCGATGAGTAACTTATCAATCTTCTCAGGGACATTATCCTCTATTTTCTTACTTGATTTGTTAGGAATCATATAAAAACATACACCATTCTTCTTTAAATCCTTAACAAACTTTCTTCCTTTCATCAAGAAAACTTTCAAAGATGTGAAAACATTACTAACAGGTTCTTCCATCAAAGATAACAAGATTTGTCTTCTTCCATCAACCAAAATAGTATATTTATGCAATCTCCCATCATATATAGCATGTCTATCATATTGCCAAGCTCTACCCAACAAAATATGACAATAATCCATAGGCATGATATCACATAACACCTTATCATAGTACTTTCCAATTTTCAAATTCACATAACATTGTTCACTTACTAAGAGTGTATGCTCATCTTTGATCCATGAAATCTGATAGGGCTTCAGATGTTCCAACCTTTTCAACTACAACTTTGTGACCATCTCCTCAGATGTCAAATTCTCTGAGCTACCACTGTCAATGATTACCTTCCAAACTTTGTCAGAAACTCTACATCTAGTCTCTAACAAAATTTTCCTTATCGAATCTTTGTTTTTACCTTCATTCCAAAGTGCTCTCCTTACCATGAAGTTATTTTCCTTCTTAGGTTCATTCGGTGACTCTTCTTGTACCAAAGCATTTCTACTGCTACCAGCCTTCTTACTTGCATGTGCACACTCAAATGACCTATGTCCTTCTTCTACACAATTGTAACAAGTTCCTTGGAAACCACCTCTATTATAACCACCTCAGTAGTTACTACCTCTGCCTCTAGATGAACTTTCACCTTTCCACTCGGACTTGCCTTTATCTAGAGTTGTCTTTTCAGGTTTAGATCTACTATTTTCACCATGAGATCTATCTCTTCCTCTAGGAAATCTACCACCTCTACCTCTTTGTCTTTGCTCATGTCTCTTATTCAATTTCTCCTTAGCTTTCAATGCAAATTGATAAGCCTCTTCAATGTTCTCCAATTTGACCAAACTGATTTCTTCTTGGATGGAAACTCTCAAACCATTTAGGTATCTAGCAATTGTTTCCACATCATCTTCATGATGTCCATATCTGATATCTAATCTATAGAATTCCTCAGTATATTCTTTTACCGAGCTATCTTTCTATCTTAAAATTTGCATTTGCCTAACTAGGTTAATCTGATAATCACAAGGTAAGAACGTTCCTTTAATTTATTCACCATTTTACTCCATACCTTGATTTTTTCTTTGCCTTTCCTCTTCCTGTCTAGCTGCAGATGTTCCCACCACAAGGATGCATGACTTTTCAACTTTGTGCTTGCAATTTTTACCTTCTTTTCCTCAGGTACATTTTCATACTCAAAGTAGTTTTTGTTAGGAACGAATGCTGAATATATCCTATGGGGGAGTATTAGCAGCCATTCTGTAGCAGTTGTTGTTGCATTCATGACTGTGATTAGCAGAGAAGCAGACAATGTTTGAGTTAGCGCACTTGGGATATTGAAGATAAAGCTATGCACAGTTGAGGAGTTACTCTTTGATGTGTTATTAGATCATGGTTAAGAGTGCAGATAGTAATTCATTTATTCATGGAAGTTATGAGGAAATCAATGGAAGCAGTATTCAGGTAGCATTCCTGAGTAGCAATTTGTGGAAATCGGATGATATCTCCTAATCGGGATGGAATCTAGTTATGTGCAGTTAGAGAGTAGTTGGAAACATGTTGATAGTGATGTGGTTGACAGTGCAAGATCCGAGGTCACACGAGTGAAGAATTATATTTATTGGAAGCTGACAATTTTGTGTATTTTTTATGTAACGCGTGGAAACTTTTATTTTGTAATTTGTATGCCGACTCATTTGTAATTACTTGAGTGTGGTATAAAGGAAGGATGTATTCCTTGTTTTAATATGGAATGTGATGAATGTAAGTGTATTGTGAAAGTGAAATTGTGGAAAGAGGATATGCGAAGTACTAAGATTTGGTATTGAGATCTAAAGAAGGAGTTGGTGCAGTTTAGCACAGTCAAAGAAGGAGTATTGATTTGTTAAGGTCAGTAATCTTTTGGTATTGTTCTATTGAGTAATACAAAGATCAATTGGGCAATGAGTTCGGTGATCTTACCCTGAAGCTATTTGGGTAGTGGGTCCTTTTGTCTTCCATAACTCCTAACAGAGTTAGAATCTTTTAACAGGGATTCAAAATCTCCTAATAGGGATTCATATGTACTTAATGTATTTCATAAGACTCCTAACAGAGTCCATCCTTTCACAAGGAATATTCATATTAGTGTATCTTTTGTGGGCATCATTCCCATTGGGGTTTACTCTTTAATCAAGAGGTTCCCTAGTCAACCTATCTTGTTTCATTGTGTTATTGTGCATGTATATCTTTCTATGGTTGCTGGTTACATTGCTTACATGGTTAAAATCTATTGAAGTTGATAAAAGTTATATTTATCTGATAACTGATTCACCCCCCCCCCCCCCCTCTCAGTTATCTTGGTGGACTTTACTTTCTAACACTTTTCCATCTCAGTGATCCAATCCACCAATTTATTAGAATCCAATTTTCCACCATACTCAGGAGGATTAAAGTGTGGTGTAGACTTCAAACTTGTCAAAGCCTTCAAGAATCTTTCCTCACCCTGATCCATCATAGGTGTAGGTTCTACATCACCTTGTTCTACCTCAATTTCATCATCACTAACATCTTCAAGATGTCTTCCTCTTCTCTGGGCTATTTCAATAGCTTCTAATCTAGCAGCAAGTTGTATCAACATGTCTTCCAATCCTAGATCTACATCTCACCTCCCACGAACCATCTTGAAAACCCTTTGCAATCGCAAGTTAGATCACAATCTACTACCCCACAATAATTCAACTAGGGCTTTGCAAGAAGGAACCTTCAAATCTAGATTCACGAACGTAGATTTAGATCTAACCTCACTCTAATACAACTTGATGCAAGGGAGGATAGGGAGAGGGGCCAAAGGCACACCCTAACTAGATCCGCCTTGCAGAACAACACACAGAAGCAATAACACACAATAGTGAGAGAGAGAATGCAGATGCTTAGTTATATTATCTTCAAATTAGTTCATACATGTCGAGCTGTAAGGCCTTCCTAGTTTAGGCTAGATATTATAATTAAGTACAAAAGTCCTCCAACATGCGAAGATCTACCAACAACCTCCAATTTTCTATCTTCTATCTTCTATCCAAACTAACTCCCTAAACTCTAACCAAACAACTATATTTATACAAGAGGCTACCGAACCAATTCAGCCTTCAAATCCACAATTAACAGAAGGAATGACCAAATCTAGGTCTACACACTTCCCAATGATGGATACCAACATTAAATCCATGACCCAAATTAAATGCACAAGTTGGTCTCAAAAGAAATCCAAAAAAAAAAACTCGGTAAGCAAGGAAACCGAGCACCAGACAAGTATCACCAAGTGCTAGGGAAATTCACCAAGTGCCAGAGAGATAACCAACCAACACCGGTGAACAAAGGAAACTGAGAAACACTGAACCAACTCAGTCAAAGCAGGAACCAAGCAACACAAACAAACTCAAATATGTTTTTGGTGAAATAGGATTGCCAAGGACCTGAGATGCTCCTTCGTCAGATCTCTCATGTGAACTTTCCACTACAAATTGTTGCACCAATTCTTCTAAAGGCAGAGGAGAGGAGAGAATTGCAAGGGGCAAAAAAGTATGGAAATAGTTTTCTTCTTTTTCAAAACTGTCATTCTTTTTGCATCCAAGATCCCTTTATTGTGCATATTCCTTTCTATCAATTCTTTCTTCCTCACATACTCATTCTTTTTCTTTTGGTACCTGCATAGGAGATCCTTTCTTGATAAGGACAACACCAGAGAAGGATTTTAGAAATCCTACTTCCCTTTCCAAGTCTTCTGTAACTTCTCTAATTGGGTTTTCTTTAAATGGCGGTATAAAAAGAAAGATATCTCTGATATCTTCACTTCTTGCTAGAACCCAACCTTCCAAAACTTTTGGATATCTTTGAAATAGCTCATGGTATTCACCTTCAATATAGTCACCAACCTCCATCATCGGGGAGGCATCTTCAAATTTTTTAGAAAAGAAAGCACTAGGACTTCGATTCCTTTTGCCAGTAGAGTCGCCAAAAATCTATTGGTGAACAGATTTGTCCTTCAAGAAGAAATGAAAAGAATGACTCAAAATGCCCAAATAGAAGAACAACTTCCACTAACAGTTGGAGAAGTTATCATTGAGTTGATAACGTTCCTCTGAATTGAGAGGTACAACTCCCTCTTAACAGATATGCGATGAATAAAATATTGGTATGCTTTTCACCAGAAACCAATAAAGGTGCTAACATCTACCCATAGCCATGCAAGTACATGCAAAAAGATTGAACATTATAAAAGGGTGAATGCCATAAAATGATACACAGCCCACTTCACTCACATTCATAGATGATAAATAAAGAGAGGAAGAGTACACATTCTTCTCAATAGATGGCTCAATCTGAAATCATAATTTTACAATCAAGCACATGCACAGCTAAAATGATAAAAATGATGTTGAAAGTTAACCATAATGAGACACAGCTCAATATAATCTTAAAGACAACAATGATAAATTCACAGATTCAAAAATGTTTCCTTGTTCTTCCAATATCAAAATTTTGAGCTCACAGACTCAGATTTATATACATTACTACTACATTGAAAAGAAAATATATTCTCTCCCTGATTCAATAAAAAATAGAAAAATCCTCCATTTCTCCTGTAGCTCACAAAATTCTAGAAAAAAAGAAGAGCCCCTTCATTCCCATAAAATCCCTCTTTTAAAGTCTTCCTTGCATTTTTGTAACCATTTCTTGAAAAGATTATCCATTTATCTTTTCATTTACTCCTCATCTTTCGATGACTTGGCATCTTTATAAACCCTTGGAATTAAAATCTTCCATCATGTAATTCTCTTAAGGTTAAATGACATAAATACTTAAACTTTAACACATGACATTTGGATATGTTTTAAACCAAAATTAAAAATAAATATCTAATGCTAGGCGGAATAAAAAATTACTAGCCACTTTCCATCATGCATTGACCTTATTTGCCTTGGTCTGGAATTGGTCTTTGTCTTTGTCTAAGGGGCATACCTGTTAGCATTGGTCCTTTAGGTGCGTTTGTCTCTTGGGGCATTTCACAACAGGTGTTTTTCAACACCACCCCAAAACAGTGTTTTTCAACACTACCCTTGCGTCAAGTGTTTCTTAACACTTATCAAATGTCTTACCCAACAGTCTAAGTATGATGCGATATTTCTCATTTGCAGATGTGATAACCATAGTTTGACTCTATGACCAACACACACACACTTAAACAATCAACTTGCTTGAGATATGTTGACTTTCTTTTCTTTGTGTGCTGTCTATGAAGATTTCTTTGATGAGTGGTCTCTCCCTGAGAAGTTTTTGATGATGCATAGCTAGAAGATTGAGGGTATGAGAACATGTTTTCTTTCTTTATCTACTTATGGGTATATTTTGTTGATCCTAATTTTCATGCACATTTATGCTAGTCCTACTTGACACTATGGATTGACAAGGTGTTATCCTTGACTATTTTATGCGAGTGCATGCTTCTAGCTATCCTGATTTTCATGTGTCTTGATACAAGCATAATCTTGCCATATCAAACTTAGGTAATCTCACTGCATTAGTCATCTTGACCTACATGTCTTTGATGCCTAGGTGAGATTCCCACATTTCTATCTGATAAAGATCATATTCATATCCACATAGTTATGCTAGTGTGCATTGTATGATCTTACGACGCTACCAATAACACTCGATGATGATAATTAGATGTCTATAAGCATTGTGACCTTGCAAGTCAACCACTTTCATAGTAGCTTGCATTTTTAGGGTCATGATAGTCTAGTTTTGCATTTCTTGCATATGGAGAGAGCTCTCCTTTTCATCTTACGTGGACCTGTCAGTCGACTGCGCTCACCTTTCCTTCTTCTTGATCATGTCTTTCACTCCTTATCTTTTTCATCTCGAACCTGTTCCTGTTTATCACAAGGGGTTAATCATATCATCATATCTATATCACAACTGTCATTTTTAGAAACATGAGTCTATATCATACACATGAGAATTAAACATACATCTATGAGAGAGAACATACATAAGCATGTACATAAGCATTTTTGAGCAAAATGACAAGACAATATACATAAACTGATACATCCATCACAAGAGAGACATAAACACATGATACAATCAAACATCCAGTAATCTCATATATACATCAATGTCATGATACAATATACAATATGGGATCCCATAATCTGGATCAATGTCTCAAGATATGTCTAAACATCTATCAACCTAAGACCTAACCCTAGGACTCGCTACCACCCTCGTGAGGAGCTCGTGGTGGTGGAGGAGGCATGGCTCTCCTATCAAGTACCGCATCTGATACCCCTACCCTCTGAGAATATGATGGTGCTCTCTCACCCTTTGGAATGGCCTGAAGGTAGAGTCCATGATAATATGCTGCTCTCGCTGACTCCCGTCGAATCTCTAGCGCATCTGCCTATGCCATCACCTCACGGTGTGCTATCTCTGCCCTGAGATCAGCTATCTACTGATCTCACTCTGCTCGCAGATCTAGTAACTACTGGTCTCTCACTTCTATAGTAATTTGGAGCTACTGCATCTCAGCCTTGAGAGCCTGTATCCTCACTCTCAGATCATCTCCACCCATAGGCTGGTCCTGCTGTGCCTCTGCCTGCTGGCAAGCTAGTCTCGCCTCATCCTCAGGTGTCATCGATCTCCATTCCCGTGACCATTTTTGGCCACTTGATCTTGATCCCTCTCCTCTCTCCATCCTCCTCCCTCTCCCCCTCCCGCCATCTCCTCCATCCCCTCCGTCCCCTCCATCTCCTCCGTCCCCCCCATCATCTCCTCCGTCTCCTCCCTGTGCTGGTATCTGTGCATCTGGTATCGTAAACCAAGGGAATGGCACCCTCCGCCGCTCTGCCCTGTATGCTGCATCGGCCCCTGCATCTGCCACATCTGGGAAATACTCCCAGGGCTCACTTCTGATACTCGCTATCTCTGCGACAGCCTGCTGATAGTCTAACATGGGTAGCCACCCATGACCCTCCTCATCCCTAGCCCTGGCATATGTAGTAGTCTTTGTTGAGACTTGCTGCTACCTCCCAAACTACCGCCACACCTGAGTGATACAAAATCTCTCCACTATCTCAACATATCGACCTACTAGTGGCTGAGTGCACATCATATAGCTCAGCTCATCGGCTGCATCTCCCCAGACCTCCACCTCCCTGTATGGCCTCCATGTGAAAGAGGCTATCTCATCTAGGATCCTCCTATAATATGTCACATCCCCAGTATGCACATGAGATATGAATCCTAGGTACCTATATATAAAGGGGTACCTCCTCTGCCTCGGCTGAACTCTGGGGCACACCACAGCGATGTGCTCCCAAGCCCACACCTGTGCCAGGATGGCACCGCAAGCCCAAGTCTGACCATCCCTGTATACGATCTCATGTAGCTTGTGATACATCTCTGCCAATATGGCAGGACCCCATGCCATCCGACGAGGCCTGCCTACCAAATCCACCAGTAATCTAGCCCATCCAAGCGGGAAACCTTTCTGACTGCGGTTAGTCATCAGGATCTATGAAATGATAGATGCCACTATGCATGGCACTGGATAATCTCTGCCAAAGTCATCTATCAGCCTCTCCCATCTAACATGCCTATCCAGAATCGTAACATCATGGAACATCTCCTGGATCAGTCGGCGCCCCTCAGTGGCATCCTGATCATAGTACACCTGTGCCAACAAACAAATCATGTCAATTTTCATCATATGGAAACATTACATTTATGATTATATCTCAAAACATGATTATACTCACAGGCTCGCCATGGCATGGCACTCGTAGGATCCTGTAGACATCCTCCAGAGTAATGGATGCCTCTCTGGTAGGCAGGTGGAAGGTGTTGTGCTCACTATGCCATCTCTCGGCAAGAGTAGTCAACAACCCATGGTCAGCTCTGATGTAAGGATATCTCAATAAATACCGAAATCCCATGGCTCTAATATCGGCATTGCCCGGATCATCCAAATCTTGAACACATCGCAACCTAGTCACCTTCGGCGCTCTGATGATCAGCACCAGAAAGACCTCCTACAAGCTAAAAAACCAAGGTTAGCACATATCATGATGGATGTCTAAAAATCAGTATAAAACATCTCTAAAACGTAACATTGTCTGGACCCATGTCATTTTTGCTCAAAAATGCATAAAATATCAAATTTCTAACTTGGGCGATACTATTTTTTGGAGAAGTATCGTGCAATACTTCTCCCTATAGCGGAGTGATATACCTTAGGCCGTGCGATACTTCGCTTGGTATTGTGCGATATTTTGCCCAGTATCATGCGATATTGGTGCCTATGGTCGCGCGATACTTTGGGGACCCGCGAAGTATCGCGCGACACTTCTCCCCAAAGGGCGCGATACTTATAAAGTATCGCGCGATATTTCACTCCACTCAAAAAATTTGAAATTTTAAAAATTTGAAAAACGTGCTAAAAAGGTATTAAATGCAAAAAATGACTCAAAAAGCTCAAGTTTTTCAAAAACATACTGGGGCAGGATAGTGTGGTGGCCAGTTGTGCAACCGGGCGCGCTCAAATCGATGCCTTCGGATGAGAACTCCTGCTTGCTGGGCCATATTCTCTCTCTAAAGCTCTCAAGATCCTCAAATCGCTAAAAGTCAAATGATTTTGAAAATGACATTTTGACCCCTTTTATAGCATTTTGACTTTTTGACCTAATTTTCAAAACACCTCAAAATTGCATGAAAATTGCACCCCTAGCTAATTTCGACGTCCTAGATCCATTTTCAGACTCAAAATTGAAATTCAAGGTCATCTTGATAGTCAAAATCGCGTTTCAAAATCTTCCCTTCTTTTGTGCAGTTGGCTACATCTTTTGAGGCCTAATCCTTCGATCTTTGTTGGGGCATCGTCATTTCTTCATTTCCATGTCTTCCAAACTTCTAGTCTTTCATTCATCTTCATTCAATTCACTCCTTTCTCACATTTTACTACATCTTTCTCAGTTGGGCTGGGGCATGTTTTAATGGTTAACCTATTGACCTTTATATTCGATTGTGATTTCATTCTGATGTGATCAAATCTTTATCAATCTTTTGTTTCTCTCTATCTGATTTCGATTTCAACTCTGAGGGGGTAGTACCTATGGTATTCTCATCCCTGATCATCTTGATGCTCTTGATTCAGACATCTTTTGTGAGCTTTTGCTCAAATTTGAGATTCTTATCTCTTACTTTGAATGTGATCCCGAATCGACCTCATGTTCAAAGGCCTTTGTCTATGTTTGTTCGGATGTGATCCCGAATCGACCTCACATCTAAGTTGTTTTGTGATCCCAGATCGATCTCACATTTTAATTCTTCTTTGACTGCATGTGTTCCCAGATCGATCACACATTAGTCAAACAGGGGCAAATGTATGCACCCAAAAATGGTCGCCTAGACTTTGGGCCCCATTTATTCAATTTATCAATCCTGAATCAATTTTATCAATAATCAATATTTTCAACATTATCAATTTCTTGATCAAATCTTAATTTCGATCATATATTGGATTTTATCCTATGGGCTAATCATTTATCCTAAGTCTTTATTTGATTAAAAGGAATATTTCCTCCCCTTTGGATTAAATAAAAAGCCCCACCTTTTCCTCTTATCCTAAGTTGCACAAATAAAGCATTATTCCTATTTTACAAAAAGGAAAAAAGCACTTTTGTCTCACATGGACACAAAGTCAATTCCTATTGGAGGATACTTGTGCACACGGATCGCTCCTCTTTTAAGCTCCACTGCTGATTAAGACTTTTGCCTCTTAATCTCAATGGTCCACTCCTTTGCATTTCTTATAAAAGGAAAGCTCTCTCCTTCATTTGCATACCATGTTTTGAGTACTAATCTTATGCTGCAGGAATTCTTGGAGACTTTTGGAGCTTTTGGAAACCCTATTGTTCTTAGTCTTTCACTCTTGCATTTTAGCTTCATTTCATAGCTTAGTTTCCTTTGATGCAATAGATTTAACTCACATAGTCTAAATAGGAAGGTTGTAATCCTTTGTATTTCTTTTCAATAGCTTAATTTGTACTTTCATTTCCATGGAATAGTCTGCATTCTCATTTAGATTTGCATTGCATACTTTGATTTCATTGAAGATATTAGCACTCTTTCCCTTGTCTTCATTGTGAATCTCTCATTGTATGGTTGACTAGCAAGGTCACAAGCTTGTAGCTCTAGCTGAGAGCAAATACTTCATAGTCCCTTGCAACTCCATGCATAGAGAGCTATGAGCCACTTTGTGAGGCCTCATTCTTGAGCAACCTTGCATGTAATGGTTCATAGAAGTGCACCATTTTAGTGTGTATAGATAGTACTGCACACAGTCATTTGTATCTCACAAACAAAGAATAATTCTAAAGATCTCTCCTATGAGAATCTAGATAATTAGGTTTTTGACAACATATCCAAAACTGAGTACAATCCAACGATGCAATTAGAAGTTATGCCCCCCGCATTGAGACTGATTTTGTGCTTCATGCAAATCCATGGTCATACAAGTCTTAATCATTAATGTTGCCATAGCTACTTCTGAATCCTTCTTTCCACACAAATTTGATGAATTAAATCACACAATCAACATATTCCTTTTGTGCACCCGTCATTTACATATACTTCCAATTGTATGTGAAACTTCACATTTATCAAATGTGATGGATCAGGCTATGGTGATTGCAGATTACACAACAAGATCTCGGTTCCCATCGATTTAATTATTTTAAATCTCATTATCACATACTTTGGACTGGTTTTAGATCTTCTATAAACTCTGAATCTTTGAATCATGTCTATGCTAACAACCTTGCTTGACCTAGGAACACACGAGGGTGACTTTTCCTTGATAAGAACCTACTCTTCTTTTCAAGAATAACCACACTTGACAATCACATGATCCTCCATATTTTGGATCTTCGTATGTATATCATTCCAATCACTGTGATAGATTTATTTCTCTCTCTTGCTCAAAAACCAACAATTTATACATTATACACTAGGTTATTACTAGCATTAATAAAAGACCCCTGCGTCTTCAAATGTTTGAACTCTAAATCTCTTATTTAGAATGCATGAACCTGTACCCTTAGATATGAAAACTTGAATCATGCAACTATATTTCTCATGCCTTGAAATATTTTCCCTTTGGTTTCCTATTAAAATTGCACCTCTGAATCCATCGAACTTTGCAAACTAGTTCTGCTTGAAACCTCAAACCATATTGAGATGATTTGAACCTCCCTAAACCACTCTGAACTAGTTTGAACCAATTTGAACCAGAATGAACCAAGTTGAACCATTGAACCATTTTGAACTTATTTTAAAGAGGTTCAAAACCCTAACATATCTGAGATAAACAAAAAAATCAAACAAGGATTGATATGAGGAAAGTCACATTTTAAAAGTTTTAAAAATGGAGTGCATAGGGGTACTAACAAGGCTAGAGGATAGCATGGCTTTAGTTGGGAGTTAGTGCACATACAGTTCTCACCCATTTCAAGTACATGTTCCTTGGGTTGACAAGTAAATGGACCTTCCCTATGAGAAAGATAGTTGCTTAGAATGGATGTCCAATCCCTAAGTTGAGTTTTACAACTTAGTTATTGATCTAATTGGGAAGTCTAATAGTAGTTATTCTATCATCAAATGCTTATAGGAACTATTTACGTATCAATTAGATAAATACATTAGTGTGTCTTTTATTTGGACTCCACTTGGAAATGTTTCTCCTATTTTATGCATTTCTTCTCAAAGAGTCATATATCCCTTGAGAGGTTTGTGCCTTTATTCAAACCCCTATAGATGGCTCCTGCAACTAGGATCTAACTATTACATTTTATGTATTAGTGACTTTACTTTTTTTGTTCTCCTTTCTCACAATTAAAGGTGTATGGTACAAATTTTTTGAAATTTATATGAAGAATTATTCAAGTGTTGCAAAAGATTTGCATTGGAAAATCACCTCCTTTAGCTTATATTATTTGTGAAAGGTTCTCTTCCCCTTTCCTTTTCCCAAAATAATGAAGATCTGACTTCTAAATTCATGTGTAACTTCTTGAATGCCCTTATCTAGGCATCATCCTCTTAGTAATCAACAACAAGAAACATCCTAATATCTTCCACCCTAGCCACCATAGAAAAAGTATCCTCAAAATAAATACCTTCCTCTTGAGAGTATCCTTTACATACCAACCTAGATTTATTACATGTCACTTCTCCATTTTCATTTAGCTTGATCTAGAACACCCATGTACTTCTAATGAAATTTTTATTTTTTGGCCTTAAGGAAAACTTCCATGTCTAATTTTTCTCAGTTTGATAAAAGTTTTTATATTTCCTTCAACCATCCTTCATCCTTACTAGCATCTAAAAAAATTTGGGTTCTAATTTTGATAAAGGAAAAATATTTACCTATTCAATTGCCTTGGCAAGCCTTCTTCTTATTTTTATTCCTTCACATTTATGTCCAATGATATGATCCTATGAGTGGTTCCTCTAAACATACTTCACAAGAGTCTTACGAGTCTCTTCTAGTTTCTTTTTCTCTATTCATTTTTCTTCACACGGATTATTTTATTCTTCTAAAGTGTAAGGGAATTGTATATTTAAAATTCCTTAGGTTCTTCCATAATATAAATTCCAATTTCCATCTACTTTGAAATCTTTTCTTTCAACTATCCTCCTAAGACTTTTTTTGTAACATCTATAAGCCCTAATTCTTGTGGAATAACCAAGAAAGATTCCTCATTAGTCCTTAAGTCAAAATTTCCAGGATCATGGTCATATCTTCTAATGTAAATTTTTCTTCCAAAAAGTCTAGACTAATTGATAGTATCAATTCTCCCATACAACATCTCATAGGGAGTCTTATAATTATTGAACCCTACCAATACCCTATCAATAATGTAAGAAAAAGTATGCACTAGTTCTTTCCAATACACATTAGGTAAGCTTGTGCCTTTTAAAATTGTTATAGGAGAAGATTGATGTATCAAAATGTCATTATTTTCACAAAAAATATTGAGCTCATTTAATGTATATTTAGCTCCTGTATCTGACCTTAAAAATTTAATCTAAGCATCTATTTTATTTTCTACCATAGACTTGAAAGATTTAAACTTCTCTAGGGCTTAAGTTTTCTCTCTTAGAAAAGTAACCCATATAATTATATACTAATCATGAATAATAAGTATAAAGTAACTTTCACTATTTATTCCTCTTGTCCTAATAGGTTTGCATGTGTTGACATGTACTAGCTCCAAGTGTTTTGTAGTAGAATACTCCTAGATTTTGAACATTTTGTTTGTCTTCTTTCTCATTTGACACTCTTTACATACAACATGTGTAGGCTTTGCAATATTTTTCATATCCCTTACTTCTTCTATATATTTTTATTTTACCATGTTAGTTGATGTATCCTACCCTCTTATGCCAAAGCCTGAAATCATTACCCTAAACAATTAGAGAATTTCCTCCTTTGACTACCTTTAGATGATAGATATTTCCACTAGTCCTTGTTTCTTCTACAATTATCCTTCCTATGACATATTTTCTACTTTCACATTATTTCTCAAGAAATGTAAAATTATATCCTTTGTTGCAAATTTAAATGACATTAAGAAGATTATGTTATAATACCTTGGCATAGAAAACATTTTCATTATTGTTTCTTCCATCAATAGTTATAGTTCCTTTTCCACAGATTGGAGTGGAATTTCCACCACCAAATTAAATAGATCCACCATCATAATTTTCAAGGTTAATGAAATTTATTCTATCATTGGTCATGTGATTTGGACATCCACTACTAATAACCCACACATTAGGCTCCCCTTTTACATGAAGGGTAGTCCATACTATCAGTGATTTTTTGCTCTCTCAATCCCTTGATAGGGTCCTAGACTTATGATTTTCCATAGAATCATAAAATTTTATAGTCTTAAAAAACATTCATCATTTGAATCATCACATTTCTCATCTTTAAATGAATAACTATCTTGTACAACATAGAAAATAGTACACCATACATATGATCTAATGTATACTTGTCCAAATCTCTACTTTCCTCGATAGAATATACTTTAGAGAAATGGATTCATAAAGAGTTATAACTACCTTTAGTACTACTACATTTTCATTTAGAGATCCAACAAGTCCTCTAGTTCCATTTACCACTTTTTCTACTCAGTTTATATAGCTATCAATAATTTCTTCTTCAACCATTCTCAGATTTTAAAATCTTGTCTTGTGATCATGTAACTTGACATGATTTACTTTTTTATCTCCTTCATAGATGTTTCTAAACATGTCATACATATTTTTAGCATACCTAAAGTTAATCACCTTCAATAATTTAGAATCAGCTAAACTATTGAGACCTCCATTATATTATCTCATTTGGAGAGGTAAGAGGAGTGGAAGGGTGCAACTGTTTACAATATATTTCCAAACACCATAACCCATATACATCAAATTTGATTCCATATAAATCTTCTAGAAAGAGTAAATTACCCATAACACTTGAGAATATTTTAAGCTTTGTCTTGTTACATCTTGGACCTTTCCTTAAGAAGTCAAGCTTCTTTCATAGAAAATTGGATTTGATATGAAAAATTAAACACCCTAAGACTAATGGGGTTGAATCAATTGTGTAACATTTTAATCTAAATTCACAATCAATTAATTCTTATTGTGTGTAATAGCATAAAGAAGATAAAACAATAAACACTATGCACAAGAAAATACTATATTTTTGGAACATCCAAGAAGGGAAAAACTATGGTTAACTCACAATATATGAAAAAAATATTATGATATTTTTTTTAGGTTCATTTCCAAGGAAGCACATTCCTCCCTAAATCAGAAAGCTAAGGCACACTACCCTAGGGAAAGATAAAAAAGGACTTATAACCTAATATGTATTGGATCTAGACAAGTTAAAACACTTGCAAGAAAGACACTATCTCTGAGAGAGGTACATGAACATATGAATCAAGATGAATAAGCCTTCAACACATGACCTCCAATAAATCTCCAAACATGAATTTTTCCTTAACTATGACAAGATACCATATTCATAATTCTATCAACACCCATTATATATACCACTAATATATAACTCTTATTTTCCACCAATCCATTTTATCCACACACTCTTACACATAATCAACACCATCTTGATCTTCTATATATACCATCTTCTTTCTTGAAAACTTTAACTAGGTCAACCATAGAAAAGAAAAAACATAGGTCCTATCAAGTAGGTCACCAAAACATAATTGTGGTGAAGGTGTTCCAATCAAAGAAGAGGACCTAAAAATATCATAACATATATTTCACTACTTTAAAAAAGTTTTACACACTACCACACATCTTCCAAGGTTAGAAACAAGGTAATGTGTAGATACACCAAGCAAAACATCACTATTCATCCCAAAACCCATCTTCTAGATGGATACTTGATGTGGATCCTCAAACACCAAGGAGTATAATCCAAAAATAATACAATAAAATATTTAGGATAGGAGAAAACACCCAACAATTTATTGCAATCTAAGGAACTTCTCTTGGACATACTAGAGTAGCTACCTTGAAACATACATTCTAGACACAATGAACCAATCAAATAGATCATCTAGCAACATGCATGACACATTAAGACTTTCCTTGAACATATAAAGTCTTCTCAAATCAAATTTTTTCTTCTTCTTACTTCAATATTGAGCTAACATATAATATATGATAGAATCACTTCACTTCAAAGAGTCAAACATACACAAATCATCACTAACACTACTTGAAGACAATGTACCAGCTTCTAAATATTAAAATAACATGTAGTAAAAACTTTATAAACATGTCCTCTAATCTACAACACCTAACACATCAATACAGAGAATTGTTGAGCATTTTCTAGACAAACTCTAACAAACAACTAAACTATTAGCCAACTGCAAAAACCAATCATATTAGTTGCAAAACCAAGGATGTGAAAAGATAGCATTGTGATGTACACATATCATACACAATATGATAAAAAAATAAAATACCATACTCTCCACCATGAAGGAATTAAAATCATTCCTTCAGACAGTCTACAACATAATCTTCTGTAAATTCTCACTTCATCATTTCTTGAGAGACCATAAACCATATCAACTTAATTATAACGTCATCTTATCTTAAATCATATAATCTACATCATTGAATTTGACACCAAGAGAGGAAATTATATCCTTCCATATCATGCAACATTCTTTCCTTCCATATCATTAACCCTTGTATTAATATCTATTTAATACAACACTATCCAATAAAATAGACAATAATCTCCCTTGCCATAGTTGTATATAAAAAATGTTCATTATTAATGCCCACAAAAAATATATTCAAATATTAGATTGACATCAATGACAACACATAATGCCAATGAGATGGAGAGAATAAAGGAATTAGTTTTGGAACATAACGACTCATAATGGATTTAGAAGAGTAGGGATATGCTTTAAAATACAAGGGTCCAAAATGGACTTGGAAGATAGATGATGCTTAAATATTTATTAAGAGATGTGTAATTAAGGGGGGTAGAAGATGTACCAATGCATTGAGTATGAGCTCGGTAGCTAAGGCCGAGGTAATTTAGATCTTCTTTAAATTAGAATTGGGTTTAATGATGCATTTTTTATGGAAGCCTAAATATTTTTTCATGATAGAACATGTTTTGAAAAATCCTTTTGCCAATGGGGAACTTGTTTTGAGAGAAATACATGAGTCCATTTTGAAGAGGATATTATGTAGAAGAAATTATATTTTCTTGGAGAAAATAAGATTGAATGAAATTCAACAAGCCCATTTGATAGGTGAGGGGTTTGATAGCTTGGATAAGGTGATGAGATCTCAAGAAGGATTACGAGGGATGTTGGGATCTTGATAAGGAATGAGATCATAAGGGGTATTAGAAGACATGTTAGGATCTTGAGATGAAAGAGAATAATGATGGGGATTTAGATGGATACTTTGATCTTGAGATGGGTGAGGACCATGAGATGGGTGGAAGGAATTATTTAATCTTGAGAGGGGAGATGATCATGAAATGAAGGGATGATATATGTTGTAGAAGGGAAAGCATCATGAGAGTTGGAAACATACTTTTCTCTTGAGATGGAAGGAGGTCATGAGATGGAGTGAAGGAGATACCTCGATCTTGAGATAAATTGGGCAAGAGGGGATCATGAGGAGGTGGGATATTTGTACAAATATATATAAGGTGATCATGTGATGGAGTGGAAGAGATGATTATATCTTGAGATGGAAGAGGATACTATGATGGCATGGAAGAGATGCCTTAATCTTGAGATGGAAGGGAATCTATGACAACATGCTTTAGAATAATTTCTTGGAATGTTTAGATCTATATGTATGGTGTATGAGGAAGGGGTGTTGGATAGAATCTTTAAATTGTATTGATATATGGATGGAATATTTATGCTTAAAGATTTACTCTTATTTCCTAAGAGTGTGTGGATGGTTTCTAAAGTAAAAAATGTAAATATTTTAGGCTTAGATGTAGGATTTATTAGATGGTGGATCAATATTATTGATTATAAGATTAGAATCATATGGAGGAAAAAGATTAAAAGGCATGGTGGATTGTGGAATAAGGGATTTAGGATGTGGGTAGCAATGATATGGGTTTTTCAAAAAAGATGGATATTGGTAATATATAGAGAAGAAGATGGAGGTATGGATGTTGGGTGAGATGGCTATTTAGGTGAGGGAAAAAAGAAGACAATGGATGGGGGATACAATAGATTTCTCTTGTTAAAGGTAGAATAAGCATAAAAAATATATATGTGTGGAGGTTTAGTGGGATATTTTGTGCTAGTTTTTATTTGGAAAAAAAGGCATTTTATCATGGATGGGTGAGTGGTAGAATCTTGGAGACATTTTTATAGAAATAATGACATCAATGTCTCCAAGACTCTCGTTAGCATCATATTATCATACTCAAAAAAACTATCCTTGTCATCATCACAATTAATGTGAATCGGTTTACCCTTATTTTTGGTGTAGATATGGATTTTTGCTACAATGTTGATGTTGTGGAGCTTTGACACCATGTATAAATTTGAAACACAAGAAAATCTAGTATCAAACCACAAAAAAGAAAACCTTAAACAAGGAGAGATAAATACAAAAATAATCATTACATTTAGCAAGAATAAAATATTAGAGGATTGCAAGCTAAATTATAATGAGTAAAATGTAATGCTTTTATGGAAAGCATGTCTCTAAAAATAGACAATAAAGCTAAGATATGCAAACTAGTGCAATGTATGGAGTTTGTGAGCCATCCTCTCCAAAAGTTTAAGACAAGTTTGTGTAAGAACTTTATTGCTAGATGTAATCAAATAACAAAGAATAATTTTACAATAAAAATCCATGATGTTTTCTACTTCTTCCTTAATCCCACATATAATTCTTTCTCTTTTTTGATTGAATCCTTAGCATTTTTTCATCACATGTATCCTACTTCATGTATTGTTGTAGTTATTATTGCCCAAAATTTCCCTCTCGTTCATTTTCGGCCACAGCCTTGTTTTCCAAGTGAAATGCTCAAGTGTTGAAAACCCAGTGTGTTTTCAACCTCCTCTTTGTAGGCTCGGGATGTTTCTGCCTTTTGGTCCAAAATTTTGGTGTGTTTTCAACCTCTCCCCTCTGAAAATTTGGTGTGTTTTTGACCTTCGCTCAAAAACCCTCTATGTTTTCGGCACCTTCTATGTTTTCGACCCTAAGCACGCAACTCTGATCAGGTGGGTCCCAGTGCCTAAGGTCGTGCCAGTACAATGAAGATCTGACGGCTATCACATGATCGCATGGGATCTTCCGATCCCATGAGATCATACGACAACTGTTGATGTGGTGTCAGCAAAGATCGGTAGTCAAGACAAGCAGTAAGCGGTCATTAGTTAGCATCACGCAGTTGGTCGCATGATCGCATGGGCCTTCCTGGCCGCATGTGATCATGCGACAAACTGTAAGCAATCAGGCGAGCAGTGAGGTGGTGGTCGGTGACTAACACCTTATGGTTGGTCGCATGATCGCATGGGCTCTTCTGAGCCCATGCAACCATGCAACAAACCGTCAACGGTTTCGATGGTGGCAGTTTGCAGTCATCGGTTAACATCATGTGACAGGTAGTTAGTGGGGCCCGAGGTTTCTACATTGGTGCAAGTGAGATGAAGATCAATGGTGGTCGTATGATCTCATGGGATCTTCCGATCCCATGCGATCATGTGACAACCATTCGATGGACATCTCAGTGGGTGGTGGGTCTGGTTTTTTCTAAAGGGCAAAGTGGCAATCAGCATAGATCTAACGGCGGTCATGTGTTCGCATGGAATCTTCTAAGGCCATGCGATCTTACACCCATCATTAGATGGGCATCCAAAATTTTGAGTGGGTCCCTGTCAGGAAAGTGTCGAGATGTTTTCTGATGTAGCGATCAGGATGAATAGGGGAGTGACACGTGGCGGTTCTGGACTCGGGGTTGGCAAGCTTTGCATGGTTGTGCAGTTGGAGGTGGGCCTGACTCTAGGTTCGGTAAGGTAATCTTGCAATAAAAAGAATAATATTCTTTCTATCTAGCGATTATGAGACTTCCTTTAGTCAGGTAATCTCCTAACGGAAGGGAATATGCCAAAAGTCTTATGAGACTCAGCGACTACCGTCAGATAAAGCAAGGATCAACAGTTTTTGCATGGTCACTAAGAGGAGCTCGAGGTTAAGAAAAGATAACATGACTTGGTGACTAGAGGAGAAGGTGACCCAGGGTGAAACCGAGGTTAAGTTTGCAGTGCATCTCAGGCCTGAACATTTGTGGCAAGTGGAGGCAGATTATAAAAAGACTTGTCACATGATCGCATGAAGCCTTTTTGGCTCATGCAATCATGTGACCGATGACCTTTTCATAGGGATGCTGAGGTGGCTTTCCTTGCAGGTCCAAGTGTCTTGCATGGCTAAGTGGCAGTTTCAAAGGGGTTGTCGCATGATCACATGAAGCCTTTTTGGCTCATGCGATCATGCGACCAATGATATTTTTAAGCGGAGTGGCTTGTTTTTCATGAGCTTTCTTCTGAGGGAGATTTTTGCAGGTAGCTAGAATTGATGTCACCAGGGCGGTTGTAGTTGGAAGAATGTGCAAAGTTATCTAGACTACCATTTTGGGTCTTTGCGGGGATCTGAGATCGGATTTGAACAGTCACGATAGAGTCCAGCTTGCAAAGAGGTAGATGGATGAGGTTTTTTGTTGGCAGGCATGATCAAGTGCAAGAATGGACACGCAAAGGGAGAAATATCTGATCAGCCATGATATTTACAGAGCACATTTATGATCAGAAGTGATCAATTTTAGGGGTGATTATTATAATGCATATCTATGTAGCCCTAATTCAGAGATATTTTGATTCCTGCCTGCATGCAGGGGATGTATATATTCTTTTTTGGAGCCTGTAGTTCTCAGAGTTCACATTTTGTAAAAGGAAAGTTTCTTTCCTAGAAAACTATCTGAGACACTTTCCTGTCCTCTGGTTTTTCTCACAATTTGTAATCTGCCATTGATAATACAAATATTGCAAAGTATTATGTGACATTCTTGTTTTCCTCATGCTTTCTTATCTGGATTGTCTCTTATTGGATTGAAGTTTATGCATGTTTTCAATGGCAATTGGGGTTCCTAGTCCCTCTCACTTTCTGCAATTTTTGTGTGTTTCCTGTGTCTGGTCTGATTTAGATGTTTTGTGGGTATGCTATAGCCCCTAGTAGTCTTGTCTCATTCCTACACCTAGTTGCAGAGGAGGATGTTTGTCTGCAGGTCATAGGTTGAGTCCTTTGTTCAAGCCTTCCTATGAAATACTTATGCAAACCTATCTAGTGAGTGGTGACTTATTAGACCTGATTCCTCCATTGATTTCACCCCTCTATACTGAGATCCAAACCCTAGTTTCAGTGCATCACCTAGTAGGATAGATTTGCTCCCTGTCATTTCCCTTTCATGCACTCCTTCTAACCCTTTCCCCTCAAAGTTTACTTTCTTGTTAAGAGAAAATCAGGGTGATTATCCAAGAGGAACTAGTCTAGAATCTGGAGGTCTCATCTTGGTTAGCAAAAGGTCCCACAACCTTGAGATGATCCCCATGTTATACTGGATTATCAAGACTATGAGAGCTTGAGATCAGAGGTGCAAATTCAGTGTATAACAGTTACATCATACACATACTCCTTCCTTCATTGATTCAACCCTTGAATATTTTGTTCATAAAACACCATATTGGTCAAGGTGCCTTTGTATATGCCACCTAATCTCCTAGCCCAAGATTTCCTTTTTGATTCAAGTTTCTTATTGTATCACTTCACTCGGCATAAGATAACTTGTGAGGGCATTGATAAATCATTGGTACACCTCCACATTACTCTCTTCACTTGTCTCGCCATTACATTTTCTTTTTTCTTTAAAATATCTTTGCTGCTGAAACAATATTAATGATAGACAACCAAAATACCATATAAGATAGTAATCAATATAACTCAAAAATTATTGTATTTGTTCCTTTACTTTAAAATAATTATTATAATGTAAGGGTTATCTTCATTGGAAGAATTAATTTGAAGTCAAATGGCTAATAATTGCTATGAACATTGACAACAAAAATTCCAAGTGTTCACAATGTATCACTATGGAAAATGTAAGTGAAACTAAAATAAAATATAAGTATTCACAATCTTATAATAGGTGAGTTTTTTATTGACAACAATAGTTGCATCCCTTAAAAAACATAAACAAGGATTCCTATCCCTAGTAAATAAGGAATTAAAATATCGAGAGGATCCCAAACATCAAGAGAAAATTGATTGAACATGTTGGATCTCCTATTGAAAATTTTCAATAAACTACAATCTTTGACTCATTCATGTGGCTTATATGAATTTACACTTGTTTCTCCAATGGAACCCACCAATTAATGTTATTTAAGATGAGAAACCTAAGAAAGTCAAATCTTAAAGTGTATTATTAAGAGACATTAGGGATCTTTGTTGGAACACCTAAGAAACTTGGATTAATGATTTTCACTAAGACTAAAATCACTTGTATAAGCTTTGCATTGGTGAATCACCTAATTTAGCTTACCTTATTTGTGAAAGGTTATCTTCCCCTTTCCTTCTCAAAAAATAATAAAGATCTAACCTCTAAAATCGTATGTAACTTGTTGAATATCCTTTTTTGGGCATGAGCCTCTTGGGAATAAATAACAAAAAAATCCTAATTGCTTCTACCTTAGCCACCATAGAAAAAGTCTCCTCAAAATCAATACCTTCCACTTGAGATATTTTTTACATACCAAAATACCTTTATTCCTTATCAAATCTTTAACTCGGTAAGAATTCCCTAGCTTATTGTAATGGATAAAATATTGTATGGGGTCCTAGGACAATGGTTTACACATAAAAGATACCCCAAAGCCAATATTTTACACTTACATGAAATTTTATTGATATAGAAATTAAATATAGATGACTAATATTGAAATTAAGAAATAAAGGTACTTACCTCCGAAAAAGAATCAGCTGAAAACCCTGTCAAACAATCTCAAAAATTGTTGATTCCTGCATTCCTGAACCGAAACTGCAAGATCTACAAAATCCAAAAATCTTTTTCTGAGATGGCTCAGCTCAGGTTTGACCCTCATAAAAGGTCAAATACCACATTCTTTATTTGAAGTTCGATTTGAATTTTGTTCGTAGATCCTAAAATTTTGCCAAAAAGGGTATCCAAATTTGCTCTCAGATCTAAAATTCCGCACCTGTACTTGCAAGAAAAAAAGAGTTTTTGTTGTTTTTTTGGGGGTTTGCCTCAGTCAAACCCCAATTTAGGAATTAAAATTGAAATTGAATTGAAATTGCTGGAATAAACAAAGTAAATAGAACAATTCACCTTGCTTGAGTTGAAACCCTTGTGGAGGATTTGAATCCTTGAATCCACAAGAATGGATGAATTTAAAATCAAATATAGGATGTCTCCAATCAATTGTCTTTAGATATTCAACACCAATCTTGAATGGATCTTGAACTAGGAAGAGGCTTGAATGGAAATGGAGGAATCTTCAACAAGAGAGCTCCATAGAGCTTGAATTCTTCAATGGCTACTAATGGAGCTCCTTGATGAATTGGATGCTTGAATGCTTGAAGGCTTGAATGCTTGATCTTCTTGCTTGAGAGCTTGAGAGATGGATTGCAAAACTTGATTGTGAGATTTGAAAACTTGATGTGAAATGAGAGAGGAAGGCATCCTTTTATAGTGATCTAGGGCACACTCCTCTAGATGGGCCACCTTGGAGAATTAAATCCCAATTAGGTCCTCACCTTTAGAAAATATACCTAGATTAAATGCAATTAAAGGATTTACCATCCCGAAACCCAAAATGGCCGACCTGGAAGCGGGAAAATAAATCTCCTGAAAGCCTGAAGCTCGGAGATTCTGGAAATTAAAATTTTGGAGGAAGGGGTCAAAGTCAAGGTTGACCCTGACCTAGTCAGGGTCAACCTAAGACCTTGACCTAGTCAGGGGTGACCTAATACATTGACCCTGGTCCTAAATTGATTCAGAACCAAGTCAAGAGGTCCCAGGGATGCCCAAAAACCTAGAACTGATACTAGAACATGATAGAATGTCAGTGATAGATATAAAATCCTATGATTATCATGATGAAGATCAAGAGGATCCATTTCTAAATCCTACCTAGAAATAGAGAAATGAAAGAGGGAAATTCAAGAGAATCCTTAAGATCCTAACCCTAATTTCACCTAGAATGAAGCAGAAAAGAAGTGGAAAGCGAGGAGAAAGCCAGATCCAAGTCGAATATCCATTCAAGGTGTTCGACATGACCCCAAACCATTTACTCAGAGGGCTAAATGCTCTTAACATGGAAGTGCTTCCATTTTAAGATGATACATTAAGCCCCCACTTTAGCAAGAGTATGGACTCGATGCAAACTCTTGGTAAAGGAGATCACAAAGAAAAAGATAATCTTATTGAAATCAAAGGGACAAAGGAATCCTTAAGCCCCCAGGGACTCAAGTCTTTGTCAACTCCAAGATTTCAATAAGAGAGACATCACTAGAAAAAGATAGAAAAGGGAAGACAGGAGTGGCTAGCTCACCTAGTAAGATGTGTGTATCTCACTGTGAACCACAAAAGGATAGGATGGCCCACCAAGAAAATACTTGATAGTCACCCCATAATGTTGTGCGCCTTCTGGCGGCTTTGTGTATGTATGTAGTGCATCTTCTGATGGCTTTTATAAAGTACCCATGTATCCACCTTCTTGTATCACCATGGAATACAAAATGTGTGTCTCCTCGGGATTTAGCAACTTATGTGTGTTACCCTTGAAAGATTTAGCATATTGAAAATTTTGAAAAATGTGTGTCTCCTTAGGATTTAGCAACTTATGTGCGTTACCTTTGAAAGATTTAGCATATTTGAAATTGGAAATACATGTCCCTTCAAGATTTAGCAACTTATGTGCACTAGCTTCAGAAGATTTAGCATATTTGAAATTGGAAATGCATGTCCCTTCAGGATTTAGCAACTTATGTGCATTACCTTTCAAGATTTAGCATGCTGCAAAATAAAAGGTTAGAACAAAAATACATACTATAGATCGAGGGAGGCCGTATATATGCCCCCCTCCTTAATATGGAAAAAACATACTATTTTGACATGTTAAGGAAAGAAAAGAACAAGGATAAAGCCTTCTTTAGCATCAAGACAATATCCATAGACAACACCCAATCCAGGCCAAGAAGGTCACAGCTCCTATGAGGCCATGGAAGGGACAAATGCAAAGAGATATCATGCAAGAAGTAAAAAAGTAACCCTTGTGAGGGATAGCACACTATTCAGTTTCTAAGGTGAGAGATATATCAACCATGGAAACCCAATGTCAAACAATGAAAGTGGTTGTGATCAAGGGCATAGATCCTCAATGCAAACCAAAATTTTCATGTATGATTGGATATCACATAATAGATAGATACTACTTAACCATGGAAAGAGGTGAATCCCAGAAAGATAGAAATGAAGGAGATGACATCCTTGCCCCCCAAGTGTAGGAACAAGGATGGAAGGAGACCTATTATATCACTCGCAACACTATGCAAGTCAATGAGCCCCCAAGTATTAGGCTATCATTTTTTACATAATATGGAGCTCCATAATAGGAACATAGATGTTATTTAGAGAAAATATGATTGAAATACAACTCATTGCCACATGCTATATAAATAACCTTACTATCAATGAGCTGCCTAATCTTATAATGTAAAGCATGACATTCATTAGTAGAGTGATCATGAAATCTATGATATAAACAAAAAGGAAGAGTCTTCAAGTATGAACTACATTTCTTTTTGCATTTAGGTCTAGTAATCATCTTGGCATGAAGGAGTTTAGGCAAAAGAACTTCTTGGTCAAATTCCTTCACAGTTTCATCATGTTTTGAAGTGTTATTTGAGATGTTGTTAACATTGATTTGTTGTTGAGGATTAAATCCCAATCCATAAGAATGCTCATGCCCCCCAGTGTGTAAGGGCATTTGAATTCCCTATTTATGCTTACCACATCCTTGACCATTAAATCCTTGTTTAACTAGGAAGTGATAACCAGGACCATAACGAGAAGCCATATCAGAAGAAGTCAATGGAACTTCAGTAGTCACTATGTCATCATTAGTAGGTTTGAAAAATTTATTGTGGGTAGAAGCAACAACAAAGTTATTACTAAGGGTGTTAGAAGTAAAAACTCATTGTTCAAATTCTCTTTGTTTCTTCATAAAATCAAGATCATTAACTTTATACTCTCCAATAAAGGTAGGATTAAAATCCAAGGTTCCCCAATCATCACCAAGAATAGCATTAGAGGAGGAAGGATTAATATTAGGAATAGGAGTAGTGTGGGTTTGAATATTTAGACAAGGATTAGGTGCATCATCTGCATGAAGTGTATACATCCCATTGTTATGTATAAACTTGACTTTACGGTGAAGGGTGGAAGGAATGACATGCATCTCATGCAACCAAGGTCTACCTAAAAGAAGGTTATAGTTGAGAGGTCTAGGAATTACATGAATAGGTGTATTCAGGATGACCGGTCCTACTTTGATAAGTAAATTAATGATGCCTAAAGTGTTCTTAGCAATGTTATCAAAGCCACAAATAGCAACATTGTCAAGTTGAATAGTTGAAAGATCGGCATTAATTGCTTTGAGCATGTCCATGCTACAAACATTAAGCCCAGATCCATTATCAATCAAGGTCCTACGAATGATACTTTTATTGATAGAAACAACAACCATAAGAGCATCATACTGATTTTGAACTTCTTTAGAGGGTAAATCCTTTTGAGTAAATACAATATTAGGAGGACCCAGGGTAGCATGCATGCATTGTAAGAAGTTATTAATGTTCTCTTGATTAGGAGGTGGAGTGGGAAGAGTTGCTAGAGCTTTTTGCAAGGCTTCATAGTAGGTAGGTGAAGTTTGAAGAAACTCCCATAAACAAAATCTTGGCAAGAGTATTTTGCAATTGGGTAATCAAATTATACTCCTTGCTAGGAAGACAAGGTGGAGGAGGAAGAATAGGTTGAGAAGGTGGTAAAGAAGTAGAAACCACCAGATTAGGTTGAGGATTATTCCTTGTACGATATGTGTGAGCTATCAAATCTTGATCATTGAAAGAATCCATAGGTTTACCTTTAATAGTAATGTGGGGACAACCTTTGACAGTCAACAAGGGTTTAGGATAAACCATTTTAGTTGTCTCAACACTACAAATAGATTCACAAGAAAGAAGAAAAGAAGACATCCTAGGAGGAGATTAGGTAAGATCTTGATTCTCCATAGGATCATCACTAAAAGGGAGAGCATTAAGGGAATTCATATCATTCTCCACTAATGCCTTATCACTAGAAGGAATCTCAAATGGAGGTAGAGGATCTATGATATCATTTTCTTTCACTAAAATGTCTGCACAAGGGGAGTGTGTTTTAGAAAAAGAGTTATCATCATGTATCAATATGTCATCTATTAATAAATCACCCTCTTGTATCAAAGCTTCTTTGCGAGGAGGAGATAAATCAATGTCATTATCCAAGGGATCATTCACAATGGTTTCATGAGGAAGAGAGTAATCAACGTCCAAATCCAAAGGTTCATCCCAAATAGGAGGATTATCATCCCTACCAATAAAGTATATTGTAGGGTTGCCATAATTCACTAAAGCTTGATCCCTAGAGGGGGAAGAAGGACATCTAGTAGGAGAAGAATTAACATCAATCCTCAACTTCTCTTCATAAAGAGAAATATGATGGAGATCACATGTAATAAATGAAGTCTTTCTAGGTGTAACACCATGAAACATTTGAAACAACTTATGCAACATGATAATAAATAGATCTAGATAAATCCAAATGCATTCAAACGAGATCTATAAGCATGAAAAGGAAATCAAACACAAAATAGGGCATCTAATTCCACAATAGAAAGAGGATAAGCATGTTGGGTTCACCAAAATGTAAAGTGAAGGTGAACACACAAGATAATGTAAAGGGAGATCTAACACCATAGAGCATCTAAATCCATAATAGAAAGGAGGGTAAGCGTGTCGGGTTCGCCAAAATGTAAAGGATAAAATAGTGTATGGGGTCCTAGGACAATGGTTTACACATAAAAGATACCCCAAAGCCAATATTTTACACTTACATGAAATTGTATTGATATATAAATTAAATATAGATGACTAATATTGAAATTAAGAAATAAAGGTACTTACCTCCGAAAAACAATCAGCTGAAAACCCTGTCAAACGATCTCAAAAACTATTGATTCCTAATACCCTGAATCGAAACTGCAAGATCTACAAAACCCAGAAATCTTTTTCTGAGATGGCTCAGCTCGGGTTTGACCCTCATAAAAGGTCAAATACCACATTCTTTATTTGTGTTAGGAATAAGGTGTCTCAACCTTGGATAATTCCTATTCTTATTATTTGTTTTGTAAATGTATTTTTTGCAAATAATGTAATTAAGTGTGAGTGTACATGTCTAGTTGGCATGTTGATGTGTCACTCCACTTGATGTGTCGGCATCTTGTGCGTAAGGAGATCATGACTGAAATGGTCATGACGGATTCCTATGACGTGTAAGAACTATTTAAGGAATGTGCTATGACAGGTGTAAGAGCATCTTATGACTTGGGCCTATTTGGGCGCCCAAGAAGAAGTGGTTGGTGTGTGTAAGAGAATATGCCAAAAATAGGTTGGTATGACAGATTCTCTTACACTTCTCTTGTGACCATTATTTTTGGTGGATTCTATGACAAGCTATCATAGTCTATTCTAGGGATGGATGCCTATTCTTGGGATTGCATGTAACAACTATGTACATGTGGCTTTGTGCATGGGTCTTGGTGGTTGTGCCTATTTTTGGGTCCAAAGGAGTCTATATATATGATGCTGCTCCTATGGGAGAGATATAACAAAATTTAAGTCTTGTTGGCTTTGTCTCTCATTTCCTGAAAGAACTTGCATTGCAAGTGTATTGTAATCTTTGTGTTGAAGATAATACATTGTGCAGGTTTTGGAGTGCTGGGGTTTTTTATCGAAAGGTTTTCCCCAGGGTATATCATTGTGTCATTCTCTATTTTTCTGTATGCATTGTATGTGGTTGCAATATCTTTGTTAAAGTAGTTAACGAATCTGAAATTGTAAGGATTTATAAGAATTTGCACAATACTCTCCTATAGAGATTAGCGTAGGAAGCTATTTTCGCACCTGAGTTTCCTTACAAGTGGTATCAGAGCTTGATCAAGTTTTGATCCTAGTTGTTGGGTAGGGTTTTTTGAGCTGATCTCAAGTTTGAGTGGGAGTTTTTTGCAGAGCATTCTGAATTTTATTTGCAGATTGAGATGGCAAGTTCATCATATGGAAGAATGGAGGTGGAGAAATTTAATGGCACTAATTTTGAGTTGTGGAAACTCAAGGTGGAAGACATGTTGGAAGATCGTGACCTATGGGAAGCAACTTCAAATGCTACAAGACCAGCAACTATAGCTCAAGCAGATTGGGATATCAAAGACCATAAAGCTAAGGGTCTCATAAGACTCTGTTTAACTGATGCAGTTCTTCTGAATGTTCTAGATGAGAAAACCGCAAATAGTTTGTGGGAAAGACTTGCGGCCGTGTATCAGGCGAAATCTCTGGTGAACAAGTTATTCCTGAGGAAGAATTTGTACTCTGTGAATGGAGGAAGGTGGATCCTTAATGGATCATTTAAATGTATTTAATCTGCTGGCTGCACAATTGACATTAGCTGGTGTCAAGTTAGAGGAGGAGGATCGTTGCTACACACTTTTGTGTTCTTTAATGGATTCATGGGACCATCTTGTGATGGCTCTCGAAAGCACTTTAGTCACCTTCAAAATGGATGATGTGGTTTCTTTGTTGCTATCAGAGGAGATGCGGAGAAAGACTTCTGTTTCAGTAAAAGAAGCCCTTGCTGTTCGTGGGAGATCCACTGAAAGAGGGAAGAAAAATGATAATAAGTCTAACAATAAGGGTAGATCCAAATCCCATGGGAAGTCAAAGACTTCCAATAAGTCCAAGGCAAAATTTTGGAACTGTGATAAATCTGGGCACTTCCGTAAAGACTGCAAAGAGCCGAAGAAGAAGAAAGGTTCAGATTCAGCTTCAGAAAGATCTCAAGAAGATGGCGATGCATTCATCGCAGCTTTGGCAGCCCATGCATTTGATGATGTGTGGTTGGTTCACTCAAGCACATCTTTTCACATGACCTCTCATCGAAACTGGTTCTCAAAATATGAAGAGCTCGATGGTGGAAAGGTGTACTTGGGTGATGATTCTCACCTAAAGATAGTTGGACGTGGAAGGGTCACTATCAAATTTCCTGATGGATGAGTAAAGGGAATCAATGGAGTTATGCACATTTCAGGTTTGGCATGAAACCTATTATCTATAGGTATGCTGAATGATGTAGGTGTGCAAGTTGTTTTTTTGAAAGAAGGATGCAAGATGATGAGAGGATCGATAGTGCTTGCAAGGGGTACTAGGAGAGGTACATTATTTCAGCTAGATGCATGTATTCCTCTATGTAATATTTCTTCATCCTCACCATCTGAACAAGCAGTGAAGAAGTCTGTGGCTATTGGTTCTGATGGTAGTGCAAATACTTTGGAAGCTAAGCTTCCTGCAGAAAAGACAATGTTGTGGCATATGAGATTTGGCCACATTGGTGAAAAGGGTCTCAGAACCCTGAAAAATAAAAATCTCATTGAGGGGTTAAATGATTGCAATCTCGAGTTCGACTTCTGCAAACATTGTGTCTATGGTAAACAAAATCGTGTTTAGTTTTACTCTAGTTCTCACAAGTCTTCTTATGTTTTGGATCTTATTCATTCTGATGTATTTGGTCCTGTAAAAGTTCCTTCAATCTTCAAGTCTGTATTTTTTGTATCTTTCATAGATGATTACAGTAGAAGGACATGGATTTATTTCCTTAAAAGTAAGACACAAGTCTTTAGTCGGTTCAAGGAATTTAAAGCTCTTGTAGAGAATCAGACTAGTAAGAAGATTAAGTGTGTGAGAACTGACAATGGTGGTGAGTTTTGCTCAGCAAAGTTTGAATAGTTCTGTAAAGAACAAGGTATCGAGAGGCATAAGACAACTCCTTATACCCCACAACAAAATGGAGTTGCAGAGAGAATGAACAGGACACTGATGGAGAAGGTTAGGAGTATGCTTAGTGGAGCTAGTTTAGAACAAAGGTTTTGGGCCAAAGCTGTGGCCACTACTTGCTATCTGGTTAACAGATCTCCTACATTAGCCCTTGTTGGTAAGACACCCATGGAGGTGTGGTCTAGTAAGAAGCCTTCAATTAGACATCTTCATGTTTTTGGTTGTGAAGCTTATGCACATGTTCCAAAGGAGAAAAGATCTAAGTTGGAAAACAAAGTTGTTAAATGTATTTTCATCAGATACAGTGCTGGTGTGAAAGGATACAAGCTTTGGGATCCCGTGACTAGTAAGGTGTTATATAGTAGAAATGTTATTTTTAGAGAGCTAACATCTTCTCCTATTGTGCTACAACCAGATGAAAAAGAAAAGGAAAAAGATGTGTTCAGTTGCCTCCTACCCCTAAGAAGACTAAACAGAGAGACCATGTTGGGCCTAATGATGAGGAGAGCTCTAGCAGCTCTGATAGTTCAAAAGAAGAGGAAGAACAACCTCAACCGCAGCCCTTGAGGAGATCCATGAGAGAAAGAAAGCAACCAAAAAGGTTTGGTTATTCTATGTTAGTCCAGTTGTGCCTTTGCTTTGATTACTAACACTGATGAGCCTAGATCTGTGAAAGAGGCTTTGGGCATGGAAGATGCAGGTTCCTGGATTGAGGCTATGGATGATGAGATGGCTTCATTGGAGAAAAACAAAACTTGGGACCTTGTACCTTTGCCTAAAGGGAGAAAATCTGTTGGCTGTAAATGGGTTTTCAAGAAGAAATTCTATGCAGATGGTAGTGTTGAAAGGTATAAAGCTAGATTGGTTGCAAAGGGGTATTCACAGGTAGAGGGAATAGATTATGGTGAAATATTCTCTCTTGTTGCAAAGTTGACATCCATTAGATTTCTGTTATCTCTTGCTACATCATATGATTTAGAGATAGAACAGATGGATGTGAAGACAGCTTTCCTTCATGGTGATTTGGAGGAAGAGATTTATATGTCACAGCCTGAGCACTACATTGTTAAAGGTAAAGAATCCTTAGTTTGCAGATTAAAGAAATCTCTATATGGTTTGAAGCAATCTCCTAGGATGTGGTACCTTAAGTTTGATGCCTTTTGTTGTCAATTGGATTTGTAAGATCAAAATTAGATCATTGTGTTTATTTCAGAGTTGAAAATGATCGCCTTCTTATTATTGCATTATATGTTGATGATATGTTGCTGTTTGGGAAGGGTAAGGGTATGATTTCTGATTTTAAATCTCAGTTGTCAGCATAGTTTGAGATGAAAGATCTTGGGGTAGCTAGGTACATCTTGGGTATGGAAATCAGTAGAGACAGGTCTAACAAAAAACTTTGGTTGAGTCAGAGTAAGTATGTGAAGTCTGTGTTGGATAGGTTCAGCATGGTAGATTGTAGACCACTATGTGTTCCTATTTCTATGGGAACAAATTTATCTGTAGATGATTGTCTAAAATCTCCTAGTGAGGTGGAGGACATGAGTAGAGTACCTTATGCTAGTGCAGTTGGCAGTCTTATGTATGCTATGGTCTATACTAGACCAGACATTGTCCAAGCAGTGGGATTCCTGAGTCAGTTTATGGCTAATCCTAGACGGGTACATTGGGATGCAGTTAAGCAAGTATTCAGATATTTGAGGGGTACATCAGATTACTCCATATGTTATCATGGTAACTCTTCTGGATCTCCGCATTCAGTTTGTATTCATGGGTTTGTGGATTCAGATTGGGCAGGTGATATTGACAACAGGAGATCCACCAATGCTTATGTGTTCACTATGTTTGGTGGTGCCATTAGTTGGATGAGTAAGCGACAACCTATGGTTGCTTTGTCCACTATAGAAGCTGAGTACATGGCCACTACTCATGCTTGTAAAGAAGCCATTTGGCTTAGAAGATTATGTTCTGATGTTGGTGTTGATGCAGAATAGATTACTATTTGGTGTGACAGTCAGAGCGCTATTTGCCTTGCAAAGAATCCAACTTTCCATGCCAGAACAAAGCACATTGATGTGCAGTTTCACTTTGTGAGAGATATGGTGGAAGATGGAAAGGTAAATTTGGAGAAGGTAGATAGTATGAAGAATGTTGCAGATGCATTAACAAAACTAGTGGGCACTGAGAAGTTTAGATGGTGTTCGGAGTCTATGGGCCTTTTGGCCTATAGCGGTTAAAGTTCCTGTTATGTTCCTGTTGCTCTTACAAGGTGTTCGACAAGTGGGAGAATGTTAGGAATAAGGTGTCTCAACCTTGGATAATTCCTATTCTTATTATTTGTTTTGTAAATGTATTTTTTGCAAATAATGTAATTAAGTGTGAGTGTACATGTTTAGTTGGCATGTTGATGTGTCACTCCACTTGATGTGTTGGCATCTTGTGCGTAAGGAGATCATGACTGAAATGGTCATGACAGATTCCTATGATGCGTAAGAACTATTTAAGGAATGTACTATGACAGGTGTAAGAGCATCTTATGACTTGGGCCTATTTGGGTGCCCAAGAAGAAGTGGTTGGTGTGTGTAAGAGAATATGCCAAAAATAGGTTGGTATGACAGATTCTCTTACACTTCTCTTATGACCATTATTTTTGGCAGATTCTATGACAAGCTGTCATAGTCTATTCTAGGGATGGATGCCTATTCTTGGGATTGCATGTAACAATTGTGTACATGTGGCTTTGTGCATGGGTCTTGGTGGTTGTGCCTATTTTTGGGTCCAGAGGAGTCTATATATATGATGCTGCTCCTATGGGAGAGATATAACAAAATTTAAGTCTTGTTGGCTTTGTCTCTCATTTCCTAAAAGAACTTGCATTGCAAGTGTATTGTAATCTTTGTGTTGAAGATAATACATTGTGCAGGTTTTGGAGTGCTGGGGTTTTTTACCGAAAGGTTTTCCCCAGGGTATATCATTGTGTCATTCTCTATTTTTTTGTATGCATTGTATGTGGTTGCAATATCTTTGTTAAAGTAGTTAACGAATTTGAAATTTTAAGGATTTATAAGAATTTGCACAATACTCTCCTATAGAGATTAGAGTAGGAAACTATTTCCTCACCTGAGTTTCCTTACAATTTGAAGTCCGATTTGAATTATGTTCGCAGATCCTAGAAGTTTTCCGAAAAGGGTATCCAAATTTTCTCTTAGATCCAAAATTTTGCACCTGTACCTGCAAGAAAAAAGATTTTTTGGTTGTTTGTTTGGGGGGTTTGCCTCAATCAAACCCCAATTTAGGAATTAACCTTGAAATTGCTAGAATAAACAAAGTAAACAGAACAATTCACCTTGCTTGAGTTGAAACCCTTGTGGAAGATTTGAATCCTTGAATCCACAAGAATGGATGAATGTAAAATCAAATATAGGATGTCTCCAGTCAATTGTCTTTAGATCTTCAACACCAATCTTGAATGGATCTTGAACTAGGAAGAGGCTTGAATGGAAATGGAGGAATCTTCAACAAGAGAGCTCCATAGAGCTTGAATCCTTCAATGGCTACTAATGGATCTCCTTAATGAATTGGATGCTTGAATGCTTGAAGGCTTGAATGCTTGATCTTCTTGCTTGAGAACTTGAGAGATGGATTGCAAAACTTGATTGTGAGATATGAAAACTTGATGTGAAAATGAGAGAGGAAGGCCTCCTTTTATAGTGATCTAGGGCACTTTCCTCTAGATGGGACACCTTAGAGAATTAAATCCCAATTAGGTCCTCACCTTTAGAAAATATATCTAGATTAAATGCAATTAAAGGATTTACCATCCCAAAACCCGAAATGGCTGACCCGGAAGCGGGAAAATAAATCTCCCAAAAGCCCGAAGCCTGGAGATTCTAGAAATTGAAATTTTGGAGGAAGGGGTCAAAGTTGAGGTTGACCCTAACCTAGTCAGGGTCAACCTAAGACCTTGACCTAGTCAAGGTCGACCTAAGACATTGACCATGGTCCTAATATGACTCAGAACCAAGTCAAGAGGTCCCAGGGATGCCCAAAAACCTAGAACTGATACCAGAATAGGATAGAATGTCAGTGATAGATATAAAATCCTATGATTATCATGATGAAGGCCAGGAGGATCCATTTCTAAATCCTACGTAGAAATAGAGCTATGAAAGAGGGAAATTCAGGAGAATCCTTAAGATCCTAACCCTAATTTCACCTAGAATGAAGTAGAAAAGAAGTGGAAAGCGGGGAGAAAGCCAGATCCAAGTCGAATATCCATTCAAGACATTTGACATGACCCCAAACCATTTACTCAGAGGGCTAAACTATCTTAACATGGAAGTGCTTCCATTTTAAGATGATACACTTATACATTTAATATTTTTAATCACTACACAACATCAATACTCTCTCTTTCAGTTAGCTTCTATTCTAACTTATACCTCTCTGTTATTCTCTCTCACTTTCTTCATGCAATCATCTCTCCCTTTGACAACAATGCCAAAAATAAAATAACCAACTCTACAATAGCCAAAACAAATTCTTTGTTATTCAGCTTAGATTAAGTACTTTGTATGTACTGATATGCAACTTCAATTTTTCTTCCATCTTTCAATTTCCATAGCCTTAGGAATCCCAAAGTGTGAACATTATACATCAACATCATTAGATATTCTGATAAAATATAGGTTGATACAACCTCCTAATCACCTTAGTGACTGATAGACAAGGGATGGACCCCAAGTATACTCCTTAAGTACTCAAATGTGTCCTTAGGTAAGGGTTTAGTAAATATATCAGCAAGTTATTCTTGTGATTTCACATACTCAATTTTACTTTCTTTTCTTATACTTGTTCCCTCAAGTAGTGATACTTTATAGAAATATGCTTTGTCTTTGCATGCATTACTGGATTCTTATAAATATTAATTGCACTTGTATTATCATAGTAGATTATCACTGGATCAGTGATATCCTCATTCATACCTTCCAATAGTTGTTTAATCCATGCAATATTCAAACAATTAGCAACAACAACAACATATTCCACTTCTACATTGGACTGAGAAATGCATCCTTGTTTCTTACTTATCCAAGTAACCAATATTTCTCCCAAAAGGAATTCTCCACTAGTAGTTCTCTTTCTATCATTCAAGTACCATTCAGGGCATCCAAGTAACCAATATTGCAAGTATAGGTTCAGTTGTCTATTCTTCAATATGTTCTCCACTTGGTGCATGATCATGATCTTCATCGGTAATAGTTTGTTGATTCTTGGTCTGTATAGACTGATACTCGGTAGCATTACCTCATTTCTTGGTAATGCTATGTTATTGCTTAGGTAGAGTGTTAGGTTCCTCAATGTAAACAAATCTACCATAGTCTTCTAGTTCCTTTTTGCTTTCTTCATCATTCTTCTCAGCAAATTCATCAAATCTCACATTTTCACTTTCAATCATCTTATTAGTAGTTATATTTAAACATTTATAGGCATCACTTTTAGTAGAATATGTTAGGAATGGGAACACTGAGAGGGGGGAGGGGGGTGAATCAGTGTTCACTATATTTAATCTTTTTCTTTTGCTCTTTAAACTTGACTTGAATTCTTATGTACTAAAATGAACATCAACATAAATATGAAACATGAACACAACACATAACACCAATATGGTTACGGGGAAACCCAAATAGGTAAAAACCCCAGTGGGAATTGACACCCACTAATATTTTGTACTAGTGTTTTATGATCCTTGTTAGAAGATCCTTAACCCTGTTAGGAGTTTCTTTACAATATATTTAGTACAGTGACCTACTCAAGGGTCGGACCCTGTTAGGAGTCTTTTACAATAACCCTATTAGGGATGTGGACTCACTATCCTAGAGCTCACTCCTCAAGTGGTGAAGGCTACAACCTTCAGATCTCAAATACACACTATATCTTCTGGATGAATTGGCACTATGACACTACTTGTTTGATCAATTCCTTTGATGCGCTGATGCTTTGACCTCTTGCAAAGCTCTAATACATCTTATCAACTCTTTTCATACTTCTTCTCTTCTTATTTCAACTCTATATCCACTCTCTTGCCTAATTACAATGGTGCATCTAATATTTATATGCACATACAAAACAATTAACTAGGTCGGCCCTTTAACCGATTACATACAATTCTTCCAATTGAATTGGCTCAAGCCTGTTTATAAACAAAGTTAATTACATGACCACATAATAATTACAATAGGTGCATATCCCTTACACAACAATAATATAACCGCTAACCAAAATACCAACAGTCAGCTGCTTGCACTGTTCTTTTATGGCATTCACTGTCTGTGCAACTTGAACTCTTTGTATCTTTCTCATACTGAATCTTCTGATCATGCACTCTTAGATGTATCATGAATATGATCTTATCAACTTAACTTCTAGGGTGCATACCATAATTCTATTGTATGCACATGCACCGATGCTCTGATCTTCAGGTACTCTATACATTGTCCAGTCTTCAACACTTAACCGATTTCTAATCTTCTCATCAAGTGCGCTTACTCCAAAACACTATATGACTTTTTTGCCATAATGAAAACACTATATTAAGTCATATACACTAGTATAGTCAAATTTCCAACAATATCCCCCTTTTTCATTGATGGCAACAAAGGAATATGGAAAAGTGACTAATTGTCCCTTAATACAAAAAATACGTAATCATACTCTATCTTATATCTCCCTTATATCTTCTCACTAAACATTTTCTTTACATAGCTATAGCTCCATATTATATGCATACTCCCCCTTTGAAATTAATGACAAAGGTGTTACAAAACTAAATCTTTACAAGTACTTACACTGAAAGTACATCCGAGTATGCAATCTATAAATTTTGGATCTCTTGCTTCCAAAATACAATCAGTGCATTGATTGTTTGGAGATGGGCGCATAAGGCATACTGAAGTTTCTCCATCTTCTCCAAATCTGAACTAGGACCTTAATCATATTTCACCATGGTGGCATCGATCTCCTTGATATTCTGATTCAGCACATCTAGGGAGGGTGCAAGAGCATTTCTAAGCTGAGTCTACCTAGCCCTTATCTTTGACATCTCTTTTTCTGCCTTCTCAATTTTTTCAATCTATCCCTGATATACATTGTTACACATGTTTATATCAGTAGAGGGATCTTCTACTAACTGCCTCACCTTTTCAATCATGGCCTCTACTTCTTGAATCTTCTTGTAGTGGTCGGCTATCTATTTATCTTGATTCATACAGTCAGCAATAATTTTTCTTCATTTTGATGAAAACTCTTTCAAAGTTGCTTGTCCAACTTTGAGTGAGCTAAGGTCTAGTGAGAAGTTACTGACCAACTCATTTAATCTTTTCTACATGTACTTCTTCTCTGCAAGTAATGATGCTGATTTTTCCAAGCCAGAGAAATTACTCTTGAAATGTGAAAGAATTGCACTTACATCATCAACAAAGAGTACCTTGGACACTTTCTTGTTATTTGGTAACAATTTGTTCAGGATGTTTACTAATTTTACAAGGAGGGGATTCCTCATTACCTATTTCTCCTTGGCCTTCTCCATATCTAAGACACTGAACTTGATCAGGTCTTCTTCTCCCCATGAGTCCAAACTAGTGGTGTCAGGTGTCAAGCTTGACAACAATGATGCTAAGGGGGTGATAGGAGTGCTATCCATCACTTCTTGCTTTACTTTGCTTAGTATTTCAATTGATGGTAAATCTGTTGTTTCATTTCCTTTTTCCTCTTCTTTCTTTTCTTCTTCTTTTTCTATTTCTTCTTCTTTTTCTTCTTCTTTCTTTTCTTCTTCTTTTTCTATTTCTTTTTCTTCTTCTATTTCTATTTCTATTTCTTCTTCTTTCTTTTATTCTTCCACTTTTGTCATATCTTCAATCAGTATTTCTTGTAGATTGGGAGAAAATTTGCCACATAAATTTTCAGCTTCTTGTGTACTCACAAAAGCTTCTTCAAACTTGTCCAAGTCTTTATCTGTGGCCGCCATGGCTATCTCTACATTATCAATGATAATGGAGCTATCCTTTAGTAACTTTGTCATGGGTGCAGACTTATCTGCCTCTATTTGTGTTTCAACTGCAATCGCTGAGTCCTGGGGACCTATCATAGGTACATTAGTGGGCTCTACCACCTTGACTTCCTTTGAGGGCACTTGAGCTATGGGCGCAGTAGATGGGTACATGTGTCTATTCAAGAATACCTTCTCAAAGGCTTTCTCTATCTCTTTAGCTACTAACTCATAATTTTTATCCATGATATGCAGTGTTCTTGTCTTAGTCCAGAGGTGTGGTTTAGCCAAATCTAACAACAAGGTTTTTTCTTCATAAGAACATACTAGGAGACTTTCATCTAGAATTTTCTCTCTTATTCTTAGATATTCCTCATTTGCCTATCTTTTCAAGAACTCCAAAATGTTCCATACATTGTCTGGAATCATTGTTTTTAGTTCTAGGATTGTCTTTTTAAACTTCAACATATGTTTGACAATCATTCCATGTATCTCTGATTTGTCAATCTCAATGTATTTCTCATAGAACTTTTCTACTTGATCAATTCCACCTTCATCAACAATCCTTGTACTTAACACACTGAGACTAGGTTTGAAACTTACTTCTAGAGGTGCTTGAGTGTTCTTCCTATTCTTGTTACTTGCGAGGATGGATGACTAGTGCTAATCTCTTTCTTCCTCTTAGGCATTACCCTATACTCAAGAGGAGTGGTAAGGTCAATAGTTCCCTTGGGTGCAGAAGGAATAACATCAGTTTTACCTTTCTTATCATCAAATTTCTCAATTTTCACTTTCTTCATCTTTGGATCATTAGATTCTATCTTTGTTGCAGTTGTGCTCTCTATTTCCAAAGCAATCTTCTCTTTCCTTGCTTTGTTTAGGTCTGCTTGAGATACTCCATGAATTTTCAAAATCTCTGAAGTAACCTTGGCAACTTTTCTTTTTGTTGCTGCGCTATTCAATACAGCATCTACTTCTCTTGTTTTCTCTTCATAATTTCCCCATCTAGGTTCATTGGGGTCCTAAGGTGCTGACAACAGAACTTGAGCATAAGCCTCTAGAATAGGCTCTTCAACTTCATATCCTAGTGGATGAATCCACTTTGTTCTTGGTTCAATAGCCTCCATGCATGTTGTATTAGTCTCTACCATGAAACAAATGGTGTCTTTGTACTTCTCTACAATGCTTTCTAGAATCCTATATCTCATCTGCATTTTAGCCCTAAATGTTTTCAATTCCAATGTCATGTAATCCTTAAGGGTACTTTCTATGGATGCCTTAAAGGATATCTGTGGCATAGTGGGAATAGATTTGTCTAGATACAAATCAAACACCTTTCCAAGAATATGGAAGTACATATAGATTATTAAAGACCCAAACCTAAATATCTTGGTCTTGTCATGATTGATGGCTCTTATGTTGTCAATTAGTTGTGCGTGCAAGATCTCACATAGATTAAACTCTCCTTTCTCTCTCACCAATCTTATTGTTGCTAGAATGGTGGCCGTTGACACACTATTTACTCTACTAGTGTGCTGGAACCTGTATCCCAGTATCATGGACATCAATTTGATGTCTTTCTCCTCTATAGGCTCTATTGTCATTCTACACTTGTCACTTCTTGATTTGCAAGCCTTTTCTACAAGTTTTTTGACATCCTTTACGGCTGGAAGAACAATGCATGTCCTTGAAAGTCATGTCATCTCATGAATTAGGTCTCCTATTATCCTTACTGATACTTCACCTATCCAAAATAGGTCATCATGGATCTTGCTAAGTAGGATCTTGATCCATTCTAACTCATAGAACTCATATGTTGTAGCATATTCCACTATAGGATGATTTTCCAAATGCGCATACTCATCCATGAAGGTTTTATTAGGTTTCATCATTGTTTCCATGTGCGCTCTTATTATATCCAAACCTACTAGTTCTTTCTTGCAATATATGTATGCCCTGATACCTTCCACATGCATAACACCCATGGGAGTGCGGGAGAATGCACCTTCTAGGTCATTTAGTGTGGAATTGAATGGATGCCTCTTAAACACATATCTCTTCTTCTCCACCATAAAAAATACAATTACTTACTTATATATCACTTTCCAAATGATCTTGAAGACTTTTGAATCAATGCAGTAGATTAGGGCTTCCGCAACCGATCAAATACATTTCTAATCACTGGTGAATCAATCTGCAATCCTTTGCTATCAAATTCTAGGGCTCTTCTGCTCTCTAATCGCTCTGAATTTGAATGAAATGAGAGATCTACAAAATTTCATGTACTTTAAAGTAGAAATTCTACCATTAATGCCTACTGCATAAATGAGGCTATCACTGAGAATTTTTAACTTTCATTCTGCAAACAATTAGCAAGTGCACTCTTGCACATAGGTTCTTCTAGTCTCCAAAAGCTTAAGTCCAAAGGTGCATACTCTGAGGGTGAGTATACCGGCCACATAGGGATTTAGAGCTAAATTAGCTCCCCCTATGACCCTGAGGGCCATTCATCCTAATGTAGAGGGTGCGTCAATTGTGGATGCATCCAATACATGTTCATCAACCTTATCCTTCTTTACATCTAACCAAATTATGCTCACATCATCTGAAGTTTTCACAAACTTAACTTCTCCTTCGATGTCCAATATTGGTTCTTCGAGCTTTTTAGGGCTTTCCCGACCTTGCATCCTTGATCTACAAAACTTTGAGATGTGTCCAGCCTTGTTACAAGAGTGACAAATGATTGGAGACCTTATATTCCTTGGCACATTGACATGGGTCACCATTTTACATTGTCTTGTTGAGTGACCATTATAGTTACATATCTGACATGTAACATTTTGAGAACTTCTTACATTTGGCTGATTCTGATTTCTCTGATTATGCTAAGTCTTGTTCTTCTGACTTGTCTTACAATTTTATATCTCTATGACCAAATTTATTGCATGAATAACAGTAACCATTGAAAGGTCTTACCTTTGTACAGTTCCTTGCTATATGTCCATGCTTGTTACATTTATAACAAGTTCGATCTACTGGCTTGCACCCATTCTTGGATGGTTCAACATGATCTTTAGTCTGACTTCCAGTCTCCTTAGCATATGAGGTGTCTTTCGGTGCTTTCATTCTTGCTCGCATGTTGTCAATCTGATTTTGTGCTTCATTGTATCCAATGTAGCTAGTATCTCCTTTACGTCTTCTTGCATACAACTAAGATTCTATCAAATCAAAACTGGTGTGCAATTTATCAATGTGATTCTTTGCCTCTTTTAATTTAGATTCCAAGCTTTCTTTATTGTTCCTTAGCTCCAAGATTTTCATGTTTTCTTGCCTCAATTCTTCATTGAGTTGAAGGTTCTCTTTGATCTGTTCATCATAGACTTCCTGATTGTTAGTCAGCTTATCATCCAATTCTTCAATCTGTTCTTTTAGGGATGAATTTTCTTCATTCGGCTTCTTGATCACTATTCCTAAATCACTGGTAGAGCATTCTTTCAAATACTTTCTTAGCCTTTTGATTACTACTTGAGCATCACTGACTTTTTCTTTTAGTTCTTCAATTTCTTTTTCAGATCTGTCTAGGTCTTCAAGAGTAGCTTCAAGATTTCTTTTCAGATGTTTCATTTATGCTTTGTCCATGATCTCCTCAAGTGGTTAAACTTCTATGCTAAGGACCAGAGCTCTGATACCAATTGTTAGGAATGGGAACACTAAGAGGGGGGGGGGGGGTGAATCAATGTTCACTATATTTAATCTTTTTCTTTTTCTCTTTAAACTTGACTTGAATGCTTATGTACTGAAATGAACATCAACATAAATATGAAACATGAACACAACACATAACACCAATATGGTTACAGGGAAACCCAAATAGGTAAAAACCCCAATGGGAATTGACACCCACTAATATTCTGTACTAGTGTTTTATGATCCTTGTTAGAAGATCCTTAACCCTGTTAGGAGTTTCTTTGTAATATATTTAGTACAATGACTTGGTCAAGGGTTGGACCCTGTTAAGAGTTGCTTTACAATATATTTAGTACAATGACCTATGCAAGGGTCAGACCCTATTAGGATTCTTTTACAATAACCCTGTTAGGGGTGTGGACTCACTTTCCTAGAGCTCACTGCTCAAGTGGTGAAGGCTACAACCTTCAGATCTCAGATACACACTATATCTGTTGGATGAACTGGCATTGTGACACTACTTCTGATCAGTTCCTTTGATGCGTTGATGCTTTGACCTCTTGCAAAGCTCTAATATATCTTATCAACTCTTTGCATACTTCTTCTCTACTTATTTCAACTCTATATCCACTCTCTTGCCTAATTACAACAACACATCTAATATTTATATGCGTATACAAAACAATTAACTAGGTCGGCCCTTTAACCGATTACATACAATGCTTCCAATTGAATTGGATCAAGCGTATTTAAAAAAAAATTTAATTACATGTCTACATACTAATTACAATAGGTGCATAGCCCTTACACAACAATAATATAACCGCTAACCAAAATACCAATAGTAGACTGCTTGCGCTGTTCTTTTCTGGCATTCACTGTCTGTGCAACTTGAACTCTCTATATCTTTCTCATACTAAATCTTCTGATCATGCGCTCTTAGATGTAGCATGAATATGATCCTATCAACTTAACTTCTAGGGTGAATACCATAATTCTATCGTATGCACATGCGCTGATACTCTGATCTTTAGGTACTCTGTACACTGTCCAGTCTTCAACACAACCAATTTCTGATCTTCTCATCAAGTGCACTGACTCCAAAACACTATATGACTTTGTTTCCATAATGACAACACTATACTAAGTCATATACACCAGTATAGTCAACTTGCCAATAGAATATCCATGAAATATTCCCTCATCACCTTTTGAATCAAATTTCCCATTTCTATCATCTTTCAGAATGTAACATCTACTTCTAAATATTCTGAAATAACTCACATTAGGTGTCTAATCATATCATAATTCATAAGGTGTCTTGTTTGATTCTTTCTTTAATTAAACTCAGTTCAATGTGTAACATTAGTACTAACGAATTCTCTCTAGTACATCTGTGAAACATCTTTTTCAATCATTAGTGCTCTAGCACAATCCACAATTGATCTATTTCTCATTTCAGCAATCCCATTATGTTGGGGTGTTCTCGGTGCAAAAAAATGTCTTTTAATTTCATGCTCATTACAAATATTAGTGAACTCGTCAGAAATAAATTCACCACCTTTATCTGATCTCAAGCATTCCATTTCTTTTTCAGTTTCTTTTTCCACTTTAGCTTTATACCACTTAAACATTTTGAAAGCTTCAGATTTTTATTTCAAGAACATGACAATCATCATTCTAGATAATTCATCAACAAACAAGATAAAATATTTGTCTCCGTAATAACTCTGATTTCTCATAGGACCACACAAGTCAGTATGAACTAACTCCAAAATAGCATTAGATGAAAAAAAAATTCTCTTAAAACTAGATTTTGACATTTTCCCCATTTGACATTATTTGCACATAACATGGCCAGGTTTAGATATGCTCAGTAAACCTATAAATTTTATCTTCTTATTGATCTTAACCATGTTTTCAAAATTCACATGACATAACCTTTTGTGCCATAACCACACATCTCCATTTTTAGCCAACAAACAAGAAGTTTCAACATTGTCAAGATAGAATAGATTATCTTTAGATTGTTCACCAGTACCGACCAACTTTCGAGTCTCATCATAGATTTTCACCTTTCTTTTCTCAAATGCAACTTGGTGGCCTATGTTATTTAGTTGTGCTACACTCAACAGACTATAATTAAGTCCTTTCACCCAATATGCATTAACACATCTGATCTTATTCTTCAACAATATAGACCCTTTTCCTTTCACTAAACATAGTGTCATTTTCCATTTTAACAAATACACCACTATAATGTTCAAGATATTCAAAATTCTCTTCATCACCAGTCATATGATGTGTACAACCACTATTAATAATCCAAGTATCATTCTTGCTAACTTTAGAAATAAGTATTGTTTCAATATACCTTTCTTCTTCTTTTGTTTCTTCTTTCAAAGCCACAAATACCACCTCAATGTCTTCATCAGTGTCTCTATCGGTATCATCATCATCATCTTCAATAAGGTAACATGCATTCTTGCCTTTATCTTTGTAATCTCAGTTGTCTCTCATGTTGTACTTTTGGTTGCCTCTATGATCTCGGTTATCTCTTCTGTCATACTTTCTTTCATTAGGTCTTTCATTAGTTTTCTCATCTTCTTTCATGTCAGGACATCTAGCAACAATATGGTCAATCTCTTTACATTTAAAGCATACCAAAGGTAATTTTCATCTATACCTTCTTTTACCTTTTTTCAATCTTCTAGCCATTAATGCTTCAAGTTCATCAAGTTCATCTTCTTCACTTTCACTATCACTTTCATTTCTTATCTTGTGTTTGCTTCTTGATTTACCAATTTTTAGAGATGACATAAATGCAAACTCAACAGTAGGAACAACACTATTGTCAAAGTTATTCAACTCAAATGCAATTAGTCTACCGATTAGACTATCAAGAGTAATATGATTACCAGGAGATGATCTCATTTCATGAATTGCAAAAACTCTAATAGCATAGGCAAGTAACAAGGTTTTAAGAATTGTACTTATCACAGTGTCTTCATCAATAATTCCACTTGCTCCTTAGATAGCATTCACAACCTCCTTGACTCAGTTACTATACACAGATATGTTCTCTCCTTCTTTCATCCTTGTTTCATCAAACTTTCCTCTAATAATTTCAGCTTTAGCCCTTAGTACGTTCACATCTCCTCCATGAGCTAGTGCAATTTTGTCCCACATCTGTTTAGTAGTTGTACATGTCTTAACATTTTCAAATTTGGCATCTAATAAGGAAGAAGCAAGCTCTATCATCATAACATTGTGTTCTTGTCTTTCTCTCATTTGATCAACAATCAAAGGTCCAAAGGGTAAGAAAAACTCATTTTCCAAGTAGTATGTAGCAGACTCACCAATCCTTGATAGATAGAATTTCATTCTGCTTTGCCATGTCGAGAAGTTTTCTTTGTTCAGCTTTGGCACTTCTCTCTTATACATATTATGATCTTTGCCTTAAGTCCTTCAAACTTTCCTTCAAGCACTCTATGCCCTAATACCAATTGTTAGATATCTGAGAGGGGGGTGAATCAGTTAAGTCCAGTTATCCTACAGTCCCAAATAATCCCTAATGTATAAAACAAATCTTTCAAACAATTTAATCAACTCGGTAATATATCAACTGTGCATTTTGTTCATCTACCGATTTGCAGTAAATTGACTAGTGTATTTACCGATAATCCAGTTATAGTAATGTGTAAGATAAAATAATAATTCACCACATCCATACATATATAACACTTTGATTTTTAACGTGAAAACCTTGTTAGGGAAAAAACCACCTGGGATCGATAAGCCAAAATAATTCACTCTTCTGAAGTGAGCTCGGTTAAGAGCCAACCTAGTTAAAGGTTAAAAAACACATTGTAAGGTGTGACAACGTTAGAGGATTTATCACTAACAGTTATCCCTTGACAAAACATTCACTATGGGGTCAACAAGAAAACAATCAACATTCATTGAATGTCATATTGAAATATAAAGACTATTAAGTTCCACTTGGTTAAGAGATTTATTCGTAGCAATGGTTAAACTATTACAGTAATGATCTGATTCAAATCCAACTTCTTTTGAAGATTTTTAGATCTATTCTAAGCTCAAAAATACCTCTGATCAATAATAAATTCAATCTCTTTGTTTCCTCCAACTCTATTTTGCTTGATAATTGCTTTCTTTGATGCTTGATGTTCTCTGCAGAATTGCTCGATTCTATATTTAACCAATTTGATTAGCAATACATGAATTCTTTTCATGAAAATTCTCCTATAGCAGACTCAATAATGAATCTCTTGTCTCTTTATATAGACATCATAAACTATTTTATTTCCATCCATAGATTTTACCTCTTAATCTTCACCATTGATTTTGCTGCTTTAATCTTTCTCGACAGTTGTGTCAATAACATATTTCATTCTCCTTCATCTGATCATCCTTGAATTTTGTTAGTTGTTTGATCATCATAAAAAACATTATCTTTTACCTCAGAATCATCAATAATTGTCCAACTCATCATCTTTAGTCGATAGTCATTAGCTCCATTTATTTCTTTCACTCGGTCAATACCATAATGCGTCGGTGATAACTAGCTTGGTTAACATTGTACTCAGTATACACTACACTTGCTCAGTGTATACTTTATTCTTCATTTAGCGACCACGTAAACTTGTTCATTCCTGATCTTTAATCCATAATAGATTCATGCAATACAATCAAATCACTAACATAATGTCATAGACTCAATAATAAGTTACCCAATGAAATACCATATCCTTATCTTTCTCATCCATCTCATCTTCATGTAGATATCTCATTCCTTCACCATTATTTCTTTCTTAAGATGTTTGTAACCATCATGATAAGTATAGTCAAAACTAGTTTACATAAATGACAATACATTAACTGATTTAATGTCTCACATATACATTAGTATCATGGTGATCATCAATCATTATCTTCAATTTCTCCTTTAAGATATTCAATTAGTTGTAGTCTATCAATTTCAACATGGTATCAAAGCTCCATAACTTTAATATGGTAGCAAAAATCCCTATCTACAAAAAATATAATGGTAAACCTATTCACATTGATTGTGATGGAGATGATCAAGATAGTTTTTTTGAGTATGATCATATGATTCTAAGGAGAGTCTTGTCGAGATTGATGCCATTATTGCTATAAAAAATTCTCCAATATTCTACCACACACCCATCCATGATCAAATGTCTTTTAACCAAATAAAAACTAGCACAAGCTATCCCATTAAACCTCCACACACATATATTTACCTTTAACAAGATAAATCTATTGTATCCCCCATCCATAACCCTCTTTTATCCCTCACCTAAATATCCATCTAACCCAGCATCCATGCCTCCACCTTCTTCCCTATCCATTATCAATATCCATCTTTGTACAAAACCCATATCATTACTACCCACATCCTAAATCCCTTATCCCACAACCCACAAAGCCATTTAATCTTAGTCCTCCATATGATTCTAGTCTTCTAATCAATAATATTGATCCACCATCCAATATGCCCTAAATCTAAGCCTAAACTATTTACATTTTTCACTTTAGAAATCATCCACACACTCTTAGGAAATAAGAGTAAATCCTCAAGCACAAATATTTCATCCATATATCAACACAATTTAAAGATTATATCCAACACCTCTTCCTCATACACCATCCACACAGATCTAAACATTCTAAGAAATTATTCCAAAGCATGCACTCATAGATTCCATTCCATCTTGAGATCAAGGCATCTCTTCCACTCCATGACATTATCTTCTTCCATATAAAGATATAATCATCTCTTCTACTCCATCACATTATCATCTTATATCTATTTGTACAAATATATCGCCTCCTCATGATCCCCTCTCACCCAATTTGTCTCAAGATCAAGACATCTCTTTCACTCCATCTCATGACCTCCTTCCATCTCAAGAGAAAAGTATGTGTCCCACTCTCATGATACTTTCCTTCTACTACATATATCATCCATGCATTTCATGATCATCTCCCCTCTCAAGATCAAATAATTCCTCCCACTCCATCTCATGGTCCCCTCCCATCTCAAGATCAAAGTATTCCTCTAAATCCCCCTCATGATTCTCTTTCATCTCAAGATCCTAACATATCTCCTAATCCCCCTTATGATCTCATTCCTTATCAAGATTGCAACATCCCTCCTAATCCTCCTCATGATTTTAATCCTTCTTGATATCTCGTCACCTTATCCAAGCTATCCATGAAACCCCCACCTATCAAATGGGTTCCTCCACTTTCATCCAATCTTATTTTATCCAAGAAAATATAATTTCTTCCACATCATATCCTCCTCAAAATGGACTCATGTATTTCTCTCAAAACAAGTTCCCCATTGGCAAAAGGATTTTTCAAAATATGTTTTATCAAGATAAAATGTTTAGGCCTACATTAAAAAGGCATCATTAAACCCAATTATAATTTAAAGAAAATCTAAATTACCCTACCTTAACTACCAAGATCATACTCAATGCATTGGCACGTCTTCTACCTCCATTACATTACACATCTCTTCATGAATATTCAAATGCCATCTATCTTCCAAGTCTATTTTGGACCCTTATATTATAAATCATATCCTTCCTCTTCTAAATCCATTATAAGCCCTTATGTCCCAAAACCAATTCCTTTATTATTTCTATCATGTGGGCATTATGTGTTGTCATTGATGTCAACCTAATATTTGAAGATATCTTTTGTGGGCATTAATAATGAACATTGTTGAAATACAACTATGATAGGGGAGTTTATTGTCTGCTATATTGGATAGTGTTGAATTCAACAAATATCAAAACAAAGTTTAATGATATGGAAGGAGAGAAAATTGCATGATATGGAAGGAGAGAACATTACATGATATGGAAGGAAATAACATTTATTTCCTCTCTCTTGGTATCAAATGCAATGATGGAGAATATATGTTGCACAAGATAAGATGACATTATAATAAAGTTGATATGGTTTATGTTCTCTTGAAAAATGATGATGTGAGAATATGCAGAAGAGTATGTTGAAGAATGTTTGAAGGAATGATTTTCAATCCTTCATGGTGGAGAATCTAGTCTTGCATTTTTGGTATATTGTGTATGATCCGTGTACATCACATTTCTTTCTTTTCACATCCTTGGTTTTGCAGCTAATATGATTGCTATTTGTAGTTGACTAATAGTTTGGTTATCTATTAGAGTTGGTCTACAAAATGCTCAAAATTTCCTTGTATTAATGTCTTAGGTGTTTCATATTAGAGGACATGTTTGTAATATTTGTACTACATCTCAGTTTAAATTTTTGAAGCTGGCACATTATTTACAAGTAGTGATAATGATGATTTATGTATGTTTGACTCTTTGAAGTGAAGTGATTCTATCAAATATGCTCTATATCAAAGTCATAAGAAGAAAAAATGATTTGATAAGCCTTTGTATCTTCAACTAATTTCTTGGTGTGTCCTATATGTTTTTAGATGATCTATTCGATTGTCATATTGTGTCTAGAGTGTATGTTTCAAGGTAGCTACTCTGGTATGTCCAAGAGAAGAAGTTCTTTTGATTGCAATGAATTTTTGGGTGCCTTCTCCTATCTTGAAGATTTTTTTGCATTATTTTTTTATTATAACTTGGTGTGTGAGGATCCAAATTAGAAGCATTCATCTAGAAGATGTGTTGTGGGATGACTAGTGACATGTTTCTTCGTGTATCTACACATTCCCTTGTTGTCAACCTTGGAAGATGTGTAATAGTGTGTAAAATGTTTCTATAGTGAAATATATGTTATGATATTTTTAGGTCCTCTTCTTGGACTGGACCACATTCACCATAATAATATTTTTGATACCAACTTGATAGGACCCATGTTTGTTCTTTTCTTTGGTTGACCTAGTTAAAATTTGTAAGAAAGAAGATGGTATATATATAAGATCAAGATGATGTTGATTATGTGCAAGAGTGTGTGAATCAAATAGATTATTCCAAAATAAGAGTTACAATTTAGTATTATATATAGTGGGTGGTGATATAATTATGAATTTTGTGTCTTGTGGTAGAAATTAAAGGACAACTTCATGTTTGGAGATTTGTTGGAGGCGGTGTGTTGAAGGATTATTCATATTGATTCATATGTTCATGTACTCATCTCAGAGATAGTGAATCTTCATTGCAAGTGTTTTAACTTTCCTAGATCCAATACATATTAGGTTACAAGTCCTTTTTTGTATTTCCCTAGGGTAGTGTGCCTTATCTTGCACATTTAGGGAGCAATGAGCTTCCTTGGAAGTGAACCTAAAAAAAATCATAATATTTTTTCATATATTGTAAGTTAACCATAGTTTTTCCCATCATGGATGTTCCACAAATCTAGTATTTTCTTGTGCATGGTGTTCATTTATTTAGCTTCTTTATGTTGCTACACACAATAAGGATTAATGGACTGTGAATTTGGATTAAAATGTTATACAACTGATTCATCCCATTAGTCTTGGGGTGTGTTCAATGCTTCATATCAAATCTAATTTTCTCTAGAAGAAGATTAACTAATTAAGGAAAGGTCCAGAATAGAACAAAATAGAACTTGAAAGATTCCCTAGTTTTATGGGAGAAACTACTCTTTTTAGAATATGTAGATGAAATCACATTTGTTGTATATGGGTTATGGTATTTGGAATTATGTTGTAAATAGTTGCACTTCTCCCTTCCACCCCCTCTCACCTCTGCAAATGAGATCATATTACATGAGAAAAATGGAAAATAAAGGAATGAAATTATCAATGGTTTGGTTGATTCTAATTATTGAAGGTGATGAATTTCTAGTATGCTAAAAATATCTATGAAAGGTTTAGAAACATTAATGAAGGAGATCAAAATGTAAAGCATGTCAATCTATAGGGTTTCAAGACTAGATTTGAGAATCTAAAAATGATTGAAGAATAAAGTATTTATATATGTATAAATAGAGTAGCAAAAGTGGTAAATGGAACTAGAGGACTTAGTGGATCTCTAAATGAAAATGTAGTACTACTGAAGGTAGTTAGAACTCTTTTTGAATCCTATTGCTCTAAAGTATCTTCTATCAAGGAAAGTAGAGATTTGGACAAATATACATTATATTATCTCTATGGTGCACTATCTTCTTTTGAGATGAGGAAGTTTAGACTAGTGAATCATAACAAGGAAGTTGAATTCAAATCTAGTAGGAAAATAAAAAATGATTAGAATGATGATCTTGATGATGCAAAATAATTTTTTTTAAGGATGCTAAAGAAAATAACTAGAAAATACAAAGGTAAGTTGCCCTTTAAATATTTTAACTGTGGATAGCTCAGCAAAAGAGATGTACCCATAATTTTTCTATTCCAAACATGATAGTTATTCATTTAAAGATGAGAAATGTGGTGATTCAAATGATGAAACATTGTTTATGGCTATAAAATTTGACAATGCTATGAAAAAGCAAAATTCTAGAACCCTATCAAGGAATTAAGAGAGAAAAAAATCACTAATAGTATGGACTACCCTTCATACAAAAGGGGAACCTAATGTATATGTTATTAGCAGTGGATGCCCAAATCACATTACTAGTGATAGAAGAAATTCATTAACCTTGTAAATTGTGATGGTGGCTCTATTAAATTTGGTGGTGAAAATTCCACTCCAATCCATGGCAAAGGAACTATAACTATTGATGGAAGAAACAACAATGAAAATTTTTTCTATGTCAAGGGATTGTGACATAATCTTCTCAATATCATTTATATTTATATCATAGGATACAATCTTACATTTCATGAGAACACATGTGAAACTATAAATATGTCATATGAAGGATAATTGTACAAGAAGCAAGGAATAGTGGACATCTCCATCATTTAAAGGTAGTAAAAGGAGGAAATTATCTAATTACTCAGGGTAGTGATTGTTGGCTCTGGCATAAGAGGACATGATACATCAACTTTGACAACATCGTAAAATGCAAATCTATAGAAGTAGTAAGGGATAAGCCAAATATTACAAAGCCTACACATGTTGTATGTAAAGAGTGTCAAATGGGAAAGAAGATAAATAAAATGTTCAAAAGGTAGGAGTATTCTACTAAAAAACATTTGGAGCTAGTACATTTCGACCCATGCATATGTATTAGGACAAGATGACTAAATGGTTAAAGTAAGTTATTCTTCTTATTCATGATTAGTCTAGAATTATATGGGTTACTTTTCTAAGAAAGAAACTTGAAGCCCTAAAGAATTTTAAATATTTCAAGTCTATGGTAGTGAAATGTTAAAAGACACAAGCTTACCTAATGTGTATTGGAAAGAGGTAGTGCATACTTTTGCCTACATTATTGAAAAGGTATTGGTAGGGTTCAATTATTATAAGAATCCCTATGAGATGTTGCATGAGAGAATCGATACTATCAAGTACTTTAGACTCTTTGAAAGAAAAAGTTACATTAGAAGAGATGACTAAGATCTTGGAAATTTTGAATCAAGGACTAATGAGGAATATTCCTTGGTCATTCCACAAGAATTAAGGCTTACAAATGTTACAAAAAAATGCTTAGGAGGATAGTTGAAAGAAAAAATGTCATAGTAGATAGAAATTGAAATTTAGATTATGGAAGAACCTAAGGAATGTGAAATAGACAATTCCCTTATACTTTGGAAGATTAAAATGATCCATGTGAAGAAAAATGAATAGAGAACAAGAAACTAGAAGAGACTCATAAGACTCTCTCGAAGTATGTTCACAAGAACCACTCATAGGATCATATAATTGGACATAAACATGAAGGAGTACAAATAAGAAGAAGGCTTTCCAAGGCAATTGAATAGGTGAATGTTTTTCTTTTATCAAAGATAGAACCCAAAGTTATTTCGAATGCTAGTAAGGATGAAGAATGGTTGAAGGAAATACAAGAACTTTGATCAAATTGAGAGAAATGAGACATGAGAAGTTTTACTAAGGCCAAACAAAAATTTCATTGGAAGTAAATGGGTGTTCTGAAACAAGATAAATAAATATGGAGAGGTGCTTACAGATTTGTAGAACATATGTTTGGTATTATATGACATATTTCATATTGTGTTGTCATCAATGCCAAAGGGAGAGATTGATAGACTACAATTGATTGAATATCTTAAAGGAGAAATTAAAGATAGTGATTGATAATCACCAAGCTACTAATATATATGTGAGACATTAAAATAGTTAATGTATTGTCATTGATGTCAACTAGTTTTTACTATACTTATCATGATGGTAACAAACATCTTAAGAAGGAAATAATGGTGAAGGAATGAGATATCTACATGAAGATGAGATAGATGAGAAAGTTATGGATATGGTATTCATTGGGTAACTTATTGGTGAGTTTATGACATTATGTTAGTGATTTGATTGTATTACGTGAATCTATTATGGATTGAAGATAAAAAATGAACAAGTTTGTGTGGTCATTAAATGAAGAAAACAATATACATCTAGAAAGTATAGTGTATACCGAGTACAATGTTAACTGAGCTAGTTATCACCGATGCATTATGGTATTGACCGAGTGAAAGAAATAAATGGAACTAATGACTACCGACTAAAGATGATGAGCTGGACAATTGTTGATGATATCGAGGTAAAAGATAATATTTTTTATGATGATCAAATGGATGACAAAATTCAAGGATGATTGGATGAAGGAGAATAAAATGTGTTATGGACACAACTACCGAGGAAGGTTAAAGTAGAAAAATCAATAGTGAAGATTAAGAGGAAAACTCTATGGATGGAAATAAAATGGTTTATGATGTCTATATAAAGAGACAAGAGATTCATTATTGAGTTAGTTGCAGGAGAATTTGCATGAAAGGAATTCATGCATTGCTGATCAAACTGGTTGAAGACAAAATTGAGCAATTCTGTAGAGAACACCAAGTGTCAGAGAAAGCAATTACCAAGTAGAATAGAGTTGGAGGAAATAAAGGGATTGAATTGATTATTGATCAGAGGTATTTTTGAGCTTAGCATAGATCTGAAAGTCTGCAAAAAAAGTTGTATTTGAATCAGATCATTACTGTAATAGTTTAACCATTGCTACAGATAAATATTTTTACCGAGTGGGACTTAACAGTCTTTATATTTCAATATGACATTCAATGAATGTTGATTGTTTTCTTGTTGACCCCATAGTGAATGTTTGGTCAAGGGAGAACTGTTGGTGATAAATCCTCTAACCAAGTCACACCTTACAATGTATTTTGTAACCTTTAATAGGGTTGGCTCTTAAGTGAGCTTACTTCAGAAGAGTGAATTATTTTTGGTTACCAGTCCCAGGTGGTTTTTACCCTAACAGGGTTCCCACATTAAAAATCAAAGTGTTATATGTGTATGGATGTGGTGAATTATTATTTTATCTTACACATTACTATAACTGGATTGATTGATAAATTACACTAGTTAATTTACTGTAAATCGGTAGATGAACAAAAGGCACAGTTGATATATTATCGAGTTGATTAAATTGTTTGAAAGATTTGTTTTATACATCAGGGGGTGTTTGGGACTGTAGGATAACTAGACTTAACAGATTCTCCCCCCTCCCAATTATCTAACAAAAACTTGTAACACAAGTACCTCCAATATCAAATTGCAAAACAAGAAAACCTTCAACAAGGAGTGCAACATGAAAAGAATCATTACATTTTTCAAGAAGAAAATATTAGAGAATTGAAAAATTAATTATAAGGAATACAATGTAATTCTTTTATAGAAAGCATGTCTCTAAAGACAGAGAAACAAAAAGCTAAGATATGAAAACTAACTTGCAATGATATGGAGGTTGCGAGCCGTTCTCTCCACAATTTTAAGACAAGTTTTTGTAATCCCTTTATTGCTAAATGTAATAAAATAAGAAATAATAATTTTACAATCAAAATCCATGATGTATTAATCTACTTCTTTCTTAATCCCATCTATAAAACTTTATCTTTCTTGATTGAACCCTTAAGATATTTCCATCACATGTATCCTAGCTCATGTATTGTTATAGTTACCTCATACACATACTCCTTCCTTCCTTGATTAAACCCTTGAGGATTTTGTTCACAAAACACCATATTGGTCAAGATG